>CM075875.1:12751772-13351772 GCA_038021265.1 Cyprinella venusta
TCGAGATATCGGATGTCAAAGTTTTGACCTGAAAAAAAAACATAAGGGGTAACACTGTCGTTTTTTGGCCGAAATTTTGACCCCCTCCGATCTTCTTGAAACTCTGGATTCTGACAGAGGGCCACGAGACTTCGACCAGCGCGCAAAAATGGAGGCTCTAGACCCTTCCAGAGCCGAGATATCGGATGTCAAAGTTTTGACCTGAAAAAAAAACATAAGGGGTAACACTGTCGTTTTTGGCCGAAATTTTGACCCCCTCCGATCTTCTTGAAACTCTGGATTCTGACAGAGGGCCACGAGACTTCGACCAGCGCGCAAAAATGGAGGCTCTAGACCCTTCCAGAGCCGAGATATCGGAAGTCAAAGTTTTGACCTGAAAAAAAAACATAAGGGGTAACACTGTCGTTTTTGGCCGAAATTTTGACCCCCTCCGATCTTCTTGAAACTCTGGATTCTGACAGAGGGCCACGAGACTTCGACCAGCGCGCAAAAATGGAGGCTCTAGACCCTTCCAGAGCCGAGATATCGGATGTCAAAGTTTTGACCTGAAAAAAAAAACATAAGGGGTAACACTGTCGTTTTTGGCCGAAATTTTGACCCCCTCCGATCTTCTTGAAACTCTGGATTCTGACAGAGGGCCACGAGACTTCGACCAGCGCGCAAAAATGGAGGCTCTAGACCCTTCCAGAGCCGAGATATCGGATGTCAAAGTTTTGACCTGAAAAAAAAAACATAAGGGGTAACACTGTCGTTTTTGGCCGAAATTTTGACCCCCTCCGATCTTCTTGAAACTCTGGATTCTGACAGAGGGCCACGAGACTTCGACCAGCGCGCAAAAATGGAGGCTCTAGACCCTTCCAGAGCCGAGATATCGGACGTCAAAGTTTTGACCTGAAAAAAAAAACATAAGGGGTAACACTGTCGTTTTTGGCCGAAATTTTGACCCCCTCCGATCTTCTTGAAACTCTGGATTCTGACAGAGGGCCACGAGACTTCGACCAGCGCGCAAAAATGGAGGCTCTAGACCCTTCCAGAGCCGAGATATCGGACGTCAAAGTTTTGACCTGAAAAAAAAACATAAGGGGTAACACTGTCGTTTTTGGCCGAAATTTTGACCCCCTCCGATCTTCTTGAAACTCTGGATTCTGACAGAGGGCCACGAGACTTCGACCAGCGCGCAAAAATGGAGGCTCTAGACCCTTCCAGAGCCGAGATATCGGATGTCAAAGTTTTGACCTGAAAAAAAAAACATAAGGGGTAACACTGTCGTTTTTGGCCGAAATTTTGACCCCCTCCGATCTTCTTGAAACTCTGGATTCTGACAGAGGGCCACGAGACTTCGACCAGCGCGCAAAAATGGAGGCTCTAGACCCTTCCAGAGCCGAGATATCGGATGTCAAAGTTTTGACCTGAAAAAAAAAACATAAGGGGTAACACTGTCGTTTTTGGCCGAATTTTGACCCCCTCCGATCTTCTTGAAACTCTGGATTCTGACAGAGGGCCACGAGACTTCGACCAGCGCGCAAAAATGGAGGCTCTAGACCCTTCCAGAGCCGAGATATCGGATGTCAAAGTTTTGACCTGAAAAAAAAACATAAGGGGTAACACTGTCGTTTTTGGCCGAAATTTTGACCCCCTCCGATCTTCTTGAAACTCTGGATTCTGACAGAGGGCCACGAGACTTCGACCAGCGCGCAAAAATGGAGGCTCTAGACCCTTCCAGAGCCGAGATATCGGATGTCAAAGTTTTGACCTGAAAAAAAAAACATAAGGGGTAACACTGTCGTTTTTGGCCGAAATTTTGACCCCCTCCGATCTTCTTGAAACTCTGGATTCTGACAGAGGGCCACGAGACTTCGACCAGCGCGCAAAAATGGAGGCTCTAGACCCTTCCAGAGCCGAGATATCGGATGTCAAAGTTTTGACCTGAAAAAAAAAACATAAGGGGTAACACTGTCGTTTTTGGCCGAAATTTTGACCCCCTCCGATCTTCTTGAAACTCTGGATTCTGACAGAGGGCCACGAGACTTCGACCAGCGCGCAAAAATGGAGGCTCTAGACCCTTCCAGAGCCGAGATATCGGATGTCAAAGTTTTGACCTGAAAAAAAAAACATAAGGGGTAACACTGTCGTTTTTGGCCGAAATTTTGACCCCCTCCGATCTTCTTGAAACTCTGGATTCTGACAGAGGGCCACGAGACTTCGACCAGCGCGCAAAAATGGAGGCTCTAGACCCTTCCAGAGCCGAGATATCGGATGTCAAAGTTTTGACCTGAAAAAAAAAACATAAGGGGTAACACTGTCGTTTTTTGGCCGAAATTTTGACCCCCTCCGATCTTCTTGAAACTCTGGATTCTGACAGAGGGCCACGAGACTTCGACCAGCGCGCAAAAATGGAGGCTCTAGACCCTTCCAGAGCCGAGATATCGGATGTCAAAGTTTTGACCTGAAAAAAAAAACATAAGGGGTAACACTGTCGTTTTTGGCCGAAATTTTGACCCCCTCCGATCTTCTTGAAACTCTGGATTCTGACAGAGGGCCACGAGACTTCGACCAGCGCGCAAAAATGGAGGCTCTAGACCCTTCCAGAGCCGAGATATCGGATGTCAAAGTTTTGACCTGAAAAAAAAAACATAAGGGGTAACACTGTCGTTTTTGGCCGAAATTTTGACCCCCTCCGATCTTCTTGAAACTCTGGATTCTGACAGAGGGCCACGAGACTTCGACCAGCGCGCAAAAATGGAGGCTCTAGACCCTTCCAGAGCCGAGATATCGGATGTCAAAGTTTTGACCTGAAAAAAAAAACATAAGGGGTAACACTGTCGTTTTTGGCCGAAATTTTGACCCCCTCCGATCTTCTTGAAACTCTGGATTCTGACAGAGGGCCACGAGACTTCGACCAGCGCGCAAAAATGGAGGCTCTAGACCCTTCCAGAGCCGAGATATCGGATGTCAAAGTTTTGACCTGAAAAAAAAACATAAGGGGTAACACTGTCGTTTTTTGGCCGAAATTTTGACCCCCTCCGATCTTCTTGAAACTCTGGATTCTGACAGAGGGCCACGAGACTTCGACCAGCGCGCAAAAATGGAGGCTCTAGACCCTTCCAGAGCCGAGATATCGGACGTCAAAGTTTTGACCTGAAAAAAAAACATAAGGGGTAACACTGTCGTTTTTGGCCGAAATTTTGACCCCCTCCGATCTTCTTGAAACTCTGGATTCTGACAGAGGGCCACGAGACTTCGACCAGCGCGCAAAAATGGAGGCTCTAGACCCTTCCAGAGCCGAGATATCGGACGTCAAAGTTTTGACCTGAAAAAAAAACATAAGGGGTAACACTGTCGTTTTTGGCCGAAATTTTGACCCCCTCCGATCTTCTTGAAACTCTGGATTCTGACAGAGGGCCACGAGACTTCGACCAGCGCGCAAAAATGGAGGCTCTAGACCCTTCCAGAGCCGAGATATCGAAGGTCAAAATTTTGACCTGAAAAAAAAAACATAAGGGGTAACACTGTCATTTTTTTTGGCCGAAATTTTGACCCCCTCCGATCTTCTTGAAACTCTGGATTCTGACAGAGGGCCACGAGACTTCGACCAGCGCGCAAAAATGGAGGCTCTAGACCCTTCCAGAGCCGAGATATCGAAGGTCAAAATTTGGACCTGAAAAAAAAACATAAGGGGTAACACTGTCATTTTTTTTTTGGCCGAAATTTTGACCCCCTCCGATCTTCTTGAAACTCTGGATTCTGACAGAGGGCCACGAGACTTCGACCAGCGCGCAAAAATGGAGGCTCTAGACCCTTCCAGAGCCGAGATATCGAAGGTCAAAATTTGGACCTGAAAAAAAAACATAAGGGGTAACACTGTCATTTTTTTTTTTGGCCGAAATTTTGACCCCTTCCGATTTTCTTGAAACTCTGGATTCTGACAGAGGGCCACGAGACTTCGACCAGCGCGCAAAAATGGAGGCTCTAGACCCTTCCAGAGCCGAGATATCGAAGGTCAAAATTTGGACCTGAAAAAAAAACATAAGGGGTAACACTGTCATTTTTTTTTTTGGCCGAAATTTTGACCCCCTCCGATTTTTTGAAACTCTGGATTCTGACAGAGGGCCACGAGACTTCGACCAGCGCGCAAAAATGGAGGCTCTAGACCCTTCCAGAGCCGAGATATCGAAGGTCAAAATTTGGACCTGAAAAAAAAACATAAGGGGTAACACTGTCATTTTTTTTTGGCCGAAATTTTGACCCCCTCCGATTTTTTTGAAACTCTGGATTCTGACAGAGGGCCACGAGACTTCGACCAGCGCGCAAAAATGGAGGCTCTAGACCCTTCCAGAGCCGAGATATCGAAGGTCAAAATTTGGACCTGAAAAAAAAAACATAAGGGGTAACACTGTCATTTTTTTTTTGGCCGAAATTTTGACCCCCTCCGATTTTTTTGAAACTCTGGATTCTGACAGAGGGCCACGAGACTTCGACCAGCGCGCAAAAATGGAGGCTCTAGACCCTTCCAGAGCCGAGATATCGAAGGTCAAAATTTGGACCTGAAAAAAAAAACATAAGGGGTAACACTGTCAATTTTTTTTTTGGCCGAAATTTTGACCCCTCCGATTTTCTTGAAACTCTGGATTCTGACAGAGGGCCACGAGACTTCGACCAGCGCGCAAAAATGGAGGCTCTAGACCCTTCCAGAGCCGAGATATCGAAGGTCAAAATTTGGACCTGAAAAAAAAAACATAAGGGGTAACACTGTCATTTTTTTTTTTGGCCGAAATTTTGACCCCCTCCGATTTTCTTGAAACTCTGGATTCTGACAGAGGGCCACGAGACTTCGACCAGCGCGCAAAAATGGAGGCTCTAGACCCTTCCAGAGCCGAGATATCGAAGGTCAAAATTTGGACCTGAAAAAAAAACATAAGGGGTAACACTGTCATTTTTTTTTTTGGCCGAAATTTTGACCCCCTCCGATTTTTTTGAAACTCTGGATTCTGACAGAGGGCCACGAGACTTCGACCAGCGCGCAAAAATGGAGGCTCTAGACCCTTCCAGAGCCGAGATATCGAAGGTCAAAATTTGGACCTGAAAAAAAAACATAAGGGGTAACACTGTCATTTTTTTTTTTGGCCGAAATTTTGACCCCCTCCGATTTTTTTGAAACTCTGGATTCTGACAGAGGGCCACGAGACTTCGACCAGCGCGCAAAATGGAGGCTCTAGACCCTTCCAGAGCCGAGATATCGAAGGTCAAAATTTGGACCTGAAAAAAAAAACATAAGGGGTAACACTGTCATTTTTTTTTTTGGCCGAAATTTTGACCCCCTCCGATTTTTTTGAAACTCTGGATTCTGACAGAGGGCCACGAGACTTCGACCAGCGCGCAAAAATGGAGGCTCTAGACCCTTCCAGAGCCGAGATATCGAAGGTCAAAATTTGGACCTGAAAAAAAAACATAAGGGGTAACACTGTCATTTTTTTTTTTGGCCGAAATTTTGACCCCCTCCGATTTTTTTGAAACTCTGGATTCTGACAGAGGGCCACGAGACTTCGACCAGCGCGCAAAAATGGAGGCTCTAGACCCTTCCAGAGCCGAGATATCGAAGGTCAAAATTTGGACCTGAAAAAAAAACATAAGGGGTAACACTGTCATTTTTTTTTTTGGCCGAAATTTTGACCCCTCCGATTTTTTTGAAACTCTGGATTCTGACAGAGGGCCACGAGACTTCGACCAGCGCGCAAAAATGGAGGCTCTAGACCCTTCCAGAGCCGAGATATCGAAGGTCAAAATTTGGACCTGAAAAAAAAACATAAGGGGTAACACTGTCATTTTTTTTTTTGGCCGAAATTTTGACCCCCTCCGATTTTTTGAAACTCTGGATTCTGACAGAGGGCCACGAGACTTCGACCAGCGCGCAAAAATGGAGGCTCTAGACCCTTCCAGAGCCGAGATATCGAAGGTCAAAATTTGGACCTGAAAAAAAAACATAAGGGGTAACACTGTCATTTTTTTTTTGGGCCGAAATTTTGACCCCTTCCGATTTTTTTGAAACTCTGGATTCTGACAGAGGGCCACGAGACTTCGACCAGCGCGCAAAAATGGAGGCTCTAGACCCTTCCAGAGCCGAGATATCGAAGGTCAAAATTTGGACCTGAAAAAAAAACATAAGGGGTAACACTGTCATTTTTTTTTTTGGCCGAAATTTTGACCCCCTTCCGATTTTTCTTGAAACTCTGGATTCTGACAGAGGGCCACGAGACTTCGACCAGCGCGCAAAAATGGAGGCTCTAGACCCTTCCAGAGCCGAGATATCGAAGGTCAAAATTTGGACCTGAAAAAAAAACATAAGGGGTAACACTGTCATTTTTTTTTTTGGCCGAAATTTTGACCCCCTCCGATTTTTTTGAAACTCTGGATTCTGACAGAGGGCCACGAGACTTCGACCAGCGCGCAAAAATGGAGGCTCTAGACCCTTCCAGAGCCGAGATATCGAAGGTCAAAATTTGGACCTGAAAAAAAAACATAAGGGGTAACACTGTCATTTTTTTTTTTGGCCGAAATTTTGACCCCCTCCGATTTTTTGAAACTCTGGATTCTGACAGAGGGCCACGAGACTTCGACCAGCGCGCAAAAATGGAGGCTCTAGACCCTTCCAGAGCCGAGATATCGAAGGTCAAAATTTGGACCTGAAAAAAAAACATAAGGGGTAACACTGTCATTTTTTTTTTTGGCCGAAATTTTGACCCCCTCCGATTTTTTGAAACTCTGGATTCTGACAGAGGGCCACGAGACTTCGACCAGCGCGCAAAAATGGAGGCTCTAGACCCTTCCAGAGCCGAGATATCGAAGGTCAAAATTTGGACCTGAAAAAAAAACATAAGGGGTAACACTGTCAATTTTTTTTTTTGGCCGAAATTTTGACCCCTTCCGATTTTCTTGAAACTCTGGATTCTGACAGAGGGCCACGAGACTTCGACCAGCGCGCAAAAATGGAGGCTCTAGACCCTTCCAGAGCCGAGATATCGAAGGTCAAAATTTGGACCTGAAAAAAAAACATAAGGGGTAACACTGTCATTTTTTTTTTGGCCGAAATTTTGACCCCCTCCGATTTTTTTGAAACTCTGGATTCTGACAGAGGGCCACGAGACTTCGACCAGCGCGCAAAAATGGAGGCTCTAGACCCTTCCAGAGCCGAGATATCGAAGGTCAAAATTTGGACCTGAAAAAAAAACATAAGGGGTAACACTGTCATTTTTTTTTTGGCCGAAATTTTGACCCCTTCCGATTTTCTTGAAACTCTGGATTCTGACAGAGGGCCACGAGACTTCGACCAGCGCGCAAAAATGGAGGCTCTAGACCCTTCCAGAGCCGAGATATCGAAGGTCAAAATTTGGACCTGAAAAAAAAACATAAGGGGTAACACTGTCATTTTTTTTTTTGGCCGAAATTTTGACCCCCTCCGATTTTTTGAAACTCTGGATTCTGACAGAGGGCCACGAGACTTCGACCAGCGCGCAAAAATGGAGGCTCTAGACCCTTCCAGAGCCGAGATATCGGATGTCAAAGTTTGGACCTGAAAAAAAAAACATAAGGGGTAACACTGTCGTTTTTGGCCGAAATTTTGACCCCCTCCGATCTTCTTGAAACTCTGGATTCTGACAGAGGGCCACGAGACTTCGACCAGCGCGCAAAAATGGAGGCTCTAGACCCTTCCAGAGCCGAGATATCGGATGTCAAAGTTTTGACCTGAAAAAAAAAACATAAGGGGTAACACTGTCGTTTTTGGCCGAAATTTTGACCCCCTCCGATCTTCTTGAAACTCTGGATTCTGACAGAGGGCCACGAGACTTCGACCAGCGCGCAAAAATGGAGGCTCTAGACCCTTCCAGAGCCGAGATATCGGATGTCAAAGTTTTGACCTGAAAAAAAAAACATAAGGGGTAACACTGTCGTTTTTGGCCGAAATTTTGACCCCCTCCGATCTTCTTGAAACTCTGGATTCTGACAGAGGGCCACGAGACTTCGACCAGCGCGCAAAAATGGAGGCTCTAGACCCTTCCAGAGCCGAGATATCGGATGTCAAAGTTTTGACCTGAAAAAAAAACATAAGGGGTAACACTGTCGTTTTTGGCCGAAATTTTGACCCCCTCCGATCTTCTTGAAACTCTGGATTCTGACAGAGGGCCACGAGACTTCGACCAGCGCGCAAAAATGGAGGCTCTAGACCCTTCCAGAGCCGAGATATCGGATGTCAAAGTTTTGACCTGAAAAAAAAAACATAAGGGGTAACACTGTCGTTTTTGGCCGAAATTTTGACCCCCTCCGATCTTCTTGAAACTCTGGATTCTGACAGAGGGCCACGAGACTTCGACCAGCGCGCAAAAATGGAGGCTCTAGACCCTTCCAGAGCCGAGATATCGGATGTCAAAGTTTTGACCTGAAAAAAAAACATAAGGGGTAACACTGTCGTTTTTGGCCGAAATTTTGACCCCCTCCGATCTTCTTGAACTCTGGATTCTGACAGAGGGCCACGAGACTTCGACCAGCGCGCAAAAATGGAGGCTCTAGACCCTTCCAGAGCCGAGATATCGGATGTCAAAGTTTTGACCTGAAAAAAAAACATAAGGGGTAACACTGTCGTTTTGGCCGAAATTTTGACCCCCTCCGATCTTCTTGAAACTCTGGATTCTGACAGAGGGCCACGAGACTTCGACCAGCGCGCAAAAATGGAGGCTCTAGACCCTTCCAGAGCCGAGATATCGGATGTCAAAGTTTTGACCTGAAAAAAAAAACATAAGGGGTAACACTGTCGTTTTTGGCCGAAATTTTGACCCCCTCCGATCTTCTTGAAACTCTGGATTCTGACAGAGGGCCACGAGACTTCGACCAGCGCGCAAAAATGGAGGCTCTAGACCCTTCCAGAGCCGAGATATCGGATGTCAAAGTTTTGACCTGAAAAAAAAAAACATAAGGGGTAACACTGTCGTTTTTTGGCCGAAATTTTGACCCCCTCCGATCTTCTTGAAACTCTGGATTCTGACAGAGGGCCACGAGACTTCGACCAGCGCGCAAAAATGGAGGCTCTAGACCCTTCCAGAGCCGAGATATCGGATGTCAAAGTTTTGACCTGAAAAAAAAACATAAGGGGTAACACTGTCGTTTTTGGCCGAAATTTTGACCCCCTCCGATCTTCTTGAAACTCTGGATTCTGACAGAGGGCCACGAGACTTCGACCAGCGCGCAAAAATGGAGGCTCTAGACCATTCCAGAGCCGAGATATCGGACGTCAAAGTTTTGACCTGAAAAAAAAACATAAGGGGTAACACTGTCGTTTTTGGCCGAAATTTTGACCCCCTCCGATCTTCTTGAAACTCTGGATTCTGACAGAGGGCCACGAGACTTCGACCAGCGCGCAAAAATGGAGGCTCTAGACCCTTCCAGAGCCGAGATATCGGACGTCAAAGTTTTGACCTGAAAAAAAAACATAAGGGGTAACACTGTCGTTTTTGGCCGAAATTTTGACCCCCTCCGATCTTCTTGAAACTCTGGATTCTGACAGAGGGCCACGAGACTTCGACCAGCGCGCAAAAATGGAGGCTCTAGACCCTTCCAGAGCCGAGATATCGGACGTCAAAGTTTTGACCTGAAAAAAAAACATAAGGGGTAACACTGTCGTTTTTGGCCGAAATTTTGACCCCCTCCGATTTTTTGAAACTCTGGATTCTGACAGAGGGCCACGAGACTTCGACCAGCGCGCAAAAATGGAGGCTCTAGACCCTTCCAGAGCCGAGATATCGAAGGTCAAAATTTGGACCTGAAAAAAAAAACATAAGGGGTAACACTGTCATTTTTTTTTTGGCCGAAATTTTGACCCCCTCCGATCTTCTTGAAACTCTGGATTCTGACAGAGGGCCACGAGACTTCGACCAGCGCGCAAAAATGGAGGCTCTAGACCCTTCCAGAGCCGAGATATCGAAGGTCAAAATTTGGACCTGAAAAAAAAACATAAGGGGTAACACTGTCAATTTTTTTTTTGGCCGAAATTTTGACCCCCTTCCGATTTTCTTGAAACTCTGGATTCTGACAGAGGGCCACGAGACTTCGACCAGCGCGCAAAAATGGAGGCTCTAGACCCTTCCAGAGCCGAGATATCGAAGGTCAAAATTTGGACCTGAACAAAAAACATAAGGGGTAACACTGTCATTTTTTTTTTTTGGCCGAAATTTTGACCCCCTTCCGATTTTCTTGAAACTCTGGATTCTGACAGAGGGCCACGAGACTTCGACCAGCGCGCAAAAATGGAGACTCTAGACCCTTCCAGAGCCGAGATATCGAAGGTCAAAATTTGGACCTGAAAAAAAAACATAAGGGGTAACACTGTCATTTTTTTTTTTGGCCGAAATTTTGACCCCCTCCGATTTTTTTGAAACTCTGGATTCTGACAGAGGGCCACGAGACTTCGACCAGCGCGCAAAAATGGAGGCTCTAGACCCTTCCAGAGCCGAGATATCGAAGGTCAAAATTTGGACCTGAAAAAAAAACATAAGGGGTAACACTGTCATTTTTTTTTGGCCGAAATTTTGACCCCCTCCGATTTTTTTGAAACTCTGGATTCTGACAGAGGGCCACGAGACTTCGACCAGCGTGCAAAAATGGAGGCTCTAGACCCTTCCAGAGCCGAGATATCGAAGGTCAAAATTTGGACCTGAAAAAAAAACATAAGGGGTAACACTGTCATTTTTTTTTTTGGCCGAAATTTTGACCCCCTCCGATTTTTTTGAAACTCTGGATTCTGACAGAGGGCCACGAGACTTCGACCAGCGCGCAAAAATGGAGGCTCTAGACCCTTCCAGAGCCGAGATATCGAAGGTCAAAATTTGGACCTGAAAAAAAAAACATAAGGGGTAACACTGTCAATTTTTTTTTTTGGCCGAAATTTTGACCCCTTCCGATTTTCTTGAAACTCTGGATTCTGACAGAGGGCCACGAGACTTCGACCAGCGCGCAAAAATGGAGGCTCTAGACCCTTCCAGAGCCGAGATATCGAAGGTCAAAATTTGGACCTGAAAAAAAAACATAAGGGGTAACACTGTCATTTTTTTTTTTTGGGCGAAATTTTGACCCCCTCCGATTTTTTTGAAACTCTGGATTCTGACAGAGGGCCACGAGACTTCGACCAGCGCGCAAAAATGGAGGCTCTAGACCCTTCCAGAGCCGAGATATCGAAGGTCAAAATTTGGACCTGAAAAAAAAACATAAGGGGTAACACTGTCATTTTTTTTTTTGGCCGAAATTTTGACCCCCTCCGATTTTTTTGAAACTCTGGATTCTGACAGAGGGCCACGAGACTTCGACCAGCGCGCAAAAATGGAGGCTCTAGACCCTTCCAGAGCCGAGATATCGAAGGTCAAAATTTGGACCTGAAAAAAAAACATAAGGGGTAACACTGTCATTTTTTTTTTTGGCCGAAATTTTGACCCCCTCCGATTTTTTTGAAACTCTGGATTCTGACAGAGGGCCACGAGAGTTCGACCAGCGCGCAAAAATGGAGGCTCTAGACCCTTCCAGAGCCGAGATATCGAAGGTCAAAATTTGGACCTGAAAAAAAAAACATAAGGGGTAACACTGTTATTTTTTTTTTTGGCCGAAATTTTGACCCCTTCCGATTTTCTTGAAACTCTGGATTCTGACAGAGGGCCACGAGACTTCGACCAGCGCGCAAAAATGGAGGCTCTAGACCCTTCCAGAGCCGAGATATCGAAGGTCAAAATTTGGACCTTAAAAAAAAACATAAGGGGTAACACTGTCATTTTTTTTTTTGGCCGAAATTTTGACCCCCTCCGATTTTTTTGAAACTCTGGATTCTGACAGAGGGCCACGAGACTTCGACCAGCGCGCAAAAATGGAGGCTCTAGACCCTTCCAGAGCCGAGATATCGAAGGTCAAAATTTGGACCTGAAAAAAAAACATAAGGGGTAACACTGTCATTTTTTTTTTTGGCCGAAATTTTGACCCCCTCCGATTTTTTTGAAACTCTGGATTCTGACAGAGGGCCACGAGACTTCGACCAGCGCGCAAAAATGGAGGCTCTAGACCCTTCCAGAGCCGAGATATCGAAGGTCAAAATTTGGACCTGAAAAAAAAACATAAGGGGTAACACTGTCAATTTTTTTTTTTGGCCGAAATTTTGACCCCTTCCGATTTTCTTGAAACTCTGGATTCTGACAGAGGGCCACGAGACTTCGACCAGCGCGCAAAAATGGAGGCTCTAGACCCTTCCAGAGCCGAGATATCGAAGGTCAAAATTTGGACCTGAAAAAAAAACATAAGGGGTAACACTGTCATTTTTTTTTTGGCCGAAATTTTGACCCCCTCCGATTTTTTTGAAACTCTGGATTCTGACAGAGGGCCACGAGACTTCGACCAGAGCGCAAAAATGGAGGCTCTAGACCCTTCCAGAGCCGAGATATCGAAGGTCAAAATTTGGACCTGAAAAAAAAACATAAGGGGTAACACTGTCATTTTTTTTTTTTGGCCAAAATTTTGACCCCTTCCGATTTTCTTGAAACTCTGGATTCTGACAGAGGGCCACGAGACTTCGACCAGCGCGCAAAAATGGAGGCTCTAGACCCTTCCAGAGCCGAGATATCGAAGGTCAAAATTTGGACCTGAAAAAAAAACATAAGGGGTAACACTGTCATTTTTTTTTTTGGCCGAAATTTTGACCCCCTCCGATTTTTTTGAAACTCTGGATTCTGACAGAGGGCCACGAGACTTCGACCAGCGCGCAAAAATGGAGGCTCTAGACCCTTCCAGAGCCGAGATATCGAAGGTCAAAATTTGGACCTGAAAAAAAAACATAAGGGGTAACACTGTCATTTTTTTTTTTGGCCGAAATTTTGACCCCCTCCGATTTTTTTGAAACTCTGGATTCTGACAGAGGGCCACGAGACTTCGACCAGCGCGCAAAAATGGAGGCTCTAGACCCTTCCAGAGCCGAGATATCGAAGGTCAAAATTTGGACCTGAAAAAAAAAACATAAGGGGTAACACTGTCATTTTTTTTTTTGGCCGAAATTTTGACCCCCTCCGATTTTTTTGAAACTCTGGATTCTGACAGAGGGCCACGAGACTTCGACCAGCGCGCAAAAATGGAGGCTCTAGACCCTTCCAGAGCCGAGATATCGAAGGTCAAAATTTGGACCTGAAAAAAAAAACATAAGGGGTAACACTGTCAATTTTTTTTTTTGGCCGAAATTTTGACCCCTTCCGATTTTCTTGAAACTCTGGATTCTGACAGAGGGCCACGAGACTTCGACCAGCGCGCAAAAATGGAGGCTCTAGACCCTTCCAGAGCCGAGATATCGAAGGTCAAAATTTGGACCTGAAAAAAAAACATAAGGGGTAACACTGTCATTTTTTTTTTTGGCCGAAATTTTGACCCCCTCCGATTTTTTTGAAACTCTGGATTCTGACAGAGGGCCACGAGACTTCGACCAGCGCGCAAAAATGGAGGCTCTAGACCCTTCCAGAGCCGAGATATCGAAGGTCAAAATTTGGACCTGAAAAAAAAAACATAAGGGGTAACACTGTCAATTTTTTTTTTTGGCCGAAATTTTGACCCCTTCCGATTTTCTTGAAACTCTGGATTCTGACAGAGGGCCACGAGACTTCGACCAGCGCGCAAAAATGGAGGCTCTAGACCCTTCCAGAGCCGAGATATCGAAGGTCAAAATTTGGACCTGAAAAAAAAACATAAGGGGTAACACTGTCATTTTTTTTTTTGGGCGAAATTTTGACCCCCTCCGATTTTTTTGAAACTCTGGATTCTGACAGAGGGCCACGAGACTTCGACCAGCGCGCAAAAATGGAGGCTCTAGACCCTTCCAGAGCCGAGATATCGAAGGTCAAAATTTGGACCTGAAAAAAAAACATAAGGGGTAACACTGTCATTTTTTTTTTTGGCCGAAATTTTGACCCCCTCCGATTTTTTTGAAACTCTGGATTCTGACAGAGGGCCACGAGACTTCGACCAGCGCGCAAAAATGGAGGCTCTAGACCCTTCCAGAGCCGAGATATCGAAGGTCAAAATTTGGACCTGAAAAAAAAACATAAGGGGTAACACTGTCATTTTTTTTTTTGGCCGAAATTTTGACCCCCTCCGATTTTTTTGAAACTCTGGATTCTGACAGAGGGCCACGAGAGTTCGACCAGCGCGCAAAAATGGAGGCTCTAGACCCTTCCAGAGCCGAGATATCGAAGGTCAAAATTTGGACCTGAAAAAAAAAACATAAGGGGTAACACTGTTATTTTTTTTTTTGGCCGAAATTTTGACCCCTTCCGATTTTCTTGAAACTCTGGATTCTGACAGAGGGCCACGAGACTTCGACCAGCGCGCAAAAATGGAGGCTCTAGACCCTTCCAGAGCCGAGATATCGAAGGTCAAAATTTGGACCTTAAAAAAAAACATAAGGGGTAACACTGTCATTTTTTTTTTTGGCCGAAATTTTGACCCCCTCCGATTTTTTTGAAACTCTGGATTCTGACAGAGGGCCACGAGACTTCGACCAGCGCGCAAAAATGGAGGCTCTAGACCCTTCCAGAGCCGAGATATCGAAGGTCAAAATTTGGACCTGAAAAAAAAACATAAGGGGTAACACTGTCATTTTTTTTTTTGGCCGAAATTTTGACCCCCTCCGATTTTTTTGAAACTCTGGATTCTGACAGAGGGCCACGAGACTTCGACCAGCGCGCAAAAATGGAGGCTCTAGACCCTTCCAGAGCCGAGATATCGAAGGTCAAAATTTGGACCTGAAAAAAAAACATAAGGGGTAACACTGTCAATTTTTTTTTTTGGCCGAAATTTTGACCCCTTCCGATTTTCTTGAAACTCTGGATTCTGACAGAGGGCCACGAGACTTCGACCAGCGCGCAAAAATGGAGGCTCTAGACCCTTCCAGAGCCGAGATATCGAAGGTCAAAATTTGGACCTGAAAAAAAAACATAAGGGGTAACACTGTCATTTTTTTTTTGGCCGAAATTTTGACCCCCTCCGATTTTTTTGAAACTCTGGATTCTGACAGAGGGCCACGAGACTTCGACCAGAGCGCAAAAATGGAGGCTCTAGACCCTTCCAGAGCCGAGATATCGAAGGTCAAAATTTGGACCTGAAAAAAAAACATAAGGGGTAACACTGTCATTTTTTTTTTTTGGCCAAAATTTTGACCCCTTCCGATTTTCTTGAAACTCTGGATTCTGACAGAGGGCCACGAGACTTCGACCAGCGCGCAAAAATGGAGGCTCTAGACCCTTCCAGAGCCGAGATATCGAAGGTCAAAATTTGGACCTGAAAAAAAAACATAAGGGGTAACACTGTCATTTTTTTTTTTGGCCGAAATTTTGACCCCCTCCGATTTTTTTGAAACTCTGGATTCTGACAGAGGGCCACGAGACTTCGACCAGCGCGCAAAAATGGAGGCTCTAGACCCTTCCAGAGCCGAGATATCGAAGGTCAAAATTTGGACCTGAAAAAAAAACATAAGGGGTAACACTGTCATTTTTTTTTTTGGCCGAAATTTTGACCCCCTCCGATTTTTTTGAAACTCTGGATTCTGACAGAGGGCCACGAGACTTCGACCAGCGCGCAAAAATGGAGGCTCTAGACCCTTCCAGAGCCGAGATATCGAAGGTCAAAATTTGGACCTGAAAAAAAAAACATAAGGGGTAACACTGTCATTTTTTTTTTTTGGCCGAAATTTTGACCCCCTCCGATTTTTTTGAAACTCTGGATTCTGACAGAGGGCCACGAGACTTCGACCAGCGCGCAAAAATGGAGGCTCTAGACCCTTCCAGAGCCGAGATATCGAAGGTCAAAATTTGGACCTGAAAAAAAAAACATAAGGGGTAACACTGTCAATTTTTTTTTTTGGCCGAAATTTTGACCCCTTCCGATTTTCTTGAAACTCTGGATTCTGACAGAGGGCCACGAGACTTCGACCAGCGCGCAAAAATGGAGGCTCTAGACCCTTCCAGAGCCGAGATATCGAAGGTCAAAATTTGGACCTGAAAAAAAAACATAAGGGGTAACACTGTCATTTTTTTTTTTGGCCGAAATTTTGACCCCCTCCGATTTTTTTGAAACTCTGGATTCTGACAGAGGGCCACGAGACTTCGACCAGCGCGCAAAAATGGAGGCTCTAGACCCTTCCAGAGCCGAGATATCGAAGGTCAAAATTTGGACCTGAAAAAAAAACATAAGGGGTAACACTGTCATTTTTTTTTTTGGCCGAAATTTTGACCCCCTCCGATTTTTTTGAAACTCTGGATTCTGACAGAGGGCCACGAGACTTCGACCAGCGCGCAAAAATGGAGGCTCTAGACCCTTCCAGAGCCGAGATATCGAAGGTCAAAATTTGGACCTGAAAAAAAAACATAAGGGGTAACACTGTCATTTTTTTTTTTTGGCCGAAATTTTGACCCCCTCCGATTTTTTTGAAACTCTGGATTCTGACAGAGGGCCACGAGACTTCGACCAGCGCGCAAAAATGGAGGCTCTAGACCCTTCCAGAGCCGAGATATCGAAGGTCAAAATTTGGACCTGAAAAAAAAACATAAGGGGTAACACTGTCATTTTTTTTTTTGGCCGAAATTTTGACCCCCTCCGATTTTTTTGAAACTCTGAATTCTGACAGAGGGCCACGAGACTTCGACCAGCGCGCAAAAATGGAGGCTCTAGACCCTTCCAGAGCCGAGATATCGAAGGTCAAAATTTGGACCTGAAAAAAAAACATAAGGGGTAACACTGTCATTTTTTTTTGGCCGAAATTTTGACCCTCTCCGATCTTCTTGAAACTCTGGATTCTGACAGAGGGCCACAAGACTTCGACCAGCGCGCAAAAATGGAGGCTCTAGACCCTTCCAGAGCCGAGATATCGAAAGTCAAAATTCTCCTCACAAGGTTTCTCAGCATCCTTCGCCTTTTAGTCTGGAACACAACATTAAGCTACTACTTACATGCATAATACTGCTTACATTCCATTAATAAAGCATTCTTGTTACAATATGTTTCTGTCTTTCTTATAAAACCAATAAACATTTGTTACAATATGTTTCTGTGTATTTATTATAAACAGTTTACGTATAAAAACTGTATAACAGAAGACTATCTATAAAGTCTTTTATATATGGTTTCCTATAAAAGCTGTTTTACATAAAAGACTATTCTATAAAGTCTTTACAAGCAGTTTACATACAGTTTCATATAAAAGCTGTTTTACATAAAAG
Source organism: Cyprinella venusta (assembly GCA_038021265.1). NCBI lineage: Eukaryota > Metazoa > Chordata > Actinopteri > Cypriniformes > Leuciscidae > Cyprinella > Cyprinella venusta. The sequence continues at coordinate 12,769,049 of CM075875.1, forward strand.
ACTGTTCTATAAAGTCTTTACAAGCAGTTTACAAATAGTTTCATATAAAAGCTGTTTTACATAAAAGACTGTTCTATAAAGTCTTTAAAAGCAGTTTACATATAGTTATTATAAAATAAATTGCATCATTCCACACAACAACGCCAAAAAAAAAAAAAAACGATAATGGTACCCTGTCTCGAGACCATGGGACTTACACCTGAGTGCAAAAATGGAGGCTGTAAACCCTTCCAGAGCTGAGATATTGAGATCCCATGTAGTATGTATGCACTTATAAAAATATCAACATCTCAGCTCTGGAAGGGACTAGAGCCTCAATTTTTTCACGCAGGTGTAGGTCCCATTGTCCTCTATCAGAATCCAGAGTTTCAAGAAGATTGGAGAAACTTCTTTTCGCACCGAAAAAAAAACGACAGGGGTTACACTGTCGTTTTTTTCGGGGGGGTCGAAATTTTGAAATTCTCTGAACTTCTTGGAACTCTGGATTCTGACAAAGGGCCACGAGACTTCGACCAGCACGCAAAAATGGAGGCTCTAGACCCTTCCAGAGCCGAGATATCGAAGGTCAAAATTTGGACCTGAAAAAAAAACATAAGGGGTAACACTGTCATTTTTTTTTTTGGCCGAAATTTTGACCCCCTCCGATTTTTTTTGAAACTCTGGATTCTGACAGAGGGCCACGAGACTTCGACCAGCGCGCAAAAATGGAGGCTCTAGACCCTTCCAGAGCCGAGATATCGGATGTCAAAGTTTTGACCTGAAAAAAAAAAACATAAGGGGTAACACTGTCGTTTTTGGCCGAAATTTTGACCCCCTCCGATCTTCTTGAAACTCTGGATTCTAACAGAGGGCCACGAGACTTCGACCAGCGCGCAAAAATGGAGGCTCTAGACCCTTCCAGAGCCGAGATATCGGACGTCAAAGTTTTGACCTGAAAAAAAAACATAAGGGGTAACACTGTCGTTTTTGGCCGAAATTTTGACCCCCTCCGATCTTCTTGAAACTCTGGATTCTGACAGAGGGCCACGAGACTTCGACCAGCGCGCAAAAATGGAGGCTCTAGACCCTTCCAGAGCCGAGATATCGGATGTCAAAGTTTTGACCTGAAAAAAAAAAACATAAGGGGTAACACTGTCGTTTTTGGCCGAAATTTTGACCCCCTCCGATCTTCTTGAAACTCTGGATTCTGACAGAGGGCCACGAGACTTCGACCAGCGCGCAAAAATGGAGGCTCTAGACCCTTCCAGAGCCGAGATATCGGATGTCAAAGTTTTGACCTGAAAAAAAAACATAAGGGGTAACACTGTCGTTTTTGGCCGAAATTTTGACCCCCTCCGATCTTCTTGAAACTCTGGATTCTGACAGAGGGCCACGAGACTTCGACCAGCGCGCAAAAATGGAGGCTCTAGACCCTTCCAGAGCCGAGATATCGGACGTCAAAGTTTTGACCTGAAAAAAAAAACATAAGGGGTAACACTGTCGTTTTTGGCCGAAATTTTGACCCCCTCCGATCTTCTTGAAACTCTGGATTCTGACAGAGGGCCAAGAGACTTCGACCAGCGCGCAAAAATGGAGGCTCTAGACCCTTCCAGAGCCGAGATATCGGACGTCAAAGTTTTGACCTGAAAAAAAAACATAAGGGGTAACACTGTCGTTTTTGGCCGAAATTTTGACCCCCTCCGATCTTCTTGAAACTCTGGATTCTGACAGAGGGCCACGAGACTTCGACCAGCGCGCAAAAATGGAGGCTCTAGACCCTTCCAGAGCCGAGATATCGGATGTCAAAGTTTTGACCTGAAAAAAAAAAAACATAAGGGGTAACACTGTCGTTTTTGGCCGAAATTTTGACCCCCTCCGATCTTCTTGAAACTCTGGATTCTGACAGAGGGCCACGAGACTTCGACCAGCGCGCAAAAATGGAGGCTCTAGACCCTTCCAGAGCCGAGATATCGGATGTCAAAGTTTTGACCTGAAAAAAAAAGCATAAGGGGTAACACTGTCGTTTTTGGCCGAAATTTTGACCCCCTCCGATCTTCTTGAAACTCTGGATTCTGACAGAGGGCCACGAGACTTCGACCAGCGCGCAAAAATGGAGGCTCTAGACCCTTCCAGAGCCGAGATATCGGATGTCAAATTTTTGACCTGAAAAAAAAAACATAAGGGGTAACACTGTCGTTTTTGGCCGAAATTTTGACCCCCTCCGATCTTCTTGAAACTCTGGATTCTGACAGAGGGCCACGAGACTTCGACCAGCGCGCAAAAATGGAGGCTCTAGACCCTTCCAGAGCCGAGATATCGGATGTCAAAGTTTTGACCTGAAAAAAAAAACATAAGGGGTAACACTGTCGTTTTTGGCCGAAATTTTGACCCCCTCCGATCTTCTTGAAACTCTGGATTCTGACAGAGGGCCACGAGACTTCGACCAGCGCGCAAAAATGGAGGCTCTAGACCCTTCCAGAGCCGAGATATCGGATGTCAAAGTTTTGACCTGAAAAAAAAACATAAGGGGTAACACTGTCGTTTTTGGCCGAAATTTTGACCCCCTCCGATCTTCTTGAAACTCTGGATTCTGACAGAGGGCCACGAGACTTCGACCAGCGCGCAAAAATGGAGGCTCTAGACCCTTCCAGAGCCGAGATATCGGATGTCAAAGTTTTGACCTGAAAAAAAAACATAATGGGTAACACTGTCGTTTTTGGCCGAAATTTTGACCCCCTCCGATCTTCTTGAAACTCTGGATTCTGACAGAGGGCCACGAGACTTCGACCAGCGCGCAAAAATGGAGGCTCTAGACCCTTCCAGAGCCGAGATATCGGATGTCAAAGTTTTGACCTGAAAAAAAAACATAAGGGGTAACACTGTCGTTTTTGGCCGAAATTTTGACCCCCTCCGATCTTCTTGAAACTCTGGATTCTGACAGAGGGCCACGAGACTTCGACCAGCGCGCAAAAATGGAGGCTCTAGACCCTTCCAGAGCCGAGATATCGGACGTCAAAGTTTTGACCTGAAAAAAAAACATAAGGGGTAACACTGTCGTTTTTGGCCGAAATTTTGACCCCCTCCGATCTTCTTGAAACTCTGGATTCTGACAGAGGGCCACGAGACTTCGACCAGCGCGCAAAAATGGAGGCTCTAGACCCTTCCAGAGCCGAGATATCGGACGTCAAAGTTTTGACCTGAAAAAAAAACATAAGGGGTAACACTGTCGTTTTTGGCCGAAATTTTGACCCCCTCCGATCTTCTTGAAACTCTGGATTCTGACAGAGGGCCACGAGACTTCGACCAGCGCGCAAAAATGGAGGCTCTAGACCCTTCCAGAGCCGAGATATCGGACGTCAAAGTTTTGACCTGAAAAAAAAACATAAGGGGTAACACTGTCGTTTTTGGCCGAAATTTTGACCCCCTCCGATTTTTTGAAACTCTGGATTCTGACAGAGGGCCACGAGACTTCGACCAGCGCGCAAAAATGGAGGCTCTAGACCCTTCCAGAGCCGAGATATCGAAGGTCAAAATTTGGACCTGAAAAAAAAAACATAAGGGGTAACACTGTCAATTTTTTTTTTTGGCCGAAATTTTGACCCCCTCCGATCTTCTTGAAACTCTGGATTCTGACAGAGGGCCACGAGACTTCGACCAGCGCGCAAAAATGGAGGCTCTAGACCCTTCCAGAGCCGAGATATCGAAGGTCAAAATTTGGACCTGAAAAAAAAACATAAGGGGTAACACTGTCATTTTTTTTTTTGGCCGAAATTTTGACCCCCTCCGATTTTTTTGAAACTCTGGATTCTGACAGAGGGCCACGAGAATTCGACCAGCGCGCAAAAATGGAGGCTCTAGACCCTTCCAGAGCCGAGATATCGAAGGTCAAAATTTGGACCTGAAAAAAAAAACATAAGGGGTAACACTGTCAATTTTTTTTTTTGGCCGAAATTTTGACCCCTTCCGATTTTCTTGAAACTCTGGATTCTGACAGAGGGCCACGAGACTTCGACCAGCGCGCAAAAATGGAGGCTCTAGACCCTTCCAGAGCCGAGATATCGAAGGTCAAAATTTGGACCTGAAAAAAAAAACATAAGGGGTAACACTGTCATTTTTTTTTTTGGCCGAAATTTTGACCCCCTCCGATTTTTTTGAAACTCTGGATTCTGACAGAGGGCCACGAGACTTCGACCAGCGCGCAAAAATGGAGGCTCTAGACCCTTCCAGAGCCGAGATATCGAAGGTCAAAATTTGGACCTGAAAAAAAAACATAAGGGGTAACACTGTCATTTTTTTTTTTTGGCCGAAATTTTGACCCCCTCCGATTTTTTTGAAACTCTGGATTCTGACAGAGGGCCACGAGACTTCGACCAGCGCGCAAAAATGGAGGCTCTAGACCCTTCCAGAGCCGAGATATCGAAGGTCAAAATTTGGACCTGAAAAAAAAACATAAGGGGTAACACTGTCATTTTTTTTTTTGGCCGAAATTTTGACCCCCCTCCGATTTTTTTGAAACTCTGGATTCTGACAGAGGGCCACGAGACTTCGACCAGCGCGCAAAAATGGAGGCTCTAGACCCTTCCAGAGCCGAGATATCGAAGGTCAAAATTTGGACCTGAAAAAAAAACATAAGGGGTAACACTGTCATTTTTTTTTTTGGCCGAAATTTTGACCCCCTCCGATTTTTTTGAAACTCTGGATTCTGACAGAGGGCCACGAGACTTCGACCAGCGCGCAAAAATGGAGGCTCTAGACCCTTCCAGAGCCGAGATATCGAAGGTCAAAATTTGGACCTGAAAAAAAAACATAAGGGGTAACACTGTCGTTTTTGGCCGAAATTTTGACCCCCTCCGATCTTCTTGAAACTCTGGATTCTGACAGAGGGCCACGAGACTTCGACCAGCGCGCAAAAATGGAGGCTCTAGACCCTTCCAGAGCCGAGATATCGGATGTCAAAGTTTTGACCTGAAAAAAAAAAACATAAGGGGTAACACTGTCGTTTTTGGCCGAAATTTTGACCCCCTCCGATCTTCTTGAAACTCTGGATTCTAACAGAGGGCCACGAGACTTCGACCAGCGCGCAAAAATGGAGGCTCTAGACCCTTCCAGAGCCGAGATATCGGACGTCAAAGTTTTGACCTGAAAAAAAAACATAAGGGGTAACACTGTCGTTTTTGGCCGAAATTTTGACCCCCTCCGATCTTCTTGAAACTCTGGATTCTGACAGAGGGCCACGAGACTTCGACCAGCGCGCAAAAATGGAGGCTCTAGACCCTTCCAGAGCCGAGATATCGGATGTCAAAGTTTTGACCTGAAAAAAAAAAACATAAGGGGTAACACTGTCGTTTTTGGCCGAAATTTTGACCCCCTCCGATCTTCTTGAAACTCTGGATTCTGACAGAGGGCCACGAGACTTCGACCAGCGCGCAAAAATGGAGGCTCTAGACCCTTCCAGAGCCGAGATATCGGATGTCAAAGTTTTGACCTGAAAAAAAAACATAAGGGGTAACACTGTCGTTTTTGGCCGAAATTTTGACCCCCTCCGATCTTCTTGAAACTCTGGATTCTGACAGAGGGCCACGAGACTTCGACCAGCGCGCAAAAATGGAGGCTCTAGACCCTTCCAGAGCCGAGATATCGGACGTCAAAGTTTTGACCTGAAAAAAAAAACATAAGGGGTAACACTGTCGTTTTTGGCCGAAATTTTGACCCCCTCCGATCTTCTTGAAACTCTGGATTCTGACAGAGGGCCAAGAGACTTCGACCAGCGCGCAAAAATGGAGGCTCTAGACCCTTCCAGAGCCGAGATATCGGACGTCAAAGTTTTGACCTGAAAAAAAAACATAAGGGGTAACACTGTCGTTTTTGGCCGAAATTTTGACCCCCTCCGATCTTCTTGAAACTCTGGATTCTGACAGAGGGCCACGAGACTTCGACCAGCGCGCAAAAATGGAGGCTCTAGACCCTTCCAGAGCCGAGATATCGGATGTCAAAGTTTTGACCTGAAAAAAAAAAACATAAGGGGTAACACTGTCGTTTTTGGCCGAAATTTTGACCCCCTCCGATCTTCTTGAAACTCTGGATTCTGACAGAGGGCCACGAGACTTCGACCAGCGCGCAAAAATGGAGGCTCTAGACCCTTCCAGAGCCGAGATATCGGATGTCAAAGTTTTGACCTGAAAAAAAAAGCATAAGGGGTAACACTGTCGTTTTTGGCCGAAATTTTGACCCCCTCCGATCTTCTTGAAACTCTGGATTCTGACAGAGGGCCACGAGACTTCGACCAGCGCGCAAAAATGGAGGCTCTAGACCCTTCCAGAGCCGAGATATCGGATGTCAAATTTTTGACCTGAAAAAAAAAAACATAAGGGGTAACACTGTCGTTTTTGGCCGAAATTTTGACCCCCTCCGATCTTCTTGAAACTCTGGATTCTGACAGAGGGCCACGAGACTTCGACCAGCGCGCAAAAATGGAGGCTCTAGACCCTTCCAGAGCCGAGATATCGGATGTCAAAGTTTTGACCTGAAAAAAAAAACATAAGGGGTAACACTGTCGTTTTTGGCCGAAATTTTGACCCCCTCCGATCTTCTTGAAACTCTGGATTCTGACAGAGGGCCACGAGACTTCGACCAGCGCGCAAAAATGGAGGCTCTAGACCCTTCCAGAGCCGAGATATCGGATGTCAAAGTTTTGACCTGAAAAAAAAACATAAGGGGTAACACTGTCGTTTTTGGCCAAAATTTTGACCCCCTCCGATCTTCTTGAAACTCTGGATTCTGACAGAGGGCCACGAGACTTCGACCAGCGCGCAAAAATGGAGGCTCTAGACCCTTCCAGAGCCGAGATATCGGATGTCAAAGTTTTGACCTGAAAAAAAAACATAATGGGTAACACTGTCGTTTTTGGCCGAAATTTTGACCCCCTCCGATCTTCTTGAAACTCTGGATTCTGACAGAGGGCCACGAGACTTCGACCAGCGCGCAAAAATGGAGGCTCTAGACCCTTCCAGAGCCGAGATATCGGATGTCAAAGTTTTGACCTGAAAAAAAAACATAAGGGGTAACACTGTCGTTTTTGGCCGAAATTTTGACCCCCTCCGATCTTCTTGAAACTCTGGATTCTGACAGAGGGCCACGAGACTTCGACCAGCGCGCAAAAATGGAGGCTCTAGACCCTTCCAGAGCCGAGATATCGGACGTCAAAGTTTTGACCTGAAAAAAAAACATAAGGGGTAACACTGTCGTTTTTGGCCGAAATTTTGACCCCCTCCGATCTTCTTGAAACTCTGGATTCTGACAGAGGGCCACGAGACTTCGACCAGCGCGCAAAAATGGAGGCTCTAGACCCTTCCAGAGCCGAGATATCGGACGTCAAAGTTTTGACCTGAAAAAAAAAACATAAGGGGTAACACTGTCGTTTTTGGCCGAAATTTTGACCCCCTCCGATCTTCTTGAAACTCTGGATTCTGACAGAGGGCCACGAGACTTCGACCAGCGCGCAAAAATGGAGGCTCTAGACCCTTCCAGAGCCGAGATATCGGACGTCAAAGTTTTGACCTGAAAAAAAAACATAAGGGGTAACACTGTCGTTTTTGGCCGAAATTTTGACCCCCTCCGATTTTTTTGAAACTCTGGATTCTGACAGAGGGCCACGAGACTTCGACCAGCGCGCAAAAATGGAGGCTCTAGACCCTTCCAGAGCCGAGATATCGAAGGTCAAAATTTGGACCTGAAAAAAAAAACATAAGGGGTAACACTGTCAATTTTTTTTTTTTGGCCGAAATTTTGACCCCCTCCGATCTTCTTGAAACTCTGGATTCTGACAGAGGGCCACGAGACTTCGACCAGCGCGCAAAAATGGAGGCTCTAGACCCTTCCAGAGCCGAGATATCGAAGGTCAAAATTTGGACCTGAAAAAAAAACATAAGGGGTAACACTGTCATTTTTTTTTTTGGCCGAAATTTTGACCCCCTCCGATTTTTTTGAAACTCTGGATTCTGACAGAGGGCCACGAGAATTCGACCAGCGCGCAAAAATGGAGGCTCTAGACCCTTCCAGAGCCGAGATATCGAAGGTCAAAATTTGGACCTGAAAAAAAAAACATAAGGGGTAACACTGTCAATTTTTTTTTTGGCCGAAATTTTGACCCCTTCCGATTTTCTTGAAACTCTGGATTCTGACAGAGGGCCACGAGACTTCGACCAGCGCGCAAAAATGGAGGCTCTAGACCCTTCCAGAGCCGAGATATCGAAGGTCAAAATTTGGACCTGAAAAAAAAACATAAGGGGTAACACTGTCATTTTTTTTTTTGGCCGAAATTTTGACCCCCTCCGATTTTTTTGAAACTCTGGATTCTGACAGAGGGCCACGAGACTTCGACCAGCGCGCAAAAATGGAGGCTCTAGACCCTTCCAGAGCCGAGATATCGAAGGTCAAAATTTGGACCTGAAAAAAAAACATAAGGGGTAACACTGTCATTTTTTTTTTTTGGCCGAAATTTTGACCCCCTCCGATTTTTTTGAAACTCTGGATTCTGACAGAGGGCCACGAGACTTCGACCAGCGCGCAAAAATGGAGGCTCTAGACCCTTCCAGAGCCGAGATATCGAAGGTCAAAATTTGGACCTGAAAAAAAAACATAAGGGGTAACACTGTCATTTTTTTTTTTGGCCGAAATTTTGACCCCCCTCCGATTTTTTTGAAACTCTGGATTCTGACAGAGGGCCACGAGACTTCGACCAGCGCGCAAAAATGGAGGCTCTAGACCCTTCCAGAGCCGAGATATCGAAGGTCAAAATTTGGACCTGAAAAAAAAACATAAGGGGTAACACTGTCATTTTTTTTTTTGGCCGAAATTTTGACCCCCTCCGATTTTTTTGAAACTCTGGATTCTGACAGAGGGCCACGAGACTTCGACCAGCGCGCAAAAATGGAGGCTCTAGACCCTTCCAGAGCCGAGATATCGAAGGTCAAAATTTGGACCTGAAAAAAAAAACATAAGGGGTAACACTGTCAATTTTTTTTTTTGGCCGAAATTTTGACCCCCTCCGATCTTCTTGAAACTCTGGATTCTGACAGAGGGCCACGAGACTTCGACCAGCGCGCAAAAATGGAGGCTCTAGACCCTTCCAGAGCCGAGATATCGAAGGTCAAAATTTGGACCTGAAAAAAAAAACATAAGGGGTAACACTGTCATTTTTTTTTTTTGGCCGAAATTTTGACCCCTTCCGATTCTCTTGAAACTCTGGATTCTGACAGAGGGCCACGAGACTTCGACCAGCGCGCAAAAATGGAGGCTCTAGACCCTTCCAGAGCCGAGATATCGAAGGTCAAAATTTGGACCTGAAAAAAAAACATAAGGGGTAACACTGTCATTTTTTTTTTTGGCCGAAATTTTGACCCCCTCCGATTTTTTTGAAACTCTGGATTCTGACAGAGGGCCACGAGACTTCGACCAGCGCGCAAAAATGGAGGCTCTAGACCCTTCCAGAGCCAAGATATCGAAGGTCAAAATTTGGACCTGAAAAAAAAAAACATAAGGGGTAACACTGTCAATTTTTTTTTTGGCCGAAATTTTGACCCCTTCCGATTTTCTTGAAACTCTGGATTCTGACAGAGGGCCACGAGACTTCGACCAGCGCGCAAAAATGGAGGCTCTAGACCCTTCCAGAGCCGAGATATCGAAGGTCAAAATTTGGACCTGAAAAAAAAACATAAGGGGTAACACTGTCATTTTTTTTTTGGCCGAAATTTTGACCCCCTCCGATTTTTTTGAAACTCTGGATTCTGACAGAGGGCCACGAGACTTCGACCAGCGCGCAAAAATGGAGGCTCTAGACCCTTCCAGAGCCGAGATATCGAAGGTCAAAATTTGGACCTGAAAAAAAAACATAAGGGGTAACACTGCCATTTTTTTTTTTTGGCCGAAATTTTGACCCCCTCCGATTTTTTTGAAACTCTGGATTCTGACAGAGGGCCACGAGACTTCGACCAGCGCGCAAAAATGGAGGCTCTAGACCCTTCCAGAGCCGAGATATCGAAGGTCAAAATTTGGACCTGAAAAAAAAACATAAGGGGTAACACTGTCATTTTTTTTTTGGCCGAAATTTTGACCCCCCTCCGATTTTTTTGAAACTCTGGATTCTGACAGAGGGCCACGAGACTTCGACCAGCGCGCAAAAATGGAGGCTCTAGACCCTTCCAGAGCCGAGATATCGAAGGTCAAAATTTGGACCTGAAAAAAAAACATAAGGGGTAACACTGTCATTTTTTTTTTTGGCCGAAATTTTGACCCCCTCCGATTTTTTTGAAACTCTGGATTCTGACAGAGGGCCACGAGACTTCGACCAGCGCGCAAAAATGGAGGCTCTAGACCCTTCCAGAGCCGAGATATCGAAGGTCAAAATTTGGACCTGAAAAAAAAAACATAAGGGGTAACACTGTCAATTTTTTTTTTTGGCCGAAATTTTGACCCCCTCCGATCTTCTTGAAACTCTGGATTCTGACAGAGGGCCACGAGACTTCGACCAGCGCGCAAAAATGGAGGCTCTAGACCCTTCCAGAGCCGAGATATCGAAGGTCAAAATTTGGACCTGAAAAAAAAAACATAAGGGGTAACACTGTCATTTTTTTTTTTTGGCCGAAATTTTGACCCCTTCCGATTTTCTTGAAACTCTGGATTCTGACAGAGGGCCACGAGACTTCGACCAGCGCGCAAAAATGGAGGCTCTAGACCCTTCCAGAGCCGAGATATCGAAGGTCAAAATTTGGACCTGAAAAAAAAACATAAGGGGTAACACTGTCATTTTTTTTTTTTGGCCGAAATTTTGACCCCCTCCGCTTTTTTTGAAACTCTGGATTCTGACAGAGGGCCACGAGACTTCGACCAGCGCGCAAAAATGGAGGGTCTAGACCCTTCCAGAGCCGAGATATCGAAGGTCAAAATTTGGACCTGAAAAAAAAACATAAGGGGTAACACTGTCATTTTTTTTTTTGGCTGAAATTTTGACCCCCTCCGATTTTTTTGAAACTCTGGATTCTGACAGAGGGCCACGAGACTTCGACCAGCGCGCAAAAATGGAGGCTCTAGACCCTTCCAGAGCCGAGATATCGAAGGTCAAAATTTGGACCTGAAAAAAAAAACATAAGGGGTAACACTGTCAATTTTTTTTTTTGGCCGAAATTTTGACCCCTTCCGATTTTCTTGAAACTCTGGATTCTGACAGAGGGCCACGAGACTTCGACCAGCGCGCAAAAATGGAGGCTCTAGACCCTTCCAGAGCCGAGATATCGAAGGTCAAAATTTGGACCTGAAAAAAAAACATAAGGGGTAACACTGTCATTTTTTTTTTTGGCCGAAATTTTGACCCCCTCCGATTTTTTTGAAACTCTGGATTCTGACAGAGGGCCACGAGACTTCGACCAGCGCGCAAAAATGGAGGCTCTAGACCCTTCCAGAGCCGAGATATCGAAGGTCAAAATTTGGACCTGAAAAAAAACATAAGGGGTAACACTGTCATTTTTTTTTTTGGCCGAAATTTTGACCCCCTCCGATTTTTTTGAAACTCTGGATTCTGACAGAGGCCACGAGACTTCGACCAGCGCGCAAAAATGGAGGCTCTAGACCCTTCCAGAGCCGAGATATCGAAGGTCAAAATTTGGACCTGAAGAAAAAACATAAGGGGTAACACTGTCATTTTTTTTTTTGGCCGAAATTTTGACCCCCTCCGATTTTTTGAAACTCTGGATTCTGACAGAGGGCCACGAGACTTCGACCAGCGCGCAAAAATGGAGGCTCTAGACCCTTCCAGAGCCGAGATATCGAAGGTCAAAATTTGGACCTGAAAAAAAAAACATAAGGGGTAACACTGTCAATTTTTTTTTTGGCCGAAATTTTGACCCCCTTCCGATTTTCTTGAAACTCTGGATTCTGACAGAGGGCCACGAGACTTCGACCAGCACGCAAAAATGGAGGCTCTAGACCCTTCCAGAGCCGAGATATCGAAGGTCAAAATTTGGACCTGAAAAAAAAACATAAGGGGTAACACTGTCATTTTTTTTTTTGGCCGAAATTTTGACCCCCTCCGATTTTTTTGAAACTCTGGATTCTGACAGAGGGCAACGAGACTTCGACCAGCGCGCAAAAATGGAGGCTCTAGACCCTTCCAGAGCCGAGATATCGAAGGTCAAAATTTGGACCTGAAAAAAAAACATAAGGGGTAACACTGTCATTTTTTTTTTTGGCCGAAATTTTGACCCCTTCCGATTTTCTTGAAACTCTGGATTCTGACAGAGGGCCACGAGACTTCGACCAGCGCGCAAAAATGGAGGCTCTAGACCCTTCCAGAGCCGAGATATCGAAGGTCAAAATTTGGACCTGAAAAAAAAACATAAGGGGTAACACTGTCATTTTTTTTTTTGGCCGAAATTTTGACCCCCTCCGATTTTCTTGAAACTCTGGATTCTGACAGAGGGCCACGAGACTTCGACCAGCGCGCAAAAATGGAGGCTCTAGACCCTTCCAGAGCCGAGATATCGAAGGTCAAAATTTGGACCTGAAAAAAAAACATAAGGGGTAACACTGTCATTTTTTTTTTTGCCGAAATTTTGACCCCCTCCGATTTTTTTGAAACTCTGGATTCTGACAGAGGGCCACGAGACTTCGACCAGCGCGCAAAAATGGAGGCTCTAGACCCTTCCAGAGCCGAGATATCGAAGGTCAAAATTTGGACCTGAAAAAAAAACATAAGGGGTAACACTGTCATTTTTTTTTTGGCCGAAATTTTGACCCCCTCCGATTTTCTTGAAACTCTGGATTCTGACAGAGGGCCACGAGACTTCGACCAGCGCGCAAAAATGGAGGCTCTAGACCCTTCCAGAGCCGAGATATCGAAGGTCAAAATTTGGACCTGAAAAAAAAACATAAGGGGTAACACTGTCATTTTTTTTTTGGCCGAAATTTTGACCCCCTCCGATTTTTTTGAAACTCTGGATTCTGACAGAGGGCCACGAGACTTCGACCAGCGCGCAAAAATGGAGGCTCTAGACCCTTCCAGAGCCGAGATATCGGATGTCAAAGTTTTGACCTGAAAAAAAAACATAAGGGGTAACACTGTCGTTTTTGGCCGAAATTTTGACCCCCTCCGATCTTCTTGAAACTCTGGATTCTGACAGAGGGCCACGAGACTTCGACCAGCGCGCAAAAATGGAGGCTCTAGACCCTTCCAGAGCCGAGATATCGGATGTCAAAGTTTTGACCTGAAAAAAAAAACATAAGGGGTAACACTGTCGTTTTTGGCCGAAATTTTGACCCCCTCCGATCTTCTTGAAACTCTGGATTCTGACAGAGGGCCACGAGACTTCGACCAGCGCGCAAAAATGGAGGCTCTAGACCCTTCCAGAGCCGAGATATCGGATGTCAAAGTTTTGACCTGAAAAAAAAACATAAGGGGTAACACTGTCGTTTTTGGCCGAAATTTTGACCCCCTCCGATCTTCTTGAAACTCTGGATTCTGACAGAGGGCCACGAGACTTCGACCAGCGCGCAAAAATGGAGGCTCTAGACCCTTCCAGAGCCGAGATATCGGATGTCAAAGTTTTGACCTGAAAAAAAAACATAAGGGGTAACACTGTCGTTTTTGGCCGAAATTTTGACCCCCTCCGATCTTCTTGAAACTCTGGATTCTGACAGAGGGCCACGAGACTTCGACCAGCGCGCAAAAATGGAGGCTCTAGACCCTTCCAGAGCCGAGATATCGGATGTCAAAGTTTTGACCTGAAAAAAAAACATAAGGGGTAACACTGTCGTTTTTGGCCGAAATTTTGACCCCCTCCGATCTTCTTGAAACTCTGGATTCTGACAGAGGGCCACGAGACTTCGACCAGCGCGCAAAAATGGAGGCTCTAGACCCTTCCAGAGCCGAGATATCGGATGTCAAAGTTTTGACCTGAAAAAAAACATAAGGGGTAACACTGTCGTTTTTGGCCGAAATTTTGACCCCCTCCGATCTTCTTGAAACTCTGGATTCTGACAGAGGGCCACGAGACTTCGACCAGCGCGCAAAAATGGAGGCTCTAGACCCTTCCAGAGCCGAGATATCGGATGTCAAAGTTTTGACCTGAAAAAAAAACATAAGGGGTAACACTGTCGTTTTTGGCCGAAATTTTGACCCCCTCCGATCTTCTTGAAACTCTGGATTCTGACAGAGGGCCACGAGACTTCGACCAGCGCGCAAAAATGGAGGCTCTAGACCCTTCCAGAGCCGAGATATCGGATGTCAAAGTTTTGACCTGAAAAAAAAAACATAAGGGGTAACACTGTCGTTTTTGGCCGAAATTTTGACCCCCTCCGATCTTCTTGAAACTCTGGATTCTGACAGAGGGCCACGAGACTTCGACCAGCGCGCAAAAATGGAGGCTCTAGACCCTTCCAGAGCCGAGATATCGGATGTCAAAGTTTTGACCTGAAAAAAAAACATAAGGGGTAACACTGTCGTTTTTGGCCGAAATTTTGACCCCCTCCGATCTTCTTGAAACTCTGGATTCTGACAGAGGGCCACGAGACTTCGACCAGCGCGCAAAAATGGAGGCTCTAGACCCTTCCAGAGCCGAGATATCGGATGTCAAAGTTTTGACCTGAAAAAAAAACATAAGGGGTAACACTGTCGTTTTTGGCCGAAATTTTGACCCCCTCCGATCTTCTTGAAACTCTGGATTCTGACAGAGGGCCACGAGACTTCGACCAGCGCGCAAAAATGGAGGCTCTAGACCCTTCCAGAGCCGAGATATCGGATGTCAAAGTTTTGACCTGAAAAAAAAACATAAGGGGTAACACTGTCGTTTTTGGCCGAAATTTTGACCCCCTCCGATCTTCTTGAAACTCTGGATTCTGACAGAGGGCCACGAGACTTCGACCAGCGCGCAAAAATGGAGGCTCTAGACCCTTCCAGAGCCGAGATATCGGATGTCAAAGTTTTGACCTGAAAAAAAAACATAAGGGGTAACACTGTCGTTTTTGGCCGAAATTTTGACCCCCTCCGATCTTCTTGAAACTCTGGATTCTGACAGAGGGCCACGAGACTTCGACCAGCGCGCAAAAATGGAGGCTCTAGACCCTTCCAGAGCCGAGATATCGGATGTCAAAGTTTTGACCTGAAAAAAAAACATAAGGGGTAACACTGTCGTTTTTGGCCGAAATTTTGACCCCCTCCGATCTTCTTGAAACTCTGGATTCTGACAGAGGGCCACGAGACTTCGACCAGCGCGCAAAAATGGAGGCTCTAGACCCTTCCAGAGCCGAGATATCGGATGTCAAAGTTTTGACCTGAAAAAAAAACATAAGGGGTAACACTGTCGTTTTTGGCCGAAATTTTGACCCCCTCCGATCTTCTTGAAACTCTGGATTCTGACAGAGGGCCACGAGACTTCGACCAGCGCGCAAAAATGGAGGCTCTAGACCCTTCCAGAGCCGAGATATCGGATGTCAAAGTTTTGACCTGAAAAAAAAACATAAGGGGTAACACTGTCGTTTTTGGCCGAAATTTTGACCCCCTCCGATCTTCTTGAAACTCTGGATTCTGACAGAGGGCCACGAGACTTCGACCAGCGCGCAAAAATGGAGGCTCTAGACCCTTCCAGAGCCGAGATATCGGATGTCAAAGTTTTGACCTGAAAAAAAAACATAAGGGGTAACACTGTCGTTTTTGGCCGAAATTTTGACCCCCTCCGATCTTCTTGAAACTCTGGATTCTGACAGAGGGCCACGAGACTTCGACCAGCGTGCAAAAATGGAGGCTCTAGACCCTTCCAGAGCCGAGATATCGGATGTCAAAGTTTTGACCTGAAAAAAAAACATAAGGGGTAACACTGTCGTTTTTGGCCGAAATTTTGACCCCCTCCGATCTTCTTGAAACTCTGGATTCTGACAGAGGGCCACGAGACTTCGACCAGCGCGCAAAAATGGAGGCTCTAGACCCTTCCAGAGCCGAGATATCGGATGTCAAAGTTTTGACCTGAAAAAAAAACATAAGGGGTAACACTGTCGTTTTTGGCCGAAATTTTGACCCCCTCCGATCTTCTTGAAACTCTGGATTCTGACAGAGGGCCACGAGACTTCGACCAGCGCGCAAAAATGGAGGCTCTAGACCCTTCCAGAGCCGAGATATCGGATGTCAAAGTTTTGACCTGAAAAAAAAACATAAGGGGTAACACTGTCGTTTTTGGCCGAAATTTTGACCCCCTCCGATCTTCTTGAAACTCTGGATTCTGACAGAGGGCCACGAGACTTCGACCAGCGCGCAAAAATGGAGGCTCTAGACCCTTCCAGAGCCGAGATATCGGATGTCAAAGTTTTGACCTGAAAAAAAAACATAAGGGGTAACACTGTCGTTTTTGGCCGAAATTTTGACCCCCTCCGATCTTCTTGAAACTCTGGATTCTGACAGAGGGCCACGAGACTTCGACCAGCGCGCAAAAATGGAGGCTCTAGACCCTTCCAGAGCCGAGATATCGGATGTCAAAGTTTTGACCTGAAAAAAAAAACATAAGGGGTAACACTGTCGTTTTTGGCCGAAATTTTGACCCCCTCCGATCTTCTTGAAACTCTGGATTCTGACAGAGGGCCACGAGACTTCGACCAGCGCGCAAAAATGGAGGCTCTAGACCCTTCCAGAGCCGAGATATCGGATGTCAAAGTTTTGACCTGAAAAAAAAACATAAGGGGTAACACTGTCGTTTTTGGCCGAAATTTTGACCCCCTCCGATCTTCTTGAAACTCTGGATTCTGACAGAGGGCCACGAGACTTCGACCAGCGCGCAAAAATGGAGGCTCTAGACCCTTCCAGAGCCGAGATATCGGATGTCAAAGTTTTGACCTGAAAAAAAACATAAGGGGTAACACTGTCGTTTTTGGCCGAAATTTTGACCCCCTCCGATCTTCTTGAAACTCTGGATTCTGACAGAGGGCCACGAGACTTCGACCAGCGCGCAAAAATGGAGGCTCTAGACCCTTCCAGAGCCGAGATATCGGATGTCAAAGTTTTGACCTGAAAAAAAAACATAAGGGGTAACACCCCAGCCAACATTTGTATGTGGGGCCCATATGGGTATGAAATGGGCTGAAAAATGGGCCCCATGTAGGATTGTCCGCGGGTTACGTAATGGCCCCATGTTCATTGCCCAGATAAATTCCATGTAGGATTGCACTTGGTACTAAGCCGGACCCAAGTGGGCAACTTGCACAAGACCCATCTCGGGCCCAGCTTTAACCCAGCCGACATTTGTATGTGGGGCCCATGTGGGTTTGAAATGGGCTGAAAAATGGGCTCTGTATGGGATTGTCCGCGGGTTACATAATGGCCCCACGTTAATTGCCCAGATGAATTTCATGTAGGATTGCACTTGGTACTAGGTCGGACCTACGTGGGCAACTTGCACAAGACCCATCTCGGGCCCAGCTGTAACCCAGCCGACATTTGTATGTGGGGCCCATGTGGGTTTGAAATGGGCTGAAAAATGGGCTCTGTATGGGATTGTCCGCGGGTTACATAATGGCCCCATGTTAATTGCCCAGATGAATTTCATGTAGGATTGCACTTGGTACTAGGTCGGACCCAAGTGGGCAACTTGCACAAGACCCATCTCGGGCCCAGCTGTAACCCAGCCGACATTTGTATGTGGGGCCCATGTGGGTTTGAAATGGGCTGCAAAAATGGGTTCTGTATGGGATTGTCCACAGGTTACATAATGGCCCCATGTTAATTGCCCAGATGAATTTCATGTAGGATTGCACTTGGTACTAGGTCGGACCTAAGTGGGCCACATGCACAAGACCCATCTCGGGCCAAGCTTTAACCCACCTGAAATTTGTATGTGGGGCCCATGTGGGTTTGAAATGGGCTGAAAAATGGGCTCTGTATGGGATTGTCCATGGGTTCAATAATGGCCCCATGCCAACTGCCCACATGGATATCATATAGGATCGCACTTATAAACAGGTGGGCCCCAACTGGGCCACATGCACAAGACCTATCTTGGTCCCAGCTTTAGTTTTTTGTGGGTACTACAAGATTACTATATGGGCTGAAATACGGGCTTTAAGTGGGTTTGTCCATAGATTCCATGCTGGCCCAAGCAACTTGCTGGATTCAGGATTTCACAGGGCTTTAGGTGGGGCCCAACTTGGAATCATGCATGTGGCCCAACTAGGGATCATCTGGGCTCCATCTAAATAAGTAGCAACACCACACAAACAAGTTTTAAATCATTAGAGCACACAGTGATATTGAAATATTTTCAAATTTCAATTTTATTAAAATTACTCATCATCATATTATGCTATATTCTAAAATTTCTGGGACAATATTTAAAGAAGCAGATTTATGTCAGAGTATACAGTATCTCTTTAATGTTTTATACCTATTTGTTAAAGTACATATTTTGAACCTGTATTTGACCCAGTCTTTACTGAACATTTGAACAAGATATAAATTGGTGACAGAAGAAGCAGCAACTATACAGTACATTTATCAGCTTACACTGCAGACAGTCATTTGCAGTTCTAGACACTCTCCTCCTCAATCTCTTGTCCTGGACTATTTTGAGAGTTCCCTCTCAATTCCTGGCCAGTTGATCTGTGTTCCTCTGCAAAACAATTTTATTTTATTTTATTTTTTAGGGATTTTGATTTTAGAAAAAACATGTTACTTACACATATCACAAAACCTTATGCCAGAACAACAATTTTTACTCAGGATAAAAAAAAAACAGCAAATAAATTATAAAGGAATAGTGGCGGTTTTGGAATGTCACTAGAAGGGCATTTGGGAAATCAATAAAAACAGTTTATAAAGCATGCATAATAAGTAAGTATAATGATTTATGATTGCTTTTAAAGTAAAATTAGGGATGCTTCGATCAATCGGCCAGATATTAGGGTTAGGTTAACTAAGTAAGTAAGTAAAAGTTTATTTATATTATAGCACCTTTCACAGGTACAAGGCCACAAAGTGCCTTACAACAAAAACATTAATATCATAAAATACACACAATAAAAGCATAGACAGTACATGATCATGTCATGTAACACAGGTAGAAAAAGCCTGAACAAATAAATGAGTCATAAGTCTGCATTTGAAGGCATAAACAAACAGGGTATATACACAGTAATCCTTAAGTTAAATTTACTACTTTTTAATATCTTTTTTACTACCTTCAGATATTTTTTTAAAACCATCACGACACTGAATTGCAAGTGTTAACCAGCGACCTTTCTATTACACAGATTTTGACATTTACAACATACAAAAATGAATAGATTTAGAGCACACATTCCATTTTTATGTTTAATGGATTGCATTTGCGACCGAAGCGCATTAGCTCCCATCCAGTTAACATTCATGTTTTTTTACACACCAAACAATAGGGAATGCATTGACATCACTTTCCCACCAGTACAACCCCCCTAAGTCTGACTGAGTGGCAAAAGATCTGCTGCGTGACTAGATTTAAGAGGGGAAAATGCGAAAATGCAACTAAAACGAACAATTTGATGAATTTGAACTGAATGATGAACTAAATGTTGGACTCAATATAGTGTTCCTAACAACTTACTAAAGATCCAGTGATCCTTGGATATTGACATGCAGCCAAGCAATCGTGTCGCCTGACATTTATGTTTGCCTGATTTCAATACCAGGGAAATAAAAGCAATATGTAGACCTACAAAGGCAAAAGCAAATTTGCCTGTGAATGCTTTATATAAATACAATTTAGGTAGGTCTAAATCTGGGCGATCACTTATATCAGGGTTATATAGCCTCTATATATCGTCATATCGTCCAGCCACTGAATATGACGTCAGCATCAAACAGACAGAGATGAAAGATCTTTGATTGTGCCCAGATAAGCTAAAGCCCATATTTAAACGGACTAACGCAAACACAGAATGGGACACCTGATAGTCTGAAAAAAATAATACCTAATTTTTTTAAAAAAATAATACCTCTCAGACTACATTTAACACTTTTAAAAGCCTTAAATTTGACAATTTTGATTTATCACTTTTTAATACTTTTTAAAACCCCGCGGACACCCTGTCAAAAGAGCGCATACAGTGGGAGGGGGTTATTAAACGCCTTCTGAAGCAAAGCCATGAGTTTGTGTAAGAAAAATATTCAGTAACGCTTTAGATTACAGCCCGGAATGTACTGTGTAATTAAGAGGAATTTACAGTGTAACTTTATGCAATTATAGTGTACCTATAAAATACTTGCATGTAAGCATATGGGTAAAGTTTTGGGAATAAAGGGGTAACAACTAGGAGTATTAAAAATATATGTTTATACTGTAAGTATTATAGAACTAAGGGGTACTTATTCTACTATTATGATACAACAATCTTACATTTGGGAGCAATTTAGTGAGTACATACACTGCAAACCTTTTTGTAAAAATTGTGTATCAATACTGTATAGTTTTTTTTTTAAATGACAGGGTACATATCTAGGCATTTATACAAATCTTTATTATTTTTTAAAAAGAAATTATAGCAAAAGTGTATATGTTTAAGTTTTGGCTAACATGTTTTAGGGCAAGAAAAGCTAAGACTAGAGAGAGCCTAAGTCCCGCCCCTTCGCTTCCGGCTAATGGGACCTTATTTCGGAAAAAATATGAATGGTGGTCAATGGCGAGAGACAACTTATCTTTTTATTCCGTCTGAACTGTGCCCTCAATTACACATATGATGTTTGTGAATTTAAAAGATGATTCTCAAAGTCAAAAACGTCGCAGTTTGTCATACAGCAGAAGAGTAACGTTTAGTTTGATGTGAAAATCGCTCTGTGAACTACATCTCCCGGGAAGAGAAACGAGATCCGCTGCTCGTGTGTGTGCAGTCTGGTACAAAACACTCAGGTAGGACGGCGTAACGTTACGATTATAACGTAAGACTGTAGAAACAATGACAGACAGCCTCAGTAAAGTTAGCTTCAGTCATTGAGAGAAAACGTGCGCCTTTGGGGTTTGTAGTCTTTGTAATTACGTATTTTCACAGTCTTATACCTAAACGGTTTTACATCAAACTGCGACTTTCTTTACTTTAAAATGTATCTTTTAAATTGACAGACATCATATGTGTAATTCAGGGCACAATTCAAACCAGATCAAAATATTTGTTGTCTCTCGCCATTGACTACCATTCAATATTTTTCCGAAATAAGGTCCCATGGTGGGCGACCGGAAGGGGAGGGACTTAGGCTCTCTATTGCAATTTTTGGTTTGTTTGATGTGGTTACAGGGTAAGTGGTGCTTGTATAATAAATAAAAGTTTCCAAGTCAGTGATATAAAACTGTGTGTGTATTTTTATTGTACTTACCCTGTAACTACATGGAACAAGGGGGTAACAAGCACCACTACATGAAACAAGAGTATCTTTCCTCAATATTTAAGCAAAAGTTGCAATAGTTTTCGTGTTAGTGCACTTTTGTAAAAAAGACGACTTTAGAAATGCATATTATGTACCCTGTATTATTTTAAAAAGCCTGTAATTTTACAGTAGGTGGTTCACCATTATTTCAAAAGGGTACGCAGTGTATATTCTCGCTAAATTACTCCCAAATGTAAGATTGTTATATAATAATAGTAGGATAAGCACCCTTTAGTTCTTTAAGACTTACAAATAATTGTTTAATTCTTCTGGTTGTTACCCCCTTATTCCTCAAACTTAAAATATTGTTCCCTTATACTTATATTGTAAGTATGGTATAGGTACACTATAATTACCAAAGTTTACGCTGTTAAATCGCTTTAATTACGCTGTACTTTCCAGGCTGTAATCTAAAGCATTATCAAATATTCATATTTAAAACTTTATTAAATAAAATAACCAACTTCCGGCCAAGCAAACATACAGATTGCACTTAAGTGTAAAGTGCAACTTATGCAGTTTTAAGTTGATATTTACTCTACGCCATTATGCACTACACTACTTCTGACGTCACAAATTGACCTATGACAAAGCCATACACTCAAATGCGGTGAGCCAATCACAGTGCGCAGCTAACCCAATACACTCGGACATTCTCTGCTTCCACGTCCATTGAAATGCATTGCAGTTAGTCAGTTTTCGTTAGTTTTTTTCTTGTCATTTTAAGTTTAAAATGGTCAAACGGTGCGCATGGGGTATATGCAACTCCGACATTAGGTTCCCAAGAGACTGGGCGACGGCGTGTATTTCTTTACCCTTTCCCAAGCCACTTCTCAACCGAGATAAGTGTCTGCTCTGGATTAAGTAATGCGATTAAGTTATGCAGTAGACCACAACACTGACTAAACATCGATAAATTAAAAAAAGGATGTCTTTTCTGTTCTAAGTTAAGTCAACAACGTATTTGAACGTTATCTTTAAAATCTCTAACGTAATGTTAGGCTAAGTTAGCTTAGCCATAGGTCAATTGCGTAAGTTTGTAAGTAGGCTGCTTATGGCCATTTAGTTGGAAGCTAGTTATTTTACTTTAAAACGTTTTAAATATGGGTATTTTTCAAACAAAAACTTTGCTTCAGAAGGCCTTTATTAAGCCCCCTGGAGCCCTGTGGAGTTTATGATGGATGGATGCACTTTTGGATGCATGAGCTTGGGTGAGCTTCAAAGTAATAGTTGCAATCCACTGCCATTATGAAGCTTGAAAGCGTCAGGGTGTTTATTAATAAAACTCTGATTGTATTTGTCTGAAAGAAGAACGTGGGCTAATATACACCTAGGATGGCTTGAGGGTGAGTAAATCATGGGCTAACTACTCTAATTAAATTTGATCAATTAATTAATTTTGTCAATTTTAAATTAAGTACAATCAAAACACCTCAACAAGGTTAATAAATCCATACCGGAAGTGACAGTACACTGTAGTAGATAAAGAGCAATCCACCAAATTGCCAGTACGCATCTGGATCCTTGGTCAATCTGGGATGGGGTGGGGTGATGCTTCCTTAAAAATAAAGATTACATATTTTCAATTCCTTTATACAATATTAAACAAAACGTGTTTATATCATACCAACATTTGCGATTATAAAACATTCAGAGAACATGAAAAAATGGTCCCCAATAGCTCCCCGGGCGCCACTGTGTGTGTTTAATACTCACTGCTCTGTGTGTGTGTGCTTGCGTGCACTTGAATGGATGAAATGAAGAGCACAAATTCCGAGTATGGGAAAACCATACTTGGCTACATGTCTCATCACATCACACAATTGTAGCTTTAAAAAAGACAATTGCTACTCCAAAATCAAACAAACCATCTAATAATTTTACCTGTAGCCACATTTATCCTGTTATGACACGTCTGAGGGTCTTTCCCTTGATGTTCTTCCGTGAACTAAATAAAGAGCTCATGATGGTGCCATGTTCTCCTTTCTTTGTCACTTTAGAGGAAGAAAGACATAAAGATAAAAAGTTACTCAGACTTGTCACTGGTAGAGGATATGACTTTTAATGATGAGTATAATATTTTTAACAACATAATATTAATCCCAATGTAAGGTTTAGAAGAAATGGTTAAAACTGACTTACATCTTAATGAAGTTGATAATAATGCCGTGGTGGATTTGTCTCTCTGTTGGGTGCCTGCTCTCCCCCCAAAAATCTTCTTCCAGTGCTCGATATATAAAAATAAAAAAAAGTAAACAAATCTCTTATCATTAACTGTTCGCAGTTATCAGTTTTTTAAGAGGTGATGTAAAATATTAAGAAACGGGCATATACAAAAACATAAATAACATTTCTCAACTCTTCTGTAGATTCCAGTGTTTCAGAGAGACTGTTTTATCAGTCAAATCAAGTATATAGTGCTTTTCACAATATATCAGTCACTTTACTCATTTGGATTCTCCTTCCCTAGTAAATAAATAAATAACTTATACCAAAGTATATTTAAAACACATTACATACTAATTATACTTCAATTTCATTATTGACACATCATCTAAGAAGACTTTATTACACAATGAAGATTTTTTTCTATAGCCTATAGCTATATTACGACAAAAAAATAATAATATATAAAGTTAAGTGTACCTAAAGTATATTTGCAATAGTTCCACTTTAGCACAATCAAATGCAAACGTTATACTCAGAATACTACTTAAATACTTAACAGTCAATGGTTAACAACCCGTTATGTTACACACACAACTCCTAACCTATCCTTACGTTACCTTATCCGTTTATAAATCTCTCGTGTAAGTTATACAGAACATTTCTGGGTAACGTTAATTAACTCCATTCACAGACGTTTTGTTTATCTGCATACTGTATATTCCACCATTAACTATATTAACACTTTCATCCACTTATTTGAATGTAATACCTAAACGTTTAAATATTAATGGATCTCAGTTATGATAGTGGAAGATAGCGACAGAAAAAATGTTCTCTTACCTGATCGCCAATATTGCATGATCTTACACATCCAGTCCGACCTTCTTCTGTGTGTTCACATCATCTTCTGTTCTCCTTCGTTTACATGTCACGTCGCAAATTAGTTCAAAATAATAATTGAACAGACATAAGGAAAGACCGAGTAATCTTGCTGTGCAGCCGTCGTCATAACTCAAACTGATGTATTTGAATTTTAAAAAACATGACCAGTAAAAAGGCGCGGAAAGTTGTCATTGGCCAGTTACATAGATGACAGTCAGATTAACCAATCATGATCAAAGAAGGTGAAACAACCAATGTTTCAGTGGTAATGATTTTTTTTTTTTTTTTTTAAATAAAAATGTAATCCTGCAAGCTAAACTTTAGGCACACACACAACATTTTAAACCCCAAACAAAATCGCACAAAGCAAAAAAAAAAAAAAAGAAAAAAGAAAAAAAAAGTTTATTCTGAACTTGTTGAGATTGAAATTAAATCCATTATTATTGTTAATAATATACTGATTCTATTTCAACACAAATTTAGATTTTTGAAGTGGTGTTTTGATCAAAATATCATAAAATGCTACAATAATAATTAGAAATTAATAATTAGAAATAATAATAATTTAAATGTTATGGATTTCTTGACATGACATTGATTCAACAAGATAAAAAAAAAACCTTTTCAACTGTTTAGCATTAAACGTTAAATTAAACGTTACATTACATTCTTTACTCCTGTGCTGCAAATGTGCTTTTTGAATTTAGTTTGGATTTTCCCTTCAAACCCTGCATTTTGCATTCTAACTTTCTTTACTTGGGCTATTTCATCATCTGGACTGAAGTGTCCCTTTCAATAATCAAAACCCTAACCCTAACCCCAATATTTAAAATCTCTAGAATTACATTGTCGCTAACTGACTGACCAGAAAACTCTTGAGTATTTCCATTGAATAAGGGCATTTGGCTGTTGCTAGGGGTTTGATTTATTCTAGCCATCTCTAAGCCATTATAATTCCATTGTTTTGATAGATAAGTAGCTTCTGGAACCCGTTCTTCATATTGTACGGTGACCATTTTTGGGATATTTTGAACCATTTGTATACATTTTAAAATAACTATATTGAGATAAGCATGTCAGTAACTCGTAATTTTGCAGTAACAAAATTAGACCACTAAAAGTTGACACTTTCAATATTTAGTGTCAATGATTAGGGTTGGAACTAATTAGCCTTATTCACGGCAGCGCCATCTTTGATTTTTAATCAAGAGAATGAAAGAGAGGCTGTGAGGGATAGACATACATCTCTTCAATGGGCCGTACTGTTATTTAACGTTGTGACGATCACCAGGTGGAGTGCCCGAGAAAACCACCAGAGGGCACTCCACATCAGAACTGTTCACTTATTATAAGAACTCCGTTTCCCATCATACACCTCGCTGGACTGATTACGCACACACCTGAACCTCATCGGACTTCCTATATAAACCACACCCTCACATGAACTCATTGCGAAGTATTACATTGCCCCGGCTGTAATTTCTGAGCGTTATTTTCCCTGTTCCTGGTTTTCTGGTTTTGTACTTTGGACTGTTTTGGATTCTGTGATCGATCTCTGCCTGGCCTGACCTTGGACTGTTACTGGACTTTGTTTATTGCTGCCTGCCCCGAACTCTTGCCTGTGACCTGACTACTCTCTGTGCTGATTCTCTGATAACCCTGTTTTGCTGTTGCCTGATCCGTGCCTGTTTGACGATTCTCAATAAAGCTGCATTTGGATCTTATCTCGTCTACCGCCTCGCATAACAGAATACTTCGCCACACAAGGATCCAGCGGCTTTCCCTGTGGAGAACAACCGACAAACATGAATCCAGCAGCACAGTTGATAGGTCTTCGTCAAGGAGATCATCCACTCGAGGACTATGTCAGAGACTTTCTGGAGCTGGCTTATCTCTCTCGTATGGACGATCTATGTTTAATGATATTTTTCCGCGGAGGACTGTCTGAACCATTCAGCTATCTAATGCCATTATATGACCCTAGCTGGACTCTTGAGTTTTATATTGATTTGGCTCTGCAACTGAGCGGGTCAGCTTTTACGGTGGGTTTGGTGGACAAAGCTGAGGATCAAGTCCACCCTGCCGAGCCTGCGCTCACCGTCAGCCCTGTGGAGCCTGCACACACCGCCAGCCCTGACGAGCCTGCGCTCACTGCCAGCCCTGACGAGCCTGCGCTCACTGTCAGCCCTGACGAGCCTGCGCTCACTGCCAGCCCTGCCGAGCCTGCACTCACCCTCAGCCTTGATGAGGCTGCGCTCACTGCCAGCCCTGCCGAGCCTGCGCTCACCGTCAGCCTTGACGAGCCTGTGCTCACCGCCAGTCCTGCCGAGCCTGCGCTCACCGCCAGCCTTGACGAGCATGCACTTCCCTCAAACCCCACGAGTTATGAATCTCCAGTTCATGTGATTGAATCTTCAGTTCAAGTGAAACGCCGCCGCAGGAGGAGAAGGAGGGCTCGTTCGGTCCGCCAGGCTTCGGTGAGCAGACCAGGACGCCTCGCCCTGCCAGCCCCGCCTCTGCGCCTCGCCCTGCCGGCCCCGCCTCTGCGCCTCGCTCTGCCGGCCCCGCCTCTGCGCCTCGCTCTGCCGGCCCCGCCTCTGCGCCCCGCTCTGCCGGCCCCGCCTCTGCGCCTCGCTCTGCCGGCCCCGCCTCTGCGCCTCGCCTTGCCAGTGCCCTTCAAGCTCTGTTCAAGCTGTGCCCTTCAGATCCCTGGGGATTTTCCCAAGTATTTTTTGAGGGGGGGCAGTAGGCACCCTGTGAGGGCCATGGAGGCGTTGCAGACATGGCCTTCGTCTCATCCTCCACCGCCGTGGCCGCCTGAAAGGTCTTCACCACCGTGGCCGCCTGAGAGATCTTCACCGCCGTGGCCGTCTGAGAGGTCTTCACCACTGTGGTCGCCTGAGAGGTCTTCACCACCGTGGCCGCCTGAGAGGTCTTCACCACCGTGGCCGCCTGAGAGGTCTTCACCACTGTGGCCATCTGAGAGCTCTTCACCGCCATGGTCGCCTGAGAGGTCTTCACCGCCGTGGCCATCTGAGGGGTCTTTACCGCCGTGGACGCTTGTGGGTCCCACAGCTCCGCCCTGGCCACGTACACAGCCTGCTTTGTCCTGGCCATGCCCACAGTCTGCTCCGCCTTGGACGCCCGAGGGTCCGACAACTCCGCCCTGGTCTCCGCCTCGTCCAGCTCCGCCCTGGCCTTCGCCTGCACAGCCTGCTCCGCCCTGGACTTCGCCTGCACATCCTGCTCCGCCCTGGACTTCGCCTGCACATCCTGCTCCGCCCTGGACTTCACCTGCACATCCTGCTCCGCCCTGGCCTTCGCCTGCACAGCCTGCTCCGCTCTGGTCGCCGCCTGCACAGCCCGCTCCGCCCTGTTCGTCTGCACAGCCTGCTTCGCCCTGGTTGCCTCCAGAGCCTGCTCCACTGCAGTCTCCAGGTCCTATTCCGCTCCACGGGCCTGGCCCTCCATCCCGCCCCCAGGTCCGCCTCCGCTCCACCTCCCTCCGGGACTGTTTTTTTTTGAGCGTCTGGAAGCCGCTCTTTGGGGTGGGGCTATGTAACGGTCACCAGGTGGAGTGCCCTTGATAGTCACTAGAGGGCACTCCACACCAGATGTTCATGTTTCACTCAAACTACATTTCCCAGAACTCACTGCCCGGACTCATCATCACTGATTACTCACACAGCTGAACCTCATCAGACTTCCTACTTAAGCCACACTCAAACACTGACTCACGGCGAAGTATTACATTGCCCCGGCTGTAATTTCTGAGCGTATTTTCCTGTTTCTTGTGTCTCTGGTTTTGATCCTGGTTTTGTTTCCTGACTTCTGCCTGTTTGCTGCCTGCCCTGAACTTTTGCCTGTGACCTGACTACTCTCTGTGCTGATCCTCTGATAACCCTGTTTTGCTGTTGCCTGACCCTTGCCTGTTTGACGATTCACAATAAAGCTGCATTTGGATCTAACCTCGTCTACCGCCTCGTAACAGAATACTTCGCCGCTTCAGATCCAGCAGCAATGACCAGCGGGAACCCTGGTGCACGGATTATGTGTCTCCGTCAGGGAGATCGGACAATTGAGGAGTATGTAATGGAGTTTATTGATATAGCACATCTTACCTCAATGAGCACGGAATGCCTGATGATATTCTTTCGGGGAGGACTTTCTGAACCGCTCAGTTCATTCATGCCCTTGCATGATCCTCACTGGACTTTAGAACAATATATCGACCAGGCCCTTCTGTTAAGCGGATCATCGTTTACGGTGGAAGTGGTGGAGGACCTCCGTGAGCCCACCATATCCCCAGAGCCTGCGCTCACCGTCAGCCCTGCCGAGCCCGCGCTCACCATCAGCCCTGCCGAGCCCGCGCTTCACATGAACTTTAACGAGCCCAAGGTTCACGTCAGTTCAGCCGAGCACATGATTCACGTCAGCCCTGTGAGTGAGTCACTGAGTCCAGTGAGTGAACCATTGCGTCAAGTAAGTGAATCATTGAGTCTGAGTGAACCACTGAGTCCAGTGAATGAACCATTGAATCCTGTGAGTGAATCGTCGAGTCCATTGAGTGAATCATTGAGTCTGAGTGAACCACTGAGTCCAGTGAATGAACCATTGAATCCTGTGAGTGAATCGTCGAGTCCATTGAGTGAATCATTGAGTCTGAGTGAACCACTGAGTCCAGTGAATGAACCATTGAATCCTGTGAGTGAATCATCAAGTCCAATGAGTGAATCGTCTAGCCCAGTGAGTGTGTCTAACCCTGTGATACGCCGCCGCAGAAGGAGAAGGAGGAATCGTTCGGCTCGCCAGGCTCCGGTGAGCGTACCAGGACTCCTCGCTCTACCGGCCTCGCCTCTGCGCCTCGCTCTGCCGGCCCCGCCTCTGCGCCTCGCTCTGCCGGCCCCGCCTCTGCGCCTCGCTCTGCCGGCCCCGCCTCTGCGCCTCGCTCTGCCGGCCCCGCCTCTGCGCCTCGCCTTACCAGTGCCCTTCAAGCTCTGTTCAAGCTGTGCCCTTCAGATCCCTGGGGATTTTCCCAAGTATTTTTTGGGGGGGGGCAGTAGGCACTCGGTGAGGGCCATGAAGGCGTTGCAGACATGGCCTTCGTCTCATCCTCCACCGCCGTGGTCTCCTAAAGGGTCTTCACCGCCATGGCCACCCAAGGGGACTTCACCGCCGTGGCCGTCTGAGGGGTCTGCACCGCCGTGGCCAGCTGAGGGGTCGTCACCACTGTGGTCTTCTGAGAAGTCTTCACTGCCGTGGTCTCCTGAAAGGTCTTCTGAGAGGTCTTCACCACCGTGGCCGCCTGAGAGGTCTTCACTGCCGTGGCTATCTGAGAGCTCTTCACCGCCGTGGCCGCCTGAGAGGTCTTCACCGCTGTGGCCATCCGAGAGCTCTTCACCGCCGTGGCCGCCCGAGAGCTCTTCACCGCCGTGGCCGCCCGAGAGCTCTTCACCGCCGTGGCCGCCTGAGAGCTCTTCACCGCTGTGGCCATCTAAGAGCTCTTCACCGCCGTGGTCGCCTGAGAGGTCTTTACCGCCGTGGACGCTTGTGGGTTCCACAGCTCTACCCTGGCCATGCCCACAGTCTGCTCCGCCTTGGACGCCCGAGGGTCCGACAGCTCTGCCCTGGCCATGCCCACAGTCTGCTCCGCCTTGGACGCCCGAGGGTTCGACAGCTCCGCCCTGGCCTTCACCTCGTCCAGCTCCGCCCTGGCCTACGCCTGCACAGCCAACTCCGCCCTGGTCGTCTGCACAGCCTGCTCCGCCCAGGTCCCCTGCACAGCCTACTCCGCTCTGGTCGCCTGCTCAGCCTGATACGCTCTGGTCGCCTGCTCCTCGTCTGATCCATGGACCTGGCCCTCCACCCCACCCCCAGATCCGCCTCCGCTCCACCGCCCACCTGGACAGTTTTGTTTTTCTTATGTTGAGCGTCTGGAAGCCGCTCTTTGGGGTGGGGCTATGTGACGATCACCAGGTGGAGTGCCCGAGAAAACCACCAGAGGGCACTCCACATCAGAACTGTTCACTTATTATAAGAACTCCGTTTCCCATCATACACCTCGCTGGACTGATTACGCACACACCTGAACCTCATCGGACTTCCTATATAAACCACACCCTCACATGAACTCATTGCGAAGTATTACATTGCCCCGGCTGTAATTTCTGAGCGTTATTTTCCCTGTTCCTGGTTTTCTGGTTTTGTACTTTGGACTGTTTTGGATTCTGTGATCGATCTCTGCCTGGCCTGACCTTGGACTGTTACTGGACTTTGTTTATTGCTGCCTGCCCCGAACTCTTGCCTGTGACCTGACTACTCTCTGTGCTGATTCTCTGATAACCCTGTTTTGCTGTTGCCTGATCCGTGCCTGTTTGACGATTCTCAATAAAGCTGCATTTGGATCTTATCTCGTCTACCGCCTCGCATAACAAACGTGTTTTCAGATTGTTCTGTTTATGA
Source organism: Cyprinella venusta (assembly GCA_038021265.1). Taxonomy (NCBI): domain Eukaryota; kingdom Metazoa; phylum Chordata; class Actinopteri; order Cypriniformes; family Leuciscidae; genus Cyprinella; species Cyprinella venusta. The sequence goes on from CM075875.1 coordinate 12,799,962, forward strand.
AACACTGGAAAAAATATCTTTCCAAGAAATTTCAGTTGACAAAAAACTCCCGACAATGTAAGCTGTGAAAAAATCGTCAGTAATTGAAGAGTTCAGATGCAAAAGCCTCTAAGTGCCATTTGAAATTTTCTTCTAAAATGATCATTTTATCAAGCTTATATATTCAAGTTCACGTTAATTTCACGTGAATGACAATTAATAGGTAATCTTCATTGCAATTTAAGTGAAATTACTGAATTTAAATATACAAGCTTGATAAAAATGATCATTCTAGAAGAAAATTTGAAATGGCACTTAGAGGCTTTTGCATCTGAACTCTTCAATTTGAGCTTTATTCAGCCTTTTACAGCGGAGGCCATTGGAAACACGGTAAGTCTATCCCTCACAGCCTCACTCTCAAACCTGTCATGGCGCTGCTCTGAATAAGGTCTATATCTCCTGAACGCCAACACTCCAGGACTGTATTTGAAGAGCCGTGGCCTATACTTTACCCACATACACTATATTGACAGTATTGGGACACCCATCCAAGTCATTGAATATGGGGGTGTTTCAATCACTTCCATGGCCACAGTTGTATAAAATCAAGCAGCTAGGCATGCAGGTGCTTCTACAAACATGTGTGAAAACATAGGTCGCTTTCAGGAGCTCAGTGAATTCAAGCATGGTACCATGATTTCCACCTGTGGAATAAGTCCATTTATGAAATTTCCTCACTACTAAATATGATCAACTGTTAGTGGTATTTAAACAAGAATTATACTGTAATCACAAATATACTGTATATAAATGTTTTAATGATTGCACCGATGTTTTTTTTACAAGTGTATAGTTTATGAAGTCATTTACAGATCCAGAATTTATATTTATTCCATAATTCATTATGTTCACAATTATACTTGTATATATTTCCGCATTAAGGATCCATATAGAGATTACTTATGTGGAAACTACCCTGGGCCCATGTAGGCAGCCTATATGGGACTGTTTGTGTTTGCCCATGTCTGACCCATGCGGTTTATCAAAGTGGGCCCCATATGTTTTTCACAATCAGAACCCATATAGAGATTTCCTATGAGGGAACTACCCTGGGCCCATCTAGGCAGCCTATATGGGACTGTTTGTGTTTGCCCATGTCTGACCCATGCGTTTTATCAAAGTGGGCCCCATATGTTTTTCACAATCAGAACCCATATAGAGATTTCCTATGAGGGAACTACCCTGGGCCCATCTAGGCAGCCTATATGGGACTGTTTGTGTTTGCCCATGTCTGACCCATGCGGTTTATCAAAGTGGGCCCCATATGTTTTTCACAATCAGAACCCATATAGAGATTTCCTATGAGGGAACTACCTTGGGCCCATCTAGGCAGCCTATATGGGACTGTTTGTGTTTGCCCATGTCTAACCCATGCGGTTTATCAAAGTGGGCCCCATATGTTTTTCACAATCAGAACCCATATAGAGATTTCCTATGAGGGAACTACCTTGGGCCCATCTAGGCAGCCTATATGGGACTGTTTGTGTTTGCCCATGTCTGACCCATGCAGTTTATCAAAGTGGGCCCCATATGCTTTTCCCAATCAGAACCCATATAGAGATTACCTATGAGGGAACTACCTTGGGTCCATGTAGGCAGCCTATATGGGACTGTTTGTGTTTGCCCATGTCTGACCCATGCGGTTTATCAAAGTGGGCCCCATATGTTTTTTCACAATCAGAACCCATATAGAGATTCCCTATGAGGGAACTACCCTGGGCCCATGTAGGCAGCCTATGTGGGACTGTTTGTGTTTGCCCATGTCTGACCCATGCGTTTTATCAAAGTGGGCCCCATATGTTTTTCCCAAACAGAACCCATATAGAAATTCCCTATGAGGGACCTACCCTGGGCCCATGTAGGCAGCCTATATGGGACTGTTTGTGTTTGCCCATGTCTGACCCATGGAGTTTACCAAAGTGGGCCCCATATGTTTTTCACAATCAGAACCCATATAGAGATTACCTATGAGGGAACTACCTCGGGCCTATGTAGGCAGCCTATATGGGACTGTTTGTGTTTGCCCATGTCAGGCCCATGTGGTTTATCAAAGTGGGCCCCATATGTTTTTCCCAATCAGAATCCATTTAGAGATTACCTATGAGGGAACTACCTTGGGCCCATGTAGGCAGCCTATATGGGACTGTTTGTGTTTGCCCATGTCTGACCCATGCGGTTTATCAAAGTGGGCCCCGTATGTTTTTCACAAACAGAACCCATATAGAGATTCCCTATGAAGGAACTGCCCTGGGCCCATGTAGGCAGCCTATATGGGACTGTTTGTGTTTGCCCATGTCTGACCTATGCAGTTTATCAAAGTGGGCCCCATATGTTTTTTCACAATCAGAACCCATATAGAGATTACCTATGAGGGAACTACCCTGGACCCATGTAAGGCAGCCTATATGGGACTGTTTGTGTTTGCCCATGTCTGACCCATGCGGTTTATCAAAGTGGGCCCTATATGTTTTTCACAATCAGAACCCATATAGAGATTACCTATGAGGGAACTGCCCTGGGCCCATGTAGGCAGCATATATGGGACTGTTTGTGTTTGCCCATGTCTGACCCATGCAGTTTATCAAAGTGGGCCCCATATGTTTTTCACAATCAGAACCCATATAGAGATTACCTATGAGGGAACTACCTTGGGCCCATGTAGGCAGCCTATATTGGACTGTTTGTGTTTGCCCATGTCAGGCCCATACGGTTTATCAAAGTGGGCCCCATATGTTTTTTCCCAATCAGAACCCATATAGAGATTCCCTATGAGGGAACTACCCTGTGCCCATGTAAGGCAGCCTATATGGGACTGTTTGTGTTTGCCCATGTCTGACCCATGCGTTTTATCAAAGTGGGCCCCATATGTTTTTCCCAATCAGAACCCATATAGAGATTTCCTATGAGGGAACTACCCTGGGCCCATCTAGGCAGCCTATGTGGGACTGTTTGTGTTTGCCCATGTCTGACCCATGCGGTTTATCAAAGTGGGCCCCATATGTTTTTCACAATCAGAACCCATATAGAGATTACCTATGAGGGAACTACCCTGGGCCCATGTAGGTAGCCTATATGGGACTGTTTGTGTTTTCCCATGTCTGACCCATGCGTTTTATCAAAGTGGGCCCCATATGTTTTTCCCAATCAGAACCCATATAGAGATTCCCTTTGAGGGAACTACCCTGGGCCCATGTAGGCAGCCTATATGGGACTGTTTGTGTTTGCCCATGTCTGACCCATGCGGTTTATCAAAGTGGGCCCCATATGTTTTTCACAATCAGAACCCATATAGAGATTACCTATGAGGGAACTACCTTGGGCCCATGTAGGCAGCCTATATGGGACTGTTTGTGTTTGCCCATGTCTAACCCATGCGGTTTATCAAAGTGGGCCCCATATGTTTTTCACACTCAGAACCCATATAGAGATTACCTATGAGGGAACTACATTGGGCCTATGTAGGTAGTCTATATGGGATTGATTGTGTTTGCACATGTCTGTCCCATATAGTTTGGCCATGTGGGCCCCATATGTATTGCCCCATTCAAAACCCATATAGAGATAACCTACGTGGGTGCCACATTGGGCTCATGTAGGCAGCCTATATAGGACTGATTGTGTTTGCCCATGTCTGACCCATATGGGTTATGAAAGTGGGCCCTATATATTTTTTCCCATTCATAACCCATATAGAGATTATCTATGTGGGTACTACCTTGGGCCCACGCAGGCAGCCTATATGGGACTGGTTGTAATTGCCAGTGTCTAACCCATTTGATAAACCCAAATGGGCCCCATTTGTGTTGCCCATTTTGAGCCCATGCCCTCATTTCCCATTAGTGACCCAACTAGGACCCACATAGGGAGCCCACCTATTTTTGCCCATGTGGGACCAACGTAGCTGACCCAAGTGGGCCCCAGAAAAGATGCCCATTTTGGGACCATGCCCACTTGGTACCCACGTAGCCCAGGCATAAACCATGTGGGGCCCACATATACATGTTGGCTGGGACTGTCGTTTTTGGCCGAAATTTTGACCCCCTCCGATCTTCTTGAAACTATGGATTCTGACAGAGGGCCACGAGACTTCGACCAGCGCGCAAAAATGGAGGCTCTAGACCCTTCCAGAGCCGAGATATCGGATGTCAAAGTTTTGACCTGAAAAAAAAACATAAGGGGTAACACTGTCGTTTTTGGCCGAAATTTTGACCCCCTCCGATCTTCTTGAAACTCTGGATTCTGACAGAGGGCCACGAGACTTCGACCAGCGCGCAAAAATGGAGGCTCTAGACCCTTCCAGAGCCGAGATATCGGATGTCAAAGTTTTGACCTGAAAAAAAACCATAAGGGGTAACACTGTCGTTTTTGGCCGAAATTTTGACCCCCTCCGATCTTCTTGAAACTCTGGATTCTGACAGAGGGCCACGAGACTTCGACCAGCGCGCAAAAATGGAGGCTCTAGACCCTTCCAGAGCCGAGATATCGGATGTCAAAGTTTTGACCTGAAAAAAAAACATAAGGGGTAACACTGTCGTTTTTGGCCGAAATTTTGACCCCCTCCGATCTTCTTGAAACTCTGGATTCTGACAGAGGGCCACGAGACTTCGACCAGCGCGCAAAAATGGAGGCTCTAGACCCTTCCAGAGCCGAGATATCGGATGTCAAAGTTTTGACCTGAAAAAAAAAACATAAGGGGTAACACTGTCGTTTTTGGCCGAAATTTTGACCCCCTCCGATCTTCTTGAAACTCTGGATTCTGACAGAGGGCCACGAGACTTCGACCAGCGCGCAAAAATGGAGGCTCTAGACCCTTCCAGAGCCGAGATATCGGATGTCAAAGTTTTGACCTGAAAAAAAAAACATAAGGGGTAACACTGTCGTTTTTGGCCGAAATTTTGACCCCCTCCGATCTTCTTGAAACTCTGGATTCTGACAGAGGGCCACGAGACTTCGACCAGCGCGCAAAAATGGAGGCTCTAGACCCTTCCAGAGCCGAGATATCGGATGTCAAAGTTTTGACCTGAAAAAAAAAAACATAAGGGGTAACACTGTCGTTTTTGGCCGAAATTTTGACCCCCTCCGATCTTCTTGAAACTCTGGATTCTGACAGAGGGCCACGAGACTTCGACCAGCGCGCAAAAATGGAGGCTCTAGACACTTCCAGAGCCGAGATATCGGATGTCAAAGTTTTGACCTGAAAAAAAAACATAAGGGGTAACACTGTCGTTTTTGGCCGAAATTTTGACCCCCTCCGATCTTCTTGAAACTCTGAATTCTGACAGAGGGCCATGAGACTTCGACCAGCGCGCAAAAATGGAGGCTCTAGACCCTTCCAGAGCCGAGATATCGGATGTCAAAGTTTTGACCTGAAAAAAAAACATAAGGGATAACACTGTCGTTTTTGGCCGAAATTTTGACCCCCTCCGATCTTCTTGAAACTCTGGATTCTGACAGAGGGCCACGAGACTTCGACCAGCGCGCAAAAATGGAGGCTCTAGACCCTTCCAGAGCCGAGATATCGGATGTCAAAGTTTTGACCTGAAAAAAAACATAAGGGGTAACACTGTCGTTTTTGGCCGAAATTTTGACCCCCTCCGATCTTCTTGAAACTCTGGATTCTGACAGAGGGCCACGAGACTTCGACCAGCGCGCAAAAATGGAGGCTCTAGACCCTTCCAGAGCCGAGATATCGGATGTCAAAGTTTTGACCTGAAAAAAAAAACATAAGGGGTAACACTGTCGTTTTTGGCCGAAATTTTGACCCCCTCCGATCTTCTTGAAACTCTGGATTCTGACAGAGGGCCACGAGACTTCGACCAGCGCGCAAAAATGGAGGCTCTAGACCCTTCCAGAGCCGAGATATCGGATGTCAAAGTTTTGACCTGAAAAAAAAACATAAGGGGTAACACTGTCGTTTTTGGCCGAAATTTTGACCCCCTCCGATCTTCTTGAAACTCTGGATTCTGACAGAGGGCCACGAGACTTCGACCAGCGCGCAAAAATGGAGGCTCTAGACCCTTCCAGAGCCGAGATATCGGATGTCAAAGTTTTGACCTGAAAAAAAAAACATAAGGGGTAACACTGTCGTTTTTGGCCGAAATTTTGACCCCCTCCGATCTTCTTGAAACTCTGAATTCTGACAGAGGGCCACGAGACTTCGACCAGCGCGCAAAAATGGAGGCTCTAGACCCTTCCAGAGCCGAGATATCGGATGTCAAAGTTTTGACCTGAAAAAAAAACATAAGGGATAACACTGTCGTTTTTGGCCGAAATTTTGACCCCCTCCGATCTTCTTGAAACTCTGGATTCTGACAGAGGGCCACGAGACTTCGACCAGCGCGCAAAAATGGAGGCTCTAGACCCTTCCAGAGCCGAGATATCGGATGTCAAAGTTTTGACCTGAAAAAAAACATAAGGGGTAACACTGTCGTTTTTGGCCGAAATTTTGACCCCCTCCGATCTTCTTGAAACTCTGGATTCTGACAGAGGGCCACGAGACTTCGACCAGCGCGCAAAAATGGAGGCTCTAGACCCTTCCAGAGCCGAGATATCGGATGTCAAAGTTTTGACCTGAAAAAAAAACATAAGGGATAACACTGTCGTTTTTGGCCGAAATTTTGACCCCCTCCGATCTTCTTGAAACTCTGGATTCTGACAGAGGGCCACGAGACTTCGACCAGCGCGCAAAAATGGAGGCTCTAGACCCTTCCAGAGCCGAGATATCGGATGTCAAAGTTTTGACCTGAAAAAAAACATAAGGGGTAACACTGTCGTTTTTGGCCGAAATTTTGACCCCCTCCGATCTTCTTGAAACTCTGGATTCTGACAGAGGGCCACGAGACTTCGACCAGCGCGCAAAAATGGAGGCTCTAGACCCTTCCAGAGCCGAGATATCGGATGTCAAAGTTTTGACCTGAAAAAAAAAACATAAGGGGTAACACTGTCGTTTTTGGCCGAAATTTTGACCCCCTCCGATCTTCTTGAAACTCTGGATTCTGACAGAGGGCCACGAGACTTCGACCAGCGCGCAAAAATGGAGGCTCTAGACCCTTCCAGAGCCGAGATATCGGATGTCAAAGTTTTGACCTGAAAAAAAAAACATAAGGGGTAACACTGTCGTTTTTGGCCGAAATTTTGACCCCCTCCGATCTTCTTGAAACTCTGGATTCTGACAGAGGGCCACGAGACTTCGACCAGCGCGCAAAAATGGAGGCTCTAGACCCTTCCAGAGCCGAGATATCGGATGTCAAAGTTTTGACCTGAAAAAAAAAACATAAGGGGTAACACTGTCGTTTTTGGCCGAAATTTTGACCCCCTCCGATCTTCTTGAAACTCTGGATTCTGACAGAGGGCCACGAGACTTCGACCAGCGCGCAAAAATGGAGGCTCTAGACCCTTCCAGAGCCGAGATATCGGATGTCAAAGTTTTGACCTGAAAAAAAAACATAAGGGGTAACACTGTCGTTTTTGGCCGAAATTTTGACCCCCTCCGATCTTCTTGAAACTCTGGATTCTGACAGAGGGCCACGAGACTTCGACCAGCGCGCAAAAATGGAGGCTCTAGACCCTTCCAGAGCCGAGATATCGGATGTCAAAGTTTTGACCTGAAAAAAAAACATAAGGGGTAACACTGTCGTTTTTGGCCGAAATTTTGACCCCCTCCGATCTTCTTGAAACTCTGGATTCTGACAGAGGGCCACGAGACTTCGACCAGCGCGCAAAAATGGAGGCTCTAGACCCTTCCAGAGCCGAGATATCGGATGTCAAAGTTTTGACCTGAAAAAAAAACATAAGGGGTAACACTGTCGTTTTTGGCCGAAATTTTGACCCCCTCCGATCTTCTTGAAACTCTGGATTCTGACAGAGGGCCACGAGACTTCGACCAGCGCGCAAAAATGGAGGCTCTAGACCCTTCCAGAGCCGAGATATCGGATGTCAAAGTTTTGACCTGAAAAAAAAACATAAGGGGTAACACTGTCGTTTTTGGCCGAAATTTTGACCCCCTCCGATCTTCTTGAAACTCTGGATTCTGACAGAGGGCCACGAGACTTCGACCAGCGCGCAAAAATGGAGGCTCTAGACCCTTCCAGAGCCGAGATATCGGATGTCAAAGTTTTGACCTGAAAAAAAAACATAAGGGGTAACACTGTCGTTTTTGGCCGAAATTTTGACCCCCTCCGATCTTCTTGAAACTCTGGATTCTGACAGAGGGCCACGAGACTTCGACCAGCGCGCAAAAATGGAGGCTCTAGACCCTTCCAGAGCCGAGATATCGGATGTCAAAGTTTTGACCTGAAAAAAAAACATAAGGGGTAACACTGTCGTTTTTGGCCGAAATTTTGACCCCCTCCGATCTTCTTGAAACTCTGGATTCTGACAGAGGGCCACGAGACTTCGACCAGCGCGCAAAAATGGAGGCTCTAGACCCTTCCAGAGCCGAGATATCGGATGTCAAAGTTTACCTGAAAAAAAAACATAAGGGGTAACACTGTCGTTTTTGGCCGAAATTTTGACCCCCTCCGATCTTCTTGAAACTCTGGATTCTGACAGAGGGCCACGAGACTTCGACCAGCGCGCAAAAATGGAGGCTCTAGACCCTTCCAGAGCCGAGATATCGGATGTCAAAGTTTTGACCTGAAAAAAAAACATAAGGGGTAACACTGTCGTTTTTGGCCGAAATTTTGACCCCCTCCGATCTTCTTGAAACTCTGGATTCTGACAGAGGGCCACGAGACTTCGACCAGCGCGCAAAAATGGAGGCTCTAGACCCTTCCAGAGCCGAGATATCGGATGTCAAAGTTTTGACCTGAAAAAAAAACATAAGGGGTAACACTGTCGTTTTTGGCCGAAATTTTGACCCCCTCCGATCTTCTTGAAACTCTGGATTCTGACAGAGGGCCACGAGACTTCGACCAGCGCTGCAAAAATGGAGGCTCTAGACCCTTCCAGAGCCGAGATATCGGATGTCAAAGTTTTGACCTGAAAAAAAAACATAAGGGGTAACACTGTCGTTTTTGGCCGAAATTTTGACCCCCTCCGATCTTCTTGAAACTCTGGATTCTGACAGAGGGCCACGAGACTTCGACCAGCGCGCAAAAATGGAGGCTCTAGACCCTTCCAGAGCCGAGATATCGGATGTCAAAGTTTTGACCTGAAAAAAAAACATAAGGGGTAACACTGTCGTTTTTGGCCGAAATTTTGACCCCCTCCGATCTTCTTGAAACTCTGGATTCTGACAGAGGGCCACGAGACTTCGACCAGCGCGCAAAAATGGAGGCTCTAGACCCTTCCAGAGCCGAGATATCGGATGTCAAAGTTTTGACCTGAAAAAAAAACATAAGGGGTAACACTGTCGTTTTTGGCCGAAATTTTGACCCCCTCCGATCTTCTTGAAACTCTGGATTCTGACAGAGGGCCACGAGACTTCGACCAGCGCGCAAAAATGGAGGCTCTAGACCCTTCCAGAGCCGAGATATCGGATGTCAAAGTTTTGACCTGAAAAAAAAACATAAGGGGTAACACTGTCGTTTTTGGCCGAAATTTTGACCCCCTCCGATCTTCTTGAAACTCTGGATTCTGACAGAGGGCCACGAGACTTCGACCAGCGCGCAAAAATGGAGGCTCTAGACCCTTCCAGAGCCGAGATATCGGATGTCAAAGTTTTGACCTGAAAAAAAAAACATAAGGGGTAACACTGTCGTTTTGGCCGAAATTTTGACCCCCTCCGATCTTCTTGAAACTCTGGATTCTGAAAGAGGGCCACGAGACTTCGACCAGCGCGCAAAAATGGAGGCTCTAGACCCTTCCAGAGCCGAGATATCGGATGTCAAAGTTTTGACCTGAAAAAAAAAACATAAGGGGTAACACTGTCGTTTTGGCCGAAATTTTGACCCCCCTCCGATCTTCTTGAAACTCTGGATTCTGACAGAGGGCCACGAGACTTCGACCAGCGCGCAAAATGAGGCTCTAGACCCTTCCAGAGCCGAGATATCGGATGTCAAAGTTTTGACCTGAAAAAAAAAACATAAGGGGTAACACTGTCGTTTTTGGCCGAAATGTTGACCCCCTCCGATCTTCTTGAAACTCTGGATTCTGACAGAGGGCACGAGACTTCGACCAGCGCGCAAAAATGGAGGCTCTAGACCCTTCCAGAGCCGAGATATCGGATGTCAAAGTTTTGACCTGAAAAAAAACCATAAGGGGTAACACTGTCGTTTTTGGCCGAAATTTTGACCCCCTCCGATCTTCTTGAAACTCTGGATTCTGAAAGAGGGCCACGAGACTTCGACCAGCGCGCAAAAATGGAGGCTCTAGACCCTTCCAGAGCCGAGATATCGGATGTCAAAGTTTTGACCTGAAAAAAAAAAACATAAGGGGTAACACTGTCGTTTTTGGCCGAAATTTTGACCCCCCTCCGATCTTCTTGAAACTCTGGATTCTGACAGAGGGCCACGAGACTTCGACCAGCGCGCAAAAATGGAGGCTCTAGACTCTTCCAGAGCCGAGATATCAGATGTCAAAGTTTTGACCCAGAAAAAAAAAAACATAAGGGGTAACACTGTCGTTTTTGGCCGAAATTTTGACCCCCTCCGATCTTCTTGAAACTCTGGATTCTGACAGAGGGCCACGAGACTTCGACCAGCGCGCAAAATGGAGGGCTCTAGACCCTTCCAGAGCCGAGATATCGGATGTCAAAGTTTTGACCTGAAAAAAAAAACATAAGGGGTAACACTGTCGTTTTTGGCCGAAATTTTGACCCCCTCCGATCTTCTTGAAACTCTGGATTCTGAAAGAGGGCCACGAGACTTCGACCAGCGCGCAAAAATGGAGGCTCTAGACCCTTCCAGAGCCGAGATATCGGATGTCAAAGTTTTGACCTGAAAAAAAAAAAACATAAGGGGTAACACTGTCGTTTTTGGCCGAAATTTTGACCCCCTCCGATCTTCTTGAAACTCTGGATTCTGACAGAGGGCCACGAGACTTCGACCAGCGCGCAAAAATGGAGGCTCTAGACCCTTCCAGAGCCGAGATATCGGATGTCAAAGTTTTGACCTGAAAAAAAAACCAATAAGGGGGTAACACTGTCGTTTTTGGCCGAAATTTTGACCCCCCTCCGATCTTCTTGAAACTCTGGATTCTGACAGAGGGCCACGAGACTTCGACCAGCGCGCAAAATGGAGGCTCTAGACCCTTCCAGAGCCGAGATATCGGATGTCAAAGTTTTGACCTGAAAAAAAAAACATAAGGGGTAACACTGTCGTTTTTGGCCGAAATTTTGACCCCCTCCGATCTTCTTGAAACTCTGGATTCTGAAAGAGGGCCACGAGACTTCGACCAGCGCGCAAAAATGGAGGCTCTAGACCCTTCCAGAGCCGAGATATCGGATGTCAAAGTTTTGACCTGAAAAAAAAAACATAAGGGGTAACACTGTCGTTTTTGGCCGAAATTTTGACCCCCTCCCGATCTTCTTGAAACTCTGGATTCTGACAGAGGGCCACGAGACTTCGACCAGCGCGCAAAAATGGAGGCTCTAGACCCTTCCAGAGCCGAGATATCGGATGTCAAAGTTTTGACCTGAAAAAAAAAAACATAAGGGGTAACACTGTCGTTTTTGGCCGAAATTTTGACCCCCTCCGATCTTCTTGAAACTCTGGATTCTGAAAGAGGGCCACGAGACTTCGACCAGCGCGCAAAAATGGAGGCTCTAGACCCTTCCAGAGCCGAGATATCGGATGTCAAAAGTTTTGACCTGAAAAAAAAAAACATAAGGGGTAACACTGTCGTTTTTGGCCGAAATTTTGACCCCCTCCGATCTTCTTGAAACTCTGGATTCTGACAGAGGGCCACGAGACTTCGACCAGCGCGCAAAAATGGAGGCTCTAGACCCTTCCAGAGCCGAGATATCGGATGTCAAAGTTTTGACCTGAAAAAAAAACATAAGGGGTAACACTGTCGTTTTTGGCCGAAATTTTGACCCCCTCCTGATCTTCTTGAAACTCTGGATTCTGACAGAGGGCCACGAGACTTCGACCAGCGCGCAAAAATGGAGGCTCTAGACCCTTCCAGAGCCGAGATATCGGATGTCAAAGTTTTGACCTGAAAAAAAAAAAACATAAGGGGTAACACTGTCGTTTTTGGCCGAAATTTGACCCCCTCCGATCTTCTTGAAACTCTGGATTCTGACAGAGGGCCACGAGACTTCGACCAGCAAGCAAAAATGGAGGCTCTAGACCCTTCCAGAGCCGAGATATCGGATGTCAAAGTTTTGACCTGAAAAAAAAACATAAGGGGTAACACTGTCGTTTTTGGCCGAAATTTTGACCCCCTCCGATCTTCTTGAAACTCTGGATTCTGACAGAGGGCCACGAGACTTCGACCAGCGCGCAAAAATGGAGGCTCTAGACCCTTCCAGAGCCGAGATATCGGATGTGAAAGTTTTGACCTGAAAAAAAAAACATAAGGGGTAACACTGTCGTTTTTGGCCGAAATTTTGACCCCCTCCGATCTTCTTGAAACTCTGGATTCTGACAGAGGGCCACGAGACTTCGACCAGCGCGCAAAAATGGAGGCTCTAGACCCTTCCAGAGCCGAGATATCGGATGTCAAAGTTTTGACCTGAAAAAAAAACATAAGGGGTAACACTGTCGTTTTTGGCCGAAATTTTGACCCCCTCCGATCTTCTTGAAACTCTGGATTCTGACAGAGGGCCACGAGACTTCGACCAGCTGCGCAAAAATGGAGGCTCTAGACCCTTCCAGAGCCGAGATATCGGATGTCAAAGTTTTGACCTGAAAAAAAAACATAAGGGGTAACACTGTCGTTTTGGCCGAAATTTTGACCCCCTCCGATCTTCTTGAAACTCTGGATTCTGAAAGAGGGCCACGAGACTTCGACCAGCGCGCAAAAATGGAGGCTCTAGACCCTTCCAGAGCCGAGATATCGGATGTCAAAGTTTTGACCTGAAAAAAAAAACATAAGGGGTAACACTGTCGTTTTTGGCCGAAATTTTGACCCCCCTCCGATCTTCTTGAAACTCTGGATTCTGACAGAGGGCCACGAGACTTCGACCAGCGCGCAAAAATGGAGGCTCTAGACCCTTCAGAGCCGAGATATCGGATGTCAAAGTTTTGACCTGAAAAAAAAACATAAGGGGTAACACTGTCGTTTTTGGCCGAAATTTTGACCCCCTCCGATCTTCTTGAAACTCTGGATTCTGAAAGAGGGCCACGAGACTTCGACCAGCGCGCAAAAATGGAGGCTCTAGACCCTTCCAGAGCCGAGATATCGGATGTCAAAGTTTTGACCTGAAAAAAAAAACATAAGGGGTAACACTGTCGTTTTTGGCCGAAATTTTGACCCCCTCCGATCTTCTTGAAACTCTGGATTCTGAAAGAGGGCCACGAGACTTCGACCAGCGCGCAAAAATGGAGGCTCTAGACCCTTCCAGAGCCGAGATATCGGATGTCAAAGTTTTGACCTGAAAAAAAAAACATAAGGGGTAACACTGTCGTTTTTGGCCGAAATTTTGACCCCCTCCGATCTTCTTGAAACTCTGGATTCTGACAGAGGGCCACGAGACTTCGACCAGCGCGCAAAAATGGAGGCTCTAGACCCTTCCAGAGCCGAGATATCGGATGTCAAAGTTTTGACCTGAAAAAAAAAAACATAAGGGGTAACACTGTCGTTTTTGGCCGAAATTTTGACCCCCTCCGATCTTCTTGAAACTCTGGATTCTGAAAGAGGGCCACGAGACTTCGACCAGCCGCGCAAAAATGGAGGCTCTAGACCCTTCCAGAGCCGAGATATCGGATGTCAAAGTTTTGACCTGAAAAAAAAACATAAGGGGTAACACTGTCGTTTTTGGCCGAAATTTTGACCCCCTCCGATCTTCTTGAAACTCTGGATTCTGACAGAGGGCCACGAGACTTCGACCAGCGCGCAAAAATGGAGGCTCTAGACCCTTCCAGAGCCGAGATATCGGATGTCAAAGTTTTGACCTGAAAAAAAAACATAAGGGGTAACACTGTCGTTTTTGGCCGAAATTTTGACCCCCTCCGATCTTCTTGAAACTCTGGATTCTGACAGAGGGCCACGAGACTTCGACCAGCGCGCAAAAATGGAGGCTCTAGACCCTTCCAGAGCCGAGATATCGGATGTCAAAGTTTTGACCTGAAAAAAAAACATAAGGGGTAACACTGTCGTTTTTGGCCGAAATTTTGACCCCCTCCGATCTTCTTGAAACTCTGGATTCTGACAGAGGGCCACGAGACTTCGACCAGCGCGCAAAAATGGAGGCTCTAGACCCTTCCAGAGCCGAGATATCGGATGTCAAAGTTTTGACCTGAAAAAAAAACATAAGGGGTAACACTGTCGTTTTTGGCCGAAATTTTGACCCCCTCCGATCTTCTTGAAACTCTGGATTCTGACAGAGGGCCACGAGACTTCGACCAGCGCGCAAAAATGGAGGCTCTAGACCCTTCCAGAGCCGAGATATCGGATGTCAAAGTTTTGACCTGAAAAAAAAACATAAGGGGTAACACTGTCGTTTTTGGCCGAAATTTTGACCCCCTCCGATCTTCTTGAAACTCTGGATTCTGACAGAGGGCCACGAGACTTCGACCAGCGCGCAAAAATGGAGGCTCTAGACCCTTCCAGAGCCGAGATATCGGATGTCAAAGTTTTGACCTGAAAAAAAAACATAAGGGGTAACACTGTCGTTTTTGGCCGAAATTTTGACCCCCTCCGATCTTCTTGAAACTCTGGATTCTGACAGAGGGCCACGAGACTTCGACCAGCGCGCAAAAATGGAGGCTCTAGACCCTTCCAGAGCCGAGATATCGGATGTCAAAGTTTTGACCTGAAAAAAAAACATAAGGGGTAACACTGTCGTTTTTGGCCGAAATTTTGACCCCCTCCGATCTTCTTGAAACTCTGGATTCTGACAGAGGGCCACGAGACTTCGACCAGCGCGCAAAAATGGAGGCTCTAGACCCTTCCAGAGCCGAGATATCGGATGTCAAAGTTTTGACCTGAAAAAAAAACATAAGGGGTAACACTGTCGTTTTTGGCCGAAATTTTGACCCCCTCCGATCTTCTTGAAACTCTGGATTCTGACAGAGGGCCACGAGACTTCGACCAGCGCGCAAAAATGGAGGCTCTAGACCCTTCCAGAGCCGAGATATCGGATGTCAAAGTTTTGACCTGAAAAAAAAACATAAGGGGTAACACTGTCGTTTTTGGCCGAAATTTTGACCCCCTCCGATCTTCTTGAAACTCTGGATTCTGACAGAGGGCCACGAGACTTCGACCAGCGCAGCAAAAATGGAGGCTCTAGACCCTTCCAGAGCCGAGATATCGGATGTCAAAGTTTTGACCTGAAAAAAAAACATAAGGGGTAACACTGTCGTTTTTGGCCGAAATTTTGACCCCCTCCGATCTTCTTGAAACTCTGGATTCTGACAGAGGGCCACGAGACTTCGACCAGCGCGCAAAAATGGAGGCTCTAGACCCTTCCAGAGCCGAGATATCGGATGTCAAAGTTTTGACCTGAAAAAAAAACATAAGGGGTAACACTGTCGTTTTTGGCCGAAATTTTGACCCCCTCCGATCTTCTTGAAACTCTGGATTCTGACAGAGGGCCACGAGACTTCGACCAGCGCGCAAAAATGGAGGCTCTAGACCCTTCCAGAGCCGAGATATCGGATGTCAAAGTTTTGACCTGAAAAAAAAACATAAGGGGTAACACTGTCGTTTTTGGCCGAAATTTTGACCCCCTCCGATCTTCTTGAAACTCTGGATTCTGACAGAGGGCCACGAGACTTCGACCAGCGCGCAAAAATGGAGGCTCTAGACCCTTCCAGAGCCGAGATATCGGATGTCAAAGTTTTGACCTGAAAAAAAAACATAAGGGGTAACACTGTCGTTTTTGGCCGAAATTTTGACCCCCTCCGATCTTCTTGAAACTCTGGATTCTGACAGAGGGCCACGAGACTTCGACCAGCGCGCAAAAATGGAGGCTCTAGACCCTTCCAGAGCCGAGATATCGGATGTCAAAGTTTTGACCTGAAAAAAAAACATAAGGGGTAACACTGTCGTTTTTGGCCGAAATTTTGACCCCCTCCGATCTTCTTGAAACTCTGGATTCTGACAGAGGGCCACGAGACTTCGACCAGCGCGCAAAAATGGAGGCTCTAGACCCTTCCAGAGCCGAGATATCGGATGTCAAAGTTTTGACCTGAAAAAAAAACATAAGGGGTAACACTGTCGTTTTTGGCCGAAATTTTGACCCCCTCCGATCTTCTTGAAACTCTGGATTCTGACAGAGGGCCACGAGACTTCGACCAGCGCGCAAAAATGGAGGCTCTAGACCCTTCCAGAGCCGAGATATCGGATGTCAAAGTTTTGACCTGAAAAAAAAACATAAGGGGTAACACTGTCGTTTTTGGCCGAAATTTTGACCCCCTCCGATCTTCTTGAAACTCTGGATTCTGACAGAGGGCCACGAGACTTCGACCAGCGCGCAAAAATGGAGGCTCTAGACCCTTCCAGAGCCGAGATATCGGATGTCAAAGTTTTGACCTGAAAAAAAAACATAAGGGGTAACACTGTCGTTTTTGGCCGAAATTTTGACCCCCTCCGATCTTCTTGAAACTCTGGATTCTGACAGAGGGCCACGAGACTTCGACCAGCGCGCAAAAATGGAGGCTCTAGACCCTTCCAGAGCCGAGATATCGGATGTCAAAGTTTTGACCTGAAAAAAAAACATAAGGGGTAACACTGTCGTTTTTGGCCGAAATTTTGACCCCCTCCGATCTTCTTGAAACTCTGGATTCTGACAGAGGGCCACGAGACTTCGACCAGCGCGCAAAAATGGAGGCTCTAGACCCTTCCAGAGCCGAGATATCGGATGTCAAAGTTTTGACCTGAAAAAAAAACATAAGGGGTAACACTGTCGTTTTTGGCCGAAATTTTGACCCCCTCCGATCTTCTTGAAACTCTGGATTCTGACAGAGGGCCACGAGACTTCGACCAGCGCGCAAAAATGGAGGCTCTAGACCCTTCCAGAGCCGAGATATCGGATGTCAAAGTTTTGACCTGAAAAAAAAACATAAGGGGTAACACTGTCGTTTTTGGCCGAAATTTTGACCCCCTCCGATCTTCTTGAAACTCTGGATTCTGACAGAGGGCCACGAGACTTCGACCAGCGCGCAAAAATGGAGGCTCTAGACCCTTCCAGAGCCGAGATATCGGATGTCAAAGTTTTGACCTGAAAAAAAAACATAAGGGGTAACACTGTCGTTTTTGGCCGAAATTTTGACCCCCTCCGATCTTCTTGAAACTCTGGATTCTGACAGAGGGCCACGAGACTTCGACCAGCGCGCAAAAATGGAGGCTCTAGACCCTTCCAGAGCCGAGATATCGGATGTCAAAGTTTTGACCTGAAAAAAAAACATAAGGGGTAACACTGTCGTTTTTGGCCGAAATTTTGACCCCCTCCGATCTTCTTGAAACTCTGGATTCTGACAGAGGGCCACGAGACTTCGACCAGCGCGCAAAAATGGAGGCTCTAGACCCTTCCAGAGCCGAGATATCGGATGTCAAAGTTTTGACCTGAAAAAAAAACATAAGGGGTAACACTGTCGTTTTTGGCCGAAATTTTGACCCCCTCCGATCTTCTTGAAACTCTGGATTCTGACAGAGGGCCACGAGACTTCGACCAGCGCGCAAAAATGGAGGCTCTAGACCCTTCCAGAGCCGAGATATCGGATGTCAAAGTTTTGACCTGAAAAAAAAACATAAGGGGTAACACTGTCGTTTTTGGCCGAAATTTTGACCCCCTCCGATCTTCTTGAAACTCTGGATTCTGACAGAGGGCCACGAGACTTCGACCAGCGCGCAAAAATGGAGGCTCTAGACCCTTCCAGAGCCGAGATATCGGATGTCAAAGTTTTGACCTGAAAAAAAAACATAAGGGGTAACACTGTCGTTTTTGGCCGAAATTTTGACCCCCTCCGATCTTCTTGAAACTCTGGATTCTGACAGAGGGCCACGAGACTTCGACCAGCGCGCAAAAATGGAGGCTCTAGACCCTTCCAGAGCCGAGATATCGGATGTCAAAGTTTTGACCTGAAAAAAAAACATAAGGGGTAACACTGTCGTTTTTGGCCGAAATTTTGACCCCCTCCGATCTTCTTGAAACTCTGGATTCTGACAGAGGGCCACGAGACTTCGACCAGCGCGCAAAAATGGAGGCTCTAGACCCTTCCAGAGCCGAGATATCGGATGTCAAAGTTTTGACCTGAAAAAAAAACATAAGGGGTAACACTGTCGTTTTTGGCCGAAATTTTGACCCCCTCCGATCTTCTTGAAACTCTGGATTCTGACAGAGGGCCACGAGACTTCGACCAGCGCGCAAAAATGGAGGCTCTAGACCCTTCCAGAGCCGAGATATCGGATGTCAAAGTTTTGACCTGAAAAAAAAACATAAGGGGTAACACTGTCGTTTTTGGCCGAAATTTTGACCCCCTCCGATCTTCTTGAAACTCTGGATTCTGACAGAGGGCCACGAGACTTCGACCAGCGCGCAAAAATGGAGGCTCTAGACCCTTCCAGAGCCGAGATATCGGATGTCAAAGTTTTGACCTGAAAAAAAAACATAAGGGGTAACACTGTCGTTTTTGGCCGAAATTTTGACCCCCTCCGATCTTCTTGAAACTCTGGATTCTGACAGAGGGCCACGAGACTTCGACCAGCGCGCAAAAATGGAGGCTCTAGACCCTTCCAGAGCCGAGATATCGGATGTCAAAGTTTTGACCTGAAAAAAAAACATAAGGGGTAACACTGTCGTTTTTGGCCGAAATTTTGACCCCCTCCGATCTTCTTGAAACTCTGGATTCTGACAGAGGGCCACGAGACTTCGACCAGCGCGCAAAAATGGAGGCTCTAGACCCTTCCAGAGCCGAGATATCGGATGTCAAAGTTTTGACCTGAAAAAAAAACATAAGGGGTAACACTGTCGTTTTTGGCCGAAATTTTGACCCCCTCCGATCTTCTTGAAACTCTGGATTCTGACAGAGGGCCACGAGACTTCGACCAGCGCGCAAAAATGGAGGCTCTAGACCCTTCCAGAGCCGAGATATCGGATGTCAAAGTTTTGACCTGAAAAAAAAACATAAGGGGTAACACTGTCGTTTTTGGCCGAAATTTTGACCCCCTCCGATCTTCTTGAAACTCTGGATTCTGACAGAGGGCCACGAGACTTCGACCAGCGCGCAAAAATGGAGGCTCTAGACCCTTCCAGAGCCGAGATATCGGATGTCAAAGTTTTGACCTGAAAAAAAAACATAAGGGGTAACACTGTCGTTTTTGGCAGAAATTTTGACCCCCTCCGATCTTCTTGAAACTCTGGATTCTGACAGAGGGCCATGAGACTTCGACCAGCGCGCAAAAATGGAGGCTCTAGACCCTTCCAGAGCCGAGATATCGGATGTCAAAGTTTTGACCTGAAAAAAAAAAACATAAGGGGTAACACTGTCGTTTTTGGCCGAAATTTTGACCCCCTCCGATCTTCTTGAAACTCTGGATTCTGACAGAGGGCCACGAGACTTCGACCAGCGCGCAAAAATGGAGGCTCTAGACCCTTCCAGAGCCGAGATATCGGATGTCAAAGTTTTGACCTGAAAAAAAAAACATAAGGGGTAACACTGTCGTTTTTGGCAGAAATTTTGACCCCCCTCCGATCTTCTTGAAACTCTGGATTCTGACAGAGGGCCACGAGACTTCGACCAGCGAGCAAAAATGGAGGCTCTAGACCCTTCCAGAGCCGAGATATCGGATGTCAAAGTTTTGACCTGAAAAAAAAAAACATAAGGGGTAACACTGTCGTTTTTGGCCAGAAATTTTGACCCCCTCCGATCTTCTTGAAACTCTGGATTCTGACAGAGGGCCACGAGACTTCGACCAGCGCGCAAAAATGGAGGCTCTAGACCCTTCCAGAGCCGAGATATCGGATGTCAAAGTTTTTGACCTGAAAAAAAAAACATAAGGGGTAACACTGTCGTTTTTGGCCGAAATTTTGACCCCCCTCCGATCTTCTTGAAACTCTGGATTCTGACAGAGGGCCACAAGACTTCGACCAGCGCGCAAAAATGGAGGCTCTAGACCCTTCCAGAGCCGAGATATCGGATGTCAAAGTTTTGACCTGAAAAAAAAACATAAGGGGTAACACTGTCGTTTTTGGCCGAAATTTTGACCCCCTCCGATCTTCTTGAAACTCTGGATTCTGACAGAGGGCCACGAGACTTCGACCAGCGCGCAAAAATGGAGGCTCTAGACCCTTCCAGAGCCGAGATATCGGATGTCAAAGTTTTGACCAGAAAAAAAACATAAGGGGTAACACTGTCGTTTTTGGCCGAAATTTTGACCCCCTCCGATCTTCTTGAAACTCTGGATTCTGACAGAGGGCCACGAGACTTCGACCAGCGCGCAAAAATGGAGGCTCTAGACCCTTCCAGAGCCGAGATATCGGATGTCAAAGTTTTGACCTGAAAAAAAAACATAAGGGGTAACACTGTCGTTTTTGGCCGAAATTTTGACCCCCTCCGATCTTCTTGAAACTCTGGATTCTGACAGAGGGCCACGAGACTTCGACCAGCGCGCAAAAATGGAGGCTCTAGACCCTTCCAGAGCCGAGATATCGGATGTCAAAGTTTTGACCTGAAAAAAAAACATAAGGGGTAACACTGTCGTTTTTGGCCGAAATTTTGACCCCCTCCGATCTTCTTGAAACTCTGGATTCTGACAGAGGGCCACGAGACTTCGACCAGCGCGCAAAAATGGAGGCTCTAGACCCCTCCAGAGCCGAGATATCGGATGTCAAAGTTTTGACCTGAAAAAAAAACATAAGGGGTAACACTGTCGTTTTTGGCCGAAATTTTGACCCCCTCCGATCTTCTTGAAACTCTGGATTCTGACAGAGGGCCACGAGACTTCGACCAGCGCGCAAAAATGGAGGCTCTAGACCCTTCCAGAGCCGAGATATCGGATGTCAAAGTTTTGATCCGAAAAAAAAACATAAGGGGTAACACTGTCGTTTTTGGCAGAAATTTTGACCCCCTCCGATCTTCTTGAAACTTTGGATTCTGACAGAAGGCCACGAGACTTCGACCAGCGCGCAAAAATGGAGGCTCTAGACCCTTCCAGAGCCGAGATATCGGATGTCAAAGTTTTGACCTGAAAAAAAAACATAAGGGGTAACACTGTCGTTTTTGGCCGAAATTTTGACCCCCTCCGATCTTCTTGAAACTCTGGATTTTGACAGAGGGCCACGAGACTTCGACCAGCGCGCAAAAATGGAGGCTTTAGACCCTCCCAGAGCCGAGATATCGAAGGTCAAAATTTGGACCAGAAAAAAAACATAAGGGGTAACACTGTGGGGGTTTTTTTGGCCGAAATTTTGACCCCCTCCAATCTTCTTGAAACTCTGGATTCTGACAGAGGGCCACGAGACTTCGACCAGCGCGCAAAAATGGAGGCTCTAGACCCTTCCAGAGCCGAGATATCGAAGGTCAAAGTTTGGGCCAGAAAAAAAACATAAGTGGTAACACTGTGGGTTTTTTTTGGCCGAAATTTTGACCCCCTCCGATCTTCTTGAAACTCTGGATTCTGACAGAGGGCCACGAGACTTCGACCAGCGCGCAAAAATGGAGGCTCTAGACCCTTCCAGAGCCGAGATATCGAAGGTCAAAGTTTGTACCAGAAAAAAAAACATAAGGGGTAACACTGTGGTTTTTTTTTTTTGGCCGAAATTTTGACCCCCTCCGATCTTCTTGAAACTCTGGATTCTGACAGAGGGCCACGAGACTTCGACCAGCGCGCAAAAATGGAGGCTCTAGACCCTTCCAGAGCCGAGATATCGAAGGTCAAAGTTTGGACCAGAAAAAAAAACATAAGGGGTAACACTGTGTTTTTTTTTTTTTGGCCAAAATTTTGACGCCCTCCGATCCTCTTGAAACTCTGGATTCTGACAGAGGGCCACGAGACTTCGACCAGCGCGCAAAAATGGAGGCTCTAGACCCTTCCAGAGCCGAGATATCGAAGGTCAAAATTTGGACCAGAAAAAAAAACATAAGGGGTAACACTGTGGTTTTTTTTTTTTGGCCGAAATTTTGACCCCCTCCGATCTTCTTGAAACTCTGGATTCTGACAGAGGGCCACGAGACTTCGACCAGCGCGCAAAAATGGAGGTTCTAGACCCTTCCAGAGCCGAGATATCGAAGGTCAAAGTTTGGGCCAGAAAAAAAAACATAAGGGGTAACACTGTGGGGTTTTTTTTGGCCGAAATTTTGACCCCCTCCGATCTTCTTGAAACTCTGGATTCTGACAGAGGGCCACGAGACTTCGACCAGCGCGCAAAAATGGAGGCTTTAGACCCTTCCAGAGCCGAGATATCGAAGGTCAAAATTTGGACCAGAAAAAAAAACATAAGGGGTAACACTGTGGGTTTTTTTTTTGGCCGAAATTTTGACCCCCTCCAATCTTCTTGAAACTCTGGATTCTGACAGAGGGCCACGAGACTTCGACCAGCGCGCAAAAATGGAGGCTCTAGACCCTTCCAGAGCCGAGATATCGAAGGTCAAAATTTGGACCTGAAAAAAAAACATAAGGGGTAACACTGTCATTTTTTTTTTTGGCCGAAATTTTGACCCCTCCGATCTCCTTGAAACTATGGATTCTGACAGAGGGCCACGAGACTTCGACCAGCGCGCAAAAATGGAGGCTCTAGACCCTTCCAGAGCCGAGATATCGAAGGTCAAAATTTGGACCTGAAAAAAAAACATAAGGGGTAACACTGTCATTTTTTTTTTTGGCGGAAATTTTGACCCCCTCCGATTTTCTTGAAACTCTGGATTCTGACAGAGGGCCACGAGACTTCGACCAGCGCGCAAAAATGGAGGCTCTAGACCCTTCCAGAGCCGAGATATCGAAGGTCAAAATTTGGACCTGAAAAAAAAACATAAGGGGTAACACTGTCAATTTTTTTTTTTGGCCGAAATTTTGACCCCCTCCGATTTTCTTGAAACTCTGGATTCTGACAGAGGGCCACGAGACTTCGACCAGCGCGCAAAAATGGAGGCTCTAGACCCTTCCAGAGCCGAGATATCGAAGGTCAAAATTTGGACCTGAAAAAAAAACATAAGGGGTAACACTGTCATTTTTTTTTTGGCCGAAATTTTGACCCCCTCCGATTTTCTTGAAACTCTGGATTCTGACAGAGGGCCACGAGACTTCGACCAGCGCGCAAAAATGGAGGCTCTAGACCCTTCCAGAGCCGAGATATCGAAGGTCAAAATTTGGACCTGAAAAAAAAAAAACATAAGGGGTAACACTGTCATTTTTTTTTTTTGGCCGAAATTTTGACCCCCTCCGATTTTCTTGAAACTCTGGATTCTGACAGAGGGCCACGAGACTTCGACCAGCGCGCAAAAATGGCGGCTCTAAACCCTTCCAGAGCCGAGATATCGAAGGTCAAAATTTGGACCTGAAAAAAAAAACATAAGGGGTAACACTGTCAATTTTTTTTTTTTGGCCGAAATTTTGACCCCCTCCGATTTTCTTGAAACTCTGGATTCTGACAGAGGGCCACGAGAATTCGACCAGCGCGCAAAAATGGAGGCTCTAGACCCTTCCAGAGCCGAGATATCGAAGGTCAAAATTTGGACCTGAAAAAAAAACATAAGGGGTAACACTGTCATTTTTTTTTTGGCCGAAATTTTGACCCCCTCCGATTTTCTTGAAACTCTGGATTCTGACAGAGGGCCACGAGACTTCGACCAGCGCGCAACAATGGAGGCTCTAGACCCTTCCAGAGCCGAGATATCGAAGGTCAAAATTTGGACCTGAAAAAAAAAACATAAGGGGTAACACTGTCAATTTTTTTTTTTTTTGGCCGAAATTTTGACCCCCTCCGATTTTCTTGAAACTCTGGATTCTGACAGGGGGCCACGAGACTTCGACCAGCGCGCAAAAATGGAGGCTCTAGACCCTTCCAGAACCGAGATATCGAAGGTCAAAATTTGGACCTGAAAAAAAAACATAAGGGGTAACACTGTCATTTTTTTTTTTTTGGCCGAAATTTTGGCCCCCTCCGATTTTCTTGAAACTCTGGATTCTGACAGAGGGCCACGAGACTTCGACCAGCGCGCAAAAATGGAGGCTCTAGACCCTTCCAGAGCCGAGATATCGAAGGTCAAAATTTGGACCTGAAAAAAAACATAAGGGGTAACACTGTCATTTTTTTTTTTGGCCGAAATTTTGACCCCCTCCGATCTCCTTGAAACTATGGATTCTGACAGAGGGCCACGAGACTTCGACCAGCGCGCAAAAATGGAGGCTCTAGACCCTTCCAGAGCCGAGATATCGAAGGTCAAAATTTGGACCTGAAAAAAAAACATAAGGGGTAACACTGTCATTTTTTTTTTTGGCCGAAATTTTGACCCCCTCCGATTTTCTTGAAACTCTGGATTCTGACAGAGGGCCACGAGACTTCGACCAGCGCGCAAAAATGGAGGCTCTAGACCCTTCCAGAGCCGAGATATCGAAGGTCAAAATTTGGACCTGAAAAAAAAACATAAGGGGTAACACTGTCAATTTTTTTTTTTTGGCCGAAATTTTGACCCCCTCCGATTTTCTTGAAACTCTGGATTCTGACAGAGGGCCACGAGACTTCGACCAGCGCGCAAAAATGGAGGCTCTAGACCCTTCCAGAGCCGAGATATCGAAGGTCAAAATTTGGACCTGAAAAAAAAACATAAGGGGTAACACTGTCATTTTTTTTTTGGCCGAAATTTTGACCCCCTCCGATTTTCTTGAAACTCTGGATTCTGACAGAGGGCCACGAGACTTCGACCAGCGCGCAAAAATGGAGGCTCTAGACCCTTCCAGAGCCGAGATATCGAAGGTCAAAATTTGGACCTGAAAAAAAAACATAAGGGGTAACACTGTCATTTTTTTTTTTTTGGCCGAAATTTTGACCCCCTCCGATCTTCTTGAAACTATGGATTCTGACAGAGGGCCACGAGACTTCGAACAGCGCGCAAAAATGGAGGCTCTAGACCCTTCCAGAGCCGAGATATCGAAGGTCAAAATTTGGACCTGAAAAAAAAACATAAGGGGTAACACTGTCAATTTTTTTTTTGGCCGAAATTTTGACCCCCTCCGATTTTCTTGAAACTCTGGATTCTGACAGAGGGCCACGAGACTTCGACCAGCGCGCAAAAATGGAGGCTCTAGACCCTTCCAGAGCCGAGATATCGAAGGTCAAAATTTGGACCTGAAAAAAAAAACATAAGGGGTAACACTGTCATTTTTTTTTTTGGCCGAAATTTTGACCCCCTCCAATTTTCTTGAAACTCTGGATTCTGACAGAGGGCCACGAGACTTCGACCAGCGCGCAAAAATGGAGGCTCTAGACCCTTCCAGAGCCGAGATATCGAAGGTCAAAATTTGGACCTGAAAAAAAAACATAAGGGGTAACACTGTCATTTTTTTTTTTTGGCCGAAATTTTGACCCCCTCCGATCTTCTTGAAACTATGGATTCTGACAGAGGGCCACGAGACTTCGAACAGCGCGCAAAAATGGAGGCTCTAGACCCTTCCAGAGCCGAGATATCGAAGGTCAAAATTTGGACCTGAAAAAAAAAACATAAGGGGTAACACTGTCAATTTTTTTTTTGGCCGAAATTTTGACCCCCTCCGATTTTCTTGAAACTCTGGATTCTGGCAGAGGGCCACGAGACTTCGACCAGCGCGCAAAAATGGAGGCTCTAGACCCTTCCAGAGCCGAGATATCGAAGGTCAAAATTTGGACCTGAAAAAAAAAACATAAGGGGTAACACTGTCATTTTTTTTTTTTGGCCGAAATTTTGACCCCCTCCGATTTTCTTGAAACTCTGGATTCTGACAGGGGGCCACGAGACTTCGACCAGCGCGCAAAAATGGAGGCTCTAGACCCTTCCAGAGCCGAGATATCGAAGGTCAAAATTTGGACCTGAAAAAAAAACATAAGGGGTAACACTGTCAATTTTTTTTTTGGCCGAAATTTTGACCCCCTCCGATTTTCTTGAAACTCTGGATTCTGACAGAGGGCCACGAGACTTCGACCAGCGCTCAAAAATGGAGGCTCTAGACCCTTCCAGAGCCGAGATATCGAAGGTCAAAATTTGGACCTGAAAAAAAAAACATAAGGGGTAACACTGTCATTTTTTTTTTTTGGCCGAAATTTTGACCCCCTCCGATTTTCTTGAAACTCTGGATTCTGACAGAGTGCCACGAGACTTCGACCAGCGCGCAAAAATGGAGGCTCTAGACCCTTCCAGAGCCGAGATATCGAAGGTCAAAATTTGGACCTGAAAAAAAAAACATAAGGGGTAACACTGTCATTTTTTTTTGGGCCGAAATTTTGACCCCCTCCGATCTTCTTGAAACTCTGGATTCTGACAGAGGGCCACGAGACTTCGACCAGCGCGCAAAAATGGAGGCTCTAAACCCTTCCAGAGCCGAGATATCGAAGGTCAAAATTTGGACCTGAAAAAAAAACATAAGGGATAACACTGTCAATTTTTTTTTTTGGCCGAAATTTTGACCCCCTCCGATTTTCTTGAAACTCTGGATTCTGACAGAGGGCCACGAGACTTCGACCAGCGCGCAAAAATGGAGGCTCTAGACCCTTCCAGAGCAGAGATATCGAAGGTCAAAATTTGGACCCAAAAAAAAAACATAAGGGGTAACACGGTCATTTTTTTTTTTGGCCAAAATTTTGACCCCCTCCGATCTTCTTGAAACTCTGGATTCTGACAGAGGGCCACGAGACTTCGACCAGCGCGCAAAAATGGAGGCTCTAGACCCTTCCAGAGCAGAGATATCGAAGGTCAAAATTTGGACCTGAAAAAAAAACATAAGGGGTAACACTGTCATTTTTTTTTTTGGCCAAAATTTTGACCCCCTCCGATCTTCTTGAAACTCTGGATTCTGACAGAGGGCCACGAGACTTCGACCAGCGCGCAAAAATGGAGGCTCTAGACCCTTCCAGAGCAGAGATATCGAAGGTCAAAATTTGGACCTGAAAAAAAAACATAAGGGGTAACACTGTCATTTTTTTTTTTGGCCGAAATTTTGACCCCCTCCGATCTTCTTGAAACTCTGGATTCTGACAGAGGGCCACGAGACTTCGACCAGCGCGCAAAAATGGAGGCTCTCTGAAGTTTTTTTAAATTAATCTGTTTTAATTATATTTAAGCCTTAAAGTTCTGCATAATTAAGGGCGTGGCCACTTGAGTGACAGGTGCCGCTGCTTTCACTGCTAGTTTGTCTGCTGTCTGTTAGCGTCACCCTCAGCTGTGTTTGTGCTTTTTCGGGATTATATCATACAATTTAATACATGTATTATACCTTCGCCCATGCACGCCGTTGGATTCCGTCATGTTGAGTATGGAGACAACAACGAGCGCTGTGTTTCCAGCTGTTTCACTCGACTGTACTAGTGCTAATGGATGTCTGATGATTTCAGTGCTTTATCTCCGTCCATGCAATAGGGATGGGTGAATGAAGCTTCATGAAGCAATGAGGCTTTCCACTGACTGTTCCGGGAAAAGATTCAAAGCTTCGAGAGCGTCGAGAACAGCACCATCTGGTGCTTATTTAAAATAAAGCAACCAGAAGCTCTGGCAGATGAAGCAACAACAACACACTACAGTTTCAATGTTATGTCTACAAATAAAAACCTTACATGCTTGTGTTTGATTTGTTCATTTAATAAAATAATTTTCTTAATAAAGTGTGACAATAAAATATAATATAAGCTTATATTATTCAATAAGATTTAATGTAGCCTACTCTATCTCTCTCTCGCTCTCTGTACACACACAGACAATGAATATAACATTGTCTGATAGGATCATCTGTTTTTAAATGTATGACAATTGGCGATAGTGCTTATGTAACTGTAGGAACCAAATACCAACACCAAATTACCTTAAATCCACCAAAGTGCAAAATTTCAACCCCAAAAAAAAACATAAGGGGTAACACTGTCCTTTTTTTTTTGGCCGAAATTTTGACCCCCTCCGATCTTCTTGAAACTCTGGATTCTGACAGAGAGCCACGAGACTTCGACCAGCGCGCAAAAATGGAGGCTCTAGACCCTTCCAGAGCCGAGATATCGAAGGTCAAAATTTAGACCCGAAAAAAAAACATAAGGGGTAACACTGTCATTTTTTTTTTGGCCGAAATTTCGACCCCCTCCAATCTTCTTGAAACTCTGGATTCTGACAGAGGGCCACGAGACTTCGACCAGCGCGCAAAAATGGAGGCTCTAGACCCTTCCAGAGCAGAGATATCGAAGGTCAAAATTTGGACCTGAAAAAAAAACATAAGGGGTAACACTGTCATTTTTTTTTTTGGCCAAAATTTTGACCCCCTCCGATCTTCTTGAAACTCTGGATTCTGACAGAGGGCCACGAGACTTCGACCAGCGCGCAAAAATGGAGGCTCTAGACCCTTCCAGAGCAGAGATATCGAAGGTCAAAATTTGGACCTGAAAAAAAAAACATAAGGGGTAACACTGTCATTTTTTTTTTTGGCCGAAATTTTGACCCCCTCCGATCTTCTTGAAACTCTGGATTCTGACAGAGGGCCACGAGACTTCGACCAGCGCGCAAAAATGGAGGCTCTAGACCCTTCCAGAGCCGAGATATCGAAGGTCAAAATTTGGACCTGAAAAAAAAAACATAAGGGGTAACACTGTCTTTTTTTTTTTTGGCCAAAATTTTGACCCCCTCCGATCTTCTTGAAACTCTGGATTCTGACAGAGGGCCACGAGACTTCGACAAGCGCGCAAAAATGGAGGCTCTAGACCCTTCCAGAGCCGAGATATCGAAAGTCAAAATTTTGACCCGAAAAAAAAAACATAAGGGGTAACACTGTCTTTTTTTTTTTTGGCCAAAATTTTGACCCCCTCCGATCTTCTTGAAACTCTGGATTCTGACAGAGGGCCACGAGACTTCGACCAGCACGCAAAAATGGAGGCTCTAGACCCTTCTAGAGCGGAGATATCGAAGGTCAAAATTTGGACCTGAAAAAAAAAACATAAGGGGTAACACTGTCTTTTTTTTTTTTTGGCCAAAATTTTGACCCCCTCCGATCTTCTTGAAACTCTGGATTCTGACAGAGGGCCACGAGACTTCGATCAGCGCGCAAAAATGGAGGCTCTAGACCCTTCCAGAGCCGAGATATCGAAGGTCAAAATTTGGACCTGAAAAAAAAACATAAGGGGTAACACTGTCATTTTTTTTTTTTGGCCAAAATTTTGACCCCCTCCGATCTTCTTGAAACTCTGGATTCTGACAGAGGGCCACGAGACTTCGACCAGCGCGCAAAAATGGAGGCTCTAGACCCTTCTAGAGCGGAGATATCGAAGGTCAAAATTTGGACCTGAAAAAAAAACATAAGGGGTAACACTGTCTTTTTTTTTTTTGGCCAAAATTTTGACCCCCTCCGATCTTCTTGAAACTCTGGATTCTGACAGAGGGCCACGAGACTTCGATCAGCGCGCAAAAATGGAGGCTCTAGACCCTTCCAGAGCCGAGATATCGAAGGTCAAAATTTGGACCTGAAAAAAAAAACATAAGGGGTAACACTGTCATTTTTTTTTTTGGCCAAAATTTTGACCCCCTCCGATTTTCTTGAAACTCTGGATTCTGACAGAGGGCCACGAGACTTCAACCAGCGCGCAAAAATGGAGGCTCTAGACCCTTCCAGAGCCGAGATATCGAAGGTCAAAATTTGGACCTGAAAAAAAATCATAAGGGGTAACACTGTCATTTTTTTTTTTTGGCCGAAATTTTGACCCCCTCCGATCTTCTTGAAACTCTGGATTCTGACAGAGGGCCACGAGACTTCGACCAGCGCGCAAAAATGGAGGCTCTAGACCCTTCCAGAGCCGAGATATCGAAGGTCAAAATTTGGACCTGAAAAAAAAAAACATAAGGGGTAACACTGTCATTTTTTTTTGGCCGAAATTTTGACCCCCTCCGATCTTCTTGAAACTCTGGATTCTGACAGAGGGCCACGAGACTTCGACCAGCGCGCAAAAATGGAGGCTCTAGACCCTTCCGGAGCCGAGATATCGAAGGTCAAAATTTGGACCTGAAAAAAAAACATAAGGGGTAACACTGTCATTTTTTTTTTTGGCCGAAATTTTGACCCCCTCCGATTTTCTTGAAACTCTGGATTCTGACAGAGGGCCACGAGACTTCGACCAGCGCGCAAAAATGGAGGCTCTAGACCCTTCCAGAGCCGAGATATCGAAGGTCAAAATTTGGACCTGAAAAAAAATCATAAGGGGTAACACTGTCATTTTTTTTTTTGGCCGAAATTTTGACCCCCTCCGATTTTCTTGAAACTCTGGATTCTGACAGAGGGCCACGAGACTTCGACCAGCGCGCAAAAATGGAGGCTCTAGACTCTTCCAGAGCCGAGATATCGAAGGTCAAAATTTGGACCTGAAAAAAAACCATAAGGGGTAACACTGTCATTTTTTTTTTGGCCGAAATTTTGACCCCCTCCGATTTTCTTGAAACTCTGGATTCTGACAGAGGGCCACGAGACTTCGACCAGCGCGCAAAAATGGAGGCTCTAGACCCTTCCAGAGCCGAGATATCGAAGGTCAAAATTTGGACCTGAAAAAAAAAACATAAGGGGTAACACTGTCAATTTTTTTTTTTTGGCCGAAATTTTGACCCCCTCCGATCTTCTTGAAACTCTGGATTCTGACAGAGGGCCATGAGACTTCGACCAGCGCGCAAAAATGGAGGCTCTAGACCCTTCCAGAGCCGAGATATCGAAGGTCAAAATTTGGACCTGAAAAAAAAAACATAAGGGGTAACACTGTCATTTTTTTTTTTGGCCGAAATTTTGACCCCGTCCGATTTTCTTGAAACTCTGGATTCTGACAGAGGGCCAGGAGACTTCGACCAGCGCGCAAAAATGGAGGCTCTAGACCCTTCCAGAGCCGAGATATCGAAGGTCAAAATTTGGACCTGAAAAAAAAACATAAGGTGTAACACTGTCATTTTTTTTTTTTGGCCGAAATTTTGACCCCCTCCGATCTTCTTGAAACTCTGGATTCTCACAGAGAGCCACGAGACATCGACCAGCGCGCAAAAATGGAGGCTCTAGATAGACCCTTCCAGAGCCGAGATATCGAAGGTCAAAATTTGTACCTGAAAAAAAAACACAAGGGGTAACACTGTCAATTTTTTTTTGGCCGAAATTTTGACCCCCTCCGATTTTCTTGAAACTCTGGATTCTGACAGAGGGCCACGAGACTTCGACCAGCGCGCAAAAATGGAGGCTCTAGACCCTTCCAGAGCCGAGATATCGAAGGTCAAAATTTGGACCTGAAAAAAAAACATAAGGGGTAACACTGTCAATTTTTTTTTGGCCGAAATTTTGACCCCCTCCGATTTTCTTGAAACTCTGGATTCTGACAGAGGGCCACGAGACTTCGACCAGCGCGCAAAAATGGAGGCTCTAGACCCTTCTAGAGCCGAGATATCGAAGGTTAAAATTTGGACCTGAAAAAAAAACATAAGGGGTAACACTGTCAATTTTTTTTTTGGCCGAAATTTTGACCCCCTCCGATCTTCTTGAAACTCTGGATTCTGACAGGGGGCCATGAGACTTCGACCAGCGCGCAAAAATGGAGGCTCTAGACCCTTCCAGAGCCGAGATATTGAAGGTCAAAATTTGGACCTGAAAAAAAAAACATAAGGGGTAACACTGTCATTTTTTTTTTTGGCCGAAATTTTGACCCCCTCCGATTTTCTTGAAACTCTGGATTCTGACAGAGGGCCACGAGACTTCGACCAGCGCGCAAAAATGGAGGCTCTAGACCCTTCCAGAGCCGAGATATCGAAGGTCAAAATTTGGACCTGAAAAAAAAACATAAGGGGTAACACTGTCATTTTTTTTTTGGCCGAAATTTTGACCCCCTCCGATTTTCTTGAAACTCTGGATTCTGACAGAGGGCCACGAGACTTCGACCAGCGCGAAAAATGGAGGCTCTAGACCCTTCCAGAGCCGAGATATCGAAGGTCAAAATTTGGACCTGAAAAAAAAACATAAGGGTTAACACTGTCATTTTTTTTTTTGGCTGAAATTTTGACCCCCTCCGATCTTCTTGAAACTCTGGATTCTGACAGAGGGCCACGAGACTTCGACTAGCGCGCAAAAATGGAGGCTCTAGACCCTTCCAGAGCCGAGATATCGAAGGTCAAAATTTGGACCTGAAAAAAAAAACATAAGGGGTAACACTGTCTTTTTTTTTTTTGGCCAAAATTTTGACCCCCTCCGATCTTCTTGAAACTCTGGATTCTGACAGAGGGCCACGAGACTTCGACAAGCGCGCAAAAATGGAGGCTCTAGACCCTTCCAGAGCCGAGATATCGAAAGTCAAAATTTTGACCCGAAAAAAAAAACATAAGGGGTAACACTGTCTTTTTTTTTTTTGGCCAAAATTTTGACCCCCTCCGATCTTCTTGAAACTCTGGATTCTGACAGAGGGCCACGAGACTTCGACCAGCACGCAAAAATGGAGGCTCTAGACCCTTCTAGAGCGGAGATATCGAAGGTCAAAATTTGGACCTGAAAAAAAAAACATAAGGGGTAACACTGTCTTTTTTTTTTTTTGGCCAAAATTTTGACCCCCTCCGATCTTCTTGAAACTCTGGATTCTGACAGAGGGCCACGAGACTTCGATCAGCGCGCAAAAATGGAGGCTCTAGACCCTTCCAGAGCCGAGATATCGAAGGTCAAAATTTGGACCTGAAAAAAAAACATAAGGGGTAACACTGTCATTTTTTTTTTTGGCCGAAATTTTGACCCCCTCCGATCTTCTTGAAACTCTGGATTCTGACAGAGGGCCACGAGACTTCGACCAGCGCGCAAAAATGGAGGCTCTAGACCCTTCCAGAGCCGAGATATCGAAGGTCAAAATTTGGACCTGAAAAAAAAAAACATAAGGGGTAACACTGTCATTTTTTTTGGGCCGAAATTTTGACCCCCTCCGATCTTCTTGAAACTCTGGATTCTGACAGAGGGCCACGAGACTTCGACCAGCGCGCAAAAATGGAGGCTCTAGACCCTTCCGGAGCCGAGATATCGAAGGTCAAAATTTGGACCTGAAAAAAAAACATAAGGGGTAACACTGTCATTTTTTTTTTTGGCCGAAATTTTGACCCCCTCCGATTTTCTTGAAACTCTGGATTCTGACAGAGGGCCACGAGACTTCGACCAGCGCGCAAAAATGGAGGCTCTAGACCCTTCCAGAGCCGAGATATCGAAGGTCAAAATTTGGACCTGAAAAAAAATCATAAGGGGTAACACTGTCATTTTTTTTTTTGGCCGAAATTTTGACCCCCTCCGATTTTCTTGAAACTCTGGATTCTGACAGAGGGCCACGAGACTTCGACCAGCGCGCAAAAATGGAGGCTCTAGACTCTTCCAGAGCCGAGATATCGAAGGTCAAAATTTGGACCTGAAAAAAAACCATAAGGGGTAACACTGTCATTTTTTTTTTGGCCGAAATTTTGACCCCCTCCGATTTTCTTGAAACTCTGGATTCTGACAGAGGGCCACGAGACTTCGACCAGCGCGCAAAAATGGAGGCTCTAGACCCTTCCAGAGCCGAGATATCGAAGGTCAAAATTTGGACCTGAAAAAAAAACATAAGGGGTAACACTGTCAATTTTTTTTTTTTGGCCGAAATTTTGACCCCCTCCGATCTTCTTGAAACTCTGGATTCTGACAGAGGGCCATGAGACTTCGACCAGCGCGCAAAAATGGAGGCTCTAGACCCTTCCAGAGCCGAGATATCGAAGGTCAAAATTTGGACCTGAAAAAAAAAACATAAGGGGTAACACTGTCATTTTTTTTTTTGGCCGAAATTTTGACCCCGTCCGATTTTCTTGAAACTCTGGATTCTGACAGAGGGCCAGGAGACTTCGACCAGCGCGCAAAAATGGAGGCTCTAGACCCTTCCAGAGCCGAGATATCGAAGGTCAAAATTTGGACCTGAAAAAAAAACATAAGGTGTAACACTGTCATTTTTTTTTTTTGGCCGAAATTTTGACCCCCTCCGATCTTCTTGAAACTCTGGATTCTCACAGAGAGCCACGAGACATCGACCAGCGCGCAAAAATGGAGGCTCTAGATAGACCCTTCCAGAGCCGAGATATCGAAGGTCAAAATTTGTACCTGAAAAAAAAACACAAGGGGTAACACTGTCAATTTTTTTTTGGCCGAAATTTTGACCCCCTCCGATTTTCTTGAAACTCTGGATTCTGACAGAGGGCCACGAGACTTCGACCAGCGCGCAAAAATGGAGGCTCTAGACCCTTCCAGAGCCGAGATATCGAAGGTCAAAATTTGGACCTGAAAAAAAAACATAAGGGGTAACACTGTCAATTTTTTTTTGGCCGAAATTTTGACCCCCTCCGATTTTCTTGAAACTCTGGATTCTGACAGAGGGCCACGAGACTTCGACCAGCGCGCAAAAATGGAGGCTCTAGACCCTTCTAGAGCCGAGATATCGAAGGTTAAAATTTGGACCTGAAAAAAAAACATAAGGGGTAACACTGTCAATTTTTTTTTTGGCCGAAATTTTGACCCCCTCCGATCTTCTTGAAACTCTGGATTCTGACAGGGGGCCATGAGACTTCGACCAGCGCGCAAAAATGGAGGCTCTAGACCCTTCCAGAGCCGAGATATTGAAGGTCAAAATTTGGACCTGAAAAAAAAAACATAAGGGGTAACACTGTCATTTTTTTTTTTGGCCGAAATTTTGACCCCCTCCGATTTTCTTGAAACTCTGGATTCTGACAGAGGGCCACGAGACTTCGACCAGCGCGCAAAAATGGAGGCTCTAGACCCTTCCAGAGCCGAGATATCGAAGGTCAAAATTTGGACCTGAAAAAAAAACATAAGGGGTAACACTGTCATTTTTTTTTTGGCCGAAATTTTGACCCCCTCCGATTTTCTTGAAACTCTGGATTCTGACAGAGGGCCACGAGACTTCGACCAGCGCGAAAAATGGAGGCTCTAGACCCTTCCAGAGCCGAGATATCGAAGGTCAAAATTTGGACCTGAAAAAAAAACATAAGGGTTAACACTGTCATTTTTTTTTTTGGCTGAAATTTTGACCCCCTCCGATCTTCTTGAAACTCTGGATTCTGACAGAGGGCCACGAGACTTCGACTAGCGCGCAAAAATGGAGGCTCTAGACCCTTCCAGAGCCGAGATATCGAAGGTCAAAATTTGGACCTGAAAAAAAAAACACAAGGGGTAACACTGTCTCTTTTTTTTGGCCAAAATTTTGACCCCCTCCGATCTTCTTGAAACTCTGGATTCTGACAGAGGGCCACGAGACTTCAACCAGCGCGCAAAAATGGAGGCTCTAGACCCTTCCAGAGCCGAGATATCGAAGGTCAAAACTTGGACCTGAAAAAAAAACATAAGGGGTAACACTGTCATTTTTTTTTTTGGCCGAAATTTTGACCCCCTCCGATTTTCTTGAAACTCTGGATTCTGACAGAGGGCCACGAGACTTCGACCAGCGCGCAAAAATGGAGGCTCTAGACCCTTCCAGAGCCGAGATATCGAAGGTCAAAATTTGGACCTGAAAAAAAAAACATAAGGGGTAACACTGTCATTTTTTTTTTGGCCGAAATTTTGACCCCCTCCGATTTTCTTGAAACTCTGGATTCTGACAGAGGGCCACGAGACTTCGACCAGCGCGAAAAATGGAGGCTCTAGACCCTTCCAGAGCCGAGATATCGAAGGTCAAAATTTGGACCTGAAAAAAAAACATAAGGGTTAACACTGTCATTTTTTTTTTTTGGCTGAAATTTTGACCCCCTCCGATCTTCTTGAAACTCTGGATTCTGACAGAGGGCCACGAGACTTCGACTAGCGCGCAAAAATGGAGGCTCTAGACCCTTCCAGAGCCGAGATATCGAAGGTCAAAATTTGGACCTGAAAAAAAAAACACAAGGGGTAACACTGTCTCTTTTTTTTTGGCCAAAATTTTGACCCCCTCCGATCTTCTTGAAACTCTGGATTCTGACAGAGGGCCACGAGACTTCAACCAGCGCGCAAAAATGGAGGCTCTAGACCCTTCCAGAGCCGAGATATCGAAGGTCAAAACTTGGACCTGAAAAAAAAACATAAGGGGTAACACTTTTTTTTTTTTTTGGCCAAAATTTTGAACCCTCCGATCTTCTTGAAACTCTGGATTCTGACAGAGGGCCACGAGACTTCGACAAGCGAGCAAAAATGGAGGCTCTAGACCCTTCCAGAGCCGAGATATCGAAGGTCAAAATTTCGACCCGAAAAAAAAACGAAAGGGGTACCACTGTGGGTTTTTTTTCATGCGAAAAAATACGTTTCTCCAATCTTCTCAAAACTCTGTATTCTGATAGAGGGTCATGAGCCTTAGACCTGAGTGCAAAAATGGAGTCTCTAGACCCTTCCAGAGCTGAGATATCGAAACTCAAAATTTCGACCCGAATAAAAAACGAAAAAAAAAAACGAAAGGGGTATCACTGTGGGTTTTTTTTTTCTGGCGAAAAAATAAGTTTCTCCAATCTTCTCAAAACTCTTTATTCTGATAGAGGGTCATGAGACTTAGACCTGAGTGCAAAAATGGAGGCTCTAGACCCTTCCAGAGCTGAGATATCAAAACTAAAAATTTCGACCCGAAAAAAAAATGAAAGGCGTACCACTGTCGTTTTTTTTTTTTTTTTTCGGGCGAAAAATTAAGTTTCTCCAATCTTCTCAAAACTCTGTATTCTGATAGAGGGTCATGAGACTTAGACCTGAGTGCAAAAAAGGAGGTTCTAGAGACCCTCCCAGAGCTGAGATATCGAAACTCAAAATTTCGACCAGAAAAAAAACGACAGTGTTACCCCTTAGGTTTTGTTTTTTGGGCGAAAAATTAAGTATCCCCAATCTTCTCAAAACTCTGGATTCTGATAAAGGGCCATGAGACTTAGACCTGAGTGCAAAATGGAGGCTCTAGACCCTTCAAGAGCTGAAATATCGAAACTCAAAATTTCGACCAGAAAAAAAAACGACAGTGTTACCCCTTACGTTTTTTTTTTTTGGGGGGGGGGGCAAAAAATTAAGTTTCTCCAATCTTCTAAAACTCTGGATTCTGATGGAGGGCCATGAGACTTAGACCTGAGTTCAAAAATGGAGGCTCTAGACCCTTCCAGAGCTGATATCGAAACTCATGGACAAAGGACAAAACAGCGGATTCGGTCATTTTTTGAGGGTTTATTATGATCAAGAGGCAAACGTTTTGTGAAGGTTTTGTAAAAGATTTTGTTTTGTAAAAAGTTTTTGTAAAAGATACGGAAGGATTCTAATGTAAGGAGTGGTTTCACATGAGATAACGTTACTTGTCCTAACTGTACATGTGCTTCAGATACCTTTGTGTGTGTTTACAGGGGTTTCACGCGAGATACCTGTCCTAACTGTACATGTGCATCAGATAACTGTGTGTGTGTTTACAGCGGTTTCATGTGAGATACCTGTGTGTGTGTTTACAGGGGTTTCACGCAAGATACCTGTGTGTGTGTTTACAGGGGTTTCACGTCAGATACCTGTGTGTGTGTTTACAGGGGTTTCACGTCAGATACCTGTGTGTGTGTTTACAGGGGTTTCTCGCGAGATACCTGTCCTAACTGTACATGTGCATCAGATACCTGTGTGTGTGTTTACAGGGGTTTCATGTGAGATACCATTGTGTGTGTTCACAGGGGTTTCACGCAAGATACCTGTGTGCGTGTTTACAGGGGTTTCACATCAGATACCTGTGTGTGTGTTTACAGGGGTTTCACGTCAGATACCTGTGTGTGTGTTTACAGGTGTTTCACGCGAGATATCTGTCCTAACTATACATGTCCATCAGATACCTGTGTGTGTTTTTACAGGAGGTTCACGTCAGATATCTGTCCTAACTCTACATGTGCATCAGATACCTGTGTGTGTGTTTACAACATGTTCTTAATGTGTTCATCAAATATGGGGAACATTGAGGTTCAAACGTGCTGGTTTTAAAAAAGTATTAGTTCTCACACAATTTATTAAAATACATATTTTAGGGCCAATTAAACATTACAGTCCATGTAAACATAAGATTTAAATTTCATGACAGTGAGTGAACCCATGAAGATTCACATTAAGAGACATTATCTTTTTTCTGTATGCATTATTTATTGGCAAAGCAATAAAACTCATGCCAAAGCATAATTTAGAGATAAACAGAGAAACTAAAATTGAAAAACTCTCCTCACATTTATGAAAATAGCAGAATGAATGTCAACATTTTGTAAAGCCACTCTTTGATAAAACTGCCACATTCAATTGACGTCACAAAGAATGTTTTCACAAATTGCTTCTGCATGTTAAGTACATCATCAATGCAAAATGTCACAATAAAATATACCCCCTAATGACTTAAATATACAGAAAGTACAGTTAGACGTGTTGAACCAAACCTTCCTTCCACCGCACGCAAGCTCAAATTGACATATACAAACGCTCTTTTCAACGTACTGACAATAAGTTGGCTTAAACCTGTAGCGGAGAACTGCACTGTTAAATTTGTCAACTTAACACAGATCCCAGGTCAGAGCTAATATTGTAAGCATAATCTGAAATGGGATTTTGTATATGTTTTCTCAGTTGAGAATTTCCTGTTTGGTTTTTCCTTCTAAATTTTTGCTTTATTCATTTATAACAGTTTGTCTCCTGTCCGACCCCTGAGTATCATGCTACCCCCTCTCCCACAACTTCAGACAACGTTCTGTCTGTTACAATAGCAGCTTCATACTGGTCCATGGTAGCCCTTGTAGCCTTTTTCAACAAAGGAGGAGGAGGGCAAGTGGGTGGGCAGTAGTCATGGCAACAGTCAGGGTGATTACTTGGTATTTTCCAGCACGGTTTGGCATCGTGGGCAGAGGCAGTCTGCCTCGTCTGCTGTGTATCGCCGACATCTCGGACAGCGTGAGAGAGAGGTGGGCATCGCGGCTACGCTGTATGAACTCTCTTCACGGATCATTCCCCCTTCAGAACACACAGATAAGCAGATCCATACCCAATTACTTTAGAATTCCGTAATATTTCTAGGAATTGTGTTAATTATCTGTTTCTGAAGTAAAGGCAAGTTTAGTTTAACTGCTTCTAAATTAAAACCAAATGTTGCCAATTGTATCTAAACCTGTGGTTCTCAACTTTTGTGACAGCATTGTCCAACACAACATTCAAAGCCCCAATATAAGGCAAGATATAAATATAATAAAAAATAAAAAATTATTTTGAAGTTTATTCAGAAATTGTGTTATAAAATGATGGAGAATGAAATGTTTACTTAAAAGAGTGGTAAAGAAGGCGTTTTAAGAAGATGTATACTTTTGTTAATTCTTCAATCAGTTTAACTTAGTTCCTGCCTTTGCTTTGAAAGTATATGCTTATGTTGCAATAAAGAAATGATGTAATGACCTGCACACTCAAGAAAGGGTATAAGAGTATTTTAAACCAGCAAGGACACTAAAATGTGCAGAAAACGTGCAGACAAGAATGTGTCATGTTCTGAATGCTATCTATTTGCATACCAGGTGATCAGTTCAGTTTCATCTAATTTCCCTTTCGCCTTCAGAACTGCCTCAATTCTATTGGGTTGAGACCTGGTGAATGTGGGGGCCATTTTAGTGCAGTGACTTCCTTGTCATGTTCAAGAAACAAATTTGAAATGATTCAAGCTTTGTGACATGGTCTATTATCCTGCTGAAAGTAGCCATCAGAGGATGGATACATGGTGGCCATA
This sequence comes from Cyprinella venusta, assembly GCA_038021265.1. Classification (NCBI taxonomy): domain Eukaryota; kingdom Metazoa; phylum Chordata; class Actinopteri; order Cypriniformes; family Leuciscidae; genus Cyprinella; species Cyprinella venusta. The sequence goes on from CM075875.1 coordinate 12,839,944, forward strand.
AAGGGATGGAAATGGTCAGAAACAATGCTCAGGTAGGCCGTGGCATTTAATTGAGACTCATCAGACAAGGCAACATTTTTCCAGTCTTCAACTGTCCAATTTTGGTGAGCTCTAGCTAACCTTTTTCCTATTTGTAGTGGAGATGAGTGGTATCCGGTTGGGTGTTCTACTGTTGTAGCCCATCCGCCTCAAGGTTGTGCGTGTTGTGGCTTCACTGCATACCTCAGTTATAACGAGTGGTTATTTCACTCAAAGTTGCTCTTCTATCAGCTTGAATCAGTCGGCCCATTCTTCTGTGACCTCTTGGATTAGTCCTCAGTTGTAAGTTGCTTTGGATAAAAGCGTCTGCTAAATGACTTAATGTAAATGTAAATAATCCTTTAGGTGAGTGTATGCTGCAGGTTGGAACTAGAAGTGCTAAAGATTTAAGGCACTGAAAGATTGGACGAAAACTCTGAGATTAGCTTTCGTAAGGTTTTATTTAGAATTTCCATGACAAACCACTGGTCTAAACTCACTGATACAAAAAGGGATAGTAATGAGTATGTGGTGTTAGTGAACTTTTTTAGTGTGTATATATGGTTTTATGCTTTGCTATTTGTATCTATTGTATTTATTGATGAGTAGTTTAGTTATTTATTTGTGAGTGGTTTTAACCAGTCCTCAGTATCTAATTTCGTTCCAGCTCATGTACCATGGTTTGGAATGACAATAAAAATCCTTTACCATTACCTTTAGTTCTTGTGATAGAAACACTGGGTAATTTAAAGCATCTTACCTTCCAGATTGATGAGGAACTTTCCTGTGCTTGTGACAGAATCCGATGGCAAATCCCGCGGAAGGGAGTTTGTCAGAGTCGTGCGTGAGGCCATCATGAGCTCTGTCAGCTGAGAGCAGGTGGAAGTGGGCTCCTCTTGAAGAGACTGGCAGATAAGGGTGGGGAAAAAAACAACTTATAAAATGTAGGCGCAAGCAAATGAAGCACAATTATTGTCTATTTAAAGTATCTATTATCTCTATTGATACCAATACAAATGTTTGTTATTAAAGCTACAGTCCGCAGCTTTTTGTGTTAAAAAATGATCAAAACACATATTTGACTAAATACATAACCAGCCCAAACATACACGCCACTTTCGAGCTATCCACGAGTATGCGTGTATGTCTACGCCATTAACGTCCGCGTCATTCCGTGTCTGTACACGCCGTCAAATGTCCAGTCATAAATGCCATTAACCCCAGTGACGGTTAAGTTTAGGGATGGGGTTCAGGTAAGTCATATATTTATATAACGTTAAGTCAACGGCGTTCATAGACACGCAGAAAAGCGATTAAGTGTCTTGATAGCACGCCAAAAATGGAAATACGAATTGCAGTGTCATACACACGCTACTTCATGAGATCAGTCTGACCAGCCAGTCTTCAAAACTATCTGCTTGCCTTAGCTCGATTCAAAGTGGTAAGTTTATAAAAATGTTTTTAATTCCATTGGTCCTTGTGGATTTCCACGGGAAATTCGAGCATGTCTTTGCATCATTACGTCACATTTGTAAACATAAAAATAGAGTCTCGGCTAGTATACCCTATATTGCGTGTGAGGATCTTGGAGGTGGATTTATAGCCTTTTTCACAGCACTTGATAAAATTAAACTTAACAATTTGATGGCGGATCCAGAAGGTTCAAACCACAATCATCAATGACAACTAGAGATTCACCCGCTGTAAAATGCAAAAGACTTCATTCGGACTTCGGAGTGGCTACAGAAAAAAAAAGAGATTGCAACCAGACCCAAAAACAAGGATACATTTCGGAAGGACATTACATGTAGTCACGCAATGCTGAGGTTGTTAACATTAACAATTTGAGAACAAAGTATAATTTTTTATAAATAAATAAAAGTATAACAAAGTATAAAATTTTGCTTGATATGATAACTTATAAGCAGGGCCACACGCCATCTGCTGACTTTGTACGGGGTTACCCTGGTATTTCTGCATCTATAAAAGAGCCACATACTGTCAAAATTTTTTTTGCATGTTCATTCAGCCTGTCTGCCATTTGTTATGATTTGGTCTAAACCAGGGGTATCAAACTCAATTCCTGGAGGGCCACTGTCTTGCAGTATTCAGTGCCAACCATCTCTAAAACAGCTGCCAAGAAGTTCCTAGTAATCCTGAAGACATTGATTAGCTCATTCAAGTGGGTTGGAGCTCAACTCCAACTCTGAAGAACAGTGGCCATTCAGGAGCCGAGTTTGACACTTCTGCTCTAAATGGACAAATCGCAAGCAAAAAATTGAATGAATTTCTGAATCCATGCTGTACCTCCACGATTTCAAAGAACAGGCCGGGTTCAATGGCAATGATGAGGTCATACTCAGCAGCGTTACGTCCCGGAATAGACGACAGGAAGGAATCTCTGATCGCACATGCGCCCTCTACTGCTTCCTCCAGTCCTGGTTTCCGCCACACAGAATCAGTCTTAATCCAGCCACTATGAAACAAAGTGTCCCCCTCTACAGACAAAGACAGAGGTGAGAAGCATTACAGTGAGGTAGCCAGTCTGTAGCTGTACAGTTGCACGAAAATTAGGTGAGTACCATCATGTCCAGGAGAGTGCAGGTACACCTCCTCAGCGAGGTGAGGGAGGACAGGAGCAATAGAGCGACTCACTCCATCCAGAATCTCTTCTAGAACCGTTTGACACGACCTCCGACCAAGGGAGTCCTCAGGGTCACAATAAAGCCTGAGGGAGAGGCAGTGAGTGAGACGTTTTGCTACGGAGCATAAAAAAATAGCTTAATTTTCAAAAAGAAAGTTACATAATTGAATGAGTGGTTACCGATCTTTAATGATGCTGAAATAGAAGTTGGATAATTCCCTAGTGACAAAGGATTGCAGCAGGCGGATGACACGGCTGCTGTCAAACTCGTTGTAGGCATCAGTTACCTACAGCCCAAACACGTGTCACCGTCATGTGACCGTCAACAATGCCCAGCCCGTACAAACATTTCATCCTGTTAACATTTAGACTCACCTTCATGCTGAACTCTCTGAGCAGATGTAGCATGTACTGATCTATGTAGTGCATTTGTTTAGTGTCCACAGCCTGGGAACGAGGATCAAAACCCTGGAGATTGCCCAAGAGAAACTTCAGTGTGTTCCTCAGCTGGTGACAGAGAAAAAACACTCATAAACACTTTTTCTATACTTACCGTTCATAAATTTGAGCTCAGTAAGATGTTTCGGAAAAATGTAATTTAAACTTACAAAGGACAGTAAAACATACTATTGTGAAACACTACAATTTAAAATGAAATTTCTATTTGTATATAGTTAAAGTTATAGTTATATTAGCTATTACTCCAGTCTTAAGTGTTACATGATCCTTCAGAAATCATTCTCATATGGTGATTTGGTGCTCAAGAAACACTTATTATTATTAACAGTGTTGAACAGTTGTGCTATTTTTTTTGAGTAAGCTGACAATTTTTTTCCTGGATTCTTTGATAAACAGAAAGATAAAAAAAAAGAACAGTGTTTTGAAAGAAAACTTTTGTAACATTACAAATGTCTTTACTATAACTTTTGATCAACTTTATGAATCCTCGCTGAATCAAATTATCCATTTAAAAAATTAAATCTTACAGACCTTACTTAAACTTTCAAACAGTAGCGTATATGTAAGAATCTCAAAGTGAATTCAAAATTAGCATTGACTGGCAGCAAATCACTACAACAATTTAACTGCTTTGATATGTGCCAGACCTTGTTGATGCTGTCTTTAGCAGCGTTCAGTGTGTTCGGTCCGATCTGAACCTCAGAAAACACGTTCGACTCTGCAACCCACCATCTCAAAACATCAGCACCATATGGAGGACAGACAGACAAGTCCTGAGAGAGAGAGAGAAATGGATGTTTGAAAACACTGACTGGATGACATTACTTAATTCTGGCATCATATCTCACCTTCCCTCCATTAATAACAACATCTGGGTCGACCACGTTGCCTATAGACTTGGACATTTTTTCTCCTCTCTCACTCACAGCAAATCCATGGACCACTAGAGTTCTGAAAGCACACAGAAGGTAGGTGATTGGTATATTTTTTAACATATGTATTGGTCACATACACATACAAAGTTCTGTCATGAATCTATAGATGGCGCAGGCAGTCCTTAACTCAATCTACTAGCAATCACATTGTTCTCTAAATGGTGCGGCTGATTGTTTTCTGTTGCATCAGCAGCCAATGAGCTTAAAGCTCTACATTCAAATACTGTTCAGTGTTTGCTGTAGTAGCTTTCAGAAACCCTCCACCTGTAATGCATGCTATTTGTGCTGAAGCAATAAATGCCTGTATATATATTGGGAGTAGCAAGTCTCTGTACTTCCTCAACAAAAGCAGCAGCAATAAATACATTAACAACGCATATCCATTAAAATGCTAAAGTCTTTTATGACGATAGAAATGCATTTTTATTACTCACTTGTAAGGGGCTTTATTTCGTACAGCTACACTGGTGAGGAGCGACGACTGAAACCAACCGCCGATTTGATCTTTCCCCTCCACATACGAGTCTGCACGCGGGTCTGATTCTGAAGGAGAGAGAGTGAGAGAGAAGTGACATAACACTACAATGCAACAAAGCATACCAAAGGACCCCAGACAAGCAATCAACAATATACTTATTGATTGCTTAAATAAGCAGAAATACATGTATTGATACCACTTTGATGACTCACCCTGTAGTACAGCGGCCCATGAGACACCACTGTCAAACCAGATATCCAGGACATCTTCACCCCGCACATAATCAGATAGTGCACCTGCTTTACTCTGGCAAACCACACAAACAATTTCCATCATTGATAATAAGACATTTTTCTTGTGTTGCAAATCATCATATAATGATTTCTAAAGGGCCATGTGACACCGAAAACTGTAGACACCGAACCGAAAAGTGTGACAACGAAAAGAGTATGGCTGCTGAAAATTCAGCTTTGCCATCACAGGAATAGTTTAATGACATTTTAAAATAGAAAGTAGTTATTTTACAAATATATATTTACAATATTTATTTTACAATATTTACAATATTACAAATAAATCCAGATTTCAGACTTTGTGAACATAAGAGGCTTCTTAAAAAAAAGAAAAAAAGAAACACACAAAAAACAAAAAATCCTACCGACCCAGAACGTTTGAGAGAAAATGTAGGGGAAAAGTACCTTTCGAAGAACCTCTGGAGTCAGAAATGTCTCCACTGGCTCTGCCCACCAGCTGTCACTTCCCTTCTCAGAGAAAACATTAGCGATGTGTGTAACTGAATGTCTGAGAAAGAAAGAGTGAATTCTTAAAACTTGTAGTTGATATGCATTTCTTGAGTAAGTCTATGACAGTGTAAATACATACTTGTTTAAGAGTGGTTCTCCGGTTTCTTTGTGGTAGAACACTGGGATGGGGACGCCCCAGCTCCTCTGCCGAGATATACACCAGTATGTTCTTCTGTCCAACATCGCCAACAAACTGGACCTAGCTGATTCGGGTATCACACGCACCTTCTGGAGGGCGTCCTATGCAAACACACTCACAGTTTATTTTATGCAGAAAACATATAACTGGAAACTTACTAGGAAGTTTGTTTAATTTTTAATACTTCAAAAGTAATGTTTGGGGAAAAAAAAGAAAAAATGCAGAACGTGCACTCACAAAAACATGTCCAGTTCAAGAAAAAGAAAAGGTGTTAAGTAACTTGAACATTTATTTGTGAATGTGAAATACGCTCACTTCTCTCACTCAAAAATAAACAAGTTACTTTTAACACACTTAAGTAAATTAATACTATTTTAGGAGGATTGTGACATTTTTTGCATTGTCACATTATTTCCACGACAATTTATATATAATTTCTTGCATGCAGAAAATGTCATTCCTCCTACTTTACTCCACATTACAGTAATGAGAATGATTTTTTTTCAGCATCATGGTAATGATAATTTACTAGCTATGCAAAATAATAAAAAAAGTCTTACTTTGTAACATGCATAATTTACTTGAAACAAACAAATATAAATATAAATATTTGGGGGTGAATTATGACCAATGAAGGCAACACAAAAACACCATTAGGAATACATTCTTGTTTTTTTTTCACAGTACAGTAATGAGAATGAGGGTTTTTTTTCTGTATTATTCTGCAAAACACAGGGGCTAAATATGACCCAGACACATTTTGATGGGTTTCATCCAGCTGCAGAGTATATTAGCTCACCTTAGCTTTGTCTTTGAGGCTGCCTGTGTTGATAAACCACTGTTTACTGGCTCTGGTAATGACTGGCTGTTTGGTCCTCCAGTCATACGGGTAACTGTGGACACAGTCCTCCTCCTTCACAACTGCACCCGCTGCCTGCAACATTGAGATTACTGTCCACACACACAGCATTAGTTACAAACATTCATTTTCATATATATTTATATATATATATATATATATTCTCACTTTCCTCCATCTTTCTCTCTCACCTGTGGCATTGCCTTCAGTCATTACAGATTTATTCTGCAGTTCAGCCCCAGCAAGTTCTGTAAACCTGCCCTCTTCATCCACCATGCACTCCTAGAAAGAGAGAGAGAGAAAGAGAGAGCAAGTTTAAAATCAACAACAACCCAAGATTCTTACTATTCCAGCATATATTGTACAGGTGTGGGTGACGTACTACTGGCAGATTAAAGTGTGTTGCAACACTGTAGTCCTCCATGCCATGAGCAGGAGCAGTGTGGACCAATCCAGTTCCCTTAGTCAAGGTCACATGATCAGCCGGCAACAAAGGCACTTCTTTTGAAGGAATTGTGGGATGCTGACAAACTCCACCTTCAAGATCTGACCCTGGAGACGAGAGAAAGAGAGGCAGATAAATGCTTAGGCCAGTTCAGAAGGCATCATTTTGGCCAATAACAGTGGATCTACCTGCGAACGTAGCCAAACTCTCCAGATTTGTCCCCAATATAGAGGCGAGGTTGTTCATGCGCTCGGTTGCCACTAGGAGTAGCTGCTCATTATCAGCTCGCTTCACTACCGAGTACCTGAGAAGAGGAATGGCATGTGGTCATGAACTTTTCCATGAAATCATATCATGTTCATCCCACAGTGTGTGACTTACTGTACTTTGGGCATGTAACACACTGCCTGATTGGCTGGAATAGTCCATGGCTGGGTCGTCCATATCAGAACAGACACACGGCCCCAACTTTCTAAATCACAGACGAAGATACTGACATCAGAAATAGCATTGTAACTTTAACTCTGTGTATTAGACCTGTACAAAGCACATGGCACAGGTATAGACAGCATATACACACACCTGCTATCGAAGCGAGTTTGGCTGGCAGGGTGAGCAGGGGGAAAGTGATGTACAGAGCATGGCTCACGTGTTCTGGACAATACTCCAGCTCAGCTTCTGCAAGCGCAGTCCTTACAGAGGCAGATACAGCAGAAAGATATACCATATATAACCTCCAAACCAAGGCTTTCTGTTAAGCTTTATTAAAGGTCTTTATGTAAGACTGCAAACACTGAGCTTCTACTACCTGGATGATGGTGACCAGAAAACAGGCTTAAAGTCCTGATAAATTAAACCCTGTACACAAAGATAGGAAGAGAAGGGGGCACAACTTTATAAATTTAGTTTTAAACATTTCACAATATTGTTATATCGACTAAATGCAGCCAGACTTCTATTACTTCTTTTAACATCTTGCTCTTAACTCTTAATCTTGAATACATATCAGACAAACATGTCAAGCTGTGTTGTACAGAAAGAGCTTCTCTCACCTTGTTGTGCATCTCCAGGAAGACTTTAAGCTGGGCCGCTTCATATTTCCCATCAAAAGTATAATAACAATTGTTCCAGTCAGCCATCACGCCCCAGCGCTGGAATGCAGCACGCTGCCGAGAGATGGCCGTCTCTGCAAACTCCCGGGCTGAACGGAGAGACAGTTTTTGATTAAGCAGAAGCAAAATAGCACATAAGCTTTTAATATTAAAACAAATGACTTTTTCACCAGAACATTCATTATATGTGACTTTCTGACCTTTCTGTCTGATCTGTAGAGGAGTCAGCCCACTGGTTCCCAGGTCTCCCAGTGCTTTGAGCTCAATGGGCAGCCCATGGCAGTCCCAGCCGGGAACATAGTGCACCAGCCTGCCTTTCAGCACTTCAAAACGGTTCCGGATGTCTTTGAGGATCTACGGGAGAGATCAAACAAAGACGCTGATGCCATATTATGAAGGTCATGAGAGTGTATCTTCATTCATATAGGTTTGGGAATATTATTGTATGATGCCTTTGAAGGATGTGGATCTAGGAACAACTACTTGTGTGACTATGAACTGACAGGAGGTAACTTGCCTTATTGAGAGCGTGCCCAACATGAGGGTCCCCGTTGGCATACGGTGGTCCATCATGAAGGCAGTACACCTTCTTAGCTTTTTTCTCTCTCTGCCATGTGTACAGCTGGTCAAAACCACATTTCTGGAGAACAACACAACAAAAAGTTCAAACACCAACACAAAACAAACCAGAGGGTTGTGGCTTTATAGAAGTGCAGCAGAACTATCATCTTAGTCATTCAGTGTGATTTGGGAACGCAACCAAACAGAACCGCTCAGTTTTAACAGCACGTGGCAGGTCCTGGATATGCTGTTAAATCTGACACTCTTACCTGTTGGATCTCGATCTCTCGTTCTAGAAGGTTTGGCCCGTTCACTTTCATGGGGAAGTCAGTGCGGGGCAGCAACACGGTGTCCCGGTACCGGCCCGCTGCGTCTCCGGAGCACAGACAGCGGAGTCCCCATCGAGCCACACCGCCGAAACCTACTGCCGAACGCCGAACCAGCAGCATGAGGGACTCTGACAGGTGAGTTTCCGACCAGGGTGAGAGTTTTTTATGGGATGTGACCTCCTCCTCCGCATGGGCGGCACTCAAACGCAACCGGAATGACAGAAACGACGGAACTACGGAAGACAGGAGGAGACATTCTCTCAACCATTCACATAAAACGAAAACGGCTTTTTCTTCTTGTGACTGCGGATTTGAAACGGAAGAGGGCGCTGTAGGGCCACTAATGTTGCAACCATAGACAGTAAAAGAAAGGTTGCAACCGGGTATCAGGACAAGACGTGAAATAATCACGTTGGTCCACTGTCACGGTTTTACCCCCTCAAACGTGAAACTTACACGTTTGCGTTCATGTCATACAGAGAAGCTATATAGCATAATATAGAGAACCTATATAACCTATATTGCGTACATTTTGCTTAAACGAGGAGCTGGGGACGCCGGAAAAATAGACGTTTTACTCATTAGGCTACTTCATTAAAAACGTGACATTTAGACGTTCTTTTCGGCGTGGATCAAGGCAAATGAATCCTTTTCACCTTGAAAATAATAAATGTTTTTTTTCTTGCATGTTAAATAATAGAACATTTCTTAGTGATTTCTTTGAGGTAGCTGTTAACAATAGAATTTTCTTTTATAAGTCATTAAAGATTTGACAGGGAATAGATGTGTAGCCTACTACACCACAAACTGTCAGTTGCATAAACAGCTATTAAACTGTATCTCAATATCACATTAGTTCCGTGATCCGCAGTTAGCTAAACATAAGCTTAAAATACATAAGGGGGGTAAAATATTTTAAACAAAACAGTTTGTGTTATTCACTTGTGCTGAGTAGTGTAGGCCTACCTACTTATGTTTTGTCAATGTAGCCTAGGGGCGACTTCTCCTCCCCCTTTTGGAGATCTTACCTGCAGCTAAATCTAATCTTGGGCGGGTGCTTTTGACGTCACTTTGAGAATAAAAGTTTCTGTCCTGCCCCCTCACTGAGCACAGACCCTTGGTCCAGCAGTAAACTTCTCTGGAAGAGGACAACACAGGAACAAAGATGAATATAATTCGGATATTGTGCTTTGCGGTGCTGATCATAACCATACCATTTACAACTCAGGTAGGCACTATATTTTTTTTACCCCCATTTAGGTTTTTAGAAGAGGATGGCAGGCATTTACCTGGCATTTGTTCTCTAATTGTTTACTGTGTTCATGTTTTTCATTGTAAGCATCTATATAATTCACCACAATAATGATAGCAAAGTGCATCTACATGCTCCAAAAACAGGTAGGCCTACTATTTTCTGATTTTCTTCACGTTGGATTTAGGTGAGCTCTGATCAGAAGTCTTCAAGCACAGGTGACTCAGGCCACACGGCCTCTAATCCTTCCACAAATTCCAGTGCTGTAGGATTGGGTCCTGTGCCCACCACACTGTACATGCTGATCCCAGCAGCCACCCTGGGCTTCATCCATAGTAGATCCTGATGGATGGAGAGTGTTCGCCATAGATGACCAAAACCGAGACAGTGGCGAAATGGACAGAAGAGCAAATTTTCCAAAGTTCAAAAAGATATGACACACAACAGCTCATTTTAAAGTGGATTTTTAACTAATGAAAGTGAATACATCTGCTGCCTGCAACCCCATACAGAGGGTCCTCCAACTGAACCTCACCCTTGGGCTCTTTGTCATGTTTTGTCTCAAAGTCACTGTTTTAGGGAGGGCTCACATACTCAATGGCAACTTCTCTTGGAAGAGTTTGTTTCTCCTAGACTCAAAATATGTGATTTAGGTCAAGTAGGTTAAATAACTACTTAAATCAGCAATCACTATGCATTTAAAATAACAGCCCAATTTCCATTTCTATAATGACATTATGTACCTACTAAAAATTTTACTATGAATATGATCAATGTAACCAATTTCAGAATGTGTCTGTACTGTATGCACAATTAAAGTGGATGATTGTATATCTTGTATGTCTTCTTTTATTTAATTTGGTATTAATGTGTATTCTCCTCACACAGAGTATTAGTAATGCTTTAGTAGAAAAAAGGAGTATCGAAATCTATTAGAGAATTTAGTGTATTTGACTTTTTGAAAGCACAACTTTTATTTTGAGATCTCCTCAGACAGAAATGAATTCTCAGTACAGAGGATGTGATCCTCCTCCAAAAACTGGTGGGCAGGTGTTTAAATACGTCAAATGTCAACCACTGTGAGAATAAAACTCCCTTCCTGTTAGGCATCACTTAATGCAGACTCTCTTCCTCACAGAAAACTGGAAACTGTATCTGGAAGAAGCGGCATAAAAATGAATAAAATATTGATATTGTGCCTTGGGATACTGATTACCTTACTTTGTTCAACTCAGCGGGTAGGCAATATGATTTGTTCATCTCTTGCATTAAAAGTTTTTCTAGCATTTTTCCCATCTTTCTCTTTTGTCTTTGATCCTTTTGTTAATACATTTATTAACCTTTGAAACATTAGGTGATAATTAGTTGTATGTGCATGCAAAATGTAGATTATACTAGAAAGGTGTTACCTCTTCTATTTATAATGTGTAGAAGCAGAAGCTTGGGTCTTTTGCCGGAGTGGATTTAGTTTTTACTACTTACACATTACATTATAGTGTCTGTTAATTCAACAAGTAACAATAATATTGGTTAAAAATATACACACAACAATAATAATAGGCCTAAAGTGCATTTTTAAGCAGCTACTCCAAATAAACATTAATATAACATACAGTGATACAAAATAAAATGGGGAATGAAACCCTAAGGCACTGTTTAAAATTAACAGGCTTTTCTGAAAATAAAATTATTATTAAATATAGCTAAATCAACCTGACTAAACTTGGTTACAGCAGCAAACGTTATTTATAAGGATCAGATCAGGCCGAAATTGTTCTTTAAATTAACAACTGCGCATTTTTACTTTTAACAGTGCACATTAAAGTAATGTAAAATAATCTGCTTGCATATTCTGACTTTTCTTACATGTTGGTGTAGGTTAGCACTGAAAACATCACCACCATTGAATCAGTTTCTGATCCATCTGTGGTCAGCGCTGCAGGATTAGGTCCTTGGCCCACCACGCTGTGCCTGCTGATCTCACCAATTCTGGCCTTCATCCACAGTAGATCCTAAACTGGTTGGAGAATGGTGTGATGACCGAGATGAAGAGCCAGTCACACGAAGAGCCAACTTTTCCACAATTCATGAAGATAGAAGACACACTGAAGAGAGAAAGATATGCCACAACAACTTATAATTGATTTTTTGAAATTTATTTTCTGAGGACTGTACCAAGGGTCCCCCAAACCCCAACAAAACCACACAATTTGGCTCTCAGTTGTGTTTTGTCCCCATCAAGTCAGAGTTTTAGATAGGTCTCGCTTCTCTTGTAATCTGACCACTATAATGCATTTCCTATGATGAGCTGTTAATTGGAACAATTAAGAGTGTGTACATGCACAATTAAAGTGGATGAATGTATATGTATGTATGTATGTATCTTTTATCTAAAATTCATATTAGTGTGTGTTTTTAAAAATGCTAAAAAAGACATTTATTCTTGCATTTAGATTCCAATATTGCACTGATATTATATAATTATTTTAACAAATGTTTAAAAAGACAGTTTGATACTTGAAAACAGACTGACTTTTTGGGCCAACCTGTGTTTAAAGGAAATAAGGGGCAGTAAGTGAGAACTCACCCGAAACTCAAGTAGGGAACTTGGCTCATGTATGTTAGAAGTGTGTAAAACAGCCTATCAATGTACATTCCTAGACGCACTCAAGATTTATTAATTGAAGCGGCCCAGCTTCAATTACCTTGGGCCATTTCAATTGAAGACTGTATTTTTCCTCATAACGATCCCTTAGGAGCCAAAGTGATGGTGAACAGAATGACTAAGCTGTGTTGAATATTTACAGTTAACATCATACATATGGTTGCTCATAAACAAGAGTGAATGTGGGATAATTTGCACTGTATTTGACCCCTGATATGGTCATATCGAGTAGAAATTGAAAAAAAAAAACAACAGCTATAGACCCTTCAACGTGACTATTCAAGTGTTAATATGGAAAAGGAAAATGTGCTCATGTGTTCAAGGAAAACAATCTTTCACTTTTGTTCATAAACACTTAAGTCTGATCACCATGTTCTGAAAAGCTATTTCGGAGGAATCAGAACAATAAGGGTGTTTTGACCCTGAGGTGAGAGCACAGACAAGCGGGTAAACATCCTATACCTCAACAGATCGAGATGACATGAATGAGAGCATTTGTAACCCTCCCTCTGTCTCTCTGATATCTTTCAGTCTGTTGTGTAAACATTAAGGTGGAACACTGTTTGTGTTGACTGAAGCCATCAATAATGGGCCTTTATCCAAGTCAGAGTGTCATTACAACAGTAGTTCTGATGTTGACTCCTTTGACTACCTCACGAGACCCCCTGCCACATCGGCCCTATAGGTCACCTCTTATTGCCCTAGGATAGGATAGGCCATCTTATTTATTTTCTTGCTGAGATTCCCTCTTTCTCTTTTTGTATAACCTACCAATCAAAATATCGGACAAAAGGTGAAAAGTTAAATGGTCGATCTGTGGTTATGTAATTGGAAACAGAAACTGATCCAGATCTTGTGTGGCTATGCAAAAACCCACAGCAGTGGGTCAATACAGTGATAGTAATCTTTCAATCTTAAGGTCTGTTTATACCAAGCACTGAAATTACGTTGTAAACTTCACTAATAATCACTCTGATACTATGAGCTGCAATGATAGCGACACAAGGAGCGATATTGCAATCACTTTCACAACAACTTTTTTTCTCTAAATGATGAACAATGAGATTATTGAAAATTTAAAACTGTAATTTAAAAAAAAAACAATGTTAAATGGGTAATTCCAACAGCCTTTTTCTTCTGAATTACCATGGCCACGCCTGACGATCACAATATTAACACAAGTGGTAAAGAGAAAGTCACACGATGAACTAAAGCTCACAAGCAGCTTATCCGCACGGTAAATACTAACATACTACAATCTATTAACAAAAAACCCTAATGTACAAAACTGATAATGGAAACTAAGAAATAATTATTTAAATTAAAAGCCATCAAATTGTCACATAGGGAATTCTATGAATGTCACTTTACAGCTTTTCAATCAGACCCGTCGCCAAGGGGGGGCATTGGAGGGCAGTGCCCCCCCAAACGATTCACTGTGCCCACCCACGCACGAGTCGAGCTTGACATTATGTTTAAGTATATGTTAATAATAATTATCTTGGCGAACTTGGTCTTTCTGCAGTATTTCTGATAGTATTTAAAGTATGTAAAGTTTATTTTACACATATAACATATATATATATATATATATATATATATATATATATATATATATATATATATGAAGAGCTCAGATGCAAAAGCCTCTAAATGCCATTTGAAATTTTCTTCTAAAATGACCATTTTTATCAAACTTGTATATCTAAGTTCAGTAATTTCACTTAAATGACAATTATTAGGAAATCTTCATTGCCATTTAAGTGAAATTACTGAACTTAAATATACAAGCTTGATAAAAATGATTTATGCAGTTTTTATTCAGTTCCATGCAATTGAAAAAAAATCTTGGTTAATTCCATAGGCGACCATATGTCACAGTTTTGTTTTACAGTTTTTTTCAAATTGCTAAGACACTAAAAGTGGAATTTGAGGCACACTCGGTGAATTCACTCATGTACCCAATCTTAAGACCAAGTCTGCAAAATACAAAGAAATTATTGCTTTGCACTCAGTTTGCATTTGAAAAACAAACTTTTTGCAAAACTCTAAACACATTTCTCTACATTGCACACATCATTCAAAACTAACAGCTCTTGTGTTTCATTTGGGAAACACTGCCATTTAATTTAAATGCCTTAATTTACTGATGTCATACAGCCAATAATCATGTGGGAAAACACTTGTACATAAATTGATCACTAAGAAATCAAAACTCAGTTTTGAGAAAGAATGAAATTATTTTTACTATTATATTATTACATTATTTTTTTATTATTTTCAAGACATTTTGGACAATGTCATGCTCCCAACTTTGTGGGAACAGATTGTAGATGGCCCCTTTCTGTTCTAAAATGACTGCGCACCTGTCCTGACCTCAACCTGACAGAACACCCTTGGGATGAATTTGAGCAGAGACTGCGAGCCGTCAGTAAGCTGGTGTGTGGTGGGTGTTCTGGTACAAAATATGGCTGCCATCGCATCATCCAAGTAGATGCTGCACACTGGAGCCCCTTTGGTGAATTTGGGTGTTTCTGTGCACCCATCAGGAACCCTGCATCTTCCCTTCTTATAACACATTATTTGCCATTTTGAGCTATTGTCCAATACATCCTTGAAAAGTACCCCTTATTGCACAAGTTTTCCTAAGGCAACGAAAAGAAAAATAAATAATTTTGTGAACATATAAAATAAAAACTTTATAAAACCTGCCTCTACACCTTCATACACACACAAATATTTTTTTTTATATAGTTCGTGTCAATTTAAATAAGATTACTAAAGCAAATATGTAAATTATAAAATTTTACTTCCAAAAATGGTACAGATGTAAGGTTCGATTTGTTTTTCCCCATAAAATTTCTAAGGAAACTTATACTGTTAACAAACTAACAGGTATTTAATGTAGCATTTTATAGTCTTTTACAGAAAAAATTAATTGCAAACATTTAGTGAAATTTCTTGAGCAAAAAAAGATGCCTTATACTGTATATTCATATTTATCTATTTCATCATATTATTAGGAAAGATACACGCACTGAAGTGACGTCTAGAGAGATTACAAGACTGATTTCATTGATGGAAGTTTGTTTCAGCCAATTGAAACTTAGTATCTAATTTGAGACTGTTTGAGAAAAGATGTGCAAAAAAGCAGTGAGACATTTTGTGTAACTGTGCCCATCATCACCTCTTCTCCTTTTTGAGAACACGTTTTTTGGGCGTGAGGGAGGCACAACCTGTCACTCACATGACATCATGACAACAGCAATCCACAACAATCCAAAAAATTCTAAATGGAAAAAATTCCGGCCCTACATTGTTTCTGGTTTGAGAAGTGTTTTCACTCTAATTCATGTGCAGTGACATCATATTTACCTTTGCTCGTTGAAGGGGCAAAATCCAATCATTTCAATTGAAATCCATGCCATCTAGAACTTCATGTGAAGATGAAAGATTCCCACAGGCATTTTTTTACAATTGGTTCAAGTTGTTCAATTAAATTCACTGCGCTGACCAACAGAAAGCTCATTTCTTTGAAAGAGACTTCCGTGTGAGCTAGGTGTTGTGTGTGTGGTCACAATCAGTACATTTTTAATGTGGAATGAAATGGTTAAATGGAAACAACAAGTGCGCTTCTTCGTTGACTAAATTAGATACACCAGCTTCCTGTGGTGCTGCTGAGTGAATCACTTATCACTTTAATCACTAATCACTTTAATTAATAAAATAAAGAGCACCCTTCCAGCACTAATCAAAAGATACCTATAGCTATACACAACATTAAGGGTAAATCTATAATTCACACTCTTTCACTTGTGTGAAGATGTTGTTTATCAGTGTTAAATATGATTGTGATTATACAATTCAACACACTATTTAGTTCTAACTTTACCATGGTAACCTTATGTGTTCGACCTTAAAGTAAGAACAGAACAGTTAAAAAAAAAATCACAACACAATTTGTGATGTGATGGAGAGACATTCACAATTCACAGCCAGCTCCCTTATTCAGTTAATAACCTTAGCCATAAAAAGAAATTATAAATAACGACTTCATAATCGAAACATACTTGAAGCTCATTTCCGGTCTAAGACAGAATTTTCATTCGTTAGAAACAGGATGTGTGCACTTTCATAGAATGGTTAAAACAGCACCACATTTGCGGTTTGCTTGCAAACTTCTGCTTTGGTTGTGGTACAAACAGAATTCAGTATGGTTCTGGTGGAGACCTACAACCATTCTCTTTGAATACAAATTGTTTTACAAGATTGCCCATATTGTATGACTGTATAAATGAGATTTATTTTACCTTCACTCAACTTTTTCCTAACTGAGTTATTTTTTCAGGCTTTCACAAAATCTGAAAAGTAACCACAGCTGCAGCAAAAGCTGCAATATAAGGATTACAGAAGGTCATTTTTAAGATGACGATAAGTTTATAACACAAAGCTATATTTAATTTTTTCAAATAAATGATATCACATACAATCGAATGTCGTGAAGGTGAAAGATTCCCAAAGGCACGTTTTGCGACCAGCTTAAGTTGTTCACTACACATTATTATTTGTGTTGACCAACAGAAAACTGCTTTCCTTGAATTCTGTGTGAGATTTGGTCTATACATCACTACACCACTGACAACAGGCATTTTTTGCCAGTGAAATTTTGCCAAAATGTGACTCGCACTCGGTCACTAATCCCTTTTTCCTGATGATGATATTCCTCATAAATAAAAAAACGAACTTAAAACAGCTGTTTTTATCTCATATAGATTTAAAAAAAACAGCATAGCAAAAAATGATGTATGTGAGTTTATATGTTTATAATAAAATGCTATTTAATTAAAATAAATTATCACATATAATTGATTTATTAAAATTGGAATCTTTTTCCCAAATAGGGTTCACACTTTATTGTCTCTATAATGTTTGACAAATAAAATAGTTTTAAATTTCAACCTTAAGGATTTCTTGAGATATTTGCATTTTTGTCTTTTATCAGCAGTAATGAATTCAGTGGCTGTACTTATGCCAACACTGCAGAATAAATGTCACTCGAATTTTGAGAAGCAAAAGAGAATGATTGATGCAGCCCAAAGTCCAAAATAGAGACTCCTATAGATCCAGTACATACTACAACAAACATGCTCACATCATACTAAATTTATCTGCCAAAGGTTTCATTTCCTCCTAACTCTTCCTGTTCAGTCTTTGTGTGTTGGTTATAATCCTACTGTATGTGTCCTTTCTCTGAATGATTGGTCCAGCTCTGTCTTATTTGAGTCTCCATGAAAACGGACCAATGGAAAGTTGAGTTGTTGCTCCATCCAGTGGGCTACTGTCAACAACTTCCAGTCCTGTAGTGTCTGACCAATCAGCTGCAGGCCAATGGGAAGACCTCGGGGTGAAAGGGCTGTTGGCACTGTCACAGCGGGTAAACCTGTGGAGGAAATGCATATTAACAAGGATACGTATGGTATAGGATGTATTTTGGCTTAAAAAAAGATGGATGGACTTTTGATTTGTTGGTTCATTGGCCCATTAAACTCAGCTGTGAGTTTGTTTATACTGCTTCAGGAGACAACCCTGCTGTACTCAGAGGTCATTTAGCTGGAGTTCACACGTCCTTGGCGATTGTTGTGATCACGCAAAACTCCCTGAATTATCTCAAAACAGGTGATAAACAAACCACATGTGCACAGGTAAAACCAGATATGGACGAGCAAGGACCTCTATGGAATCTCACTCCATTGAGAGGACTATTTCTATCTCATATCCACTTCCTGTGCATACCTGCCATGTTGACAGGCTGGGTGAAGATATCCTCCTGAGCACTGCGTGTTCGGTTGTCTTCCTGTATGAAGTCAGAGTAGCGGGGTGCATCGCTCAGCGTTGTGGGTGTGAGGAGAACGTCTATGCCAGAGCGGAAGACCGCTTTAAAATCTTCAGTGATAAGACGGCGGGTTTGCTGAGCCTTCACAAAGTAACGCTCATAGTTCCTGAAAAGACAGGGAATGAAATGTGAAGATTTGAAACCCTGATATTTCTAACCACTCTATGAGAGCAAAACCAAGGCAAAGCTGCATTAAAACATGCTACAGTACAGTAGGGTTGGATTGATACCATTTTTCGTTGTTTTTTTTTAGCAAATCGATATTGCACCATGGTAACATTTTGGAAGTGCTACTTTTTTGTACTAGTATACAATGCCAAGCTACAATGTTCTGCATTTTGAAAATCTCTGTATAGGTGATTGACATTTCTTTTTTGGCACAGTTTCCTGACAAAAAAAGTGCAGGCCATGTGTTAAAAATAACTTCTGCAAGTAGCTAAGAAGAATATCAGTAACCAGACAGTTTCTGGTCTCATTGACTTCCATAGTATATTTTTTCCTACTATGGAAGCCAATGAGACCAGAAACTGTCTGGTTACTGATATTCTTCTAAATATCAGAAAATCGGCTGAATCTTGGATTCGAAAACGGTAAAACTCAACTGTTTAACTCTGGGGGAGTGGTAAAATGAGCCTATTTCCAAAAAAAGTGGATTATCCCTTTAAAAAATAAAAAATCATACTGACCCCAAACTTCTGAACATCTGTCTAACTATAATGTCAGTGAAATGTAGTACCAATGCATTAGTAGAAACTAAGCAAGTGAGCAAATTTGTGTATCTTTAGAGTGTGCATGAGAAGGGCTATACAAACTATGAATAAAGTAAAAGTGTTCAACGGATCTGAAACAATTGTGGTTCTGTTTTTGAGGCCCTCACGATTTCAGTAGGAAGTAGTTCCCTGAGAGGATTCTTCTGCGGACGACATTGTTGAAGCCTTCATGTCGTGTGGTGGCGTACATGGCATCTGTGGAGCTGTCAACTGCACTGCGATGGCCTGATGAGAAAAAGTGACAATTACAAAAACAAAAAAACCTTTTCAAAACTCAAATGTAGACGTAAAATTTTTATTTTGTAATAGTAGCTTTAAAAATAACACCAACATTTTAAACACACTATGCAGATCTAATTGTTATGTGATGGTTTTGGAAATGTTTAGGCTTTAATTACCGTATTCAAGCCCATCGAAACGTGCCATGTTTGATGCAACCTCACAGCAACATAGGACGTGGTAACAGACGATGGAGTGCTGTGTGTGTGGAAGAGACACTTCTTGTACCCGCGCCCCTGCCTGCTCAAACATGGCTGCAACTCGACTCCACTGGGCCAGAGTGTCCTTAGATAGGCCCGGAGCATGATATTCCTAACATTATAAAAACTCTATTAAAATATTATACTAACATTTTAGCTGAATCTTACAATCAAATTTATTTCACCCCAAAAATCTGGAAAAAGAAAAGAAAATTAAGACTTTTTTTGCATTTTGCATCAAATTTTTGCATTTTGATAGTATTATGACAGTTAAGCATATTTTGCCCCATATTCTCATTACAGCCCTAAGAAATAAACATAATACAGTACTCCATTTCATTACTATATTACAGTAATCCTGCCAGGACACAATTATGTTTTATTTAAAGCAGCATAAATTAAATTTAAATGGAATAATTACTTAACATTTTCATTTACAAATATACTATGCAAATTAAGTATTTTTTGACATTACAGTTACATAATAAATAGGTTAAATTAATTTAGGGAAAAAATTAATTAATACTTTATAAAAAATATAACAATTAATTAAATTAAATATTAACCTAAAATGTCTTGACGCTTTTTTTTTTTAACAGTGAGATTCTCTCAAATGCTGCATTACATATTAAATGAATTAATATCTAAATATAATAGTTTTTGTATATGGTAAGATAATTTGTCCAACTTTACAAACAATGCTTGTTTGAATATTTGAGTTACCAAGCTGTTAACCACACCAAGCTGTCAACCAGTGGATGGTCTGAAGGCAGCTTTACCTTTGGTATGCCAACACATATGTCTCTAATGTCAAAGTGTTCTGGAAGGCTAGGTGGGGTGTCAGGTGCCTGGACAGTTGTTGAGTCTCTCTCATCTCGGCCCTGCAGTATCCCTGAAAAACAAAAACACCCAAAAACGTAAAGTACAAATTTCAATCAGTGACTCTCATATGTTAATGAATGAAAGCTCTCCTACTCAAGACTGTGGCAGCATCATGGACACTCCTGGTCATGATTCCCGGCACATCCATTGAGTTGACCAAAGGGATGAGGCCGTGACGAGAGAGTAGGCCGTAAGAGGGTTTCAGAGCCACGACCCCACAGAGAGAACCAGGGTTTCGTGTAGAGCCTCCTGTATCAGATCCCAAGGCTCTAAGAGAATTTTTTTTTATGAATTCAAACAATGCATGAACTTGAACATGAACAAACGTGAAAGACGCTCAAGACAGTTGACAGGCCAGTGTTGCATCGTCACAAACAATATCACCTTGACAATATTCAAGATGATGCAAAAGGGAGCTAATTTTTAATTAATATTTATAACAAATAATTAATGAAATAATTTTCATTTTTGGTTGAACTAACCATTTAAGTGACCCATACGTAAACATTTGAGAAAGCGTGTGTTTTACGAGTGTTTTACTACTAACTGTTTACTAATTGTTTTTAACTTATATTGATTATAGCTAGTAGATTTAGTCGTGGTATTGCAATTGGAAGAGAAATTTGAGAATTTTCACTAGTATCTAAAGTTTTGGTGTCATTACTGCCTGTTTTTGCAAAAGCAGTTTAACGGCCTGTAAAACATATTTATAGCAGATATATTTTCTGAAGTTACTGGCCATTGGCAGGTGAGGCAAAGAGTTAGTTTTAGGACCATACACATTGTAAATTGTAAATGAAGTAATTATTGAATTATGTAATATTATGTTTTTGGTTCACTCACTTGTGCACGTGGACATCTATAACCTAATTAATTAAATGCAGAGTATTAAACTGCTAAATAATTCAATTTTAATCAATTAGTCACTTATAAAGTGTCAGAAAGATCAAAAAATATATACACTGAACTGTTCCTCTGCTTTCATCTGCAAGCACCTCCTCAAATATGTGAACTGAGCTTTATGAACATGCTAGCATTGAAGCGAAAGTCCAGGTGTATTTTTTTACTGGTGAATGCAGAATTATATGGAGAGTTTTACACTCACAGGAAGCTGCTGAGAGAAGCCACTGCCGCTGCACTACCTCCTGAACTTCCTCCTGTGATTGTCCAATCAGAATCTGGATCTTCTTTGCTCTGCTCACGGTATTGTGTTGCATAGCTCCATGGGTTACGAACTGGACCATACACCCCATCCGTACTGCCAGATCTTAAGAGAGAGAGAGAGAGAGACAGAGGAAATGCTCAGACTTGCAGAGCAGACATATCAATCTATTCAACTATATACAGTATCAATGTTGGAAAAAATAAAACATTAATGTTTCGTACTGACTCCTTTGAACTTTTGAAAAGCAGTGTAGGTTCACACTTGGAGAGATCTTACCCCATTGCAAACTCATCTAAATTAGTTTTTCCAACAAGAACTGCTCCTTGATCCTGCAGCTTCTGCACAACTGTAGCATTGAATGGAGGAACGTAACCTACAAATCCAAATGGACTAAATGTAAACTACTCACAAATCACCAGTGATACCATAAAGGTGTCTATGCTTCAATCTTGTTATTATATTTTAGCTGACCTTTAAGCATGTTTGAAGCACAGGTGGTCTCAATGTTATCCGTACAGAAGTTGTCTTTTACAGAGAAGGGAATGCCGTCCAAAGGACCAAGAGATTTACCTAACAAGAAAAAACAAATATACATTTTATGTATATACCTTTTACGTGTTTTATGTGTTTTTATGACACATACATACCTTTGCTGAGCCTGTTGTCTGCTCTCTGTGCTTGTTCCATGGCGGTCTCCTCTGTAATGGTGATATAAGCATTCAGGTAACGTGTCTTTTGTATTTGGTTGATGCACTGTTTGCAGAGCTCGATGGCAGACACCCTTCCATCCCTCAGTGCCTGGGACACCTGTAGTAGCCCGAAAATGAGGCTTTCTATTTTAGTAATTATAACTGCATGTAATTATATAAATGCATGTATCTGGATATTAAATTAAAATCGCATTAAACCCTGCTGTAAGACAGCCTAAAGGTACTGCTTTACTGGTCCTAAAAGAGCTATGTAACATTAAGTAACACAGTGCCGAGAAAAACAGCGCGGTGAATCCTTATATAATTCAATTCTTGGCTGCAAGTAAGCGATATAAATTAATGTAAGGTTAAAGCAAGCACAGACCTCTCTAACGGACAGGCCGAGCATCGCTGTTGCCGGACGAAACGCCGCACTGGAGGCTGACATGACACTTTCTGTTGACCTCGCTGACGTACCATCAGCTCTGCTCTCTGATTGGTCAATCGAATAGCAATGTGGCTTGTGATTGGTTCCGTGCAACGTGTGAAAGTTCACCGGAATTGTTTTGACTTTGCAGGAGTAGAGACGCGCTTTGTGTAATCAAGCAGTAATAGGTTTTATTTCTAATCGATGAAGGGTTTATGATACCGAAATAAATATCCTCGGGAGGAGAGCCCTGGAATATATATATTTTTTTATGACTGATCAATCATGGTCATGTGTAGACGGTGGTTGTTGAGCTCGCTGAGGTGTCAGTATAGGAGCTTCAGTTTCTCAGCCTCCCGCAGGACTGTGATGCCTGCATGGGTCATCGACAAATACGGGAAAAACGAGGTTTTGCGGTTCACTAAGAACGCAGCGCTTCCGATCATCCACTATCCCAATGAAGTGATCGTGAAGGTGCACGCTGCGGGTTTAAACCCCATCGACATCAGTATGAGGGGTATGGGACGATTACATCACTGACTGATATCATTGTGTTTATAGTATGTGTCATTTATATTGTGTAGAATGATTATAGGCATCTTACATGGTTCAGAAATGTTTGTCACTTTCAGATATGACATAAGTGAGTGAGGGACAATGAGCACCATGGTAAAAATTTATTTGAACAGATTTAAATTTTCAGAAAAATAAAATGAGTTTCAAGGGCACATGCAAGTTTTTTAAAAGGTATAGTTATTGAATCATTTATTTTTCAGACATTAAGTATCTATAACCAATCTATATCAGTGGCTCTTATGCAACTGCCTAGTGAATTTATCCAACCAGTTTGCAGTCAGAAACATTCCGCTTCTTTGTGTTATTGTGAAAGAATGAGTCACAAGGCCTGTTGGGACCAGCCTAACTGAGTCCTTAATGCCATAAATTAAATAATAAATATGTATTTTAATTTTGAAATATTCATTAAATAAATTAAAATATTTTCTGGTAAGAGTTTATAGTGTGCTTAATAAAGTCTTTTATGTTTCCCATAGGTGGTTATGGAGCAGCTACTATGGCCATGAAACGTGATCCACTTAACATAAACCAGACAGGCAGTGAGTTTCCTCTAATCCTAGGGCGGGATGTATCTGGAGAGATCATGGAATGTGGCCTGGATGTAAACTACTTTAAACCAGGAGATCAGGTGCTCAATTTAGTTATTATTATATATAATATCATAACTGTGCATCCAGTAATTACCCTAAGGTCTGTGTTTTTCTGTTAGGTGTGGGCCGCGGTCCCTCCATGGAAGCAGGGCAGCCTGGCCGAGTTTGTAGTGCTTAGTGCCAATGAGGTAATATTTCATTTCCTGTTTTGTTGTATAAAAAGAAAAAAGCATTCATTCACATGTACAGAACAGTACAGCAGCTTTGACATGTCACATGAAAATTGTTGTCCTTTAGATAATTACATTACTCCTACGTAGAGAAGTTCATTGTTCATCTCTGTGATTTAGGTGTCTCATAAGCCCAAATCACTTAGACATGTTGAAGCGGCATCCATACCGTATGTGGCTGCAACGGCCTGGTCTGCCATCGTCAACACCGGAGGCCTAAACAAAGACAACTGTGCTAAGAAACGGTAAGTACTTGTTTGTTCAGGTTCATCTTTCAGGGCTTGCACCACATCCGTCCATTGCTCCTGTTGAGGCGAGTGGGAGTAGGTCTTTGTTACGTCCAGTAAATCGGATTATCTCACATAGAATCATATTTTTGTCATTTTCTTGTTGTAAAAAGATGATTTATGGCTATATATATATATATATATATATATATATATATATATATATATGAGGAGTTGTTTAAGTCTGTCTGAAATTGATCTACAGTATTGTTTCCCCATACAGCGTTCTGATCCTGGGAGGATCAGGAGGAGTGGGAACTTTTGCTATACAGGTGATGATGATAATTCTTGGCATCTAAGATTTTTTTTTTGCATATTACAAACATTTTGGAAACAATTACAAATTAGTTAATAAGCAATAAAACACCTAATCATCGGTGTGGAACAACAACACTGTATAATTGACATTTTGATGTTGGTTTTCTCTACAGATGATAAAGGCCTGGGGCGCCCATGTGACTGTTACATGTTCCAAGAATGCAGAGCGACTGGTGAGAGATCTGGGAGCTGATGATGTCATAGACTACACTGCTGGACCAGTTGAAAAGCAACTACAGACTTTAGAAAAGTTCGTTTTTGGGCAACCGGTCAGTGGCTGTTTTTTTATGGAACTTGTGATTGAAGTTGAGTTTAATTCTTTTGTCTCTTTCTCTCTTTCAGGTTTGATCTGATTTTAGACAATGTTGGTGGTGAAACTGAGAAATGGGCACTAAATCTTCTGAAACCCTGGAATGGTGCTAAATTTGTTACTCTATTAACACCGTTCCTGCAAAACACAGACCGACTGGGCCTAGCAGATGGAATGATGCAGTCTGGAGTCACCATAGGATGTAAAGTGCTGAAGGTAGCGACTGCTTGTCCATGTGCTGGTGAAAAACATCTGGAAATCTAGTTTCTTTTGGCATAGAGGTTTGCCTCGTTTCCACCAAAAAAGAACTGGTTCGGAACTGGTGCTGGTTCAAAGTTGGTTCAACTGTGAACCTTCTGAGAACCTGTTAGTTTTTACACTGACTAGACAGCCCAGCAAACAACGTTGTTGCGTCACTGTGTACGTCGCCATACGTCTTAGCCCGTCGTAAGCATGACGTGGTAAAAGAACGGTTCTTGTCCAGCAAAGAGGCATTTCTGGCATTAAACGCACAGAAAAAAATTCTTGTTAGTCTTTTGCTTTCATGACTGGTGCTGCGTGAACTCCACAAGTTTGTATCAAACCCGATGATCATTTTCTCCAACAGATGATCCAACGACCATCTTGTGCTTCAGTGGAAGCAAGAACATCTTTACAAAATCACATGATCAATGTCACAGATCGAATATTGATCTAGAAATGATTATGGACTGATGACTCAGTGAATGGCATTTCATAATCAAATATACTTTCCTTTAACTGCTATGACCCATTATTTCTTTACACCACCTTGTCCTGTGGCGTAGGAAAAAGAAGTGAATCCAGAATGAAGGAAATGAAAGTGTAGAAGTGTCGTGAACCTAAACCTGATTACCTGACATAAATTAATTCGTTAGTCAAGTTATAAATGTGGAGGTAGAAGATTGTTCAGTACTAATTCTCTCTCTCTTTCTCAGCACCTCAGAAAAGGAGTGCACTATCGCTGGGGTTTCTTTGCTCCAAGTGGCCCAACGCTGGACGAGATCAGCGAAATGGTTGATTCTGGAAAGGTACATCAGACTGAGTGTATTTGATGTGTGTCAGACTCTAGCTGCGTCTGAAAGCTGAAAAATGCTGCCTCCGCAGGCATGTAGGAGGGCAACAAGCTGTGTTTGAATACAATGATCATATCACATCCTGTCTACTGACGGAAATACCATCATCCGATTCTTAAAAGCAGCATAAATGTATCCTTGGCTGCCTTTGTCCTGTGCCCACTATCCTGTGCTTTCCATTCCGTGAGAGTTTAACTAAAAAAAAATTAAGATGGCACCTGACAGTTGCAGTTTTTGACCTCCACTCTCCACTTTGATGTCATTTCTAGTGAGAAATTAGTATTGCAGTAATTAAATATTTGCTTGGTTATCTCTAAAGCTCTCTATTTTGCTGTAGGTCATTAAACCCTTACGCTTCCTCAATCTGAAATCAGTTTTGGGAGGTGCACTTTCACACTGCCTGAAAAGCCATTGCCTAAAGGCTGATTTATACTTGATACAGATACAATGATACAGAACAATGATTATGCGCTCGTGTTATGACAACTTGACTTGACATGGCGGGAACATGAAGGGCCACTACCCTCACGATAAATGTCAGATATAACAAACACTGTACCAGACATAAACACAAGACAGCCGTATCATTGAAAGAGTAGTTATGGAGCATTTATGAATTTAATATCAGACATTAAAGAAGCGAAAGAAACCGAAAAGAACATAATAAAAGTTATCATTATTTGAATACAGGTGAAAATTTGAAATCCTGCAAAAGTTCATTTATTTCTGTAATTCAACTTAAAAGGTGAAACTAATATATTATATAGACTCACTCATTACATTCAAAGTGAAATATTTCAAGCCTTTATTAAAATAAACGAATTTTTGCACGATATTCAAATCTTTTCGAGTTTGTTAAGCAGCATTTAAGGGAGCTTTTTCTATATTGGATAGCATAGAAACAGAAACTTCTAACAACCAAGTAAAACTAAATAGTGATACAGAGAGCAACAGACAGGAAATGCATCTTGTTTCCTTAAAATCATTGTGGTGTTGTGCCTGCATGTTCTGTTTGTTCCGTAACCAGGCATGTTTATATTTTTACTCTCAACTTCAAGATTGTGGTCAGTGAGGATTTTTAGATAAGATATTCTCCTTTAAAGTTCATGATAATACAATGATATTTTTTGATTTTGATTTTTTATTTATTTATACAAAACAATACCCAGACCGACTTTTGGTCTGATTTGTAAGTTACCTGTGTTTGAAGTTTAATTTATTTTTAGTGGTTATTCTTATTGTAATTATGAATTAGTTGACTTTTGAGTTCGGCAGATCATATAATTTTTCCAAAGTGCCATAAAGTCTTTACAGAGACAGTTCCGGTAGCAAATTGTGCTCAAGGGCATGATGGTGAAGACAAGAACTTAAACCTTGTGTGGGTCAAACCAGCAACTTTCTGTTTACCTGCTCACAATACTAACTTCTACATATTGCACTATGACTCTAGCATCAACTAATGCAGTACAAGCACACTTTAAAAGTTTATCTTCAGGCTTTTATATGAATTTTCAGTGAAACTGTTAGTGTTATTTAAAGTTACTTTTAGTTTTAAGTTTTGGGATCTGTTGTGTCGTTGTAGGTCCGTCCCGTGGTGGAGGAAGTGTTCTCATTTGCTAAGGTGCCTCAAGCCTTTCAGAAAATAGAGCAGGGTCATGCTCGTGGCAAAACTGTGGTGTCCATCACTGAGGACAAGAAAGAGTGACTATGGCAACCAAAAACCTACTGTTAAACCTGGCACTTTTTTAATGTCTGTTGAATTAAAAACATTTATCTAATGGTTTGTGTCTTTATTTGGCATTACAAAATTAATATTGTATATATAGTACTGTATAACTATATGTTAGTATATAATAAGTCTTTCATTTCCTTCATTATTTCAAATATATACATATCTGTCTTATTCATAAACAACTTGAAAAGCCAAACAAACGATACAAATGTTTTATTCTATATGTAACAGTATATTTTGGAAATCATGAACATAAAAATGCTAAAACAGAAGACTGAACATAGACACATAGAAAATGTACAAACACACAAAACCAACTATCAAAAAAACTTAATAAAAGAAAATGGAGACAGAAAATACTCTGAGCAGAACAGCTGCCTTTCCAATAAATGTGAGTATGTGAACAGGATTGAACTGATGCCAGATCAGCACGAATAAAAGGAAATGTTATATTTTCTAATATGTGCAATGGTATTTTTTGTACTGATTTAGCAGAATAGTCTCACATGTTAAACACTGTACAGCAACAGTAAAATAAGTGTTTAATAAGCATTCAGTGACTGCATGGCATATAATGTTGCCTTGTAATACCTGGAGAAAACTATCTGTTTGTCTTCTGATTCCTCTCAACAAAACAAAAGTGGCTAATCTAGTGCAGGAGCCCTTAAAAGTTTGTCATTTAAAATGTGCTAATTTTACTCATTGTTTTGAACCAATAAATGTGATTAATCACTCTGTAGCCACAAGAAAATGATGCCATGACTGCCGATTGGCTGATAGCACATGAAAATGCACAAGCACTTTACTAGTGACCATCCTGAGATGAGACGAGAAATTAAAAAATGTTAAAAAAAAGATGTTAAAAGATGTTGAGATGTTCAAAAAAAATTGTTATTTAAGAGCCCTCAAAAAATAAGGCACTAGTAAAATATCTACTATACTATAATGAAATCTCTACGATTTACGCAAATCTTACAAAAAATAATTTAGTCAGAATACACAGCAACTCAAGAATTGGAGGAAGCTTTTTGCCCCATTAAGCAATGGGTAAACTGCATCAAACTAACTAACCAAACCTTGATTCTTTGCAAATACAAAAAAATGAACAAGGCCATCTAAAGTGCAGCTACATACAAATCTTAATGCTATTGCACCCCCTTTGGTAATATCATTGCATTGCAAGCAGGTCAGTTATTTGTGTTTCTGGACCACCAACAAATACTAGCACAAAGTGGGTGCGTCTCATTCAGTTCCCTAGTTTCCGAGGTCATGAATCAGTATTGTGTACATAAATTCGGGTACTGGTAAAGAGTCGAGTAAGGACCCTGGCTCACTACACATTGGGACATTAATGACTATTGCCTGCGACATGAAAACGTCTTCATTGTACAACATCACTACTGGTATTTATGAACAACAGCAGAACTGATATCTTAATCTGATATCTTTTTTAGTGTTATTTAAAGTATGTAGTTTATGCTGAAATATAATTAAATAATGGTTTGTAATTTAAAAACATCTCGTGTCGTTATGTGTAGTGAGTTGGCTCACTTGATTTATGTTTAGCACTTCAGAACTTCTGTTAGTGAGCGTCGATGCTCCCTGGTTTTTATGATGCATTGTGGGACGTTTTTAGGGAGCAAATGTTTTTAGGGAGGATTTTGCGATTGAAACTGCTTTTAAAATGGCTCACTCCCTGATCAGTGCCCTGACTACTGAACTAGGGAGCTGATTGAGATGCATCCAGGGAAACTGTGGCAAGTCTTTTTAATCTCCTTGATGTAGTCAATGAACTTCTGTTGAATGTTCAAAGACACATCCCTCATTTAGAGTCTGTAATGTAGATGGATGATTTTAAGAGATTCAGTCCCCCCCCCACACATTCTTATCTTGGGATAACAATCCATCAGTGAGAGAGACTCATCAGAGTAATTTTTGGAGGTTTAGATTCCCATTATCTTGAAGACTCAGAACAGCCTCAGATCTTTTAGGGTTTCTGCTGAACATCAGGAATTACAGAATTGGTCTCTGTTGTGACTCAAGCACTAAAGGATTTCCACTGTCCATCTCTGGTTGTTTTTCTGCTCATCAAAGGTGTTAAGAATTACCTGGTTTTTATCATACTGTTGGCCACCTGGATGAAGAATAGATTAAGAAGGTCAAATACCTCTCAAGATTTTAACAAGAACTAACTTTACTTTAAAAACAAATCCTGACAAAAACATAGAATAGTTAAACAAAATATTAAATATTAACATTAATAATAAGAAAATGTTTTTTTTTTTCTTTCTGAGAACCAAATCAGCATTTTTGAATGATTTCTAAAGGATCATGTGACTGAAGACTAGACTAATGTCTGCTGAAAATTCAGCTTTGCCATTACTGGAATAGTTTAACATTTCTAATAAATTCAATAATAGAAAACTGTTTTTTTAAACATTTAAAATGTTTTACTGACCCCAAACAGTTTAACAGTAGTGTACATGTATTTTATAGTTGCTTTACATTTACATTATTGCTGTGAGAAATGCAAGGTGATACAAATTGTGGAATGGTTTCCGTGTGATAATAGTAGAATATCACATGGCAGAATAAGGTTCTCAGCCAATCAAATTGGAATATATAATATATACTTTTGCCTTGGCCATTTCAGTGCTAATTCAAGACTGATGAGGTGTTCCACAAAAAAGGGATAGTTCACTTTGAAATTAATTTTTGGTATGTTTTAGCTTACCTCAAGGGCATCCAATATGTAGGTGTCTTTGTTTCCAGTAGTTTCAATTTTGATATTTTTAGGTCAAAACTCGTAAATGTAAGTACACACGCGGCTGTGGTTGCAAGAGGTAAAAACTATATATATATATATATATATATATATATAGTTACTATATATATACTATTCATTTCTCACACAAACCGCTCGTTTCATGTCTTAGGCCATCAATATGTACTTACATTTACGAGTCATTCAATCATGTTTAATTTGGACTTCTCTGTGCATGCTCTTTGAGGTGGTGACCATAGACCTGCATTATATGACTGACAGACAAGAACGGTTTGACCTAAAAATATCAAAATTGAAAATACTACGGAAACAAAAACACCTACATCTTGGATGTCCTTGAGGCAAGCTAAAACATACCAAAAATTAATTTCAAAATGAACTATCCCTTTAAGTGACCACTAGATGGCAACACGGCTACTGCTGAGCGGACTGAAGTCAGGGTGGAGCTCAGGTTACAGTAATTTGAGTGATGAACAGCCTCATTCTGAATTCAGACAAACAAAAGGAGCCATACAGCAGTGATCTTTCATCAGAGATTACCGTCACAGTCCAAATAAATAATTTAGCCTCATCTTACTTCTTGTTTGATTTCCCTGATCTCATTATGCTTTAAATGTAAAAAATAGTTTCCACCAGGGCCATATACATAAAACATTTTGATTAATGACTTTTATAAGGATTAAAAAAAGTATATAAATATCACACACGACGCACATTCTTAGCCGAAGACATAATTTAGTGACTTTATACTAGGCAAATCACATTGACCATAGAACATTTTAAATTGTATGAATAATATATATTTATTATATAATAACCATATATTATATTTTAAATTATGTTAATTATATTCATATTTTACTATTGTACTGTTTGGAATATTATAAGCATTTAGATTGCCTCTGACAGGATGTTGTGGAATGTATGTGAGAGGGTCGAGCACAGTTGCTAGTATCACACAGGTATGATGCGACATCAGAATGTGTCATCAGTACGAGATTATGAGCTCGTCAGTGGAGGGTGCAGTTTTATGATACACACACACCCTGTGCATGTGAATGTTTCTCTGTTTGTTTGTTTCATTCCAACCTTTCTGTTTCATTTCATTGTCTTCATTCTTTCAAGCATATGCAAGTACTGACCTTTGACCTCCAGCACAAGGTCGGGCTTGAGGTTGTTGCGTATTATTCCGTCTCCCGTGATGCTCCAGAACTGGTTGTCTTTGCCTGGTTCAGGTGAGACATTCAACCTGCAACCTGCCATCACCACACCACCAGACGTCTCCACACAACAGTCCTCTACCATCTGAAGAGCAAGAGAGAAAGATGCCGGTCATGATCGGTACACAGAGCCATAACAGGTGAAACAGTGTTGATCAAAGTCTCCAGTACCTTGCAGCGCAGTAGTCCGTTCTCATAGACCCACATCTGCTCTGGACCACCAGATTCCTCCAGCACTTGAACTCGGAGCAGCTTTATATCATCCAGTGGTCCAGACAGAGACATCAAGCACCCGGTCTCTGCACAACGCAGCCGGAAATAAACACGTTTCTATTGAGAAGACAGAAGATACATGGTTGTGTTAGAATGATTGCAATAGCTGTGGGAGAACTACTGTTGATAAAGATTGACTAAATCTTCTTTCATAAACTCCACGAAACCATGTATTATTAAGCCATTATGATGATTACTGATCTCAATCAGGATTTACTGGAGTATGTGCACATGTTGTAAATGTGTTAGGTTTGCCCTGCCTTCATATGTGCTGTTCCCAAATTATTAACTCTCACGCCTAAGAGCAAAACTATCCAACACCCCTCTGCGTCTGAACACATACATATCAAATAAGTAATAACACTATGAGATGCTTCTGAGAACTAGAAATGTGCTAAATTATTCGTTGGGTTGTCTGAACAACTAGATGGTCATAGTTTGCCATCTCTAACTCTATAAGATGATCTCTAGTAGAGACGTGCCAGTGTTTTATACCTGTAGTAATGGGCGAAGAGAGCCAATCTGCCCCCAGCCGCTGAACTTCTGCCAATCACCGATCTCGCTGGGATGGAGCAGGACCTGACGACCACGGAAATTGCTGTATTCATACAACACCCAGCTGTCGACAAAGGTAAATCAATTATTAGATTATTTTCTGAGACTAAATATCACTAACTTTCTACATCCACACTGAAATCAGATTGAGGTTGAGCTTTAAGGAAACCACTCACATTCCTCCATTGACCAATAGAGAGCTGACCCGCCCATCAATTCCAGCCAGAGAAAGGTTCAAAACGCCGTCTGTCAGAACTATTTTACGCCCTCTGAAGCTGGATTTACAGAAGAGTGTGATTGAGGGTATAGAAAACTCCTGAGGTAGACAGAGAAACCAAAGAAAAAGAAAAATTCAATGATCTAGTCACAGAAACCTTTGTCAGATAAGGCGGTGAGACTGTGTATTTAATATGACACGACCGAAAACAAGGCTGTCCTTAGAATTGAATATGTTGGACTGTTGTGTACCTGGGTTTAGATCCTAAAGCTAACAAAACACTGACTATAGTGTATATCACTAATTCTCTCCTGTCAACATTTTCATTTTGCTTCACCACAAACATGATTTTAAATATACATTTCATCTTTTACATTAGTCTTTTCTATAGCATATGGTGAAATTCCTTTAATTTTTTTTATCATTTTCAAAATTCATTGTAGATATTGTTTCCAAGAGCTTGTTATTGAAGCAAATTCACTTCATCTCTTTTAGCCAGATAAATGTTGGCAAGGGTCAACAATACATGTACATGACCAATGAAAGTAATGTGTTGTTGCAAGACAGACCTCATTTGATAGGGCAAGTGACACTTTCTAGCCTGGCACATCCTCATTTTCAGTTGGACCAAATTAAATACTAATCTTACCAGCCTAAGGACTCCTGTGATCTTTACAGTACTCACATGTCCTACACTGTGGACAGAGCTGATTTTGCAATCTGAGTTGAGTAAGCCCATAGCCTCAGGATTGGGGTATTCTCCTTCCTCCAGTACATACATGTTCTCAGTGAACTGTGGGCCGTCGAACACCACCCAGCTTCAAGCACAGACATGCAGAGAGAAATGTATCATTATTTTGAAACACTATACTATCCTGTTGATTATTTTAAGAAAAGTCCTCTTGGATTTTCTTTGTTTGCACTGAACTGGGTTCATACCTCCCAGCCAAAACCTTGCAGGACATGGGCTGGAAGCCCTCTGTCAAGAATGCCACACTTTCATCTAAGGCCTGTACTGTTCCCTGGAACCCCAGCTCAGAGAACAACTGCATCTATGAACCAACAAGAGGCAGAGAGTTATCAAAACATCACATTACAGGTGCTTCAAAAAAGTGTCTTAATCTAAACTAAAATAAATGACTAGAATAACAAGATCTTCACACAGTTCAAATTAGGCCTGTCTGGAATCTGTCCACAGATGTGAATGCCTGTCATTCACAAAGCATCTTGCTGCATGTTCATTTAAAAAATATTCAAATTTGAATTTGAGTGTAATTTCAGCTCCAATTAATTCATATCTGATAAATTAATTCAGATTCACAAATCAACAGAGAAGATGTGTATAACTGTGTGCAGATTCCATTTGGAACAATAACAATGTGCATGTCCATTAAACTCACCTTATATCTAGACAGTCCTTCAGCCTGATCCTGAGACAAAAAAAGATACAAGATGCCATGGGAATACAAACACCAGCATGGTTTAAGTAACAATGTAACTGTAACTTTGAAAAAATAGGGTAGATATTGCAGATAATGATTACCAAAACCACAGGCTGAAGAGACAAGATCTTGAAGTTGTGTGCTCCCCAATCATCTGGACTGCCGTAGAGACCCTTCTCTAAAACATACAGCTCGCCTGAGAAGTGTTCCTTCTCGAATGCTATCCACCTGTTCAATCAGATGTTAGAGAATTTCACTGACAGGCTCACTTTGTAACCCACCAGACCTGGGGCCTGATGTAAATACATGTACACACAAAAAAGGGCATTGAAATGGACAAATGCAATTTTCACTTACATATCAGGATTTATAAAAAATAAACTTATGTAAATATATGCATAAATATTTGCGCACTGTCCACACGCTCTAAACCACGTGTATGCATAGCTCTCTTCAATGACAGCAAAGAGTGCTAGGTGGATGATAATTCCTCTTTAAACTAAATTGCAGAATTAATGCATATTTTCGTTTGGTCGTAGAAAAGTCCATTGGTCGGTTTAAAAAGAACTGATGACAATACTGTACAACCTGCTGTTGATGTGCGTACAAAAAAACAATTGTATCCAAAGGATAGAATTAAAAGGAAATGGTAAGATTTGCATGAATGTTATTTAAATGATGGGAAAAATAAATGGCACTATCTGTTTCCAATACAAATATACTGTATAAATATCCTAAAAAATGTTTTACCTTATAGGCAAAATTGCATAAATTTGATTTGTTTGAAACAATTAAAAATAGCCAACCAGTGGAAATGAAAGAAAATAACTTCTCGGAAAACTATCTCTGAAAAGTATTTTAAAAAATTTTCTAATGTAAATAATTAAATAGAATTTTATAGATATTTTTAATTTTTATATTAAATTTTTTAGATATTTTTTTCTAAAACAAGACAAGGATACTAAATTATTTTTAGTAATGTAATGGCAGAAATGCCCTTTAAAGTTCGTATCATATTTTCTTAATGTCTTGTACTTTTAAAGATTTTAACTGTTAAAAAGTGGATTGGAATATGCATACGGAAATTATATGCAGATACGGATATGCATAGTAAAACTAGGCGTCGTAAGCTCGATACATGGTTGTTTCGGGGAGGAGACAGGGTGGAGATGCATGTGCACATGCACGCATGCACCTTCTGCTGACTGGGTTTTACAGATTTTACAGAAATTTTGTGCAGGCTCTGCAATAATAAAAATCCAGCTTTTGTGCGAAGGCACACTTTTAGGATGAAATCTACGTACAATATGAGGCCCCTGATATCTGTAATATAGACCACATTCACATCCACAAAACTCAGAATTTGTCACAAATTTCACATCCAATAAGGAAAATACGGACGGTTGAATGAATCAGTCTCAGATGGTAGGCAAAATGCCACTTATCTTAGGAAGTAAACCACAGGCTTTAAATATACAGAAATATATGAAGAGTTCAGATGCAAAAGCCTCTAAATGCCATTTGAAATTTTCTTCTAAAATGACCATTTTTATCAAGCTTGTATATTTAAGTTCAGTAATTTCACTTAAATGACAATTAATAGGTAATCTTCATTGCCATTTAAGTGAAATTACTGAACTTAAATATACAAGCTTGATAAAAATGATCATTTTAGAAGAAAATTTCAAATGGCACTTAGAGGCTTTTGCATCTGAACTCTTCATATAGGACAGATACATAAAAAGACACAATAACATTGTGATTCAGTGTTAAATATGAACACTATTGTTTTACTTATCTCATAATTTATTCATTTTAGTATCATATCAAAGTCACACCCTTGACAATGATGCAGAGCTACGGTGACACGTGTGTTCTTGAGTTTTGTGTCTCTGTTTATGTGAACAAGCGAAGAGAGAGATGGGTGTGTGTGGGGGGGGTGGTTGTGTTTGGCACAGCATGATTTTTTTAAGATAACTAGAGTATGAGTTTGCCTCAGGATATATGACACCTCACACTCATGTGCCACTCCTTTCACTAGAGCAGGTATGAACTTAAGCCATGAAACAGCTTCATAAGATACCATTCATCAGAGTTACAGAGTGAATCAAGACTTCTGCTTTAACACATTCATTTTAGTACTAGTTTATAGATCTTACAGAGCTAGTTGATGGATTAACGGACAAAAATCATCCTCCATTAATCATAAATTAATATATATGCACACACACACTACTATTCAAAAGTTTGGGGCTGGTGAGATTTTATGCTATTGAAAGAAGTATTTTTTTTAAAAAATATAGAAAAAAAAGAGTAATTATGTGAATTATTATTATAAGTTAAAATAATTATTTTCTATTTTTAATATATTTTCTAATGTAATTTGTTCCTATAATGGCAAAGCTGAATTACTCCAGACTTCAGTGTCACGCTATCCTACGCAAATCATTCTACTGATTTGCTGCTCAAGAAACAGTTCTTATCATCATCAAGTTTTGAAAACAGTAAAGCTGCTTAAATATATATATTTTTGGAAACCATGATACTTTTTTCAGGGTTCAAAAATAACCTTTTCTTTTAAAATTTAATGTTTTTAAATATAAATGTCTTTACTGTCACTTTTTATTAATATAATGCATCCTTGCTAAATAAAAGAAGAAAAAAAAATCATTCCGACCCCAAATTTTTGAACATTGGTGTATATTGGTCTGATTTCCAAATATCTTTTGCTTTAAACCAAAGTTTGTAATGTTACATCTTGAAGTTTGTTATTTTGGTTAATGACTCTGAATTAGAACCAAGACTTCTAAAAATGTGAGTGGTGACTGTTACACTCTTGAATGAAGAGTTAGATAACATCAGGAGTAGTCAAAAGTTATAATTCTTTCATTATTTCTGTCAGCAGATTCCCATGAGGGCTAATAAACATTTCACACACAGATTTATAGCCATACTAAGGTCAAAGGTGTGAAAGAAAACGAGAGAGTGATGTCTGAAGGAGGGAGTTTAGATATAGATGGAACTAAAGGAACGAACAGACACTCACACTCCAGAGAGGACTTCCACTGATTGCGTCTTTATGCCAAAGCCAGTGGCTTCCATGTTGATGACAGGTTCCAGCAGGTCCACATTCATCCCTCTCTCAGAGAAATCACGCTCACTGAACATTCTCACGTGAGGAGTGATGAAATCCTACAGAAGGACACAAAACCATGAAATGACTGACAACCTCCTTATTCCAAGAAAACATCGGTGCAAGTCAGAAAAACACAAGGCTACACAGTTTGTTAATGTGAGGAGGTTGTGCTGTAAATCATTTAACATTAATATTAATCTTAAGCTCTTTTGTTTCTGAAATGGTCTCCATGTACATACTGCTAGCAAAGGACGTATAGATTGGAGCCTGTCTTCCAGTCCACCCCAGTCAGTGAAGTCTGCATACTCTCCTTCCTCCAGAAGATACTGGCGCCCCTCGAATCCTGGAGCAGAGTATCCTACCCAGCTATGTATGAACAAAAACATGAATCACTGTCTGAGCCAGCTAAAGGCAATAAACCAGCAAGAACTGGGGATATGTGTAGATCTTCAGACTTTGTGACCAACAAAACCAAATCCTACAAGATCAGTCTTACTGCCAAAAAAAGGAGCACACTCACAGGCCACTCAGGATCTTCAATGAACCGACAGAACAGAGTCTCTTTCTCCTGGTGTTGTCAGGACTCTCAGTCTCCTCTTCTTCATTTTTCTTCTCCTCTTCCTCTCCTTCATCAAAGTCGTAAATGTCCCTTTCGATCTCTATGTACTCCCCTTGGAACATTGGATTTTCAAAGAGTACTGCCTAATTTCAGACAGAGAAAAACACTTTATAGCTTCCTGCAAAATAACTTTCAGTCAAACACATGAAGCAACATGAACAATTTAAGCAAGTTGCAGCAAGATATCTGTTTAGAGCATTTTTTTACTCAGATAAACAAATAAATAGCATAGACAGATGCAATAACGCATCCTGTGTGAACAGACCCGAACACAACATCCCAGAATATGACCAAATGAAATGCTAGAGATCTTAGAGATGATTTATTTTCATACAGCAAAATTTAACTGGGGTGTGTTTATGTGTGTGTGTGTGTACATTTGTAGGCAGAATATTCTGAATTCTGGGAATTCTTCCTCCAGAGTTGGTGAGGCTCTAGCAAAGCCAACTCAAGGCCAGTATTACAGCACTCAGAGCCAAGCCAGACATTAGATCAGGAACGTCAGAAACCTTAGAGGCACAGTTCACGCAAACTAACCCGGCTTCCTTAGTACATCATATACTCTGCCATAACCTTACTGCTTCTTATGAGTAATATATATGTGTAATTAAATCATTATGGGATCACACGCCTCTGCTGTGAGACACATGCACTGCCAAAGTCTTTACTGCATCTAACTGTAGTTTCAAAGCCAGACACAATGCTGCTGCTCTTTCACGGCTCAGAAATCAAAAGAACAAATGCTGGCAAGGCCTGAGAAAGCAAATAAGCACAAATCCCACATCTGGGCATGCTCAGTCTGGTCCGGACAACCTGCATCAACAGGAACCTTTAATTCCAGGCTGTACAGAAAGTCTTTCACCAAATAAATGTGCAAAATTAGTCTTTAGTCATTAAATGTTCTCAGAGACTACACTTATTGTCACAATCAGTGTTCATTGAGATTTAAGAAGTACAGCTCACCTTAACTTCATTGGGATTTTCCACCTTAATTTCACCCTGCAGAAATCATAAGGAACAAGTTTATTTCAATCTCTGTTCATATATCTTGTTTATTAATGATGTATTTACCATTTTCAAATGTAATTACCATTTTCAAGGGCCGCAGTGATCCGACAAATGGGGTGGGAAAACCCCAGTCCTGAGGGCAGGGATATACACCTTCCTCCAAAACAGCCAAAAGACCCTGGAAACCTGGGTCACTAAAGACCAGCCATCTACAAACACACAACTCCAGTAAGAATACATCTAACAGCCTTTTTACAGGTAAAAAAAAATGTTTTTTAAAAATAGTTAAGTATTGTGTTAAAATCTGGTAAAGGATAACTTTCATTTTGTAAATTAAAAACAAGCTTCTTGAAGCTTTGGCAAAGAACAAACATGCCAAGGCATAAAAAACTATTTTGAAAATGTCATCTCTAACCAACACGCAACAACAAGAAAGAAACATTCCATTCAGACACAATGTTTCTTTCTCTCAAAAAGTCTCGCAACTCCAATCATCGGTCACATGCTTTAACCTCAAAACTTTCCACTTGATCATGGAGCGTGGCCAAATATGAAGCTTGTGTCCTTCATCTCTCATTTTAGCATGGAGAGATCAAAGTTTTACTCCCATAAGTTTTTTTTTTAAGAAACACATTCATACTTTTATTCGGACACGAAACAGTAAATTGATCGAAAGTGACAAAAATCTTTTTAAATGTTACAAATGTCTTTAATATTTCAAATGAATGCAGATTTTTACTTTTACTTTCCATTCATCAAAGAATCCACAAAAATATCTAACAGCACAACAGTTTTCAACATTGATAATAATAATAATAATAATAATATTTCTTGAACAAAAAAACAGCATATTATAATTATTTCTGAAAAAATCATGTGACTGGAGTAAAGGCTGCTAAAAAAATCAGCTTTAAAATATATAAAAATTGAAAACTTTACAATATTACAATTTTAACTGTTTTTTCTTATCAAATAAATGCAGCCTTTGTAACCATAAGCATCCATTATAAGCAGGCATTTTGACATTTATTTAAGATCAAAAGCTCACTTACACCCCACAGTGGACCTTAATGGACCCAGTACTCTGAGGAATCCCAAATGAACAGGTTTCTATGGTGTCATCACAGAATGAAGACATTCGGCCCATCCCATTCAGCTCTGTGAACAGGTCTATCTTTGGTGTGCTGTAGTCCTGAGAGGAAAATATCAATGCAAATCAAAGAT
Organism: Cyprinella venusta; assembly: GCA_038021265.1. Taxonomy (NCBI): domain Eukaryota; kingdom Metazoa; phylum Chordata; class Actinopteri; order Cypriniformes; family Leuciscidae; genus Cyprinella; species Cyprinella venusta. Next base: position 12,880,564 of record CM075875.1, read on the forward strand.
CAAACCATGCACGCCAGTGCTTTATTTGCATTTTTCAATGCATATAATACTTTTTTATTTAAGAGATTCTTTGAGTAATTAGATCGGAGGTCAGGTGTTACTGCATGTGACTCATGATTTTAGACTTACCCTTAATGCAAGTCTAATGGAGCCAATGACCATGGGTGTAGTTGGGAGTGGCAGGCTGTTTGTTCCCATCTCCCCACTGGGCTCTGTCTCCGCCCACTCATTTGCCAAGTCAACTGACCCCTCCTCCAGTGCGATGGATCGGCCCTGGAAGCCTGGCTTTTCATACAGCAGCCAGCTAACAGGACAAAACAGGAAACATTAGCAAACTTGCAATTTAAAGTGTCACGAGATTTGTCACATTCTGAAAGGGAGGAAGTGATTGTTCCTACCATCCTCTGACGACCTTTACGGAGATGAGTGGAGAAAGTGTCAGAGAGGTGGCATCCTCTACGTCTCTGAACACCTCGTATGCCTCTCCTCCAGAATGAGGTTGTTGGTATATAACAATCTGCAAGCAAGTATATTTAAACACTCTCCATAAGTTATACGGTTTCTTCTTGCTTATAATTGGAAAGTACCAATAAACTAGTTGTACTAAAATATGTACTAAATAAATATAGTACTATAAATATTATAATATAATTTATGATCAATTTTGTATAGATCCGTTCAGTTTTCCAATACCTTTCCTGGGCGTCTGTGGAAGCCTCTGACACCTGATGTCTAGAAATCAAAAACAAACTAGTTGATATTCAAACATTATTTCCAATATAAACATAAGAAAATTATGACATGGCATGTATTACATTTTTAAAACTACTTTAAGAGATTGACTGGACCTTTGGTTTAAAAATAGTACTGCTCACTAAGGCACTGTCATCAGTGGTACCTATGAAAACAAACTGAAGCCTAGAGGGCTTAAGATTCCCCTTAAACACAGAACAACATAAATTCCACAAATAAAAGACCAGGCAGGTAGAGACAACGCAAGTGGTTTCAATGGTGAAGCTAGACTTCACCACATCCCTACAGAAAATAAACAATAAACAAAGCATTTATACACATTATGCACTAGAGTATATAGCACATGCTGTTCACTATACTATACAAGCAAGAACTTAAAAGGAAGAATTTTTAGGCTTTACTCAGAGGAGATTTTTTTAAAAAGTGGGCATTCTGTATTAAGAAGCTTTCTTACCTCTGCATATGTTGGTGAGAGGCTGGTGGGTGTGAGTAGTGGAATCTGCTGAGTGTTGTTGGATGGAGATGTTAATCCTGAGATGCCTTGCAGTCCAATGTTTGAATTAAATGTGTTGGAGGTGAGACCAATATCCAATGTAGGGAGAGAGCTAGTGTCAGGCCTTTGCTGGTTAATTGAGTTGGATTCTTTGCCTTTATTCATGTATTTCTCCAATACGTCAGGCAGTTTGACTTCTGAGAAAGTTGGAAGAGGAGGAGGTGTCAATGGGCCCTTTATTGAATTACCAATTTCACCCTTTATATTGCCATGATCTGGCAAATCACCAAGCCCCTCTATTGGAGCTGTGACAGCATGGGACAGTGGTATACCCTTCTGCTCCCCTGAGGTTGGCACCACCTCTGGTGATGGCGTTATGGGGGACTGAATGCCATTAATGAGAGAGCTTGGTTCAGTTCTGGCTTTTCTTGATGTGTTTGGGTGGTTCACAAGATTCGAAATTATTGACATTCTTTCCAATCTTGAAGACATTTTTCCAGAGCCTTCTGCGATTTGTTTTTCTCCATCATTTTTCTCCTCGGTAACCGTGAGCTTTTTAGCTTTGTCTTGTTCCCGTCTAGATGAAAGACCTTTGTAAAGGAGGCTGTCCTCAGCACGTTTGGGCAATGAGTTGGTTTTTGCCCCTTCATTGTTCTTCTTAATAATCATGGCTGGAGAGGGGTCTTTTGGTCCCGCAGTTTTTCTTGTCCCAAACTGGAACTGTTCTGGGTCAAGAATCTTTTCAAAGTGATCTTCTTTAATGGCCGGCATGGCAAAAGGTGGCGAAGGCATCTTGTTCTGCCCATGTTTTCGTGGAGGCAAAGAGAAAGGGGAGCAGTTCTCTTTAATGTTACGAATGAAATCATCAAAGTCACCCGAAGTGTCAAGCTGATTGTCATCACTTGCAGAACAATCCAAACGTCTCTCGGTTTTCTTTTTCTCAAAACTTTGGTCCACGTCTAACCAACTAGATGGTGCCTTGTTAGTTTGTGAGAGGTTTTTAGGGTCCAAAGGAAGATTCTGAGATGTAAATTGTTGAACGCTTTGGTCAGATGGTAGTTTCACCTTTTGCAGGTTAAAAGGTGGTAGTTTGTTGGTATCTTTTGGTATCTTTGTAAAATCCTTGATTTTCAGGTTAGACTCTGTATTTTTAATTCGGTCTTCACTCTTCCTGTCCACTTTGAGAGTCTGTTTATCTGGTATTTTTTTAACCGATGGAAATTGCTGCTCTAAAGACTGATCACCTTGTTGAACAGGTTCTTGTTTGGAAACAACCTCTGGAGCTGTGGACACTACTACTGCCGTCTCATCAACTTGCTTTGATATATTGGATTCATTCTGTTTGACACATTCTGGGTTTGTTTTACTTGAGTCTTCAGACTGAACCAGTTGCTTCTCTTTACAACTTTCTTCCTTATTTTTTACCTTTTCTTCTAGCTGTATAGTTGTTTTTGGTCGTTTCAAATCTGAATTTGGAGCATTTTTCACACTGTGCTCTTTGGTCTCCATCTTCTGGACTATCTTTGATAAATCCTCTGAAATCACTGGAATGATTTGTTCCTGAGAAGGGAAAGAATTTTCCATACCTTGAGAACTCCGATTACTGGTTGGCTCTTTCTCAAACCCAACAAGAGACTTCTCTTTGACAACATCTTGCTGCTCATCAGATGCAACTTGCACATGTAATTCTGTTGAAACTGGTAAACTGGATTCTGTTGATCGTTTTATGAATTGTAAATTGTTTTCTGAATGCGACACATCTAGTTTGTCTTTGGTTTCAGCAGCACCAGATTTTTCATCCTTCACTTCAGAAGAAGCTTTTGATTGTTTAGCTGTCTTGGGTTTTGTGGAAATTTCATCTGTCTTAGTAAGTGCACATGTCTCTTCTTTGAATCCAAGAAACTTCTCTTTGACAACATCCGACTGCTTATCTGGCATAATCTGGACATGCGACTCTGATGAATTTGATAGATTTGTTTCGGTTTGAAGTTTTATGGTTTGCATTTTGTTGTGTTCTGAAAGCGACACTTCCAGTTTGACTTTGGTTTCAGCAGCACCAGATTTTTCCTCTTTCATTTCAGAGGAAGTTCTTGATTGTTTAGCTGTCTTGGGTATTGTGGAAAGATCATGTGTCTTCATAAGGGCACATTTCTCTTCTTTGAATCCAAGAAACTTCTCTTTGACAACATCCGACTGCAGATCTGGCATAACTTGGACATGCGACACATCTAGTTTGACTTTGGTTTCTGCAGCACCAGATTTTTCACCCTTTGTTTCAGAAGTGGCTTCTGATTGTTTAGAAATATGTTGAATACTCAGATCAGTGGCTGTATAATGGCCAATCTCAGGTATTGAGGAAATATCATTTTCAATGATAAGGCCATACTTCTCTTTCTTGAACCCAGTAAGCGGCTTATCTTTGACTGATTGCTTATCTGTTAAATCGTGAGCATGTGGGTGTGATGAAATCGGAAGATTTGACTCTGTCTGGTGTTTTTCGAAGTGTGAATCATTCTTTTCTGAAAGTGGCAAATCCAATGTGACTTTAGTATCAGTGGCACCAGATTTTTTACCATTTGTTTCAGAAGAGGCTTTTGACTGTTCAGCCGTCTTGGATATTGTGGAAATTTCATCTGCCGTAGCAAAAGCACATGTCTTTTCCCCAAACCTATCAATATTCTTTTCTTTGGCAATATCTGACTGTTTATCTAATGCAACTTCCACATGTGGGTCTGATACAATTGTTAGATTTGATTCTGTCTGTCGATTGGTTTGACAATCATTTACTGACAGTGACACATCTGGCGTGACTTTGGTCTCAGGAGTATCACAATTTTCACTCTCCGTTTCCGAAATGGCTTTTGATTGTGTACAAATATTTTTAACTGTGTCAGATTTCAGAGCAGCGGTGGGTGTGACAGACAAATTTGTCACCATCTTCTCACATTTGGCTGTTTTTGAATCTGAAACTGCAGTTGCCTCCACCTTCCTAAAATCTTTCTTGGGTTTAAGTTTAGTGGGACTTTTGAGACGTGGTGTTGCTGACTGTAAATCACCCACGTCCTTAACAGGGCTTTTCAATTTGAGCTCTGGTGATACCCTGGCCGCAGCATTCCCAGTGGCTTGATCACATTTGGAAGATTTTCCATTACTTTCAGGACCAATAACCAGTGATGACTCATTTCTCTCTGACTTGGTAAGTGGCAGAGAAATGGGTTCATATGACTCACTCTCTCCGTGGGCAACTTCTTCATCTGAGGGCTGTTTAAGAGGGCTCTTTGGTGTCATTTGAGGCAGCTTCCTTCCTGTTGGTGACACATCAGTCATGACTTTTTTTGGACTCTTTGGCCCGGTTTCATTCGCTGACTTCTCCTTTTCAGTGTTCTGCTCTGATTGGTCAATGCCAGGCGGTGAGGAAGAAAGTTTTACCTGGGTTTTGTTGCCAGTGTCACTTGATTTGACTTTACTCTTTGAATAATGAAAGCTACTCTTTGATGTTGGACTTCTGTTATGGATATCTTTACATGCTTTGAATTCAATGTTAACCTTTGTTGAATTAGAATTCTCCAGTGAAGATGGGGAGGATGGGGATTTATCATCAGAAGCAGAAAATGATTTTTTTAGACTTCTTTCTCTTTTAGGCTTAGAAAGAGTGACCTGTTCATTAGTGGGTTCAGAAGTTTTTGTCATTAGTGAGGCATCCAAAACCTCCCTCTCTTCCACTCTCTTTGTCTGTGACATTTTCTGCTCTGGGCTTATTAATCCTGTCCCATTCTGACGTTTAGTGGACATCTGTCTTTCAGCTTCGGTAGACACACTATACACTGTGACAACCTCCACCACTTTCCTTGGTTTTGTTTGAACCTCAGGTCCAGTTTTCTTAGGAATTCTGGTCTTAGTGTCAATTGGTTTACTAAGTGTAACAGATTGGTCTTTTTCTGTTGGAGATCTGATCTCTTTTTGGTCTGTCTGCTTCTGCGAAAATCTCCGTACTGGAGGCACTTCTATTGTTGATGCCTCAGAGAGGCTTTTAATGCGAGACATTACAGCTTTTGTTTTAGGGGCAACTTGTGGTGGAGGGCTCTTCGTTTTAATTCCCCCATTTGTTCCACTTGCAGCTCTGTCTGTACGCTTGGATGGCACAGATGAGCTTTGATGACTGCTCATCGCACTATTAATTGTTATTTTATGAATTGGCATTTCTGGGAAATCAGTAGCGTCTCTATTCTCTGTTGAAAGTTCAAAGGGGCTCTCTACATCCTCACCGAGAGGCTGCTCTTGAATGAAAACAGCACAATCTTCTACCGACTCATTTGTCTGTTGGTTGGACTGCTTGACATTCTCACTTTTGGGGTTTGGTAATCTGTGGAAAGACAAAGGCAACAGCAATGTTAAGAGACAGGTATGGGAGGATCCAAGCAATTGTAGGCTTTCAACACCATGCATCACATTAATGAGAAATAATTCAATTTCTTCAAGCGTGTGAAAACTCTATGTGCTAAAGAGCTTAAATTATTTCAGAACATTTTTTATGAACTTGTTTGACTGCATTTTCAAGCTTGGCATTAGCATTGCACACAACTTAAACAGCTTAAACTTTTAACCATGACACAGACTATCAAATTATTGTGTAGGTTTTTAAGATTCCTCAGCTGAAAGGGCTGATTAATCAGAGGTGAACTTGCTCAGGATTATTCAGGTAGATTTATTTTGTTGGAATTAAAGATCAAATCAAACAATAGCTGCTGATGTAGAAACCCAAGCGATCCCTATCTTGACAGTGAATCACTTGCACTTAATTTCCATTGTATGGGTGTTCTTTTACTTTTATCACAGTTGAAGATGAAGAAATGATAAAGAATGAGATAATCAAATCAAATTACATAGAAACAGCAGTTATAAAACATTAGACAGCAACACTCATCTATATTCTTCCCTAAAGAAAGTCCACAACAAAACTAATATAGCTATAAAAAAATAGTTTAAAAGTTTAGGGTGAGTACTTGTTTTAGTGAGGATGCATTAAATTTGTCAAAAGTGTCAGCAAAAACATTTAGAAAGTTATATAACTTTCATCATGATTTCCTCAAAAATATTAAGCAGCACAACTGCATTCAACTGATAATAATAATAAATGTTTCTTGAGCAGAAAATCACAATTTTTAGAACGATTACAGATAGATCATTCAACACTGAAAACTGGAGTAATGGCTGCTGAAAATTCAGCTTTGCCATCACATTAATAAAATGTATTTTAATATATATTAAATTAAAAAATTGTTTTTTAATTGTAATAATATTGCAAAATATTACTGTTTTATTGTATGCATTGTGTGCATGCGAGACTTATTTCAAAAGCATCGACCCCAATCTTTTGAACGGTAATATACTGTATATATATATATATATATATATATATATATATACAGAAACCTAAATCTATGGAAAGATCTGAGAGTCATTGTTCATCTCATACTCAAAATCATGGGAACCCAAGTATCATATTGCACACAGTAATCTGCACTGTACAGACTGAACAAAGGACTCGCTGCTCAGTAACCCAACACAGACACACAAAAACAACACAAGAGCACTTACATTTTCACCCTCGCCTGCTGTACATTCTGCGTTATATCCAAGTTAGTCTCACTTTCAGTTTGTTCTTCCCCGTCTAGGCTTGATTGAGAACCAACTAACACTCTTTTAGCAAAGACTTTTTCACTCTTTGACAGTTTCAAGCTTCTGCGTTTGTCTTCATTGCTGTCAGCATGTAGGGGTTTAGGAATGAGTCTCTCTCGAGTTTCCTCGTCTGGTGGTTTAGTGCTGTCTAGTAAGGTGAAGTTGCCTGAAGAAGGACCAGGAGTGTTGCTGGCAACTGCACCGAGGATAGAGTAACGCTCAGTTGGGCTGGCCAGAGCAGGTTCTGCAGGAGAAAGTGAGTCAGTAATGGAGCTCTCACTCTCCTCCTCTGTAAGGTGAGTTTCCGCCCACACAGCTCTGTGTACTTGACCAGGTGAGGGAGATGACTGAGCTGACCTCTCCTCTGCCTCAGGGGAAGTAGTGTTTGTTTGGGTGGGAAGCTCATTATTGCCTTCTTGATTGCTTAGTTTGCGTGATTTTCGTTTCTTCCCCATGCTTTCAGTTACCGTCTGTTCTCCAGGCTGAATGTCAGAGGACGACGAGTTTCTAGAATGTGATCCCAGCGTCACCCCGACCAGCGCCGTGTAATTCCCACCGCTTGTGATGGTGGGTTTCAAAACTGTTTTTTTACTCTCAGTCCCTCCTGAGGCCGTGGAATACTTTGGCGTGTCAGGAGTGTGTACAGGGACGTCTGCACATTTCTTTTTTGTTGTGTCTGTTGTCTCCTCTAGGTATACCTTGAGCTTCCTGTTCACTTCCTGCACCAGATGCTCGGTCTTCGTATCACAGGAGGTCTCGACCCTGCTCACTTTGATCACTTCCACCTCTTTTACGCTCCCTCGTCCACTACTGCCACTGTCGGCAAAAGGCAAGTCTCCTCCACATGCGACAATGGAAGCTACGCTACACACGCTGGGGCTTCTGTTCTCTGGACCAAAGTCTGAATTATCATCAATCTCTCTGTGTTGAGTCTGTCTCAGTTCGTCTGATCCGGAGACCTTGGTTGGGCTGTTTGCCACTGGTGACAAACTTTCATCCCTGTCATCTGATGTGGTCCTGCTTTTTTTCTTCCGAGTGAAAAAACTTCCAATACGATTTAAAACTCCACTCTTCTCCTCAGAACTCTGGAAGAACAGAAAGGGAAAGACAAGTAAGAACACCTAAATAAAATAGCATCTCAAATAACTAGCCTATTATTAAACTTGAGTAATTGCAAATGTGCTAGGGGTTACAGATTTTGAAATTTATTAGCAATTTTAGTTCCAATGACTAAATTATGATAAATGATCTTCACAAAATAACACCAATAATACTGTGTATAATCTGAGTTCTGACATTTCCTGATTTACAATTTACTTATTCAAAATATGCAAAGTAAAGAGTCAGTGCATTGTTTGTATTCCCAGCAGTCTTATTTTAGCTTATTCATTCCATTTGCTAGAAGGTAAAAACCCAAATCTATACTTTTGCTTATTTCCCACATAGAAAAGCATAGGTAACTATGGTAACTGGTATTTGTTTTCCTCAACTGCCCGCTGTCCTCCTTAATGACATCTAAACAGCACAGCTTATCGTACCGGATTGCTTCAAAATCAATTATTCACGATTACACTCTTACATAATGCATAAAACCTTAATTATAGTAAAGGAATTCAGCACAAGATAGCCACACACAAGCCACACACACAATCATTGGAAAAAGTATGTAAAATGTCTCCAGAAAAGACAAGTGGGACTTGAGACAAGTCCCAAAACCTCTTACAATCTATGGTCTTCAAAATCTGAACATGAGACCAACCCACTGAACCCAGCCTTTGCTGGGACTCTAAGATTGCAAGAACAGTTACCCTGGAACAAGAGGAAGCACATCAATAGGAACATTCAAGTCAGCACACAACCCCAACAAAATACTATATTTACACTAACTATTGTTACTTAAAAATGTGGTACATTGATGTTGCCGCTGACATCGAGTTTAATACTTTATTAACACTAATATTAATACGTTTAATACTTTATTAAACAGAGACATTAATTAAAACTCCAAATATTACATTTTAAATGAATAGAATACATTTTTTAAAAAAACGAAATCATAAAATACATTTGATAGATAAACATAAGTACTTATAAATTAAGTAATTAAATTACGTAAATAATTTAATTAAATTACGTAAAAGTAATTAAGTTTGAGTAATTAAGTTTAAGTAAATCTGCTCCATCTTTCAGAAATATTAAATATTAGTAGCGCCACGTTGACAATGACATAAATTCCAGACTCCAGCGGCAGTTAGGCTACTTATACGTTCTGGGGGAAAAAATCTAGGCTTAAATATAAAAAAAAAATCTGAAATGACTAACCTCATACCTTGCCAATTGCCGGTTAATAATAAATGATCTTTTCCTTTACAGAGCAGTTCTCTGAAACATGTACCTCCTTGTTTTTACCTCCACCTACTAACGTCTGATTCATAAACGAATCATTTCTTGGAGTCGATACCTTTCAGTGATTCAGTTCACAAAACAGGATATAAAGATTGATTCATAAATATGTCTGGTGTGCGTTTGCCACAAGCATCGCCAACTATGGTCGCAAGTTCAATTGAACTGTTGACAGAACTTGTTGCGACCAAATAGTTGGCTTTGAGAAACGCACCCCTGACCGAGTGAAAAGCAAACTGAACCAAATGATAGTTATATCAATATGGACATTAAACATTTTCAGCTGAGAGATGCAAAATAATGGCGTAAAGAATCATTGAATTATTTTGAACCGGCTCTTTTGAACAAACTGTTCAAAAGGAAGTGATTCGCGGGATCACTGTAACTGTCCTAAACTAGGACAATGACGGTGTCTCAAAACCGAGTGGTGTGGCTGTCTACCTACACAGTATTTGGGCATTAAGAGTGTTTCGATTCAGCTCTGAGCGACTTAAGAACCCCTGCGTTAATAATAATTACATGTAAGATCACATAATATGATGGCAGCTGTGTTTTAAGACAGTCAAAAACTCTCCAGACAACATAAAACACCAAACACAAACACAGCTACTTTCCCTTAACGTTTGATCCGTTTTAAATAAAATAGCAGTCTTACCATTTTATCCAGCTGATGGTAAATTTGTGTCTTTTAAAAAAAATGTTTAGTTTGTTTGCTTTTCTTCTTTTTTCATGCAGTGTACCGAAATCAGAACACAGAAATCATTGTATGCAGTCCAAAGTTCTCAGCAATAAAAAATATAGAAGAACGAATAGCCGACTGGGTATTAATCCCGACAGGTTATTAATCCAGCCCTTTTCCCGATTACGATATTCAGACCGTCTCGTTCTATCGCTGTTCAGTCGCAGACTGCATGAACCGAAAAAATGACAAAACTTTTTGAAGTTGCAATCATTTTCTGTTTACTTTGGTGGCGCCGCTCCAGGAGTTTTGCAGATTGTGCCACATGTAAGTGCACTCACTTTAGAGCTGTTGAGCAACGTCAAATAACATTATTCGACCACAGTCAATGAAGACCGACAACATTCAAACAAACGCCACACCCTTCCTGTCTAACGTGACTCTACTGACAACGGGCATTAATAACAATTAATAATACAACTAGTAATAATAATAACAATATGTTGTCAACCTTTAATATATAATTTATAATTCCAAACAATTAAATATCTACACCTGTACAACAATCAACATTTACTTTACTGATTTATATTAATTTCTGTATTGCACTTGCCAACTATATTCTTTAACTTTATGTATATATCACCAGCATCAAGTGAAACTACAGTGAATTAAATAAAAGTAAAAAAAAAAAAAAATACTGGATTGTTCGTTCCCTCACAAACTACACATTGTGCATTAATTGAGTATAACTCATTTATGTATTGCTTTGGATGAAAAGTATCAACAAAATAGCAAATAACAAAGCATAAGTTATTGCTGATAACTTTAAAAAAAGGTGTGTTCTTGTTTGGCATCAGGTGGTTATCCATAGAAGGATATAACCTTGAAGTTCTCTTTGTCATGGACAACAGAAAGGTCAGCTTTCCTTAACACTGCTATTGAGGATTTTGTTTAACTTCACTGTTGTATGACTTTGACTTTACTTTTCTGTCAACTCAGTAGGTCAAAGTGAACAATTAATTTTTTTCAATATTGTTACTGCAATCTTTGGTAAAGAGACGCCCAGTATAAGGGGTGAAGGGAGCACATCAAAACCCAGAAGACTAATTCATTGCGGCAAACTAACCCTTATTCTCTCAAGATCTTGGGGGTTTAAAATGGGGTTTTCCAATTTATGAGTAAAACAAAGCCATAACTTGATGATCATTTGAGGTTATGTTTTACAACACACTCATACCCCAAACTGTATAGTTACATTTTCAAAAATACAGATACAAAATTTCCATTTTCACAAGGGGTGTGTGTATTTTACTTCATAGAACAAAAAAGTTAAAGTATCATCAAGTAAAGTTTACCACAGGCTATATTTTACTCATAAATTGAAAAACCCTGTTATAAAATCCTTTAGGAAAACCTTGAGGAAACGAGATGCAAATTAGTCTTCCGGTTTTTAACACCAATCCTTGCATTACTCTATTTATGATGTAATAATGGAGATGGTCCTCACTGCAGAAGACAAAATCCAGGGATGACCTTACATTTACCTAAACCTACCCATCTCTGCCCCCTGATCCCTAACCCCACCCCTAATCCTACCCATCTCCACCCCTTAGATCTGGATCCAACTCCGCCCCCTGGATCTTATGTACTGCAATGAGGTGCTACTGGAATAATGAGCAACCTGAACCTGGACTTTAGAATATCATAGAAACATAAAGTGAAGGCGTATATGTTTTTCTGCCTATATGGCCTAACTAACAAATGGTTGTGTGGACAAATGGACTTTAAATGGACTATAATTGTATATAATGTTTAAATCATACTTCTATCCACATTTTTCTGTTTTTTTATGTCCATATTATGTATTTAATGTGTAGTTCAATGAGTTGATCAGCCTGTGCTGCCCTCTGCAGGCTCATGAAAGAGTTAACAACACTTGATTCAAATGAAAATTCTTCAATGATTCTTGACGGTGAGAAAATAATGACTGAATTTTCTTTTTTGGGTGAACTATCCCTTGAAGCTGTTCAAGAGATCATTACGTTATAAATGGAACTGAAACAGATCAGCAAATGGGAAAACCAAATTTAATAACTATAGCTACTTATTTCACTAAAATCAAACCATTTTTGTTGTAAATAGCCGACACTGGATACACATTTAAGCTGTTTTAATTCACTAGAAGCTTAAACCATACAAGCAATGTACCATGTCCTTGGTTTGTGAACACATGATTCAACAAATGAGTCTTCTCAAAAACCATCTGTGCAGAATTCAAAAAGAACCACATAAAACACGGAATATATTTCAGATTCAGTGTCTGTTAGTGTTTGTTGTACAGGGAGCTGTAACTACTGTAATCTGATCCTCTGATGAAAGTAGAGCAGCAGCTGCCCAAGGCTAAAGCAAACTCAGCAGAGGAAATCCAGTCAACTTCCTCTTCCTAACAGTAAACTTAAGTGATGTCATCAAGATCAGTATGTTCTTATTGTTTAACGGGACAAAGTGTAAAGAGAATTTTAATATTCAGGATTAAAAGACATACCACCTCATGTGATGTCCATATCATGTCCACAGTTTTACAGACAGACAGAGCTACCATGATCTACCTACCTTCCTGTGTTTGCGAGTGGGAGAAGATGGATCTGAAAGGGAGATGAGATCCAGGCTTATCAAAGAATTAGCCCGAGAGCGGACAGGGGTGGGGCAGGTGTCGGTCATCGAATAGTCTGCTGTTTGGATGCTCATCTGATCAAAACTCCTGTGGAACAGAGAACCAATTGTTATTGTAGTATAAAATGACTCCAAGAAGCCATAGTTTGCAATGGAGATGTAAAGTATTAGTGCAAACAACTGTAAGGGGGCTCTATAACATTGTGTTTGGTTTTTCTGAATTATCTTGACAGATAAAATGACTTTTCAATACAATTAAATAATAATGTGAATCACATCTAACAGGTCACAATGTTCAGGTCAAAGTCATATTACTTTTAAAAAGAACGTGACAAGTTAAAATGTCAGAGTTTTTTTTTTTTGTTAGCACATTTAAAAAAAAAAAACCAAGCATATAATCTATTAAAACTAATTAAGTGAATTGCATATATTTCTTGGAAGGATGTGGTGTCATGGTCTCAGGTTCAGAATAAATATTTAAGTGCTGCAACAGCTTTGTTGATTTTGTCCTGCTCACTTTAATATGCATTGTGACACAACAACAACAAGTCTATCTTTTAGCATTAAAGTGCAATATGAATAATTCATGGTAATAGGAATTAATTGTCATCTAGATGTCAAAAGGGCTATACTTCTGGAATAAAGTTTGACGCCATAAAAATGGTCCTTTGAAAAGATCCCTCCATTCAATGTAGTGTCAGTTTTAAATAAAACCAGTCACATTGGCTTCAAAACTCTAAATTTGATCTAAAGTGAGAAAATCTTGTCTAGTATATTGTGCAAGTTAACAATTGTGTAATTGAACCATTTTGCAATATAACCACCAGGGAGCAGTCTAAGATTAGTTTGGCTTAGTTCCACAAGTATGCTATTGACTTTTCCTTCACTTAGGCTCCATCCGAAATCAAATACTTGCCTATAAAGTAGGTGAAAAACAGCATGTGACAAAAGATGTACCCGAATTACCTTTTACTTATGTTGCGATTCTGAAGTGTGCATATGATGAACACTTTACAATTCCATGAGGCCACGGGGGAGGATTTGTGAATGATAGTGAAGCAAACGCAACACACATGATAATGACAACATGGCGAATAGGCATATGTCCGGCTTACGTTCACACATTTATACTATATTGGTCGCAAAGTAATGTTTCAACATAAGTAAAATAATTCTTCTTAATGGAAAACCTACTTAAAGTGGTTGTTCCACATTATTAAGCAAGTCACGTGTTCTTAAGAAATGAAAGAAATATCTTTCTGATGATGAAAAGGCATGACAAAAACAAATATTGTGTGAAAACTTAGATTATGTGTCAAAAGATTTGTGAGTGAGCCACAATCCTGTAATAGCATAATGGTTAGTTATGTACTCTGCATATCTTGTAGAAGTCATTTTGACACTCTCAGAGACCTTAAAGAGACCATCCATCTCATTTCTTAATATTCCAGCCAAAATAATCACCAGCAAGCTCTTTGCTGACGTTGCAGTCTTGTTGGAACAGGGTGGGTGGCCATTCACCAAGCATCCCGAAATCCAACCATCAAGACCATTCATTGCAGCACAACATTCATCAATGAATACAACTATTTAAAATGAGTCTTCATGTATTTCTAAACCCAATGCAAATGTTTCTCTTCGTGAGCTTTTGTTAGGGGTGGATGAAATGCAACTTTATGCACATCTTTCAGCCTGGAGAAGTTCTTGGGACTCCAGCAGTATCATACCTATTTGCTGTTCAACAGTGGCTTTTTTTTATAGCTGCTCTTTTAATACAATTAATATGTTTGAAAGAAACTTCGTTTATTAAGCCTTTATCTGACCGAGTTCTTCTGTGGTCTAAATCACTAAAAAATCTTTTGACATTTCGACGATCTCTATTCAGTTTTTGCAAAATATAAGTTGTTTTTATGCCTTTTACAAGACATTGCCCCATTTCATGCTTTTTATCTTCAGAAACAACTTCCGTGCCCCATAACGCAAACATATTATTACATTTATTTTTGACTATTACAAATATGAGGAAGGTGCAGAGATGATCCGCATACTTCCATCTTTTTTCAAGAGAAGTAAATCTCAACTTTACAGCTGGAAGAATATCTGAACATCATAAAGGGGAAAAGACAAACATTTTCTTTGACAGGTTTATTATAGTAAACGAAAGTCTCACACATCTTCAGCAAGCAGTGTGTCTGATTTGGCGGTTCTGAATCCAGTGTTCACGCTCGACTTATCACATTGAAAGAGTTCACATTAATTCAACAGTGTGTTGAATGCGATTAAATGGCTTATGGCATTCTGGTTAATCCGAACCAACAGCCCTGCTCCAACTAAATTTTGATCTGACAATCTATGTTGGTTCTAGACTTTCCAGGAATATTTTATTAAAAATCATGCTTCATATTGTGAATGACACCCATGTGTTTAGCTATGGCTCAAAGAAGGGTTAATACTTCCTCACTGACTGTTTGAGCCCTCAGGCAAATACATGATCTAGCATGTGTGTCAGTAAGAGAAGCCATGATCTCAGGGCTATGGATGCTAACGCAAAAACCTGACAAGCCTGTGGGTTTTCATATAATCTGAATAAGCTCAGATCCAGTTTAAGATATTCCTTTCAGTGCATTTTGAAGTCCTTCGTTGTTTACATGACACACACTGGCAAATGTCTGAGGTTTTTTTTTTTCAGTCGACCAAGCCTATTTATGACCCACTAACACAGATTCATGGATTTAAAACAAAATGCATCCAATTATGAAATACCAATAGTGTGACTCAAATGTGAAAACTTAAACTTAAATGGAATTGCTGATCTATGTAACTTGTGACTCACACAGATAATAATATGATGCGTTGACCTGTCACACAAAATTTGATTATGTATATAAAAAAAATGATCTGAACATGAGTGATCATTCTAACACACATCCACTTGAACACATGACAGCACATCACGTGTCTTGTCCCCGTCACAAATTTTAGATGAGATCATTCGCCAATTAGTGAAAAAAATCAAATAAATACAGGAGTGGCAGAGCTCTGTGAATGACAGGCATCTGATGCACATAGAATTATGCTAATGTTCAAACACTGCTTGCCAGTCTCACACCCACATACAACACAATAAACTATTAAAAATAGGTTTGGTTCATTTAAATAAAGCTCGAAGCAGCTTTTCGTTTCAATTAGTGGGCGCACCAAATGTCTCGCCGCCTTGAAACAAAGCCTGTCCAGATTGATAGTGGACGCTATCACAGCTGCCTATGCATCAAAAGGTCTGCCATGCCCTTTGGGCGTCAGGGCTCATTCCACTAGAGGCATGGCCTCGTCTTGGGCATGGTCAAGCGGAATTTAAAGCGGAATTTCTGCAATACATGTTCCCTCTTCTAGAGAGAACTGAGGTTATGTTAGGTAACCGATGTTTTAGAAGATTATCAATAATATACAGACGAGAACAAAGAATTGAAAGAATTACTTTCAAAAGATGTGAGAGCAGTTCTGATCACCGAGTGCTATTTATGGATTTTGGAGGAAAGGATTCCCTAAAAAGGACTCAAACTTGGATTCTAAATCTATAATCAAAGATCTTTATGGTTTCATTACTTATGACAATGCATTTGGGAGGGTTAGGGTACTTTAAGCAAGCAAATATTTGTGAGAGCTTTGCGCAAAGACAAAGATCCCCAGCAGAGGTTACTCTTACGCTGCCCCGTAAGGAGCATTGGGCCGCACCTAACTGTTACATAACATTGACATTCTGACCCAAATCCACACATATTCTGACCACCCCCCAAAGACATTGAAAATGTGTAAGGATTGTGTGTGTGTGTGTGTGTGTGTGTGTGTGTGTGTGTGTGCGCGCAATGAAACCTAATGCTTTTGTGTACAAGGTCCACATTTTATGTTCATGTTTACATTCATCTGAGAGAGTGTGCCTTTTGTTCTGTATTCTGTTATGGTTGTGTCTGAAATGACTAGATAAACAAATGCCAGCTCTTTTTATCCATACATATAAAGCAATATTCTTCAATACTTAATATTGTTAAAGACTATGAGGCCGAACACAGTATTTAAAGTGATAGTTCACCCAAAAATTACAGTTCTGTCCACATTTAAGACCCCAATATACTTTAAGTCGAAATCAAAGAACGAAATGACGTGAAGCATTTCCATACAAAATCAGGCCAAAATGAATTTCGTTTAAACACCTTTGTACTATCATTGGTCTGTGGCGATTACATAATAGGTAGGCGTGTATGGAGGCTCCGCCTTCTTTCACTTTGAAATATTTTCTGGTTAATTTCCGCGGCTGAGACTGTCGAGCTCATTTTCACATTCGCGAGTGAAAACATGGAGAGCATGCAAACACACTGGAGAGCTGCTGTTAAGTTTCTGAAGAAACGAGACACTGACACTGTTTTTTATGTTTAATACTGTAAAGCTGCTTGATTTAAGCAATCTTTTAAAAAAGTGCTATATAAATAAACATGATGTGACTTTACTGAGTCGAATTGCAGAGCTCGTGCAAAAAAACATATCCACGTTGCTATGATCAGATGCTTTTCTTATGGTTTATTAAAAAATGCTTGCTGTTTTCTCAGTTTTTTGTTGTTTGTTTTTTGTTATTTAGAGGAAAGCGCGCAGCACATATTTTCATCTAACGGTCACTCTCAGCAGAGTGGGTAGCGTCAGATGTCCGATAACATTTACTTTTTGCAAAGGTCCAGATCCCCATTCACATATATTATGTGAATATTATATGAAAAATCTCAGTATTATATTATTTTTTCTTCACTTACTTGAGTTACACAAAAAGAAAGACAATTATACAGGTTCATAATGACATAAAACAATAATATTTGGGTGAAATAATTATTCCTTAAAATGTATAAATAAGATCATTATGAGGATAGTTAAATGTAATCAGGTACAGTTAATGTGACCAGAGAATTATCTGATGCATCACTTGGCTTCATGGTGGTAATGTGACAAATTACACATGATAAGCTGCTGCACACAGTGTTGGGAGAGCCACACCCCTTCAATACATAAAAACAGTTTGCATACATTACAGACTCGTACAGACTGTCTCCAGAGCATTCATGAAAATTCAGGAAACAGGATGTGTGAAATCATGCAAGGAAAGACAACAGGCCGCATGATCATAATAATAAAAATAAAAATATAAAAATAGGAAAACAGTTGTTGGTGGTTTTGGAGTTTCTTTTCTTTTGTACAGGATGGTGAGTTTTAGTTTGTTTAGTTACATTAGTGAAGAGGGAAAGCATAAACAAGTTAGCTGACCCGGAAGATACTTTTGTGTTTGTTATCTTGAGTTAGGAAAGTTAACTCGGAGTTGTATTTTAGATAAGTTATAGCTCACCAGTCCTTATGTAAGTTTTGTAGATGTTTATCTTCCGTGTTTGTTTGTTTTGTTACTTTTTGCTGCCACTAAATTTGAAAAACTTTTTTCTGCAGAAGTTTATTTCTGCTACAAAACAAGTGAGATCGCCATCAACAGGGCATTTAAGGTATTATCTTGTATGTTTTGATCTTACTTGCCCGAACTTGTCAACAGGGCTACTTTACACAAATTGAATGTGAGTGCATAGCAGGTAGTTGCTGAATCACAGGTGTATTATATATAAGATGAGGACATGGCTGCAAGTAGGACTAGTTCATTTTACTTAACATTATTTTATTTATCCGTTATAATGAAGAGACATTTTTGAAGGATATTGGTTTACTAGTGCCCTTTTTGAGCACTTGAGCTTAACTGAAACTTGAGTGTTTATAGACGCTTAAGAGTCTACTGTCGACATTGATTTATTGCAATATTTAGGTTTTCGAAAATAAAGACGGGATTGCTCTCCTCTCAAATAAAATCTTTCTTGTTTTTCACGGCATGTCTAGTGCATTTTTGAGCCTATTCAGTATGAATAAAATACTTAAGTATTTTTTAAATGGGTCATGGTGTGTAAAGAAAAAACATCAACCATAACAAAAACGTATTTCTAAATTTTTTTTTAGTGTCATAGTTTTATTTTGAAAGACATGCGTGGAAGTTTTTGATTCATCTGTCAGGCATTATACTGTGCTCTTCATCGCATGCACTGTATATCACTTCAGTATATTCTTTCTTCTTCTACTCTATATCTATTTTTTGTAAAAACATTACGTATACTGTTAAACTAAACTGGGAAGGGTCACAGTACTTGCATGATTGTTGTCCTGTTAGTTTAAGCTGCTTTGGCTCTCCTCATTTGGAAGTCTCTTTGGATTAAAAGCATCTAAATGATTCAATGTAAATGTCAATGTATGAAGAGCAAATAAATTACGAGCATGTTCAATGAAATTACAGAAAAGTACCAAGAAATGATGTAACTGGTATGTCATGTGTTACCTGGAAAGGAATTGCATGCAGGTATGATGTCCATTCTATTCATCTTCAGTATGTTTTGAATTCATGTTGTGTAGTTTCATGGAAATTGGTTTCCATACCACTTTATTTTCACTTTGTGTTGTTTTTATATATATATAATTTTTTTATGATAAAAAAAAATAGTTTTGGACTGCTATAAGCTTTACCTTACTGTTCATCAGTTTAAGTGAGTAAGTGACATTTTTAAAGTTTATGTATGTTAAGTAAAGTGGGAGGGTACTTGTGTGTGTCAATCATTTTTGATTCAAATTCCTAAAAATTTGGGTTGCAGCTTCATGACATGGGAAAATGTGGGGCCCATTGCCAAACCAGTTGGGAACCGCTTTACACCTCTGCTCTGAATCAATACATTAAAAATATAAGATGTTGAGCTGTCACTAGGGCTATTTTATTATTATTATTATTATTATCTCTAAAGAGCAGTAATGACTTCTTTAAAAAACAAAAGCTCTCACCCTTTTGTCTTTATCTTGAGCTGCCATTGAACGGGATGATTTTAAACTCCCATAACCTTTCACGATGATTTCATTTTAAACCCACACTCACACCCACAAACACTAAAAGGTTCACCTGAATATGGTCACGGTATTGTAACAATGTGGCCTGGTCGGTTTCACAACTTATTTTGAAAACGTCAAATCAATCATTTTTAAACGACTATTGTCCAGAAGATAATATTTTAAATGGAGCAAATCGGTTTGGTAAATGAAAACTCCCACTCCCCTTTCCAAATTATGAAAATGACAGAAAACAGTTGTGGTCAGACTCAGAATTAATGGCACCCCCGGTAAATATGATCAACAATGGCTGTAAAAATACATCTACACTGTTTATCTTTCTGATCTTTCATTCAAAAAAATTGCAAAAATCTAACCTTTCATTGAAGAAAAGGAATTGAAAGTGGAGGGTAAATCACAAATAAATGTTTTTCTCCAAAACACGCTGGCCATAATTATTGGCTCCCTGTTATTTAATATTTTTATATATATTCAGTAAAGTGTATGTCTTGGTTTTGGTAATTTGTGTGAATGACACTACTTGAATAGCCTAAATGTGCATATGTATCTCATTAAGGGGAGATAGATAAGAGATAAGATTTAAGTTTAAAGGTGAATTGTTATAATAATGGTTATAGTACTACTACCGATAACACTAAAGGTTTCAGTCTTACTGATTTATTTAGGTACATGATCAACATGGTAGTACAATAGTACTTTTTTGATACAGCAGTTTCCCCTGTTTGTTTAACAGTAATATTCAGAGCCCATGTTCACCTCTTCTATTTTATATCCAAGAACACCATTTTGTTACTAATCCGCTCACAAACACGCAGTGCAAAAACAGTCAGCACTCTGACCCATCTACAGGTACATGGGAGTATGTCAAATGTTTGCATGGTTGAGTTCCTAAGCCTTCCCAGATAATTCCTTTAAGTGTCTTTCCTGTAAACACGTCTCCCTGAGTCAACTTTCGTCTCCCAGGGATTATGTGTCCTTTAGAATGTTTCAGTTTTTGGTTTTGAATTCATGAAGTGATGGATGTCACCGAGTTCCCCCTCAGGATGTGGGTTTGATATCAACTAACATGTATTTGATACAAACTGTGCCGGATGCAGTATATTGAATCTGAGCATGAAGATATCTCCTCTTACAGTAAATAAATGACTATTTATTGTGTTTTGGAAAAATGATCTCCAAAATAACAGATGCTATCATTCCAGATACATATTTTTTTGGTTTATAGCCCATAGAGTTGTCATGAACAGAAGAAATTGTGAACCAAACTAAATGAAGAGTTCAGATGCAAAAGCCTCTAAGTGCCATTTGAAATTTTCTTCTAAAATGATCATTTTTTATCAAGCTTGTATATTTAAGTTCAGTAATTTCACTTAAATGACAATTAATAGGTAATCTTCATAGCCATTTAAGTGAAATTACTGAACTTAAATATACAAGCTTGATAAAAATGATCATTTTAGAAGAAAATTTCAAATGGCATTTAGAGGTTTTTGCATCTGAACTCTTCAAATGTCTTTCCACCCTTGAAAGACACTACATGATTGTTTTGGACCTCTTTGACTAATCTAAATTTGCAGGGTACCCTTTCTTATTCAAATGAATAAAGAATATAATGAAACTTCCCTTATATAGCGTGTCATTAGTGATTCATCAGTAGTAAATACAAAATACAGTTTGTGAGGTGTTTAAAGAAAATGACTGAGTGGATTCTTATAACAAATCTGTTTATTCATTATTGTAGATGTATATAAATGATCTCCTTACCTTTGTTCTAAATAAGTGCATTTATATACTAAGGTATATTAAAGCAATGTAAACCATGCTTGATTAGATACAAGAGAAGCTGCCAGAGAATCATCACTACATTGATGACAACTTTTACATGATAAGATACCGTATATGTGGACACAACCTTTCTTTTATTTTACATTGTTTGCATTTCAACCCTTTATAGTGGACCCCCCAAGAGCTCGAACACAATTCAAGCCTATAGAGCCTTTATTTAATCAGATTTCTGTTAGATGTGTCTGGGCCGGTTGAAACATCTCTCACTCTCACTTAAACAGATCTTGAATTATGAGAGCCTAGTTATGTGTCAGCCTGTGCAAGTGTGGATTTCAGAAACCATGTAGATAAAACAAAAAAAATGCATGATAAGGGGAGAAATAACAAGATTAAAATATCAGTAGAAAGTTATCACAGTTTTATCAATTGGCAGCCAACTGCAACAAAAAGAGGCATAAATCACCTTGCATTGGCAAAAGCATAAATTGCAAGTAAAAAAAAGTAATAGGGCTGTACGACATATCAAAATTATCGAAATATCACACATACGCATATCGCAATGGCTTGCATGATTGACTGCATGGATTTAATACTCCAAAAGATGGTAAAAAGCCCAAGTTTTAGGTCGACGCAAATAGCAGAGAGTAGACTGGACACATGAAAGTTATGTGACATACTTTATGTTATTAGGCGCAATAAGCGAAACTCACACACATGAAAGCCGCCTCTCGGACAGCGAGTGTTTCCGAATTCAGTTCTCTCCCGCAGCTTATACTGCCAAATACACTCAAAATTATGTCAAAATGCCTGTCTTGGTGAGTATTCATGTAAATGCACGCAGTCAGTAATGTTAAGTATGTTAAGTGGAGTCAACAGTTGAGAAAGAAAGCAAGCATGTAACAATATATTGGATCCATGATGCTCTTAAAGGGACAAAGGGACATAAACCTGCTTCCATCTGTATGCTTTTGATTATTTGTATTAGCATATTACACATCGAATATCGTCCTACAAAGTAATAATAAAATAGGAAACTTTAAGGTCAATGATATGCCAGACAATACAAATTTGCATCATTACAAATGAATGAAAGCTTTTTTCTCATGTGTATAAAAAGTTTGCAAACAGCAAGGTCCTTTAAGGTTGGAGGTAATAACTTCCAGTTTTTAAGTCTGCCTTTATTATTATTACAAAGCAGGTGCTGATGAATCATATTCTTAATAATTTCCCTCGAAAGTCACATGGAACACAATAACAAACTGTATTCAAATAAACAAAAAACTTCAGAGCAAAACGGGTTTCACTGGTTTCATTAAGAAGCTCGGCGGACATGTTAAAAATACAAAAAGCATTGAATGATATAAACTACAATGGGAAGGAGTGATCAGCTTCTGTTTTATCTCGCTCACTGGGATATTTCACAACCACTCTTTGCACATTCCTGCAGCATGAGTTTATGTGCTTATAGGAACATGCATAGCTGCCCAAGACAAAGAGCTTTTCAACACAAAAAGAGAGGTGAAAGTCAAGATAGAGAGTGCACCCACCCTCCAGCACTTTTCACCGGGTTATTACAACTGTTGAAGAACTGATGGTCTGCTATGATCATCTGTTAACAATATTAACCGTTACACGACATTGTCAGTGGCATGCAAAGAAATGAACAATGGTCACCTTCTGTGCGTATGCAATTTTCCTTCAAATAAATCAAATAAAATGGTAACAAATCCAATGGCTAGCAAGACATTAATCAAGCTTAAACAGTATAAATACAGTATAATCATTTTAATTGTATAAAGTAACCTTAGCTCGGGAATTTTTATCAAGTGTGAATTAAAAAAAAATCAATAAAAATAAATAAAATACGTTTTTCTTTGTTACTTTGACCTAATGCATTATTAAATGTTAACTTATTGTAAAGTGTTACCAGTAAAATGTATTTTGAGAGACAGACAATGGGATTTTCCCGTTGCATTTAAAAAATCTAAAGCAAAAAAAAAAAAAATCAATTGTAGTCAGGACTATAAGGTGCTGTTTATTTATGTGTATGTGTGTGTGTTGCCTTGGTAGCAGAAAATTCAAAGCAGATCCTTAAATTGTTTATCGTGCCAAATCTGTAAAGAAACACTGAAATGTGTCTATACAGAACTCAAGCAAAATGGTTGTATCATAAAAACACTGAAGCTGTAAAACAATGGAAGGGTTTTAATGGAAAAAGAAATATGCATAAGACGAACAAAAGAAAAACAAACTTAAAAAAAAATGCTAAAAAAGCATGCTGAAAAACCCTCCAAACTCATCTATGACTGTTCTGAATGGAACAAATCCTTCTATTTCTGCTTTACAAAAGCATACAGTGTTGCAAATCCAGATGTTTGCCAACCACAGTGAGTCACTGCTCGTCCAGAGCTTTCTAATATGCCAGTTTTAGAACAAATCTGGCAATGGTAACAATTACTTTCTGATGTGATCCAATCCATGAAGACTTTTCACTTGAAACACACAGGTTTGTCTATGACTGTGAGGGTCTAATGTTTTTAGACTCACTAGTCAAACACGCCAAAAACATACTTGTAAGGACATTTAAACTTGACCATTTAAACAGCTCATAAATTTCCCAAATCACCAAAAAAAATTTTTCTGGCCTACATCATTTTCAAAAATATGCACTGCCACTTAAAGGAGAACTCTGGCACAAAATGAACCTTTGGTCTAATTAAACACTGGTACCTAGTCAACCGTTCTCTGAGATTTGTTTTCATGATAATCGAATGTAAAGAGTTTTATCTGTTTGTTTATCTGGTAGACTGTTTTCCAAAGATGACTCCTGTCTACACGAAGTGTACTGTCTTTATAAAATATCTTCTTATTAAACGGTCCGTACACTTACAAAGTTCTCAATGCTTCGTTTTGCATGTAGGGACCCTCATAATTTTACTGTGTTAGTGTGGGGCTATTTTGAGCCTTGTTAGTGGTATAAACTAGCAATTTCTTTTTACTTATTATATGCCCCCATATACTAGTGTTATACGCTAAACAGTTTTAGAGATAAAACTCTTTACATTCGATTATCATGAAAACCAATATCAGAGAATGGTCGAATAGGAACCAATGTTTTATTAGACCAAAGGTCATTTTTTGCGCCAAAGTTCTCCTTTAAGGAAATTTATTTTTCTAAATGTACTTTAAGGGGTAAGAAAATACATTTCAGCGACTCGTTCGACGGAGGTGTGGTGTTTTTCTTATGCTTGAAAAGGCTACTTCATAGAGTGGCTCTTGCAGTGTTGCCACGTCCACTTATTAAGGGTTTTAAAGTGAGCAAGTGCGGGGCATTTTGGTCTTATTTTTAACATTAAGCAATCATTTGAATTTATTTCAATTTATTGTGGGCTTGTTCTTGTTCTCCTAGCTAGATCTGGCAACACAAATGAGTTAAGGCTTGTACTGCTTACCCTGCGATTTCTCTTCCATATGTACACATATAGAAGAGAGAAACTTTTGATGCAAGTTAATACACATTAAACTACTTCATTAACATTTAGTTAGTTCGGTTCCGTACACACTGCGTAGGATTTGTGTAAATGTGGTTGTCACTACTGGAGTTAATTCGGTCGTAGAATGCGGTTGTCACTCCCATAAAATAATGAACTGTGTGTGAACAGAAGGATTAAGCACTAACAGGTGAAGTGACAACCACATTTAATTGCAGTGTGTAGGCTACGTGGCAGAGTTGTCATCACTAATACAGAAAAACATCTAATACAGAAAAAAACAATGTATGTAGAAATGTGTTGTTAGCATTTTGTGTCATGACAAAGCTTCCAGCAAATATCAGTCATCTTCATGAAGAGCTGGATTTCTCTCAGCCCCCACCTGCCGGCACACACACAGACACACACAACACACACACGCCCTGCCCACAGGCAACTTTAACCAAGCAGCTCACAGCCACTCTTTCACATTTCCAACTGATCAGTGTTTCCACACAGAGTGGTCATAAACAGTTTAGCTTAACTTTTTAATACCATAAAAATACCTAATGAACATGCTGTGAGTTGTTTTACTTTCTCAAACTGTCAAAACTGCCAACTGTATCCATTCTTTTCTTTTAATGTATGCAGCCTGCTTCTGTTGTGTGGGTGATCCTTAATCTTTTCTCTGATCACAATGCTTTTCAGAGCCTTTTGGTTCATTTATAGTTTGAGAGCTGAATCCCAAAACCCTGATAATTGTGTAATTTGCACTTTCCTGTCTAAAACCTAAAGACGACGAAAAAAGAAACTAATGCATGTGTACACAACAACCACCTGAAATCATCTGAGCTAAATTAACAATCATTGAGCAAATCAGGTCTATCTACAGCTATTTCAGAAGTCTTAGTTCATAAATTCAGAGTAAGCCACAGCGGTATATTAGATATAATTGTTTCTATAAATGTTTTGAAAATATTAGCTTTACATTCTTCTATGTTTAGAAGGCAGTGACTCTTGCCAACAGCAGCAGGAAATTCTTGCCAGTCCTCACCTGTAGTCAGGGATGGTTT
The DNA here is from genome assembly GCA_038021265.1 of Cyprinella venusta. Taxonomy (NCBI): domain Eukaryota; kingdom Metazoa; phylum Chordata; class Actinopteri; order Cypriniformes; family Leuciscidae; genus Cyprinella; species Cyprinella venusta. The sequence goes on from CM075875.1 coordinate 12,906,535, forward strand.
TACTTCCTTTAATATATACCTTTACCTATAATTACAGACTTTATCTATAATCAAAGATCTATAATCAAATCAAATCAGGCTGCTATTCTGTCTCTCTGTTATGAAAGTGAGACGATACATCACTTAAATCAGCATGCTTATAGAAGATGAAATACAAAACAAACTTTCATTTCTATTTTGTCCCAGGATTAAACTGGTTCTGTGGCAAGTGAAACAGGAAAATTAACGAAACAAAAACTAAAATGTCTAGCCTGGTGATTGAAAACCAACTGAACTAAGCTATTTTGCTTATTCATATGATCATAAATTAATTTGAACAGACTTATGGAACAGTACCAGGTGTAGTGGAAAGTGGTATTAACATGTAGAAGCATATATACTAATCAAATGTGCAGAAATGGTAGCTGGTTCATTATGGACAATAATAGTCATTTTTAGATTATATGTTATTTGCTTCCGTCCATGTAATCTGGAAAGAACAGATCACATTATTATTCAACAGATTTACTTATTTTACTTACTAAAACCACAGCATATGTGATTCAGTAAATTTAAAAAAGCACCCAATTTACACAGGATGAAACCTGCTACTGAAATACAAGGATGTCTCATCCCAGTAAGCCAAAGGTGAGGGCTTAGACTAGTCAAGCAAAATCTCACTGCCTGAAAAAACAGAACCATGTGTCTATTTAACAACATGCTCTCTACATCAAATCAAACAAAGCTTCCCATCAAATGTGATTATGCAAGATGGAAATAAATCAACAGCACTGCTGATTCTTGCCAGATTTTGCTTCTGTGTCCAAACCCTTAATTGTTTAACACAGACAAAGCCTCGGTGGAATTGTGTGAAGAGTGTTTTGAATACTGCCTCAGTGGAAGGTAACTAGTCTTTAGTATAGAAATATAGCGTCTCTTGAAATGCAGTTACACACAGGCTGATCAGCACAATGCCGATTGAGCAGTGTTGTCAAACCGCTGACTGTCTTTCTACTGTGTTATGGCATGAGAGCAATCCTGACACTACAACACAGTCCACAATTTCACAATTTTTTATTTCTAATAATATCCATATAAATTAGACCAATGGTACTTAATCATTTAGTGTAACCTCATAAACTGAACTTAATTCACCATTGTTTAGACTAGAGGAAACTATAAACTTTCACATTACATTAAAATCTATGGAAAAAAAAACTTTCTTTAAGTTATCAGGAAACAAAGAGCCCAGTATTTTATGTACATGACTCTTATAACATGCTACCGTAATTTTTCCCATCAAAATCAAGAGATTTTTTTTTTATTTGAGCATATTTAGGACCATTTTTTGTTTAGATTTGATTCTTATTATATTCTCAACATAAATAATATAATCAACATAAATTAAAGATAGTACATATAACACAGCTGGCATACATACATACACACATATATATATATATATATATATATGAAGAGTTCAGATGCAAAAGCCTCTAAGTGCCATTTGAAATTTTCTTCTAAAATGATCATTTTAATCAAGCTTGTATATTTAAGTTCAGTAATTTCACTTAAATGACACTGAAGATTACCTATTAATTGCAATTTAAGTGAAATTACTGAACTTAAATATACAAGCTTGATAAAAATGATCATTTTAGAAGAAAATTTCAAATGGCACTCAGAGGCTTTTGCATCTGAACTCTTCATATATATATATATATATATATATGCAATTGTTACACTTTCACAAAGAAAATAAGACACTTTTTGCATTATACAAGAGGAGGCACTTAATTGTCTTGATTCAAATGCTTCATTGAATAATTCTGCAGTAAAGCTTTAATGTCTTTATGCACATTGTAACTACTTCTTTACTTTGAATTTCGGTTGAAGTTTTGTGAGATTCACACAAACTAAGATAAGAATACATTAATCAAAATCGCATATATGAATTATGACATTTCTAACAATCATGACAATGTCTATAACAAGTAGGCCTAACAAATTATCTGATGAGCATTTTATTAAAAGACAATGATAAGAAATGTACTCTACCAATAAGTGTTACCAATCACTACTAACATGAAATTCCCCACTTTCCCCCATTTTAAAAAAAGGGATTTTTAGACTGCCAGCCTGCAAGCTGGTGTTGAGCTTGTTTAGTTGGTAACCTACAACTGATCTTCCAGCTGAAAACTAACCAGGTTAGGGATTAAAGAATACCAGTGAATGTGGATGCAATGATAGATTCCAGCATGGTGCTAATTCAAAAATCCCCATAAAAGATATTTGTGAGAAAAAAAAGCATTAGAAAAGAGACGGCAGATCACTCACCTGTGGTTGAACACATGGTCCAGTTCTCCGGAACTGCAGAGAAACTCTTTATCTTTATTTCTCGTTTTGGACCTCCAGGTCGGGAAACGTTTCTTCTTCTTCTTCTCGATGGGGCTGGTGGGCAGTGAGTCCGGGGATGAGGTGATGTCTACAGGACTTGACGGTAAAGTCATAGACGAACCTCTGAAACTAGCGCGTTCGTCTTCGGGTGAGGTTCCCCACTGACCGTCAGTCCTGTCTGCATCCCTGGTTTCCTTACTTAAACTCTTTGACTTCCCAAATAGCTTCTTAATTTTGGACTTTGATATGCTCATGGTTAAGTATATAGGCCTACGACATGTACAAAAATAAAGTTTCCCTTTAGTCAAATGAAGGTGTTCAAACTGAAAGTTTGAAATGCGCACGCTTTGTTTGACGCGCGCTGGAGGTTTGGTGTTATTCACGCGCTCCTGAAGCTCAAATGAGCGTGCTGGGCGGAGCGCGCAGTTCATATTTGAACTTCGTAGCCTATTTACTTTGGTCTGAGCTGTAAAATTTTTAAAAAGTAGATTTTAAAGATTAACATTCTGGAACTGGAATATATAGACCCACAACTTGTTCTTAATTATCTATTGTTAATTTACAGCGCTTATTTTAATAAATCTAATCTCTATTTGCTGTGTGTGAAGCAACTGCAATTTATTTCGAACGGAAAGGGGTTATAGCGTCTTCTGGTGGCCAGACGTCTTAAACTCACAACTTGTAATTAAATCATATCTTTTTTTTAATATGACAATTAAATTAATACATTGTAGACGTTCTTTTGTTCTTTAAATGTTACTGTAACTCTTTAAATAAAATAAAATTTGATTAAAACATGAACAGTACTTCTATTAATTTGGTAACACTTTACAATAAGGTTTATAAAATTAATGTATTAACTTACATGAACGAACAATGAACAATACCTTTGTTAAAGTATGCAATTTATTTTTTTATGTTAGTTAATACAAAAATACTACTGTTTATTGTTTGTTCATGTCAGTTCACAGTGCATTAATTAATGTTAACACATACAAACTTTGATTTTAATAATGTATTAATAATTGTTGAAATTAATATGAACTAAAATTAATAAATGTTTTGAAGTATTTTTCATTCTTAGTTTAACTAAAGTTGTTATCTAATTAACCATATTGTTAAGTATTACAATTAATCTTTATGTTGATTTCAACATTCAAAAATACATATTTCAAAACAAAATTCGTATTTTAACTTAAGTTAATCCACTGTGAACTAGCATGACCAATAAACAATTGTATTTTATTTTATTAACATCTAAAAATAAATACTGTAATGTCATGTCATTGTTTGTATATATTTGCTAATGATAAAGTTCTCAATTGAGAGTTAACCGTCAAGTGTTAGCAATGTTTTAGACTTCTAGAATTTGTTTCATTTGTAAAACATTTTACTGTTTTTTCCTGTCTTCAGTTTCACTTTGTCTTTTGTAATATCCCTTCGACAAAAGTCAGTGACATTTTTTGGTCAAGTTAGTTTGTCTCACTTTAAAATGCCCATCCTGTTAGATAAAATGACAAAAACTACTGTAGCAGATTCTCAGAATTCCCCCTCCCCCAATGAGCAATGGCTAAATATAAATATCTATCCATTCTAAAAAGGTTTTATATCTGTACTACAGCCAAAATGTGTGGATACCCTTAACACTGAAAAGAAGGACTGAAATGGAAATGTCAGAAATCTCTTGAAAAAGTGTTGTACTAAATTTACATCGAGTCACTTCAAAATTTGTCATAGCTGCCAGCAGTTTATTTAATGAGAGTGCGATGGCATATGGCAAACATGCAGTATTTTCATAATGTCAAACCTGTTCCTTGCACGCACACACACATACAGACCCAATCAGAAACCTACAAAGAGCAACATTTTAACATTCAATTACTCAGAGATATGGGCTGAATATGGAGGGAGCATCTTTCTCTCTCAAAAACAAAACAAAAAAAACAATGTGATTTCTTTAAATGCACAAAGCTGAAAACAGATTTTAAAAAGGGGGCCCTGACCCAACTTTCAAATAACTTTGCCAATGATCTCCAGTAGAGAACTCAAAGTGAAAGGAAGGCAAACTGGAAAAATCCCTACATTTTCACTCAACTGTCCACTCCATTGATGGATCGGCATAAGCAGAGGAGTGGAAAAAGGAAACAAGCCCCCCTGCAACACAATCTTCCTGTTTTTTTGTTCCCACAGGGCAGCAACTCACTCATTTCCAACCACGTTTTCTTTTTTGCTACTTTTGAGGAAATGTGTAAGGCCAGATGAGTCATTACAAGTATCATTCTATTACATTCAGTTCATGAATATATAAAAGTTGCATGTTAATCCCCCCCCAACAAAAATCCCAAATAGAATTGAAAAAACATGGCAACCAATTTCTTTCAATATTATCTTTCGTCAAATCAGAAACATCAAGTTTACACTCAACATCGTCTCAACATAAAATGCAGTTTTTTACTCCGGGCCTTTAATCAAACTTGATAGACTAATCTTGTAAGATTTGTCTGTCTATATAGCCATCCTTCATAACAGCACACGTTAAAAACAATTCATCTTCTTTAAATGAGATGCCCCTTGTAAACCATTTCCTTAAAAAACAAAACAAAACAAAAATTAAGCTACTATTCAAATTGTAAAGGACACTTCAAGTGAAGTCGTTCTACCTCTAGAGCTACACAGGCATTTCCCTTCATGTGTTTGGTGCCATGGGATGCAGTTATGATGGCGCGGCACTCTCAACATTAAATAACGAATCTAGAGTGAATAAGGCAGATCTATAGAATCTCTTCATGCATCTATAGTCTCTGTTAAAGAGGCTTTTCTTTCATCCAAAGGCCACAGGTGCTACGAATTTACTACATGGTATGAAAGGTGCCATTTCTGCAAACAACAGATGACTAATGTATATGATATGAACTTCATATTTGAGTATTGAACATCACAAGTCAATATGCACTTCATTGAAATCAGTAAAGTGTCTTTTGAGACATCGGTCGGTGTGTTCAGCGGGCTACACTGCTCTCTAAAACTCTCTGAAAATAAACACTGGAGCTTTCAACACTGTTCAAATGCATTTAGATACAAACAAAACAAAAATGCTTTATAACTCTTCACGTTACAAGCTTCCAAAAAGCATCGTTTTCATATTTTAAATCCATAATAAAACAAAAGGCTGGTGAACCCACTCTGTTATTGCTACATAGTGTGGGTGAGAAAAATAGATATGCGTGAGCCACATGCTCACACGCTGTAAGCCATCGATACACTGACAGTATCTGGCGTTTTCTGCTTTAACACTTAAACTAGGACAAAAAAAATAGCCTTTCGGCCACACCGAAATTGTATGATGTCCTAAAGAGCTGTAACGGAGGAGGGAGAAATCATGCATTGGGTATTTACTCTAAATAAAAGAGAAGGAAAAAAGGAGTCCTTAAGCTTGTTTTTTTCTCTTTCTCATGTGAGGAAAATTAAACAGTCCCAGCGCAGGGAGGAGAGTGGAGGAGATTTTGAGCCATTATTTGACAAGCCGTTTTGCTACGTCAGCGTAGGCGATCTCAATCTCCTTGTCGCTGGGACATGTGTTGGTGAACTCCTCACGCTTGTAGGCATTGTTCAGGTATCTCCAGATGCCCGTCATGTCTTTAGGGATCTCAAAGCCTCTGTACTTCTTTGCCACCACCTGCAAACCAAAAGAGGGAAAATTAACTGGTAAATCCTTCTGCTCATTTCGCCATGTATTATGGCACATACTGTAATAATCATACTAAAAGATCATTTAAAGCCCAAAACAATATGGTGAAATTCTCTTTAATCAGAGGTAGAGGTTGACCTGGTCGACAGGTTACCTTAACGATGTGGAGTTTGGGCAGCAGGTTGCAGTCAGCCAGAGTCATCTCTTTACCGTCTAGGAACATGCGCACAGAGGCCTTCACCTCCTCCATGCTGTTGTGGTCGATCTCGTCCGGTAGAGGAGAGCACAGGTACTCATCCAACTTCTGCAAGGTCTTCAGCAGTCCCCTTTCCAATGCTATGTCATCCACAACAATTAAGAGATGGTTAAGAAGAATTTTTAATGCTAATGCCAGAGATAAGCTTTTTTTTCCCACAGAGTTTTAAAATGTTTTCCACTGATAGCAAGTGAACACTCAAAAAGAAATCTAAAACACACAAAACTGACCATCTCAGGTGTGGTTGACATCCAAGCAAGCAATTTTGTGTTTAAAAGACCCTGACGTCTAGCATAAACAAGGCAAAATTTGGGCTATCTGTGAAAATGTTTTAGATGTCTAACCATAGCCCAAGAATAGACACAGGCTATGTGAAACATGTCAAAGAAATGAAACCAAACACCTTGTAATCACTGTTGACATGATAAACATCTCACTAGTGATTTTGGCAAAAATGAAATGTAACCAAATTCAAGGTTATTTTGTCCAGAAGGTGAAATTATGACTATTGCTTGCTGGGTTTTAACATGTATTGCGATTAATTAAAAAAAAATACAACTTAATCATATAAATCAAATTTGTTCCTCTGATTTTCACCTTGCAGACAGACAGCCACTTAAAAGCTTTTTTTTTTTTAAATCTGTGTTTGTTTTTCCAAATTGCAAAGACACAACACAGACAAAATATCCCAATTCACAGTAAATTAACTAATTCACTTAATTTAATGACAGAGTATTGTGTTGTAAAAAATGAAGAGCAAGTTTAAGAAATAAATATGAAAATGTAATATAATAATATAATTTAATTCACTAAATTATAAAAAATAGGGCTGTCAAACGATGAATCGCATCCAAAATAAAAGTTTGTGTTTACATAATAGATGTGGTTGCACTGTGTATAATTATTTTATATATAAATACACACATGCTTGTATAGATTTTATTTTCATGTATATACTGTGTATAGATTTATATATAATTTATATTATATATAAATATAAATATTTTATATATAAATAATATTTTTTCTTAAATATACATGCAACAGCCCTAAAAAAAACAAAAAATACAAAGAATGAATAGTGATCTACCCTCTAGAGGGAGAAAGTTCCAAAAGAGAATTGCAGTGTTTAGTTGCACTTCTACTTAGCTGCCACATTAGGGCATTATTACACTCCAGTGAAAGCTGATCCTGACACTTCACATACACCTAATATCAGCAGACCACTGTAATGGGTTACCTGTTAAGCTATAAATCTTCAAAAGTGATGAACTAAATGCTGACTAAAATGCTACGGCATGTTCTGCTCTCCACGAGAGGTCTCTTAGCAAGTTCTCCTGTCTGCTAGCACTGAGACAATGTTGACAGACTCCAGCTGGAATAGAGAGGCTGTTATCACCCACAGTCAACATTTCATAAGGGTGGAGACTCTTGAAGTTAGTTTATGTTCAGGGTCACTGCTAAATTGTTATTGAGCCAAAGAGTCTTTGAGATTGTGCGACATTACACCAAGGCAAATTCCTAGCATATTATTCATTATGACAACAGTTCTACACCTTCTGATAAAAATGCAGCTGCTGTTACTTTGACCTAAAGTCAGTTTCATGTTAACAGTGTTTAGTTTGGAAGTTGACCTAACTATCAAATTGTGGCCCTGCCTACAGCACTAAAGTATGTAAATGAAACACTGGATCCAAGCCCTGCGTTATCTAAACTAGAGACAACACTGTTTACATGCAAAACATAAGACATGGCAACCATAACCAGGTCTAATCTATTAAACTAGAGCAATAGAAAGCATTTGTGTGGTTAAACTGAGCTTATCAAATGAACAATGTACATTTGTTAGATTGTTTAGAGGTGAGAGAGAGTGAAATCTTTCTGGTTACCCTCATTGGCATCAGGTTTGGAGTTCTTGATGAAGGCAGAGAACTTGGCAAATATATCCATCCCTGCAGTGTTGGATTCTGGGTGTCTTGCACCAAGTTTAGAGTACCTGAGTGTACAAACACACATAGAAGTAGAAGTCAAATAAAACATTTTGACAGGGTGTTGACAGATGCAACACTTAAATACACAAACACACTCTCTCACTAACTTTGGAGGGCAGAGGACGTCCTCTAGGAACTCTTCGATCTTGTTGACATCTGTCTTGACCTCTCCATTATAGGTGATGAAGGGAGGGTGGGTTCCTGGGGCCAGATTCTGCAGATCAGCTGGTTTTCTACCACAAAAAAAAAAAAAAAAAACATAAGTTCAACATTAACATGTCTATGTTCACACTGTCAGTTTGGACCATTGAAACAAAACTTACAGTAGCATCTCAAATACTGTCTGTATGAACATGCAGCAGGAGTCAAGCCAGGATTCTCTTACCAGTAACCATAGCAAGGTCCATAAAACTGAAAAGTTATCACTTTTGATATGCCAAATGCCCAATCAAGCCAATGAGTTCATCCATCAAATCTTCATTAACTACCAGCAGCTTTTATATCTTGGTGGAGAGTGGACATTTGAATAATGTGTAGAACACACCAAACTTACTAGAGCAGCTCCAGTGGAGAACAGTGACTGAAATTAACCGTACTATGAGTGAATGTAACCACATTAAAGACTCAAATACAGGACTGGCAACCGTATTCTGTTGCTGTGTGAACGTGGCCTATGAATCTACTTCCCATAACGATGAAACTCTTCAGAACATTTCAATTATGTTCAGTCTATATACCCTACGCAACTTTGCTCAAACAAATGTGAGATTAGACCAAAGCTATGGGAACTGTAGAAATGTTTTAGTATTTACCTGCAGCAGGAGGCCGGCAGAACCCAAGGATATTTAATGAATTGTTTTTCTTAAGAATACAAGGTGATAAGATCCCTCAGGGGCTGTGTACAGTTCGGACAATACAGGGGTTTTCCAGAGCACTCAGAACTTAGCTTTGTATAAAACTAGCATTGGTAAATACTAAACCTAACCCTAAAAGAAATATATTTGCCATAAAAAACAACAATGTTCTACATTAATCGTTTTTTTTCCCCAAACAAGGACGTCATCCCCTGATATCCACAAATGGAGGCTGTGAAATATGAAAACACTTGAGTGTTCAGGAACAGAGGGGGGTTAGGTCCCATGAGGCCTTGAAGGCAGGAACACTCTGATCTTACCAACTGCAACAACAGGAAATGACCTCACACCTCTGGCATGAGCAGAAGGAGCACCCTATCCCTCATGTTGGCACAAAGGAAAGGGTTGGAGAGGATAAAACCAGCAGCTCGAAAGAAAGAAAGGCCGACTGGCAGAAAGGATTAGCCTAATTTCCACGTGCATTATCAAAAACGGCATTATCAAAGAAAAGTGCTGAGGCCTATTGTACTGTATGTATGTGTGTGTTTATGTATATTTGTATGTGTGTACGTATGCATGTATGTATAACCCCAAATCAGAAAAAGTTGGGACACTTTGTAAAATGCAATAAAATCAAGAATCTGTGATTTATTCATTTTATTTAACCTTTTATTAACTGACAAAAGTACAAAGAAAAGTTTTCTGTTTTCACCGACTAATATAATTGTATTTTGTAAGTATGAACAAATTTGATGGCTGCAACACACCCCAAAAAAGTTGGGACCGAGACAAAACAAAAGTGAAAAGATTATCCAAATTAGATTATCCAACTATTTTGAAACAGTCCACAATGTGGAGGAGAATTGGTAATAGTTGAGGCTGAGGGTATCATGTTTGGGTGTAAAAGTGCTTCTCAGTCTTTTTAAGCAAAGATGGGTCATGGCTCATCACTTTGTGCCAAAATCTTGAGGATTAAAAAAAAAAATCACATTTCTCAATGCAAGATTGCAAAGCATTTATGCCTTTCATAATCTTCCATACATAATATTGACACACGATTCAGGGAATCCAGAGAAATCTCAGTCTGTGTTGGGTAAGGCAGTAGACCTCTGTTGAATGAGCCCTCAAATGGCATTGCACAAGATACCATCATGCTACTCTGTCAAATACAGCCACATGTCCAACCGGCTTTAACCCATGAACTGTGCACATTGAACAAAGAAAAAGCATTGACGTGTACCTGGACATTAAAGAGGGCTCAAACATTTTTTAAATTACATTATCGTATTAGTTTTATTACATTAGTACATTATATTACATTAGTTTTTGGATGCTAACAATTATTATAATGAACAAAGTTCTACAAAAACACACACCTCTTAAGGTCCACAGTGGTTACATTGAAGACCACACCCTTTAGCCACAGGATCATGAAGAGACGCTGAGAAAATGGACAATTGCCGATGCTCTCTCCATCACTGCCCGCCTGAAAGAGAAAGAAAAATGTGTTAGTCTGACTTCATAAAAGCATATGAAATAACTCAACAAAACAGTCATTATTCCAATGAGTTGCTGAGCAGTGAACATTTTGCAATCACAGGGTCATTATCGTACAACTCTGTATCAGACTATAGCCAGGGAAACCAACTAAACCACAACAAGAAAGATATTTTAACCGTTAAACAATCAGCTCCATGTTACTGAGAATTATTTGACAGGAAGACTCACTTTAAACCAGCTTCCAACACACAAAACCTACATTAAGAGCAGAGGGCAAACATTTTGTCCTTTTCCAGAATTAAAAAAAAAAAAAAAAAAAAATCAGTTTTAACCCAGTGGATGGTGAGAGCTACAACATAATAACATGGTGCCCTTTCAATACCGACGAGACCTTCCAAAACCTTCAAAGTCCTGATTATGTGCAGACAAACTTAACTATATAGGCTACATCTATGTATACTAGAGATGCACCAATGTATTGGCTGATTTGATTCATTTACAACCATTGGCATATAGGCTATAGCATGAAAAGGCTGATCTAACAAACTGATGGTTTATTAATTAACTGCGTGAAGGCACCGAGTTTTATAATGTCTGTTGCATTATCCAAGATTGTAATCTAATATTCCTCCTGCGTTGCTGTCTGCATTTAAAGACAAGAGAAGAAAAATCACTCACTACTCTTGATTAAATTACTTTTGTAAATTTTATAAGGATTAATGTATAGGGTCCTATGATTTTCGCGATGCGGAAAACGTGGACGGAGTCCAGTCATTAAAACGAAATTGACAAATTCCATGACATTCCACATTATACAGTAAAACTTGCAAAAAGTTAAATATTAAGCGGCAAAAAGATTATTTTTATATGAATCCTGCATGTTCTGTGTGTCACTGTGTGAATGAATGTTACTGTGTGAATGTTTCATTTACCCCTCACAGTCATACACACGACACACACTGTATTTTCAGCCTCTACCGCCTCACTATACGAGAACAAGAATGGATGAACTTCATCTCCACTTCATGAGCATTTTACCATTTCAGTTGACAAAATCTATTGTCACGGTCAGAAACTCAAAGGTCTTCACGGCAACCCATCAAAATAAAGGTTCAGTTTAATTAATTGTGACAGAAATATATTACTGTTGTACAGTATAATTTAGCTACGTCTCAATGTAAGAGTATGTATTTAATTTATACAGTGAAGAACATGCAGTATTATGTTACATTTGTTTACTTTATTTCTGCACCTGGAAACTGTTAAATCTACCTAAAAGCACTGTTTATTTCATATATCTTTGTTCTATTGTGTATTTTTGTTGGCCTGCTGAATGTTAAATGGATCCAATCCATGTTCATTAAAAATTGTTTGATGATGCAGCAATTAACTAGCTAGTAACTTAATGCATACAGCATATTTATCCTGAGAGCAAAAATAATAGCAATAATATATGTCCTATTATGTTTTGTGTTTCTTTATTTGCTAATGAGGGAAATGAGTGCCATTTAAAAAAAAATAAAGGATGGTTATATGCATCATGTTAAGGACTTCTTTAACAATGTATTTTCTGGCATTTATTATACCAATAAATCTTAACCTCAAATATTCAGATAACGAGTGTATGTGTGAACATTTTTAAAAGACATGAATTCCACAGTGGAGATATCACCTAAGGAGCCCAGCCTCCTCCTCCACATTTCTCAGCTGAATACCACAATACGTGTGAACTCCAACACACAACAGACCCTCATGTTTTCTTTCTATCTCTCCTTTAGTCCACCGCTAATCTCCAGAAACAAGATGTGTATGATTCAGAGCATAGAGATGTTCCTGTGTGCTTCAGCAATTCAGATTCAGCTAACTATACAATGAGCGAACAGCAGTGATGCATGTCTCAAGACCACTTTTACGTAGTCTCAGTCTTGACGGTCCTTGGTCTTGGTCTCGTCTTGGTCTCAGACCTCTCGGTCTTGTCTAGGTCTTGCTGTCTCAGACCGACATAGTGGTCGGGGGAATCAGTGATATAATACTACAATATCCACGACAATATCCACAACGGATTGAAGCACGCGTCCCGAGTGAAGACAGTGCGGTGTGCGCGAGCCACACAAGAAAACACTGTATCCATGCCACTGATCGCAGCAGCAACTTGATTTTGACACATATCATGTATAGTTTTTGAAGAATTAATATTTGGTAAAACACACATCAGTGACATGATGGGTTGCACAACTGACAGATGACTTTAAGCACACCGCCAACAGTGTGTGTGTGTAACCATAGCGTTGTTGTGCTGCTTGATTAATTTTGTTTCTGAATTCTTTGAACAAAAGTTCAAAAGAACATTATTTCATTGAAATAAAAATATTATGTACCATAATAGGCCTAAATGTTTTACTGCCACTTTAGATTAATTTAATTTAATTTGTACTTGCTGAAAAAAAGTATTTTGGGTTTTTTTTTATAAATATACACGCACACTAACCCCAAACTTTGGACATTATTGTATATCCTTCGTGGACTGGGTGATTATCTCAGAATTTTTGCAATGTCTTAAAAAAAAAAAATCTGATATAATTTTTTTTCAGAAACAAAAGTATTTCTAAAAAATATTTTAATTAATTTAACAGGCTCTTTATCATAAATAGTTTGCTGTATGCATTGATGTTTTTCTTTAACGCCTGTATTAAAATCAATTGAATCAAGTTTCCTGCGCATTTCATGTAAGCCTTAGGTGTTACTAATTAGTCATGTAAGAGTTTTTAATTACAGTTAGGATGCTGCCTCATGAGGCAGTAAGAACAGAGTGGGAGTAAAGGTTAGCTAGATGAAATCACCACCGTTTATTGAATGAAAACCCATTGCGTACAATTTCAGGAAGGCATTACGCAATCATAAATTGTCTGTTCTGGATTCTAGCACGTTCTCAGTTCAATAAGCCACACAGAGCAGCACTGATATCTAAATCAGCTTTTATTCTTCAGCAGTGTATTGTTGTTAGCTCTCTTGTTATCTAGTTTTGCATGTTGAAAAGAATCCAGCAGTCCAATAGACAACAGAAGACTTTGTTCTAGAGAGTTCTCTCTCTCTCCCTTTCATTCGTCCTCCATCTCTCTCCTGTCCAGACACCCTGCTGGTATCTCTTGTTCATACACTTTCGCTCTCTGTGTGGTGAACAAAAGCTTTACTTTTGTTCAGTGCTCAATTGTGGCAGGTCCTTCTCCTGCAGACTCGGGGTTCATTTTGAGCAGTTTATTTTGTTAAAAACAGGCAGATAAAGACGGAATTGCTGCCACTTTCACATACATTAATCAGCTCACATATTTAAAACAAACCCTGATTGATCAGAGAGGGGAGTAAGAGATTTAATGGCTCAAAATAATTAAGTGATTCCTGGAGGCTTTCCTGTAGCTCAAACAGTAGAGCGTTGGCGCTTGCAACGCCAAGGTCATGGGATCGTTTTCCAGGGAATTGATGCAATATAAGTTGCTTTGGATGAAAGCGTCTGCCAAATGCATAAATGTAAATGGATTCTGCCCAATGAAAGATGCTTTGAGAGGAAACAGGAAGAGTATATGGACAGGACAGGAGGACAACAGTTTCCATAGAGACACAAATGTTCTGTCTGTCCTGTAGAGTTCAGTCTATTAGGGCTGGCAATTGACTATATAAAACAGCCTGTTACACAAACTACAACACTACAAATTTGGGTTATGAAGAAAAACATTAAAATCAAAGATTATTTGCTTTGTGTGTCTAAATCCTTCAGCAGAAATAAAGTTACGATTGAAGTGCAATCCTGAATGCGTTTAAATTTGTAGACCAAGGGTTTTCAATCTTTTAGATGCCACGACCCCAATATGAGAATCATCCTCGTGTGAGGGACCCCATCATAAAATTTAAAAGGCAGCTATAAACAACACATTACATTAATATTATAAATCTAAAGATTAGTTTCTATTAAAGTTACAAATTATTATATATTTTTCTATAGTAATATTATTTATTTGCTTAAATTTAATCTAATTAAATAGATTAATTACTCATGTAAAATATTCTATTCATTTATTAAATATAATTTATTTGTTATTGTAATATAATTAAAAACATTTTTATCAATGTTTCAACATTATCAATGTTGAAAACTGAAAAGTAAGTTGTGCAGCTTAATATTTTTGTGGAAATTGTTACATTTCTTTCTTTTTAATTTCAGGATAATTAGAAAGTTCGAAAGAACAGCGTTTAGGCTATTTGAACAAGAAATAATTTTATTATTTTATCTATTTAATTTCAAATGTCTTTGCTGTCACTTTTGGTCAATTTAATGCATCTTTGACAAATAAAAGTATTAATAAAAAATATTGCTGAACCCAAACTTTTGATACAAAAGAAAGAAGAAGATTAATTTATTTATATATGCCTTCTTGTTCTCTTGATATCACAGATAAAATATCAAAGGAATCCTGTGTGACTAATCATGATTGGGAATGACAGAAGAAACAGAAAATCCAGTGATAGGAAATGTAATGATTTAAAAAAATAAATAAATAAAGATCATTGTGGCCTGAGATCATTATGGCTCTGTTTTTTTTTTAGACAAAACCATTCAATTTTAAGGAAGTCAAATAAATTACTAAATCAGAAATGGTGTATCACAGAGGCCACAAACAGTGTTACGGATAGTGTTGGTCCAATCAGTTTTCTTGTTGCAGTACCAGTAATGGCCTGCGGGTCACCACAGCTGTGGATTCCCCAGGGTGTGTTCTCTACTCATCTGCTCCATTCATCACAACAGAGAGCAAACAGACTTTCCTCACACAAAGAGGTTTCATAACAAGACCAATTGTTGGTATTAATGAGGGATGTCGAGAGAAAAATCACTCAAAAGGACGCCTGCCATTGATGTCCTTACAGAATTTTATTTAAAAGAATCTAAATTTAATGTTATAAACCAACTCCAGGTGCTTTTCATTCTAATAAAAAAGCACATTAACTAACTACAACAATAAAGCAACAAGACAAGACAAGCATGAACAAAAAAGAGCAACAGGTGGGCTTTCATAAGCTTGAGAGGATTCTCTCCCGTTAACTTGTTAAACCCCCTCCTGTCTTCCTGTCTTACTCTCCCTCTTCTCTTTCCTGCCCTTCTGCAAGGCCTCTGAGGATGGTGGGGAGGGGAGCAGAATATATTCCAGAAATGTCCGGCATGGGCTGTTGTGAGAGGGTTTTGTTTAGGTTTTGCGATGTCGACAGAGGGCGAGCATTTCCTCTGAGACAGCTGCTCACTCATCTAATCTTTATTGAAACACATTCTATTTGGCTAAAATAAGCAACAGCTACACAACACACTACTGACACCTCAAGACACAGGAACATCTGTGCTCCATGTTTTTAATCGGTCAGTTTTGAACAGAACTGATGTTGTTCCCTTAAAATCGGAATGGTCCGAATGACCTTTGAAAGAGGCATGTGGTCAAAAATGAAGAGCAGCAGTGTGTTTGCATCTCTGTTCTCCATAGATGTTCTCTATAAACATCTCTCCATTCAAGGAGGTCTAGCTCACTCTCTGATCCATATGGATGACTCTCCAAACACAAACAGAGCCCTTTTGTTCAACACCTCTTAAAAACACATTGGGTGCATCCAAAAGAAAAGAGGGAAAAAACAGATGGCAGTCCGAGGACGTAAAAAGACAGGCTGTTTACCTTATATGGCAACACCTAAACCTCTAAAACGCAAAGCTTATACTTTTTTTAATCAAATTAAAATTTACTCCAATCAAAGAAGACAGATAATAAAAAACTATTTACTGCTTTTCCATTTTAAACTTCCCAACTCTTTATCCACTTTGCTGCTGAAGTTTGACTCAAAAAAGGTTTTCAATTCAGTGAATCGTTTTTTTTTTTGTTGTTTTTTTTTTAAACTGATTGTTTAGAATGATGTCAGATTGTAGTAAAGATGTTTTTCTGGATAATTAAAAAATTAATTATTTGTAATTTTTTAAAATAAAAATATACACATAGGCTACTGTTGAATATTTGATGTTTGGAAAAGCCTGGTACAACATGTTATCCACGGCTGCCAAGATTTATTTGATTAAAAAAAAAATTGAAGTACTAATACTGTGGATAATTTTGTTAAAAAAATATTATAGTTATATATGATGTATTATAATTATGATAGTCTTTTTTAAATCCCCATTACTCAGGTATCATTAAATGGTATCTAGATATACGTTTTCAACTATATCACCCAAAAACCTAGATTATCATCACTATGTTGTTCCCTGCTAATATACTGCATTATGCCACATTCTCTCACATGTAAATACTAAGCATTTCTTAATAAGCTGTGCAACACTGTCAGGGACAGATTGAAGGATTCGAACTCCCTAAAGAAGCAGCACACATAGCTACAGCTGTCCAGTGGAGACAGTGAGTCATGGTGCAGTAGCTGGTAAGTGTGTCATCGTCTCCATCTGATCTGCGCTCTCATCTCTTCCAGCACAGCTCTAAAGACGTCAGAGGGCAACTCAATCTGAATGCATGAAGTTGGAGTCTCTCTCTCTTATATAATATTTCACTATATTAGTGAAGACAATGCATTTTGTCAGTAAAATGTCCTCAGTGTTGGTTTTCATAATATTTCACTAAACAAGTGTGGACATTTGGCCCTCACGAGAATAGCTAAACCTGTACACCCATACACACTCCTGCCCTCTATTTCAGCCTCCCTTGTTAGGTCACACTGTGAGATTCCCACAGGACAGAAATGTGTGTGTGTGTGGAGGTGGGGCCGAGGGGAAGTGCCCAGCAAACTAAATTTAGAACTCCAAACAGCCAAACTCTTCACAATCACAATGTGCTCATTCTCCAGCCCCTGTGCACAATCTGACCATGGTGTTACCTTATAAGGAATGAAAAGAAAAAGGGAAGGAGAAAGAAGAAGAAAAAAAGACATACAGAGTGAAAGAAGGATTTCCAATTACAGAGAAACAGATTGAGTCACATACATTTTCCAAATGATGTTTGCATCAGGAAAACTATGATTTTATGTCCTGATATATGGATGGTATTGGGACCCCTTTTGGGTGGGAAGAAAGTCATAGTCTCTTACAAAGTTTCTATTCAGACTCCTGGGGGAAACGGTTTCACGGTTTAGAAAAGAAAATGAATCAGGATTTTAACATTGTGGATTAAGATTCTCTAATAAGTTAGAATGATTTCTGAAGGATCATGTGACACTGAAGACTGGGGTAATAGGCCTAATGCTGAAAATTTGGCTTTGTGACAATTACATTTAGCTTATTTTGAATTTTCATATTTTTTTTTCAAAATCAATATTGTGAAACACAACATTACCTACCCCGTTTACGCGAAAGTGGTCAAACAAAATCACTTATGTGCAAAGGTACAGTCAACTTACATATAAAAAGTAACATACATACATACATACATATATATATATATATATATATATATATATATACATGCATTTGAATTCTGCCTGTTTCCAGATTCCATACAGGCCTCACGCATGCTACGAAGTCAGTGCAAACATTCCCAAAACATTACTCCTAACAAAAAAGCAGACCACATATTGATGACTCACAGCCACGTTCTCAGCCTGTCATTGGTCACCAACAGCACACACACACACAACGGAGACATGCAGAGTCTCATCTGACCTACACCACTGGTTACACAGTGTTGCACCAGCTGAATAAACAAGTGTTTTTCAAATGAACAAAAACATGGAGATCACTTTGTTTAGGAGAAGAGAGACGATCAGCTGTGAGACAAGACTAAATGCATGCAAATCAATGCCAGAATCCAAAATGAGCTTACAGTCTAAATTACAACCATTCAGAGTCAAATCCCTCCTGCTAGAAGAACCTGGTCAAATTTGCCTACATTTAACATTTAAAATAAAATTCAAATACTGGAGATGTTACAGGAGTCAAAGTACAGTGCCACCTAATGTGTCATTATGGCACAGGTCACAGGACATCCACACAATCCTGTTCAAGGCCAGTGAGAAAATCAGAGCCAGGCAGTGCTGCTGATACAGCTTTTATGCTACTGTTCCCCACATGGCGGCAAAAGGCTGTCACACACCAACACAAAGTTACCTCAACTAAGAGTGTGCGTGCGTGTGTGTTTCACAGAGAGAGGGAAAGAGAGGGAGAGAGAGAGAGAGAGAGAGAGAGAGAGAGAGAGACAGCCAAGAAAACAACATGCAGCAAACATCTTCCCATAGTTGTCTTGAGACAACCACAAATATTAGTACTGTAATTTCGTAAAATAAATTAATATATATATATATATATATATATATATATATATATTTTTTTTTTTTACGAAAATTTGTATCAGAAAAAACACAATTACTTTTCTTCCCTAAACCGTGCAGCCCTATAAACTAGCTACACTGAAATCATGTTTCCTGATACGGTATATTATTAAAACTCACTATGTGAAGATTTTATGATTAAATACATGATATTTAATATACATCCACTAAGTTTCTTGTTTAATTTGACTCGAGGAGCATTCCCAGCAGTACACTAAACACAAATCTCCTCATGTACTCTGACTCGCATATTCTTTCAGCTCCAATAAAGGAGGATTGACCGACATGACAAACTTTTTATTGGTTTGAAAATAAAAGGACATGCCCACACAGACCCAAAGGGACACAAACAAGCTCCAAACAAACGGATGAAACTTCATCATGAAAGCTCACTATCCTGAGATGACTGCAATGCAGCTTTCTAGACATGAACCGTCTGTTAACGTGACTGGCTGAAGGACAGAAAGAGAGAGAGAAAGAGAATTTTGTATTTTGTCCTTCAAACTGTTCGGTGAGGACAGACCTCATGGAGTGAAAGCATTTGACTCGGGTGCAAATAGAGCCCTAAAGGCCAAGAATGTGGGCTCCAACACACAAACTTTCTGAGATCAGAAAACAGACACGCTGGGGTTCTCACCTATCTTTTGGAGCATTTATTTTTAGTATAGCCTTTGTTTAGGCTACACTAGTTCCCATCTTGGCAGCTGATAAAAGACTGAATTGCATATTTAACCATCATAAAAAGACTGATCACTAGTTCGGGTTAAAAAAAATGGAAGCTGTGAGAGATGAAAGGACACTCTGAGCTGTCCCATAAACCTTCTCTAAAACGCTTGAGGGTTCAACAGACATGTCACTGTCTACAGCACAGCAGATCTGAGCCTATGAATGCAGGGCTCCAGACTAACTTTTTTTTTTTCACTAGGAGCACAGTGGCCCTCAACTAAAAATTTTAGGGGCACAACCAGATAATTTAGGAGCACACACAGTAAATCAACATTCTAACCAAATATTAACATTTATACAAAGTACATTTCCAGTGCATTGCTAATAAATACTTCGATAATAGATGCAGAAATTACAATGCCTTTGCGTTCTGATTTAACATTACACAACCTCTTGTCTTATGAAAGAAACCAGTGGAGTTGCTTTTTGATTTATTAACATGTCAGCGCATACCCTATGCTTGAGGCTAAGATTGTGTTTAACTAGCATATTGTGTTTAAAAGTGCCTGCACTGTCGGCACACTCCGTGTTCCCTGCAGTTATGGGGTAGCGACTGCAACATTTGCAGTGCATGGAATTCGTCTCCTTACAGTACTACCTTAAACAATTGAATTCTCGCAACCAGTCTTCATGAAAATGGTTTGCCGTTTTTCGCCACAAAAACCTCTCATTCTGAATCATCTTCCGATTGTGACACTGTACTATGGCTGCAACGTTTCAAATAGCTCACGGTCCAGTTTGTATCACGGTTTTAGGTTCAAGGTTTCGGTATGATTTAGTATGTGCTCAGGGAAAAAAGATTACCGTCAAATAAAATAAAGGAAAGATGAACAAATAATCTAACCACAAGCAAAAGCATGAATAAATACAATAGAGCGAATATACTAATAAAGTAAATAATGCTTTCAGATAGTTCGAACATTAGTTTTAAGGTACAGAAACTGAATAAAATAATAAAATGGTAAAATAACATTGCATATTTGATAATATAAATTAAAGATTATTCCTTATCAAAGTTACAAAAGCTAATTATTCAATTCAGAGCTGATTCAGTAGGCCTACACGATACAGTGAGTGTCTATCTTGAATAGTTTAATTTAAACACAGATGGTAACGCCTGCAGTTTAGGTCTTGATCGCTGTGATCGACTCCCGGTTGAAGACAGCGTAAATGACAGGTCATTTCGAGCATTTGGCACTCACATTGAACAGTGTTTACGAAGAGTAATTGTTTTTTTTGATTCTCGCTGTTGTAATTTATTATTTGGGAAACCAGCGAGTGGATTTAACTGGCACACTAGCCGCAGGTTGGAAGAACGAGTCAATAGTTAATTTACTATAATAGTCAATTGCTTGTTAGGTTATCTCCGTCTCCATCCCAAAAATGTTTAAATACGCGCTTGAGTATCGACCCTCCCCCTCCACACATTAGCCACTTACAGTGACAATTAGCTATTCTTCTCACACTCATTGGCCTGACACATTCCGGATTCATTGATAAGCCCCTTAAATGTTTAACATGTAAAAACAAATAATAATAATTTGGTCGCAGTCTGGACCCCTGGAATGCCTCATCATGAAGATCAAAAAAGGTTAAAGGAAACATTTCACAAGTAAGACTCAGAATATCTTGTTTATTGTATAAAGAGCAATGATTCCTTTAAAAACTCATACGAAGATATAAACATCAGGCCAAACTATGTCATTAAGTGATTAAACTATAACTCTTTAGTTTGAGCTGATGTTAGCGATTGTTCCCTGCCGACTGCAATCAAACCAGAGGCAAAACACACTGAAGTCATCTGACTCCACATGCAGCCTAAACAATAATTAATCTAAAGAGCCAATCAAAGCAGAACAAGGGTTACTGTGGTTGCATCATCAGCACCTGGACCGTGTAAAGCACCTGAGTGACAGTATGCTTCTGCAAAGTAAACATCACCACCGTCACATGGTGATCTGGCTCATTTTCAAGAGCCATCAACTCCATGCGCACACTGGGGTAGAGGATTGGGTAGATCATAAATTATTATAAATTGTAAAGAAAATGTGAATGAAACTCACACTGCTTACATAAAAATGCTATAGGGTGATGTTGGTGGTTGCTTAAAGGTGTTCACACTTGGCATGTTTGGTTAGATTAAAACGAACTCTGGTGCGATTGCTCTGTTAGTGTGGTTCATTTGAATAAGTGTGAACGCTGAACTTAGACTACCTCCTTCAGGTAGTTTCGGGTTCGGTACCTCGGTGCGCTCCCAGGCCAGGCCGGCAATGACAGCTTTCACATTACCGATTTTCCATGCGAGCCGCGCCCCATTCCGAAATAAACTGCCAGTGTAAAAACGCCCATATATTAACGCAAAATGGACCAAAGACATGTAAATGAACCGAGAACGGGTAGTGACGTCACAAAATGCGACCCTAAAAAGGACAGAACGCTTAAGCATACCCGTTTTTCCCATCACAGTTTGGTACATTTGCTGGATGGAGTGATGGAGAAATTCTTGCTACTGTTTTGACTCCTTTACAAACCTTTTAAGCTCTTCACAAGCTGGTCAAAATACCATCATATGAAGGCTACGCACACACAACGAGTATAATTATCCCAGCAAACAGCATTGTTTTGGATGTTCGGTAAGTTCCGTCTCGGAATATATGCCATAAAAGGCGACCAATCAGGTTGTGAACGTATTCCTATGCCTTTAGGTTCAGTGTTAAAAATGCCAGGACAATGGCAACATCAAAATTTTCTGCTCTAAATATCTGTAATTTATCACACTTTTAGATGTTGAAGTCTGACATCTGATCTGATAACCATGAGATCTGCAAATCCTTCCGCCGTCCAAGGCTTCATTACTGCTGCATCATATACCAGTAAGTACTGATCAGATTCAGCCACACAAGAAGTCTCTTCAGAGCCCTTTTAAAGCACTTTGTATACTAAAACATGCTGCAGTGTGCTTTAATGGTGATCAAAGCAAAAATGCATGGTAAAGATGACCAGCAGGTGCAGCTGTACGGAGGGAGGGAGGGAGAGAGAGAGGGAGGAAGGGAGATGACTGCATTATCAGCTGCTAGCAGGAGCATGGTTTGCCTGGTGTCTATGGCAACAAAGGGGCTGGTCCTGCTGTGATGTTGTGTAGTAAAAAAAGGTGGAACAAAGACACATGATTACATACATGCAGTTAATTATGAATGAGAGGGACATAAAATGAAAGAAAGGGAGGGAAAGAGGTCAGTTATCTATTGCAGTGTGTGCACTTTCAAACAAATAAAGCTAAACTCTCTTTACCCAGGTGCTATAGAAACAAACACACAAGTGTCGCTGAAGCTCATCTGATAACAGCAGACTCAGTCATTGCTGAAAGAGGGA
Organism: Cyprinella venusta; assembly: GCA_038021265.1. Taxonomy (NCBI): domain Eukaryota; kingdom Metazoa; phylum Chordata; class Actinopteri; order Cypriniformes; family Leuciscidae; genus Cyprinella; species Cyprinella venusta. The sequence continues at coordinate 12,929,653 of CM075875.1, forward strand.
GACCTGCGGTCTTTCTTCATGCTGTTCCACATCAAAACCACAACAGCACAATTGTTTTAGCACTGCTCATGTGCTAATTTTGGATGTTGCTGATTTACTATGTCATTATCACACAGTGTGGTCGCTGATAACCCCGATCATAAAATCGCATCACATGAGTACGGTATCACTGAGAATTACATTATGTTATCAGACCAATATCAAGCACTTGATAATACAGTATGACACATCACAAGATACTGAAGAATATTCTTAAAAAGGCATGAGGAAGAGAAAAAGATGGTCAATTTACATTTTTAAAAATATGAAATATGAAATAAAAACGGTGGTTTAACGACTTTAAAAAAAGCCCTTTAAAATAAGAAGGACCCTATATATATTATTTTTAAATTCCACATATTATGCTATATGTTTTGGGGGTCCTACAAAGGTTGCATGCATCAAAGGTAAAAAATTTTTTTTTTTTAATTTTCTCAATCTTTTCACCCATAGACAGTGGGGTTACGGAAGTTCTCACCTACCTTCAATTTTTGGCTTCAATATCTTGTGGAAAAGAGGTTTTATATATTTTATATATATATATATAAGAAATTACGCAGTACTTGTACCCTCTTCTAGAAAGAACCAAGGTTATGTTAGTTCAATTTTACGAGTACGTTTTATGGTAAAAAAAAAAAAAAAAAAAAACTCACTTGTCTCACTTGTGATTTTATTATTGGACTTATTGGATTTGTTTCAAAATGTAATATACAAATGCAGTAAAGAAAAAACTCTCTGTATTTAAAATATGAGTCTGTTCTAATGTTTAGCAGGGTCACTTCACAACTGACCTATACAAGTGTCCTCTATTGTGACAAACTGCAGCAATGTTCATTGAATTATTAATTACAGTCCATTTAATTCAGCAGGGGCATCCTTTAATTAAAGCCTTGGGAATCATAAACTTCTGGTCAGCGTTTTCAAGACTGAAATCCAAAGTCCTTAGCTTCAATGCACTAATAGTTTAGTAACTATGCAGTTCAGAGAGGAGAGCTTGTGTTGCACGTTTCCAAACAGACATCAGACCCTAAATATCCAGAGTTAGGAGCCCCCTCCTCTTTCTGTAAATCCCTACCCTCCTCCACTTCCCTTCTCTCCCTCCTTTCAGTCTTTCGGGAGTTTTCCCGCTCTGCCGGACAGAAGGCTTTCAGAGGGAGAGAAAAGAAGAGAAAAGCAAGGGAAAGAAAGAGGACAGCAGGGTTCCCTGCAGTGGAGAGGAATTCGAATAATTCCAGTTTGATTACTCTGAGATCCAGAGGAGGAATGGATGGAGCAAACCAACAATAAATAGATCCTAACACCATCTCTGGTTACATTAAACAGATATGACCGATTCCTGTGTGTGGAGTTAAAATATGACACCGTTATGAAAGAAAACATTGAAAAACAATGTTGAAGGAGATGAAGAGAGGCAAGTTTTATGTGTTCCATTCAAATGGTTTCACATACAAACACAGTGCCCTTACTTAACAGACATATCTTGGACTCTAACACAGAATTTGGTCTCTTTTGGCTCTGTTTATCAAGCCTGGGTTACTCTGTATCCTGTACCGGACGGATTTCCTGCGGTCGGGATTAGGAACTGCAGATGTGCATTGTTTCTAATGCAGCTCTCCTCAAACCCACGTGCTTTGTGCATTTAGCTGAGGGAGAAAACTCTTAGCCCTTTATTTGTGTCACATATAATCATAAAAACATGAAAGAAACAGCATATAGTCCGATAGTGAGTGATATTGAGAAAACGTCTCCACCCATTTGACATTCACATGGACACACAGTGTCATCATTCAGTCTTACTGTAAAACACAATGGCTGAATCATATTTCTGCCATCGTTATGAATATACTACGGGTTAAGGGATGGTAAATTAAAAAATGAAAAATTATGAAAAAAGAATTATTAATCAAATGATAGCAAAGCATGTGGGTTTGGAAGGGTAACATTAGAGACTGACAGTCTCGCCATTCCATGGCTTTCAACGCGTCTTTTTCCATATAATGAAAGTAAAAGGTGACAAAGGGTTTCTTTCTGCCCAGCATCTCGTTTGTATTCACAAAGGAAAGTCCTTTAGGTGAGTAAATGATGAAAAAAATATTCATTTTTAGGTACACTATCCCTTTAATCTTTAACGTTACTTAAATGATTGGAGTTTCTTGGTCAGACTATTGGTCTTACCTTCACAAAAAGCTCGATGACGGCCTCGTTATCCCCCTTCACACCGTTTTGAGGTACCGAGAGAGACATCCCGAACTTCTGCCTTTATACGGACACGTTCACAAAAACAAACCTCGATTTCTTCACCTTGGCACAAAAAAAGTTTTCCTTTCACGCCTCCCTCTTTTTCGAACCGAGTTTTTCGAACACAATATCACTCTTGTGTTTTTTCGCAACCGAAATACAGAGATTCCGATAAAATCAAACACGTAAATGAGCTTTTCCACTCGACTCTACTAAGTTACCTAGAAACACATCACTGAGAAAACCCGACAGAGTCCGCTATGTCTCCTCCTCAACTGCTCTGCTCTCTCAGGATGGCGACGAAGAAGGGAAAAAACCAACGGGAGTGTGTAAGGCGGTGATGTCATGCGCAGTGGACTGAACGGGCGCGAGCCGAATCGGTACCGTGACGCGTGCACAAGAACTTGAGCTTCCTGAATCCCGAATGGTTTTTCTGCTAAATTTACTTACGAAAAATATCTACCTTTTATTTTAACTCTTATATATTGTTACAGAGAAAGCTTTTGACAACATAGATAATAAAAAAGTAAATCAGTTTCTGGTAACGAGTTTAGTATGCAAGTCTATATTTAACCAACAATTCTGTAAAAAAAAAAAAAAAAAAAAAAAAAACAGAATTGGTAAATATGGTATTTTGGTAGAAACTGTAACGTGTAGGACTATTTCTTGGTTATATTTTTTATTCTTCACAGCGAGTCGAATCTTTTGTTCGCTTACCTTTGTTCGCGTAACGTATATTTGTGTATATTTTTATGCCCGTATGAGGCTACATATGTATGTTGATGTGTATATACTGTGTGATTTGTATATGTGTTTGTGTATTTTATTTTCATTTATTTGTTGTATTCTTTGTTTTGTTTTTAATTTACATATTTTTCAGGACCCCAGGAAGAATAGCTGTAGCTAATGAGGATCCTTTCAATAAAAACTAAAAAAAAAAAAGGCCTATCCGTTTAATAACCTTTTCTATGCAATTTCAATATACCAGTAGGCTATACATACCCATTTAATATAGCGACAATTAAAGTATTCAGAGACAAGTTAATTAAAAACTTGCTTGAAATCAGTGAAAACTGAGAGACAATTCACACAGCCAGACCAATCAAGGTGTGGATGGAGGACCACCAGATAAAGACCCTGTCATGGCCATCACAATCTCCAGACCTGAACCCCTCTGAAAACCTCTGGAATGTAAGCAAGAGAGTCACCAGCCATTAAATAAAGTCAAGCTGCTTGAATATTTCCACCAGGAGTGGCATAAAGTCACCCAACATCAATGTGACAGACTGATAGGGAGCATGCCAAGACGCATGAAAGCTGTGATAGGAAATCAGGGTTATTCCACAAAATATGGCTTCAAATCTTGAAGCTAAAATATAAGTATTGAGTTATAGATGTCCCAAATCACATTGGGAAAAATAAAAAAGTTCTTTTTTTAAATCCATAACTAATGACCAATGGTATCCATCATTTGTCCTTCAGAAGACAGACATATACGTTTGGAACAACAAAGGGGAGTAAATGACAACAGAATTTTTATTTTTGGGTAAACTATCCCTTTAAGATGTATTTTTTGTTATTTACAATGATCTTCCAGCACACTGCAGAAGAAACAGCTGTTTCAGAAACAGCTCTGCGTTATTTAATCTGACCTCTAGAGACAGTGTAAAGACCATGGTAAAGACAGACCTCATGTTCATCTCTTACACACCTATGTATTCCCACAGCAGCCTGCAGTTAGGAAGCAGGTGGCACTATAAAATAACAACAGGGCATAAACACTGTTGCCTTGGTCTGCTTTTTGCAGATCAGTCCTCATTAACCACATTAAACAGCAAGAACTCACTGAGACTTCACCTGTGGCCGCTTAAAATTCATCTCCAACGGTTGCCAAGGTGACAACGTGTCATCACCAGACCTGGGACACCACAGGCTTTTCACTAGCAAACATATGTAAAATAGCCTTACATGCAAAACAGCCTTACATACATTACATCCAAAATGTAATGCATGTAGATCTACTTGAAACCAATCGTCACCATACTGATTTGGTTTAAAAGGAAACAAATCAAATTGAGGATATGAACAATTATACAACTCAAAGAAAAGGATTTGAGACAAAAACACTTTCTTTCATTTTAATGTGACTGTTCAAAGCCAGAAATTACTGCAGGGATCAACAATTCCAAACACAACTTAGGTTACAAAAAATATAAAGCAAAAATATAGAATGAAAACAGACTTTTCTAATTTGTTCTCATGTGCACAGTAGAGCTCTGGAGCATTACCACAATGCTCAGCTGAACAGAGCAGCCTGCTGGATCAGCTCCCTGGGTGTTTTGGTTTATGGATCATGCACACTAGAGGACAAATACGCTCGGGTCTGCCGTCCATGCAAACAAAACGCTCGTAAAAAGTCCTGCTGGAGTGAAGCGAGAATCCATAGGCCAACTTGTACATTATTAACTCAGAACAGCAAATAAGCTTGCTTCATCATGGCCATGAAAGCAACAGGAATCATGAAGAGGGATTGGGGACTAAAAAAGGTGTTTTTTTGGATAAACAGTCATTGACAGTATTTAAGGTTGGAGAAGAGGACAAATTCTGATCAAGAAGCTTCAGCTGCTCAATCATTTTCACATCATAAAACTCCTCAGCAATAAACATTCCAAAAAAAAAATCCAAACAAACAAAAGTCTAGGGTGAAACAATTTGTACATTCTAAAGCTGAACCAACATCAAACATTTAAAATGCAGAGAGTGGAAGAAAAAGAGGGAAATGTAGGGTGTGGTAGATATTCCCTCAGGACTGAGATGGAGACATCTGGGCCTTCCTCATTGAGCGGAGAGCTTTCTCACGAAGGTGCTTCTCCAGATCATCCAAACTGTCTTCTACTTCACTCTCTGATTCCTTCAGGAAAGGTAGCATTAATTATGTCTGACTCAAGCGTAACAACAAATATGCTTACATACAACTTGTATACGTATGGTAAAAATGGAGCCACATCATATTACTGGACTATTTTATTCTCACTGTACAGACAGCTTTAAAAGTGTAACTTCACCTTTTTCTGGTCAGAGTCTGGCTCTGCTTCCTGTCCGTGTGCTCCTGCCACCCCTCCGCTCTTTTCTTCTCCACTCTTCTCCTTCTTCTGTTTCTTATGCTTCTTGTGTTTTTTCTCTTTCTTGTGTTTCTTCTCTTTCTTCTTTTTCTTCTTCTTACCACCTTCTACATCTGAGTTCTACAAAACAAAGAAAAGACAAGAAGTTGAGACACCTTTTTTTGTAAACCCCTTTAGGTGCCAGAGGTTTTTCATCTTAATCTCTAAACGCTATATCTTAAGTTAAAAGATGGAGACTTTCTGTAAATTAGAGAAAAATAAGGATCACCAAAAGTTTGCATATGGATTACATTTTTTCCCCACCTAATTTGCATATTATGACATCATATGTTAAAGGCAAACTTGGATAATAGAATTTTCATGAATTCACGTTTAAGAGATAAAATGCAGCACTTCTTTCCCCTAAAAATGTCCATCACCTTCTGTATGCTATATTGCACAATACTAAATGCTCAGGTATATAGTAAGTTGTAAACAAACTGTGTTAATCATGACTAATAAATGGTAGAAACAAACTGAATTCATATAGTGGTTGGCCTTTTGCTGTAGAGATATTCCATTTACTGAATACAGTAGGCTCTCTGATTCCATGTATGGGGCACATATATATTATTCATCGATAAATCAATAAATTGCACGACAAACAAAAATTGAGCTTGATGATTTTTCCAGACGCGATAATTTCCATTTGCATGCTTGTTTGTTTTCCTCATCTCCCTCTCTCGCTCTACCAAAGAGACTGGATGACAACTCCAGGTTCCTTAGTGTGAACTAGAGCTTAGATTCTCTGCCTGAGCCAGAACTTGACCTGACCCAGCCCGACACTATCCTCAGGCCAGGCCCTTAATCTAGAGACGTACACTGCCAATGCAATAGAGTGCGGTGCGGCACTAGATTTGATGGCCGAGTATGAGCACGGGCGATATAATGCACTCTGTGTGTATACATTGCAGGAGAATGAAACGATTCGCAGGATTCTCGCAAACTAGAAATATCTATGAATAAAACCCAAGTGAGACCCAAGCTTGGGCAGGTGTGGCATACCTTGTTAGGTGATGGGCTCGGGGAGACACTGCTGTTCTTTTTGGCAGGTGGAGGTGGAGAGCGGCTAGCAGAGCGAGAGGGTGAGACTGAAGCAGGTCGCTTGTGAGCGGTGGGAGGAGGAGAAGCAGATGGTGAATGTGAAACCTGTCTCCTTACAGGCTGTGGGCTCTGAGAACCTCTACAAATGGACAGGAAGAGTCATTCAGATATCGTCCATTTGTTACACAAATAGAAGCGGAGCTATAGAAAAACGTACCTCTGAGATTTGCGTGGTTCTGGTGTGCGGGAAACCCTGCGAATCGGTCTGGTGCTGTGAGACGGGGACGTCTGGCGTCTTTGTCTCTGCGGGGATAAACTCGAGGGGCCGTATCGAGCCGGAGGACTGGAAGACACTCGTGTAGCATGGGCAGGGGGAGAGGAGCGAGCATCTCTGCCCCGTTGGGCTGCAGAGGCATTTGGAGAGCTTCTACGGTGGCGGGGTGGAGGCGAAGCAGAAGTGGGCGGAGTACGTCTTTTTCCTGGACTACTGCCACGGTTCCGTTTGGGGGATCGCGAGGAGCGACGTTTGGCCAGAGGGGAGGGCGATCCTCTACGCTTTGCCACAGGAGAGAGAGATGCCCTGCGCTTAGTCACTGGCGAAGGAGACGCTCTGCGTTTGGACATAGGTGAAGGAGACCCTCTATGCTTGGACACAGGTGATGGAGACCCTCTGCGTTTGGGCATGGGTGAAGGAGACCCTCTGCGTTTTGAAACGGGTGAGGGAGACACTCTGCGTTTTGAAAGGGGTGAAGGAGACCCTCTCGTCTTGGACAAGGGTGAAGGAGAACCTCTGCGTTTTGAAACGGGTGAAAGAGATCCTCTCCTCTTGGGCACAGGTGAAGGAGACCCTCTATTCTTGGATGGAGACCCTCTATTCTTGGATAGAGGGGATGGAGACCTTCTACGCTTGGGAGGAGACCCTGATGAGCGTCTTTTTTGAGCTGGGGGAGGGGAGGGACTGTATCTGCGCTGGATGGGAGGAGTGAAACGCCGGTGAGGTGGAGATGGAGATCTGAAAAAGGAGGGACAGAATAAAGGGATGAATACCCACAGCAGGTCAAAGAGTCTTCAAAACCCAACACCACAAACTCAGCTGGATTTTACCTGCGCCTTGGGGGAGGAGAGGGTGACCTGCGACGGCGAACAGGAGATGGTGAACGATGTCTACGCCCAGCAGGTGATGGAGAACGTCTTTTTCTGAAAACAGAGAAAGGGATTCTAAACTCAGGATCTGATAGTGATGAATCATCTCTCAGTTAAGGAAACCACAGGGCTGGGTATCGACTCATCGACTTTGTCTTGTGTTTGGCGAAGCTTCTGATTACCATTTTTGAAGTACTTCATCTATGCGTTTATCTATGCTTAAATGTGAATTACAATTCAAGATAGATTGTGCACATCCTAAAAAAAAAAGATCTGAAAAATCTATTTTAATCCTAAAGTGAACAAAGCATCTTAGTAGTGACTTAAAGCAGGGTTTTTGCAGGGTTTAGTCAGTCAAATTTAAGACTTTAAGACCTTTTTATGACCATTATGATTTAAATTTATGACCTACACAAATTACGTAAAAGACTCGTAGACTATAGCTTTAAGGGATCCATTTTCTTAGGAAAAGGGAGCCTTCTGTTTCTTACTCTTAAGTATCAATAACACAGGAACAACACTTAATAATAATAAATTTAAGACGTGTAAAGACTGACTTTGCTGAAATTAACACAGGTCAAATGCAAATGTCATGCAAATATTGTCGATTTTCACCTTGGGGATGCATCTCTGTGTCGCCTCCGTGGTGATGCAGGTGAATGGCTCCGCCGCCTTCTGATTTCTCCATTCCTGGCACCTGCCCCTCTATTTTGCCTCCTTGGACCTTCATCTTCAGAGGAAGAGGATGAACCAGTGTCTATAAGCAGCAACAACAACAAAAATATATATTCAAAACGACTTGAAGGTACAAGCTCAGGTGTGAGAGGAAAAGAGAGTGGAAGTGGGGAGACGAGTGTGATGGAAATAAGAAAGAGTGGTAACCTGAAGAGGACTGCTGATTCTGTCTCCGATACTGACGACGTTGCTGGACAGAATCTGCTGTTGACCCTTTGCCCACCTTCTCCTCTTCTGTAACAAAGCAGTGGAGTCCTTCAGTGCCCAAGAAACACCCAAGTGTCCACCAACACAGAGTAATGATGTGCAAAAACACAGCCACACACACCCATGACATGACAGAAGAGACTCAAGAGACTCGTGAGATAAGAGCTGCAGAATCCAAAACTTGTTATCCTTAGGGCTGTACTGTCCCAGTTGATAAATTGGTCGATAGGTTCTGGTTCGACCAAAATTCTGAAAGTCGATTTTTTGCCATGTTCACTTCACCAGTTTTGCCGCGCTTATTTAATCAGTTTTGACGGCGTCGTTTCATCAGGTGGAAAGCACTAACTGCTAATGGGGGTGTTTTCAGAGTACCCTGTTTCACAGGTAACAGTCTGTCTTCAGAACACCCCCCTTGTTTTTGACTTTTTTTTTGGATTAACCCAACCCACAGGAGAAGAGAGACAGATAAGTAGGCTATAGAAGGTTTGATGCTTAATAATATTTTTTTAATTGTAAGAGTGTTTAATAGTCAACAAAGACGTTGACAGTGTTGCAGCATTTTGTAAAAATTGATAACGGGAAAAAGGTTGAAAGCAAAGTCCTTTCTGATATGCACACAAACATATGTTTAGGAGACAAATCTCACCAGACTCTGATGCATCGGACCGTCTGGGTTTTGGAGAAGGGGTGTCATTTCTTCCACCAGGCCTGTGCTTCACAGCTGAAATTTTCACATGCATTTCAGTCAGAATCATTTTTACTGCTTATTATCCAACAAATAATATGGTGCTGACAAGGAACCATTTCAGATTAAAAATAAATAAATAAAGAAAAAAAGACTATTTAGGAGTTATTCAAAGCATTTCAAATTTGAAATAACAATATTGACTTCTAGGAAACAACCTGAAGGGCTGGTGTCTGGTCCTGAAGGACTGCGGCCTCGTCTTCTGGGGGGGCTGATGGGCTCTAAGCGCCGTGGAAGTTTTCTGGGCGGTGTAGCTGACCTACGCTTCCCTGGTCTCTTATGGGGTGACCGAGAGGAGGAGCTGCCTGAGGAGGACCGGGAGCGAGAGCGCCGCCTGGTGAACGAATAAGATCAGGTGAACAAAAGCTGACTAGCAGTTCACAAGGGGCAGATGAAAGAAGTTTCATTTTTATGTTAAAGATGAATTTAAAAAAAATGAAGACATGAGAACAATAACATTTATAAAACTAAAATGTAACACCAGTGTGGCTTTACCATTGAGAAGATTTAAGTTGTGCTTATTAGGGTTGTCACTAACAATTATTTTGGTAATTGAATAATCTTTAAATTATTTTGACGATTAATCCGATTTTTTGTGGTAATAAAAATAGACCTATGGGAACAATAGACTACACTCAACTGAAGGATTATAAGGTTGTACCGATTATTAGGTTATACCTCGGTCGTAACGAGTGGTTATTTCAGTCAAAGTTGCTCTTCTTTTACAGAACACAACCTCTTTGATATGCTTAATAAAAGTTCTACCACCAGACCATTTAGGCACACAAGTGTTCTAGGCGAATTCAGGCATTTTTCACAGATAAGAATCATCTCTGGACTAATATTGTATTATAGTAGATGTAAGGATGAAAATTAATGATGAATAAATTAAAGGATGAACATGAATTAGACATCTAACCCCAGCTGCTCCCGACGAGCTGGATGGCGCCCTGCATGGCTGACACTCCCATCAGTGTATGAGTGAGTGAATGAAAGGGTGAATGTGAAGCAAAATGTAAAGCGCTTTGGTGGCCAATGGGTCTGTGAAAGCTCTATATAAATGCAGTCCATTTACCATGACTTCTGTGTTGAGAAATTTAACTTAATGTACCATTGGAATTGATTTCTGGACATTGTAATGTTACTTTTTCTGCAATTGATATTGTACATTTTGTAATGTTTTTATGGAAACCACTAATACATTATTTTTTTAGGATTTTTTAATGAAAAAAAAACATCTATTTGAAAAAGAAAGGCTTTGTAGCACTTTAAAAGTCTTTAAAGTTAATTAATCATTTAAAAATTTTTAAAAATGTATTTGAAAAAATGAATTTGCTAACCTGCGGACAGGTGAACGGCTACGTCTGTGTCTAGAGGGAGGTCGCCGTCTAGGGGGGCTCCTACGTCTCGGAGAGATTCGCCTCCTGGGACTTCTGCGGCGAGGAGAGAAAGACCTAGAAGAGACATTAACTTATCCTCCGGTTCAATCACATTTGCAGCTAAGCAAAATTATCTAAGATAAGAAATCAACTGACTTCACCAAAACTCACCTAGAGCGGGTCCGAGGACGTTTGCGAGATCGAGGTGATCGAGAGCGAGAGCGGTGGCGTGGGCGATCTCGCCGTCCATCTTTATCTCTGTCCCTGTCTCTGGGTTTGGGCCTGTCTTCTGATTTTGACGTTTTTTCTGGAGAGGACTCTTTCACAGCCTCAGACACGGAGTCCGGCTTCATCTCAACCACCAGATCACTGAAAGGTATAATTGGGGGGATTTCAGATTCATACACAAAGTCTTTCTGTGGTCCTTTTAAAACCATTTATATATATATATATATATATAAATTATACCTATTGCATGGCCCTACCAGCAAAGAAAAACAAAATCCTTGATCTTGTGTATTTATTTTTCAAATATGCAATTGGTAAAAAATTATAAGCCAAGCAGGTTTGAAAAATAAAACATTTCAGTCGGCCACAAGAAAGTTTGCCGAACAATGTTAAGTTGTTTTGAACATTAGCTAGCTACTTATTCCATGCAGGGAATTTGGGGAACTGAGAGACCCATGAACAATAAACATCGAAAATCATAATAATGGTTGACAAATTAAACTTGAGGAAAAATACAACACGGATTTTTAAAGTCTTTTAAGGTATAATTTCCAAATTAATAAATTCAATGCTTTTTAAGATCCCGCAGGAACCCTGTAGCAAATACAATTTCAGGATTGCATAGTGCAGTGTACCTTGTAGAGGAAGCCTCCTCAATGAGAGGCTCTGGTTTGGAGCTCTCTGATTGGTCCGGTTCTTGCTTTGGTTCTTCTTTATTATTGGGCGGACTAGAAGGAGGCAAGGCAGCCGGGCTCGGTTTTCGGCGAGGAGAGCGAGTGGGACTGGATTTACGGTCACGCTTCACAGGGGAGCGGGACTTCCTCCTGGAATTAAAAGTGAACCAGCAGGAAAAAAAGAGAAAAAAAAAACAGCAGTTAAGCACATGGCCAATTTACAATATTATCCATTATTTACACAAACAAATATACTAATCTAATTGTTAACGTCACCATGAAATCAAATATTTATCCAAGAACATAACTATTTTTCTTTTGATTCATGTGCCATTATGACCTCTAATCAAAAAACAACAACTAACTTGAAATCACTATAATTAGCAAATTACAACGATCCAACAATTCCCACCCTACACTTTTTAATGTTTGATAAGCCGTTCCACTCAGATATGAGTCACAATAGGGAAGAAAAGACAATCAAAATTTCCATTTCATGGCTTTAAGCAAAATGAAGGCCACAACCAACCGTTTAGGGCTTTTTGACTGAGCTCGCTCTTTGATCTCCTTCTCCCTTTTATCATCATCTATTTTTTTCAGAGTGGCGAGTTTCTCCTGTTCAATCTAAATCAGCAAATAAAAAAAATAAAAAAAACTGTTAAACAACTTGTAGTTTACAATCATGTTGTACACAAAATGTCCAACCTTATAAATCCCCATCATAATCCATTAATCAGTATGCAAGTTCATAACATTTTAGCTCTTCATCACCTGTCTCTGTTTGATCTCCTCTTTCTTTTGCTCCAGGAAAGCAGACGGGATACCTGCGATGTTCTCCTGGGCACTTAGCAACAGCGGCCAGAGGTCCTTCATGAATTCTCGAGCGTTCTTCCCGTTCAAAAACCCTGTCAAATTAATCTGCATCATCTTCCCATCCGGGTTCTGCAACACAAACAGCAGGGAGGAAGAGAGAGGGGAGGAAAACCATGCAGTTAATACTGACAAAGAACCAGTGTGCTGAGCTCTGAAAGTCTACCTACACCTTCCCTTCCTGAACATCCAAGTAAACAACTGCTTTTCAACAAGAGCCCAGTACCTTTGGGCCTCAAAAATGTCTCTAAAACCAACTGTCAGAGCTGAAATTTTATTTTTACTCAAACCAATTTAATAAAAGGAGCAAAACACTTCTAAAATGAATAAACTCACTTTAAGCATGCATTACATGTTATTATCTGAACTGAGATGTACCCTCCCAGTTCACATCCCCTCATCAAGGAGCAATAAGACCCTCCCCACTACTACGGCTGTCACTTCCTGTGCAATATCAAACTCCTGAGAGATAGAAACATTACAGTCCACAAACAGAGTGCATCAAAACCCCAAAAAGCAAGAACAGTCCAGTTGTCTTCAGTGTGAGTGGCGCAGGCTCTGTGGGCTGGGGGGGGCCGGAGAAAGGCGCTCCATTGGCTGGCCTCCGCCTCACTACTGCATCACACTCAATCACCTTGAGTTTAATGCTATATCATTTATCTAAATTGCAAGAGACGAACAAGCAATAATGAGTACACAAGGCATGTAAAACTCTTTATTTACAACAAATGAAGAGGAAAATAAACCTATGAGATCCATGTGCTAAGACAGGGATGCTGAATCGTGCTCCAAAAGATTCAGTTGTAAAAATAGGGCTGGACCTAATTTTTGCAATAAAGTAGATCTCCAAGAGCAGGATTGAGCACCCAGTGTCATAAAATGAGTTAAATTAACATTTCTAGTTCAATTAAGGTTAAGATCCATCGACAGCATCTGTGGAATAATTTAAGAATTTTCCCATTTTTGACACCAGAAGCAAATACGCAAGTAAAAAATATGATGATTTGCTTGCCCTCTTCAGACATAGGCCCCGTTTACACGAAGGGAAAACGCAAAATTTCCCTGCGGATTGGCCTCTCGTTTACACGAAAACCCCATTTATCACAGAAAACGATTATTTCTAAAAGCTCCAGCTAAAATGGAGATTTCTGAAAACTCCGGTTATGTGTTGTCATGTGAACTGGGAGAAACGGCGCTTTAGGTTCTCGATCCTGAGGCTTTTAGGTCGATTCTGAGGATTCTGATTGGTTTGCATGGCTTTATCCTTCTCCCTACACTGCCGCCAATAGGTTTGGCAAAGCTATGATGGTGCTCGACGGCGTATTTATGTGGGTGTGTGAACGATGTTATTTTTCAAAACGGAGAGGGGGAAAATATTTGTTTCGCTAAATACCCAGCTTTGTGTAAACGTGGCCTTATTTTGCATGTATATCAGGGGTGATCCTGTTCCTGGAGATCTACCTGCAAAGTTCAGTGCCAACCCTGATCCAACATACCGATCTGTAATTATCAAGTGCTCCTGAAGATCTTAATTAGCTGGTCTAGTTAGTGTTTAATTAAGGTTGAAGCTGAACTTTGCAGGAGGGTAGATGAACAGGAACAGGACTGGGCACCCCTGGTGTACAATTTATGGACCCATTTAAACAGCGTTCAGGAAAAGACATAAAAAAAGAACACGTTAGCCCTTTTGTTTTACTTTGTATATCATTATTGTACTCAAGCAATGATCTATCCAATCGATTATTAATTTTTTTTATTATTATAAGCATCATCTAGAAAAGAACGTCCCAGTTTTAAAAACCCTGTAAATGTTTCTACTTCAGTTTCCACCTACAGGTTCATTCACCTAGATTTGTAGTCCAATTTTCCAATTTTTCCAATCCAATTTTTAGAACAAATAAATTCAAGGAATTAAAAGTGCTTCAACCCCACATTAGTTGCATTTTTTCCAGAAAACAAAAACAAACTAAAGAAAGACTTTTATTCTCTGAGGTAAATTACATTATTCCACAAATGCTGTAGATCAAACATAACCTGTATCTAACCTGAAACATTCCTTTAAGTTATTGTATGGCTATGTAATTACAAAAAATGAAAGCACCTCTTCTATGTATAAGAATAAAGAAACACCTGTACATATCATTAATAGGAGCAAATACCTCTCTGGAATCCAAGCAAAAGCTTCCTGAAAATCAAATCTTTAGGAACTAAAACAGTGCCTTGGCTAAATTAATGAAAACGCATAACTTGTCTCTCTTTGTTATTTGTGTCACATTGTGCAAACGGACAATCATACAATAAACCAAAATATTATTTTAAAACTGACAGCTGAGCTAGTCAATCAGAGCATAATAATTATTCCCTAATAAACCCCCTTGAAAAAAATGACCATCTTACACCACCAATGTCGTACTGCATTATCACATGCAATTTTAAGTTTTCATTGCATTCTTTAATAGTTATATGTCGTTCTAAAATTGTCATTAAATTAGGCCTTTTCGTTTAAGATGTATTGCTAAACTTTGACTTTGAAAGGCACAAATGATAAAGCTGAAATGACTCTACCACTGGCACAATGTCAATCCCTGCTTATAACTCACCTCAAAAAATAAAGCTCATCATCAAGGGAGAGTTGGATTCAGAGAGACTTTGGGCTCAGGTGAGATCTAATTAGGAGTTGGTGCTATACTTCAGATGCAAGGAATAAGATCCATATTGGTTCAGGCCTTTTAAATCATAAATCACATCAACATTAGAACATTGCTGTTCAGAAGGAACGGTGTCACAAATCATATCTTCAGAGAGAGAGAATATCATTTTTTACCCCTTGTTCTGTCTTTTTAAAACCAGACAGACACTTAAAGACTGTGATGTTAGATGCTTTCTGCTGTTACATCTACACATGACAAATGTTTCAAATAACTGTCAGCGGTTATTCACTGATCTTCAAACCTTCTCTCATCCTCCCAAAGAACAAAACACATTTAACATATAATTGCAGCATGTGTGAAAATAGCGGGAAGAGCAGAGGGGCGTCTACCTTTTCCTCCAGCTGGTTGAAGACAAATTCGATGACAACGTCATCCTCAAAGCCAAGGATCTCAGTCACACGCTGGGTGATCCAGGGCTTGATGACTTCCAGGTTGACCTTGGTCATATCCACCTAATAACACATCAGAAAACACAATCATGAAGAACACAATTTTGCAAATATTTTTGGGGGGTAACTTTAGGATCAACTTTTATTTGGATTAAAAATAATTCAGTAATACATGGCCCTTCAAGAATAATTTTAAAATTCTGGTGCTCAAAAATATTTTTGTTAAAACTGATTATATGCTGAATAACGGTCCAAAAAGGACAGCATTTATTTGAAATGGAAATAATATGAAACATTATAAAGGCCTTCACTGTCACTTTTGATCAATTTGATGCCCAATTTTTTTGGCATTGCAAAATTATAATAATTTAGAAAATTATTATTCTACTAAAATGATTCAACAAAATCTAATGAGCCCCAATGTTCAGGATGCTTATGGTAATCTGGTGTGGTGAACACATTTGCACCTAAGAAAATAAGTAATTTCATATACTCGACCTTCTTCTCCAGACATTCTGCAAACTTCAGCTGCTTCAACAGCTTCTTGTGTTTGTTGCTGAAGCGATTATCCTGCTCCGCACTGGTGCCCTTTAAAAAAAAACATGAAATCATAATTAAAACATCATTTGACACATTTTTATTTTATTTTTACCTGTAGCTGACGTTAATATCCAATTGGCAGTACGAGGCTAATAGGAAAAAATATTTATACACCAATACATACATAAGTCTATTAACGTAGAAGACCATTAACGTTAAGTATCAATCTATATTACAGTTTCAGTTTGTATTTCACAAATGTAACCGAAAAACGTCGACTAAAGATTACTGTATAGTGGACATCAGTTATAATAATAAGTGCAAAAATATGAAAATAAATTCGTTAAATCTGTTGTTCCTGATTAATCTGTTGAGTATTTTCAGGTTCTCTCACGCAGCCGCCATTACAGCCACACTCCAATGAACACATCAAATACAGCCTTAAAACAAACAACCAGTCAACCAACTGACGAATAACAAATAGTAACGACGTATTCGACCTTTATGGTGTGGTATTTGTGAAAGAATAAAACACTTACGCGGAAAAACCCCGCGT
Organism: Cyprinella venusta; assembly: GCA_038021265.1. Lineage (NCBI taxonomy): Eukaryota > Metazoa > Chordata > Actinopteri > Cypriniformes > Leuciscidae > Cyprinella > Cyprinella venusta. The sequence continues at coordinate 12,946,312 of CM075875.1, forward strand.
CCATTTCTGTCGTGTGTCAATATGGCACGATGTCCCAAAATCCACTGCGGCGCGGCAGCTTTTACGTCACTTCCGGAAGATGGGTGAACAAGGGGCTGCGTCCGAAAGCTGGAAAATGCTGCCTCCGCAGGCAGTAAACACATATTGGAGGGCAACAAGGAACGTCCAAAACCAAAGATCGGGTCACATCCTTACAGTCTAGTCTACAGTCACATCATGTCTCTATGGTCACATCATGAGTTTTGAAGGCAGCACAGATGTTTCCTTCCCTGCATGCCACCTTTTGTTTTCTTTTGTTTAAATATAGTTGTTTTTTTCTTTTTTTCATTTGCACAAAAAAGTACATTTCATGTAGCTTGAGTAAAAAAAAACTGGACCATTGTTCATATCTATTTAATACTATTTAATGTTTTATAATATAACTGATTAATCAGTAGGCTATAATATAAAACATAAATTATTTAATTTCATTTTGCTAGTTTATCCTTCAACAAATGATAAAATGAAACTGCATTTGAACAGCCTGCATGTTTAGAATTTGATTTATTGTTTGGAACTTTAAGAAGTTAATTTCTCATTTGAGCAGCCATTTTAATATTTTTATTTATTATGTGATCATGTGAACATTTGATTTATCATTATATTTTGTCAGGAAACCTCTTCCATATTTTTTTTTTCTTAATGTTTTGTAATTTAATGCGCACAGCGTTTTTCCTAAATATACAGTTATTAATGCTGCTGTTGGTAGTATACAAATGGTCTGGCGCCGTCGGATCTCCTGACTGAGAGTTTCTAAACAACTGATGCTACTGACGTTCAGTCTAAGAAAACGGTGAGTTTAAATCATACCTTTAAAAATGTATTTTATTTATGCGATAAACCCATGACTGTGTATGTTTTATTGTGTTATTTAAGTTATGTAAAGTACATTGATCAGCTTTAAAAATGTATTGACATTGGCATTATCTGGGACTACTAAAGTCAAAATGTAATAAATATATAAAAATACTTTACATGGTTCATTTTTAAAACAACACTGAACAAATACATAAACTGTTTGCTGTATTAAAGTAATTTATTTGACATACACTGCATTTGTCCACTAGCTCTGAATGTGAGTCATTAGCAACTTTTGAGGTTAAATGATTGAAAATTAAGGCAGTTTCAGTTGTGAACACAATATGTTTTGTCCAGAAATCACACCTTTTTTTTTTTTTTTTTTTTTTTGAAGGGGTGAGTCATTCTACATATTGTCTCAGTTAAGACTCATTTTTATTTGTCTGCACTATAGGCAATACAGAAGGCAGACTAAGACTTTCAGACAGGCAGAAGCTAAAGAACTCTCCCCTTTCTATTGCAAGGCCACCTTGGGTGTTTTATCCAGTAGTTTTAACAAAAATGTAAAAAATATCTAAATAATAAATCAGCAATGCTGAGTGATTAAGTACACCACACCACCACACTATACATTGTGAATCTATAGAGCCCTTGATAACTGACTCCAAATAAAGCCAATATAAGCAATAGTGGGCAGAACCCAAACGCTGACAACTGTGAATTCATTCCAAATAAGAGTTGGAACAAAGGCAATATCATCTTTTGATTCACACTAAAGCTGGTAGTGAAACTTTTTCTGCCCATGGCTGTGTTCAAACCCTGACACACAGTACATGGTCTAGAGCACTGTAGAGTGAAAGGTGTGTAATGGACCTTACTGTATTTGTACAAAAAGACTAAAATTGAACCCCTCCCAAAAAGAATGTCAGGATTGGTTAAGCAGTAAAAGCAGTGTTTAAGTTAAAACATCAGATCGTTGAAGTCTTAAAGGAAAAATTGGGGCCAGTACTTGCCATTTTTGTGTGGTGTCTCTAAAATAGCTCAATTGGATCTATAATGTGTGCAGTTACTATTATTATCACTATTATTATATTCGTCAGCATTTTGTTGTTTTCCTGTTTTTCCCCTGTCCCATGTATGATGACTAAAAAACTATGTAAGAATAGATCACAGAGTAGAAAGACAGACCCTGCATCCGAAATATATAGAAGGGAAAAAACTGTCTGAAAGCAATAGGTCGAAAAGTACCCGAATTGGCCTACTACTTCCATTGAGATTCTAAAGTCCGCATCCACTTGCCATTGATGCCATAGGTCACATGACAGTGACAACATAGCAGATATAGTATGTCCAAATTGCATTCATTCTACACACATTCACACTATATAGAACATACTTTTTTTTCGCAAAGCAAGTATCAAATCGAATGTAGTACCCACTATACGGTATGCGATTTCGAACGCAGCAAGAGTATCCTGAGCAGTGAGAGAATGTGAGTTTTCACTGTTGGTTTACATGTTTTCGTCACAAGCATATGTTTGTAGAGAACTGTAGTGTCAGCAGTTCTCCAACTGACAGAGAGTCCTGGTCAAAAGAAATCTGAGATAGATAAGTTTAGAAATGTACTGGAAAAATTCTGGTGATTTGTGTTACAGTCCCTGAGATGACCTGCTAGCTGACAGGTAGTCCTGCATTGGTTCTCTTTTCACGGATGGAGGCCAGCATGTCCGTAACCAGCTCTGACAGGCCGTACTCAGGCTTCCATCCCCAATCCTGACGGGCGTTAGAGTCATCAAACCGCACAGGCCAGCTGTCCGCTATAGAAGGAACGTAAATTTAATTAACAAGATCATTGCATTATGGATTGTTATCAATGGTTTTATGGCCTATTCCTTTTATTTGTTTTGTACTTTTGAAATGTTAAAATACATGTTTTTGAATGTTTCATTATTCAAGAAAAACACATACAGTGACCAAGAGGCATTACTTGTACAATAAAAGAAAAACTTTCAAATTAATATGATCTCAGACTCTTTCAAAAGGTCATTAACACGCACTGTTCTTACCAATAGTCTGCCGGATGTTATCAGGATTGTACGTGACCCTCAGGTGGGGCAGGTGTTTACGGATCTCTTCGGCCACTTCCTCAGGTGTGAAGCTCATGGCTGCGATGTTGTAAGTACGCAATGAAAGTCGGCTTTCAGGAGCTTGCATGAACTCAATGGTGGCCCTGTGGCAGTCAGAGATGTGCATCATGGGAAGCCGAGTGCTGGAACGCAAGTAACATTCATGGTGGCCGGTGCTGAGGGCGTCGTGAAAGATCTGGACAGCATAATCTGAGGAAAAGAGGAGGTATTAAATAGGTCAGATTAGGTGTGTTGTTTTATTGAAAGTAAATGTCAATTCGACTAATAAGTGGATACGTTTGAAGGTGTGTTTCTTTATATACAACTAAAGATTGTGTTTGTAAGTGAAGCTGGTTACCAGTGGTGCCTCCTCCTGGCTTGGTGTTGGCAGAAACGACTCCTGGGTATCGCAAGCATCGGAAATCCAGGCCATATTTATGGTGGAGATACTGATCCAATCAGAACACAGTTAGGATGTTTGCATTTCATAATTACATATCATGTAAGTCAGGTTCCAAAATATTTTTTTTTTTCAGCCAAAACTCTTAGATGTAAAATATTTACTTGAAGTACCGACTGAGAGTTAAGTTAATATTAAGTTAATATTTCAAAAATGTAACAACATTTGCAAGTTCTCTGATGTTGATAGTAAAAATAACAATAATAATGTTCATAACTCTGAAATAGAGAATACAATCATTTAATTAAATTGCAACCTTTGATTTGATCATCTCATTAAGCTCACTGTTAAAATGTATACAATATACCTGTTTAATAAAATTGTGACAACAGATTACAAGCAATATTATTATTAAATTTAACTGAGAAATAATTAATCTAATTAATTCCTTAAAAGTTAACCATTTAAAATGAGTAAAATTTACAACAACAACAAAAAAAAACATATCCGAATAACCGATAGACGTCAAATATGAATGAAGAACACTTTATTTTATATTGCCAATATTGAACACACTTGATGTTAACAAGCCAAATCACTGAAGGAGAAAATCATAATTTTAAGTCACCATTATGGTGATCAATGTTTGTTTTAGTTGGGCACTTGATCCTTAAGTCATTCACTTTAAGTTTTATTTGGCTGATATACCTGAGTTAATTCTAACCTCAATTCTAATTTGTTAAATTTATAATTAATAATATTGCTTGTAAACTGTTGCCACAATTTTATTGCTTAGCTATATTGTATATTCATTTTTACAGTGTATATTGTGATTTTCATGCAGCCCCATTTATTCATTTATTTTAATTTTACGTTATTGGGAAATATTAGCTATTGGGAAACCCTGACGTAAGTGAAAAATTGTTCACATTAAGCTTACAAAGTGTATACTAATTAATGAATTTCCCCAGACTAACTAGAACATAAAAAAATCATCAATCTTTACTTCCCCCATCAGCTCTGCATGGACTTTGGAAACTCCATAAATGGTGCGAGGTCTCTGGATGCAGAGGTCAGGGGCCGGGTCGCGGGGAGACGAAGGGCCAAATGCTCCGATGGTACTGGGAACAAACAGTCGCAAGCAGTTCTCCAGAGCCAGATCTAACACATTATGCAGACCTAAAGAAAGTGGAGTGGGGTGAGGAGAAGAGAAGATATCAGGACAGGGGCAACAGGAGAAGGACAGAATGTGGGACGTCAGGGATAGTGGAAACCTTACGTTGTAAATTAGGCAGTCATAGCACCTAACCCTAACACTTAAAACATGTGTGACAGAGTTTTCCCACCTGTGATATTGATGGTGCGGGCGAGAGCCATGTTAGCTTCCCCGATAGCACTGAGCAATGCGCTATAATGCACCAGCCAGGTGATTCTGTTATTCACAACTAGCTCCCTCAGGTTTTTATAGTCCAGCACGTCAGCGTATACAAATGGACCTGTGAGGTAAAACACGGTTTAAATGCGAGCATTATTAATAGGAATATGAACGAGGCCAAGTGATTGAAATGTAAATAAGGTTCAATTTGTTAACATGATTAATTAATTATAACATAGAGCCTTATCCGGTGTTACTGAAATGTATTTGGAGTGTTGAAATAAAAAGAGCCACATGATGAATAAACGTATAGCTACTGTAAACTTTAACAGCCAGTTCAAGGCACCACACTATCCATGTGGCTCTATATATATGTTGCACCTGATGCAACTGCCTGCCCAAATCAGAGCCATATTAAGAGTCAGTAAACATACCCATGTTATAAACTTCAGCGGGAGGCCTCCTAATATCCGACAGGATGATATTTTCCTTTCCATACTGCTGCCTGATGTAAAAGGGGTTACATATGATTATGAAACAAAATAAAAGTGAAACGTTCATTCAGCGTTTGCAGAATTTCACAGACTCTACCTGCAGACATTAAAAAGAGAAAGTTTCCACAGCAAATATCAACACAAAGTAAATATCCAATCAAAGCAAAGGTGTAAAAAAATTGTGTGCCGGAGTCTGATTTCAAATTTCTCCCACGCTACACATCTTTCAGCTGTTCACTAACCTCAGCATTTGAGCTAGACCAACTCCAAGCTGTCCTAGGCCACCTTGAGAAAAACACATTCAACAATTAAAGGAGTTTAAACACACACTACAGCAACAAACAATTAACAACTGTCACCACTAACAATGCCACAACTGAGCAGCAAGAGATTCCCTAAACCTAAATATTAATTATAAATTTCACGTTTATGTGTGCATTATTTTTGAGGTCAGAGGTGAATGTACAATAAAAGAAAACATGATAACACATCACGTGGGATCAACTCTATACAACTACAAGTAGCAACTTGGATTATTGTGAATTTGTTAAGTGCTTAGAACCCATATGCTATGTGTAGTGTCCCTTCAAATACAGTGCACGGGCAAATAAAGCACTCAAAAGAACGAAAAGCTCACAAATAGCAGTACAGTTTCATAAACAGGCCTAAATCATTTAAAATAGGCTCTGTGGTTGTTATTGACCAGACATTTTTTAGCTCCACTTCAACTGACAGTCCATTTACACAGTCTGTACACGCTATTGCACAAGCATAAAACAGCCGCGCGCTCCATTGTGCGCACGCGGAGCGCTAACACTGTTTATTCCCATCCTATTGTCACGTCGATCAATAGGATCGCCTCTTACGTGTCATGGAAAACAAAAATAGAAGATATGATAGAACGGATTACTTTTTCCACCAAAACATTACAGCTTATCACACGTTATTTAAGCAGCCGGGAACAAAAAGGCACCTGTGATGAGGACTCGGGGACTGTCCGTAGGAGGCTCGGATGAATCGTTGTTCGGCCATCGGTTGATTTGACGCGGCGACAAACTCATGCCGCGAACTGACCAACCTTTACACAGCGAGCGGACACACACCCGGACACCTGACAGCATGTCGTCTATCTGTCAGTTAAACATTTCAGTCATCAAACCGAATGGTTCAGAGAGAATACAGTAACTATTTGACATTTTGTTTGATTGATACACGACTAATATAAATCAGTAACGTTAGCAAGTTCAAGAAAAAACGCAACATCTCACCTTGAGCTTATCAAAACTTGAAATCCGTGATGATGTGACACACGTGTCTTGCATCAAAATCACAACATTGCTGTGGTGTATCCCGAGGTGGAAAATTAGGTAAGTAAATAGTGCTGATTAGAGGGATTTTCATGTTATTTAACCGTTAGAATTAAGAGATTACTTTCCGATTGGTTGCCAGAGGAGCGCATCGAATGACCATTGGATAAAAAAGTGGCCGGAGCAGAGAAGGCTGGGAAATGTAGTTCGTAGTTGTATTGTTATACTAGCACATGCGTTCGCGTGATAATGAATGGCCGTGGTGTCCATTAGCGCTACAAGAGGGCAAACTTGCTGACGGGCTGCCCACTCCGGATTTATATTGTGTGGGTGAGTTTAGCTGAGCTGGGGCTTTACCCTGAAGACTTTATTGGTCAGTGAGATGTTATTGTTTGTTCATGTGCGCGCATGCGCAGATTCCTCTTTATAATTTTATAATCAAATGTGTATTTATAATATACTTTAATGTCAAACATGTCAAATAATATAATATAATAATTTCTGAATAGAAACAAATATGTCAGTTATACATTCTTTAAAATTAAATTCTAAATTCAAATAAAAAGTAAATGTATCAACATGAAAACATTTATAATAATATTTATTAAAATATTTCCCTAGAAAAGTTATGAATGTGGCAATCAGAATCAATTAATCCAGAGAGCTGTGCAATAATTAATTAGGCTATACAATATGCTCCAGTGGCAAATGCTGAAACTTCTCAAACATGTATCACCTGGTAGGTATTCAAACTTCTCACATTCACCTGTCTGTAACAATGTGAAAAATGTTTACAATACCATTGATGTTGTCTCATATAATGACAGTAAATCCCCCCAAAAACTACTCAAACACACTTTAATAAACACATCATTTACATTAGAATTTTGTTCGAATGTAAGGCAGAGGACCGCCAATATGTCTGATCTTCAAATGCAAGCATGTCTGATTACTATTCAATGACAGAACATCAGACTGCTTGCAGAAATTACATTATATCTGATATTTCTGATTGGCAGTAATACTCATTTTATTGGACTAATTTTTCCCAAGACATGCATAAAAGTAGTAACAGTCTCTAAAATCCCAGCAAACACAGAACGTTCCCCTAACGTTCCCGAATGGTCCCATGAGGTTATTTTTTTGGGAACCAAACAAGAACGTTATAGGAACGTTCCATGTAGGTTATTTTTAGGTTCCATTTTATAACATAAGGAGAACATTCCCTTAACCTTAAGGGAAAGTTCTAGGAACGTTCTGGGAACCAAAAACTAATGTTCACAGAACCTAAATTTGTTTGCTGGGATGTCTTTTTAACCATGAGGTCACAATATAGTCAGCTCATCCATGAGGTTCTCAAATGGGGTCAAGGTGTCACAGTGAGTACTTGACATATTACTGGTCCGGTCAGGTCCCGCTCTCTCACGGTGTTCTTTCACAATGCTCCACACCTCCTCTCGAGCTTCCTCCATGTTCTGAGCATACTCAGTCCACCTAAGGAACAGCCCTACCAACAAACCCATAGAGATAATGAGGACCTACACACTAATAAACTTCAATAACATTATCACATCACAGCTGTAACCTTGTATTTATGTATGTTACGGAATAATCTGAACCAAACCTGTCCATAGTTGTAAGGACTGAGGATGTACTGAAGGCCAAATGGCTAAATCAGTGGGTTCATACAGTGGGTTGAGGTACTGCTCCTCAATATCAGGACTCAGTAGGGATTGAAACAAACAGTGAGTGTTCTCCTTCACTCCTGCAGCACATCTATCCCAGGCAAAAAATTGAAATAAATAAATAATACAGTGTACCTAAATAACTGCTCAAAATTCGAGTGTCAGTAATTAAAAAAAGATTTTTTTATTCTAATTGATCAGAAGTGACAATAAAGCTCTAGTGCATAATAATGATGAGTGTCATATATGGATAATTTGCGCTTACCTCTCCTGCTCGTTGTTACACAGAAATGTTCCATAGTTAGAAGCGTAAACCTCTTGAGCCAATCGGAGCAGCAGGGCCTCGCTAAACTCCAGTGCCAGAGGAAATTGCCGCCACACTTGCCACACACAGTCAAGCAGCAGCAGGAAGGACGGGCACTCTTGCTTCAGACGGGCATGAGAGTACGCCGAATGAGCACAGCGCTGCTGGAAGGGGTGTCCAGCCTGAGAAACAACAAACATACAATTCTGACAATCAGATCTGAAAATATATTGGGTGCAGTTTTTTAGAAAAGTGGCTTTGTTGGCATAATCCATCTCTAAACATATACCTGAGCACAAATGATGTCACACAAACAAACATTCACCTGTATCCATTCCCTCTCCAGCAGGCAGAGGAAGCCAGTGAGAGTTCTAGAGGCCGGGTCTAGGATAAGTTGAGCCAATGAACTCACCAGCAGAGTGCTGTCTGTCCCTTCAGAGCCATGCACAAGCACAGAGTGACCATCCCTGCAAAAATACAGAGCACAGACCAGAGCAATACATCTCAAAGCCATATGTGTGCCAGGAGTGACCACACAAAAATAGACTATATACCAGAACAATACATCCCAGAGCCATGCAAAAGCACAGGATTAAACTGTTTTCAACATTGATAATAATAAGAAGTGATTTTTGTGCAGCAAATCAGCATAATACAATGATTTTTGAAATTCAGCTTTGCCATTACAATAATAAATGAAGAAACAAATGAATAAATATGCTTGTCAACCATAACTGACATCAAAACCATTGCAACATGCAATTCCTAATATATATTTATCTAGAAGTTACACAAAGACAGTGGATAAAATAACAATAAAGAGGATGTAAAAAGCAAACCACAATAATAGTTAAAGATACACTACAAATAATTACATTTTTCTATTAGAAATGAATTATTGAGACACCCGTGTTAAACCAAGTCACTACAGAAAACCTCAATAATTTAATAAAACTGCAATTTTATGTGTTAACCACAGATGGTGACAGAGAGCACAGAATTAGTGTCCCTTTAAAAGACCAAAGTAGTAGATCGTCTCACCTCTCCACACACTCTACCACCAGTCCTGCAGTGGACAGCGCACTGTGAACATGAGAAAGCCATTTGGAGTTCTCCAGTTTACTGAGCCAGCGGTCCACACTGTGAGACGGGTCACTACACGCTTCCACCAGCTTAATAAGACTCTCCTGCAGAACCTTACCCCTGTAAACACACACGACATGCATAATCAACTGTTTCAAAGTCAAATGTGTTACATAATTTCAGACAATTAAAAATGACTTGTAATATTCCCTCTCACCTTTCATGGTGTCTATGGATTCTTTTCCAGTGGCTATAAGAGGATTTAGACTCAAAACCTCCCCCTGTCATCCGGGCCTGTTGGGCTTGCTGGGTAGAACGCAGATCGATAACGTAACCCAACACTGACCCATCAATTACAGCCTGGAGAAGGAGCTCATCCTCCTTACATCTCTTCCTATTGGCTCCTGTCAAGGGCTGGCTACTCCGCATGATCACCTATGGATGCAAATTACTTTTACTTTAAATGAATTTATAAACCTACAGAGAGACAGGGCGCAGATGCAGCCACTGTTGTGTTGCCAGATCCAGGTATTATAAGGGTCTTTAGACTTGTTTTATTTCACTTACACCACTTTATTCCCTTAAAAGCATGATTTTTTTCACCAATCATTATTACATATTCGGGTCTTTAGTGACCCACATCTATATATAACATGAATTAATCTCTACCTGTCACGATAATATAAAACTCTCCTGATATCCAATTACAGAAGAATAAAGCATATTTTGTTACCTTTTCGAGCTTGGAAGGGTTCAATTTGAGCAGATGTTTTATGCCATCATCACTCATGAGTTCTCATCAGAACTCATTTCCCAGTACATTCAGCATCTGGCTCATATTCACGATCTCAGACATATTCTCAAAACTATCCTTTCAACAAACCTCAAAATCAATATTTTGATCGCTGACAGTTTCTTCACCAGATCCATTACCGAGTGACAATGACACTAATATTTGATTGCTTTCAGTACTTGCTCTGCAGTAAATTGAGTTTTAAATTCAAGTTTTGCTGATGATACTTTCTATTCTTTTGTTTTCTGCCTGCAGTAACTATGATTGAAACGTCAATTCATCAATATGTATGACACATCCAATTTGTGTAAGACAGGTTAATGGCACATATTCAGTCATCAAAGATTAAATTATTGATGTACAGAAAAAAATATACATATACTGTTATACACATTGGGTCATTAGCGAACCTATACAATTCTTACATGAATTGGAAAACAGGCATTCTTTTATAATTATATATATATTTTTTTAGTTTATTTTTCAGTCAGGCTTATTTCTTTTGGTGCAACACTGCACCAAATGTTGTGCAATATCTGGCAACACTGAATCGCCTCCACTTAAACTGACCGCAATCAAAAATGCCCATGTTAAAAATGTGTGGGCAGGTTATTGCTGACAGGATAGGTTACAGAATGAAACTATGCCAAATATACAAACACTCAAGGAAGGTTATGCAATTTTATTGCAGCTTAGTAGTTAACAAAAGTTTCACAAAGTCATGCTAAAAACCTTCATAGAGCACTAGACAAAGTTCTTATCATTTATCATCCATATAGAAATGCTTATTAAATATATTACAGCAATAAGTACTGTTACATAAATAAGAAACAAATAATACATTTACCAAGCCTATAGTAAAGTATTAACTAATTGTGATGCAATAAATAAGGTCTACTAATTTAATAATAAACAGACAGAACAGAGAGAGAGTACCCAAAGTATAGAATGGCAAAAAGGTTTCGACAACACTCACCATTCCGTTCTTATGGTGACAGTAGGAGAGCACAGGAAATCTGCCGCCCTGCCTGAACCGGGCCGACTGGACCAGCTTCTCATCATCCACCTCGCGAGGCACAATGACCGCATGTGGATACGATGGGCATACAGAGTAATCTGAGTTTACTGTGCTGACTCTCCACCTGTCCCACTGTTCACACACACATGCACATATTATAAACATACACAAGCATGTACATGTATACAGTTAAATATATATGCATATATGTTTTATATATTTAAACATATTAGTTATAAAGAGTTATACAAATATTCTTATAAATAAGCAATTTTATATAAACTAGATACAGGATATAACACTGGGTGACGAGGAAAAAACACAGTAAATATGATGTCATGCCAAAAGGAGGTGAGAGATAAACATCTACAGCTATGGAAAGGCCCGTGAAACAGCTGTGAGATGACAAGGGGTGATAATGAAAGCTATTGAAACAAACAAAATTGAAAATAAAAAATGTGCATATAGGCTACAAAGTATTAGAGAAAGCATACACACTGTTTCCTGTAAATTTAAGTGTCCACATATCTCACAACTGCTTTTAGTTTCCTGTGGCAAGCAAAGTGCTTCCTGTTTGACTTCCTTTCAGGAAACTAAGCAATGGCTAACATTAAATAATGATTTTGAGCATTTGTTTGTCTATTTTCTTGTGTGTTTCTCAAAGTGAGAGAATTACAGAATGACATTAACTGGTCTGAAGAAAAGGGAAGTGAAAGTGAAATACAGCTCACCAGTCTTTCTGTTTGTTTGTAATATTTCTCAGTTGAGGACAGGCCCCACAGGCCATGCAGAGTAAGGTGTGACGGTCTATAGAAAAAAGGATACATCTCTGTCACACTTTCCAGAGCCGAGAGAGCCTACAGAGACATGAGACAATATCAGAGTCAACTCTCATTAAAGATGAGGCAGTGTTGGTCTCAACATTTATTTTACTGCCAGAATAATATGCTTGTCATCTTTCATGTCCACTTCAGTCATCTTTGAAAGTAATCTTTAAAGAGATGTCATCTTGAACGACAACTTGCAATGACCCATAGTATTCAGGATTTTCCAGGTTGCTTTACTGACGAGAGGAAAATTTTCTCAATATATTAATTTTTAATTTATCGGTATCTGCCAATATTGGATATTTAATTGTGCATGGTAATTTCCCCAATTTTTTGGGTAAATCCTTGGCTATCTTCTAATACTAATTCAAAGTGAATCATTAAAAAAACACTAATAATATTGTAACACTGCTAAACGTATGCTTTAGCAAATCTCATAATGACATCTTTTTCATTTTTCACACTGCACATTATGTTATGATGCCTAAATCTATTTTACAGTTTTTAGTATTAAGATAAAATAGTAAAAAAAAAGAAAAATTGGGCAACACTTATCAGCCATAACATGAAAGGCAGAACTTTAATAGGCTATATAGGTACAACCCTAATTGTATTGTATTAGTGTATTACTGCTGTTCGCAAAGTTGAATTCCAAGTCATACACAAACTGCTTAATTTGAGGTTTATTTTATGTCCGTAGAACAAATGGTTGGGGACAAGTTGCGCATTTAATACTTAGGGAGGGTTTGGGCTCAGTACATTTTTTTTTATCAAATAAATGCAGCGTTGCTAAACATAAGAGACTTCTTTTAAGTAGTTTAAAAAATCTTTACAAAACAGACACCAAAGTTTTGAACAGTAGAGTACCTATTCCTAAAAATGAGCATTTATGTTATTTATAATCCCTGTCGCAGCCACGAGTTGTGAGAACAATATAAGTACCTCGATAGAACTGGCTATGTTCAGACATTCCTCCATTCCAGGAATTTCCAACTGAAGAACAAGCAGGTCCTTACATTTAATGGTGATAGTACCAGAGGATCCCACAGCCCTATATTAGACACGTACAAACATCCCACACATTTTTAAGAACATACACATTCTCAAATTCCATTCAATCATCCCCATAGGGGCCTCAGAAGAGACAGAAGCAGGAAGCAAAAACAAGCCATGTGCGTAAGGCTAGCAGAGAGACACTGAGATAAATAGAGAGAGCTAAATAAAACTTTATAGAATGTAAGCTCTCCATTCCTCTCTGTATTTGGACATTAGATTACAAACATAAATGTATATTGCACAAATAGATGCTTTGTATGTATTCAAAACACAAAAAGCATGTCAGGGTGATATGATCTTTTGTGTGAATGCACAAAAGATCTTGCAAAATATGCTTATTCTGTTCTCCTCTCTGCCATAAGCTAAGAACACATTGCCAGCGCAGCTCATTATAGAAGTTGCCCTCTTATGCTGAAACGAGATGCTGCCCACTGCTCTCCTCATTTTTAACATTAACAGCAGATCCCAGATCAGAATAAAACAGCAGCTTCAATGAGCAAAGACAGTGCACAAATCAAACATTGGGCCTGCTTTAGAAGTGTACCTGGGGTATCCGAAAAGATTCTCGACACTGATATGGAGGAAAAGTGATGGGTTATATTAGAGAAAGAGAGAATTAGAGTTTAATATTACAGAAGCAGGTCACTTCAGGGATCAAACACACATTTTTTTAACCTTATCTGTAATCATGACCCAAATGCGATTAAAATAGTATATTTGCAAGTAATGAAAATATGAATTATGTATTTACAAAGGACAGGTGTATTATAGGCTACATAGGACTACATTAAATAATTCCTGGTGAAATAATAAATGTGCTTGATATGGTAACATTAAACAATAAATAAAGTCAAAATATTAGGCTATAGCCTACTTAAAATAACATTTGTGATGGGTCGTCGACACCCCCAAGTCTACCTTTTCTCAATGGCATCAATGTTTCTAAGGAGAATGAGAAGTTGCCAGGAATCTTCATCCTTTCTGTCTGAGAACAGAAGGTGGTGGCTGGTAACGCACAGGGTTCCTCTGAGCGCTGGATGGAAAGGTCTTTTTAGGGTAACATCTTCAACATTAGCCGTCTTAATGTGCTCAGACAACTCCATTTCACTATGACAACATCCACCATATGGTACTTCTCGAGTTTAGAGAGCTGGTGGGCGAAGCACTACTCCGGGTCTCAGTTTTCCGCAAATGTTTTAAAGCAATCCTTTACAAAACGTTGTCCCACTCCCACCTCTTGACGTTAATGTAGTCTGTTATAAAACTTACCGGCACATGGCAAATATAAAATGACAGCAATCGACAGTGAGCAGGCTGCGGGAGGTGTGTCTGCTCGCCCGATTCATTAGAGTTTTGTTTGCTTCTCTGCTTTCGTTTCCGTTCTTGAAGTCCCAGCCCTCTTCTCTTTTTGTGATGTTTCTGTTTATTGTTGTGGCTGCCTCCTACTCTTCCTGCCATAACTTGTGAAGAGATTTGGTACCGTTTTAGTGATCTTACAACTGAGATCCTTGAGAGGGTGTCACTGGACCATGCACATGATGATGATGATGGTGCTGGTGGTGGGAGCAGGAAAAATTGACAAGGGGGAGGGCATAAACTACAGCCAATTAATTAAGATGAATAAATTAAATAAATTAATTAAGATTAATAAGACACGAATAAAGCAACAATTAAACAACAAAATAAAATAAAGCAACAAAGGTGTAATTTCAAGTCAGTAGTGGTTGTGCATCTTGACTGGAAATGACACTTCATTTAGCATTTTTGTCATTTATTTTTGCGTTTTTGTTGGACTAGCATAGTAATTTAGGTGTAATTATTTTTTTAAATGAAACTTTTATTTCAGAGAAACTTCTTTGCATTGTTTTGCTGTTATCACTATAGCTGCTTTGAAACAATCTGCATTAAGTGGCCTAACTGCATTAGTGGCCTAAAGATGACTTCACTTAATTAATTACTTCACAATACTTAATTCAGATAAAACGTGAAATCTTTCTATTTTTTTTGGGGGGGGGGGGGGGGGATGGGGGGGGGGTCAGGACTGAACCTGTTTTTACTTTTTAAAAGTAGGCTAATTTATACATTTGTTTTACATGTATTGATTTAAGTCTTGTGAGGGATCCTCTCTATAGGCCTTCTTTTTTTGCTTTTTATCTTTCAACATAATTAAATCATTTGTGATAATGTGATAATCAAACTTTTAATCATAAATATTAATTGTAATTAAAAAAATCTCTGAACTTTTTCCAGGAGTTCCTAACCCTTTGCGGCTCTCTTGAGGGTCCCGGTTGGGGGCCCACTAACAGGCTTTCCGTTTGTTTTAGAATTAATAAATTATATCTGACGGATTCTGATGCTAGATTGTAATTCTTAGCTAAATAGGCCTAGATTCCAGCTGCAATTCATCAACATTATCAGAAGATGGAGACATTCTGTTATAAAACAAGACTCAAGTTTGGTGCAATCGGGATGACTTGTTGATATAAAAAGTGTGAGTGAGATTTGGGCCACAAGATACATTTGTTAAATATCTATTGTAATTTCTCAATTGCCTTTGTGAAACCATATTGTTTGATGAAAACAGTCTGTCCTGGAACATAACACTTTTTCACTTTAGCCTATGTGATTTATTTGTGAGGTGTGTGACGTGAGAAGCTGTTAATAGGCTACTAAAGGTTTTAAGGGAGCCATGACCTTGTGCCACTTGAATAGTTTCACATGGTAACACGAAATTTTGCTCCCTGCTGCAACATAGCCTCAATCTCCGACTGTCTAAAGTTCTCCGATTAAACACTGATCATGACATAAGGCTGCAGAACATGGGCGGTCACTTTTCTGTCTATAAACATGAGCTCAGCACACCTCTTGAGATTAATCCCTCGTGCACATGATCAGGCACAGCACACATGTCTGAACAGTCACAAGTCACAGTCTCACCCTGCTGCAATGAAAGCAGCACAGTGATGGAGTTCAGAGAGCTGGGAGCACACGAGAGCTCTGAGGAAGATATGGAGGATCTGGATAGTGTGAAAGCCCTGACAGAGAAACTCAAACTCCAAACGCGCAGACCGTCGTATGTAGAATGGAAGGAGCGGCTGCAGGCTCACCCGTGGATTGATGTTGCACAGAGTTCAAACGTCAGTAGCCCAGGACCTGTGGTGGAGGACACCCAGCCACCCGACTTCTGGAAAGATGGGATGCCTTTTAAGAATATATGCGGCTTTGATACTATAGACGACGCGTTACAGTGGCTCAGAAACGAACTGGTATTGTATTTTTTGCCTAAAACTTTTTTTTTTTTTTTTTTTTTTTACTTTTGACTAAGATATAGGGTCACTGTCTTTAGGCTATAAAATATCTATCTATCTATCTATCTATCTATCTATCTATCTATCTATCTATCTATCATCTATCTATCTATCTATCTATCTATCTATCTATCTATCTATCTATCTATCTATCTATCTATCTATCTATCTATCTATCTATCAACAGTGGTTTGGAGATTTTTAAAATTTCTACATGTCTTTAGGTCATTAAGTCTTAGTCATTAAGTCTTAAGTTATTTTTAAACATTCAAGAAACACTACCATTCAAATTCAGCTAGTAGCCTACGCATTAAATCAAAATATAATGTTGTAGCCTAACATTACTTCTATTTAAAACAATTGCTGTTCTTTTGTTCTGTCCATTCTATCCTGAAGTTGAATCACGTGGTCCACAAAAATATTAAGACACATGTAACGTAGAGCTGAAAATAATATTATTTCAGAATATTTCTGTTTTTTAACTATATTTTCAAACAAATATATGCAGAATTGTTGAGCATCTTAAAAATAATAATAATAATAATTGTATCGACCCCAAACATGCTAGCCTAGTGTATGCAAATACCAAATTACTTATGTTAAATATGTAAATTATATATAACAGTTAAGCAGGCAGTTTGATTTGGCTAATAAGCCAGACCACTGTGAAGTGAGATGCATATTGAAATACTCACAGGTGACATGACTCGTCTCTTGGCATTTTACAATGAAATGCCACTCAGGTGCAGAAACTTGAGTGGGTGTTCGACAGGAAGGTGCACACAATTCCCTGCATGTGTGATTGCTGTTCCGAATAATTTAATCTTTTATTTGCTGGTTAGCAAAGTATCTGGTTTTAGCAGTTGTCCACCGCGATGTGTGAGCTATAAAATCATTCTCTCTCTCTCTCACACACACATTTATTTCTCAGAGGGAGATGCAGATGCAGGATAACCGTCTTGCACGGCAGTTGATTCGCTTACGGGTGGAGATCCACAGGCTGAAGGTGGAACAGGTGTGTCACCGTCACAAAGAGATGTTGGATGATGCCACGTATGAGCTGGAGGAGTGCGAGGAGGACTCAGACCTGCTGTGTGACATCCCCATGAAAGCCGCCTTCACTCTTTCCACAACTCTCAAACATATTGGTCTCACCAAAATGAACCTCAACTCCAGACGATTCTCACTCTGTTGAGAAACGCCCTCGGGAAAACTCAATGCAGAACTTTTAATGTATGACTGACACTGGAAGCCAAAGTTTTATTTCATTAAATTTGGACTATAATAATAATAAAATCGTCCTTTTTCTTCAAATAACTTCGCTTTATTGAACTTTTTCAAAACTTGACTACTGGTGGTCATATCTGGAAATGCAGTAACCAGAACCACTTGTGAAAGTGGACTTACCACACGTCTGAGAAAGTCCTCAGGGTTGGGAAAGAGTTTATAGTTTTCAATAAATATCTGAACTGATCTATAAAAATCAGGAGGAACCTGCTTCTGTGTCAAAAGGCGTGTGATTGGCACACACTCCCATCTGTGTTCCTGACGGCTCAGGGGACAAAACACTCTCCTGTCGGCTTGGCTGTGATCCCAAGCTACATGCCGCCTCACAGGAAGTGTAAGTTTGTGTTCAGGCATTTTGTCACCTTGACCATTGAAACCTAAAAATAACACACACTTAGAGCTGCAGCAAGTAAAAAGCTGTTCAGCCCACTTTCAGTGGTTGGTCTAACATACGTTTTTTGCTTGATGTTCGAGAATGTTGTGCTTGGGAAACTTATCTTTACACAGTAAGATTACTAGATTTAAATGAGTTTTGTGTTCTTTGTACTTCCACAGAACCCAATTAAAGTTCAGTTTACTTTATTACAAGCACTGGAAATGGGCTATAGCACTAATTTTGTGCATATACTGTATACTGCTAAAAGCTTCGGATAAAATCAACACAAATCAGAGGACCTTTATATTTTTTACAAATTTCATCTTGGGACTGAATGTGCGTTAATAATTTTTTAAAATATATTATAAATGAAATGAAGAGTTTCTATTCAGCAGAGATGCATTAAATTGATCAAAAGTGAAAGAAAGGGCTTTTACATTGTATATTTTTTATATTTACTATTTTTTCTTTATTTTGAATACAGAAGAAATGCAGCCTTCACTCTAATCATTCTGGGTTGTTTCAACTCATGTTTGGCTCAAATACGGACAAACCCAACCACTGGGTTTTAAATTGTAATTAAAAAATTTAATTTGACCAAACCATTTGTGTTGGTTAGAATACGAGACTTAATTCGAAAACAAAACATTTTTTTACAGACCACGAACTTTTGAACAGTAATGTATACTTTTTTGATTACTCAAATGTTTGATGTACAAACTAAAACATGCTTTAAAAGTTGCCTGAAATGAATAAAGATGTCTTTTAAAATTAATTTGAAGAGATATTGTGATCCATCCATCCATCCTTATTGAGAAAAATATCCTTCACTGTAACTCATTCACTATAATGAAGATTTATAAATCTTTTGAACATTACTGTTGCTTTAAATTTTCACAATATTGTGTTGATTTATCAATTTGTGTAATTATCCAAACAGTTTCGTGCGGTCCTTATCTTGCTTTGCCTTTTCCGTCTTGCACAGTTTTATACAGTGTTGTCACGGGAAAGAACAAAGATGGTAATTCTCAGAAAAACCCGAATTTATATTTATTTAATGGACCAATTGCTTTATCGATTGTAGCTACAGCGATAGGACTGGCTGTCAGTATGAGCCATGTGACTGCCAAGAAATGATCTCATGCTAGATAAATACCAAATACAGAGGGGGAGAGAGAGAGAGAGAGAGAGAGAGAGAGAGAGAGAGAGAGAGAGAGAGAGAGAGAGAGAGAGAGAGAGAGAGAGAGAGAGAGAGAGAGAGAGAGAGAGAGATGGAGAAAGAAAGAGAGAGAGATAGAAGAGAATCTGCTTTTTTTTCCCCTAAAGCTGTTCTCAACACTGATATTACAAGTTTTTGTAGTTTATATCTTATAAAGCATTAGAGGAAGTACATTCATTTAACATCTCACATGAGGATTACTCCTTTGAACAGAAACATGAACTATTTTTGTCACCTGAGAAGACACAAAAAGTGGTTAGTTGTGTTCCACATACAGATTCCCTCGAGACCTATAATAGAAAACAAACATACCATGAAAGTGCCATTATGCTTTGTAGAGTTTAAATGAAACCATCATGATAACCTACCTAAACTTACTTTTATTTGACATTTTTTGACAATTTGACAATTAAAAGTTTTGGATTGTTACATATATAGACTATCTATCAAAATCCTTCTATAACAAGTTTTTCAAAAATGTTAAGGCCAAGGACTGCCAAATATGATGCTCCCTTGTGAGGGGCCCCTTTTCTAACAAAGCCAAAATAAAAGATTGAAATATTATCTGGAAAAAAAAAAGTATTTACTTTATGTTTTTTAGTATTGCATGCAATAAGTTTTAACCCAAGAATTAGAATATAAATGAAAAATATTCAAATTTATATGCATATATGTATTTGCATAACACTAAGCAATATGTATAACTTACATTTTGTAACAATTATTGTAATAATGATAAAAAATATATATATATTTCAGATTTTTCAAAAGCAGCTTTACAGAAAATATACTGTACAATTAGTGCGCAAGCAAAAGACAACTATGGAAGAAGAAAATCTCTCTAGAAAGAGAAAAATAAAATCATAAACTGCAAGGAATCACATATTTGCTTACAGTTTTTGTGTTAAACACATCAAATATTTTGAATCTCTTAAATTTTCCACAGCTCTCCTTGAACCTTCCATGTTGTCCCAATACCCCAGTTTGAAAATTTTCACAATCTCAAATAATCCAATGAACATTTGCTCTTACAAGAAATGTAACTGTGAACATGTAACTGTCTGTTAAGCCCCCACTCCTTCAAACCCCCCTCTTCTCAACCACAAGACCACCAAAGAATGGAAAAACAATAGTTTCAATCTTTTTCTCAAATTGAGAAGCAAAAACTAAACAAGAAATCCAGGATTTGACGTACTATTGCAAAACTGACCCCGCGTGTGGTTCATCTTTTGAGGGATTCTCATTGAGTAATAGGCCAATATATGATTAATATTCACTGTATAACATTCACATCCACAACCCACCCCTACCCCCAACCACAATGAAACTCATATTTCTGCTGTGATCAGTGGACTCACCACATAAAGTACCTGGTCAAACACTTCAGTCATGTTGAACGCCGTAAATCAAAATAAATATAAATGAGAGACTAGGCTTGGGCGTCAGTGTCTAAATTAAGATGAGTGTTCCTGCAGTAGAAAACTTAAGAATGTACCTCATTTCCTTTGAATGTTTCGGCTGCGACTTCCTGCAAATGCATGCACTATCTGCAGCCTGATGCCACAACAAAAGTGTGCGGTCTGCTCGGAGAGAGAGACACCGAGACAGATCTGAAGAGAGGCATGAGAGGGGTTAGCATCATCTCCAAGAAGCTGATTGAAAAAAAAAAAACAACTAAAATTAACTTTACCTCAAAATTATCCACTTGCATATTAGTTTATTGCATGTTGCAAATTGCATATTAGGCCTACTCTGAATCAAACATCAGTACCAGAGCAACTGATGTTTGATTCAGAGGCTTGATTTGTGTGTGTGTGTGCGAATGGTGACAAATGCTGCATAGAATAGCAATGTCACCCTTTTAAGCATGAATATTAAAAAGTTATCCTACGTTTTGTGGCTATTCAGTTTTTACTATTCAGTACAAGTAGGCCTACAAGCCAAAACCCCATGAGTGCCGTTAACGTTTCCACTCTTTGACATAATGGCGCGACAAAACCAGGTGACGAGTGGAGTCCTGACCCATAAACCTTCACTCCAATGAGACCAGCTGCTCAGAGAAGTGTGCACCTGCTAAAAAAAGTTAAATATCAGCTCAAACACCTCAACGACAGGAAGCTCTATCATCAGCTTGCTCTGAGTCTGCAGCACTGTGGTGTGTGTGCATGTGTGTGTGTGTGTGAGAGAGAGAGTGATGCTTTCACAAATGATGTGCCTTTGTGAAGGTGGGAAGTCAAACTCTTATGTGACTTACACAACTTGACACTTTAGCAGCACATGTCATCGAAACACGCCGAAGTTTTACAGATCTCGTTATTTTGTTCGTAATCTTGGTTTAGATGCTCTGTGGAAAAGTGTGTTCTTCATAAAATATAAAGTTACCGACATGGGAATGCCTGCTGAACCGGCCCATCACTGATATCAGCATCTTTCAACAGAGAAGGTGAGTTTTACTCGCGGGTTACTACTTTTTCCTCATTTAAATCGAGGCCTGGATTAATTTGAACAAGTACGTTATCAGACTGGTACTCTCAGGCAGTGGCTTCTTTGAATCCGTGAATAAATTATTGGATGAGACTTTACAAGGTAAAACTAAAGCCTGAGACAAACTGAGATAGATGGGGCAGATTATACTTTTAATAATTTCATAATTTTATAAGTCTTGAAATACAAGAAAAAAAGAAAAGAAATCAAAACGAGTTTTAAGCTGAGCTCATAATATTTGTTAATAGGCCCATATTTGATATTTTAGTTTAATAATAATGTAACTAAAATAATAATAATGTAAAGTTTAAATCCAGGTATAAAATATTACTATTCTGAAGTAGAAAAGTAGATGTGAGTGTGTTCGGATTGAAATAATATCTCTGCACTGTTCAAATCGAAATTTCTAGAACATGTTTGCGCTGTCGGCTTAAAGTTTGTTAAATTTATTTGGTTTGCAAACTAATTCCCAAATTAAATATGATATAGTGATCATTTAATGTATGTCATCATTGGTTGTGTTTGTATTCAACCTAAAGGTCAGTCAAGAACAACCACATGATATAACATTTTAATTTTGATTACATCACTAGGGGTGATTTTGGATTGAGTCACATAATATTAAAACAGTAAATCCTTATAGATTAACAATGGTGGCTTTTTTTTGGGAAAATAGGATTTTAATAAATGCTGGGGAAAAGATTAAGGCTGTTAATTTTAATTTACAAAAAACATTATTTACTTATTCCTAATCCTAATCAAACTACCATAATGTCATGATGTATATGTTAAGATCATTTATTTATTTATTAGGGTAAGTGTCAGTCATAAAATGGTACACTTTTATCTAGTGCAGGAGAACCGCTAAAACATTGAGGTAAAATAAAATAACATAAAAAACAACAGCTCTGTATCTAATAAAGAAGGCAAATTTTAAGCCAACAATATTTTTTGGCTTAACTTTGACTGTTTGGTGGGAATCAGTGAAGTGTATCCCTCATGTCTCGACATCTTGACCTCTGTTTACTCTCCAGCATAATGCAGACAGTGCACAGTGATATATGAAAAACTAGTGATTGGGATTCCAGACGCATTTGATATCTTTGATTTTAATTCAGACCAATAAAAATGTAACAGGAGAATCTGGAGGCCTAAATGAACACAAAATCATTTGTCATCAGCACTCTCACGTATCATCGTCTGTATGACTTTCTTTGTCCTGATTTTTTATTTTGAAAAATATTGTAGTGTTTGTTGTCCATATAATAAAGCCAAAACAACATTGGACCCCAGTGATTATCCCTTTAAGTGATTAGGAACACCTATGTCATACAAACTATTAACCATGCTTGGTTCTTCATAAAGCAATCTGAACCCAAAACATTTGACCTTGTGCATCTCTCGAGACTCATTTGCACTGATGCTGGTTGGGTCAGGTACAGGCTGGAGGTCAGTGGAAAGTCTAGAGTCTAGAGATCCTGCTTTGATTTGGGCTGTTCTCTCCAACAGTCCCATGAGTTCACAGTGTTCAGTTTGGCCCATAGGGTTGAGCTTTTCCTGACCCAACAACAGTTTCTCACGGGTCCAAAGCCCACAGAGACATGCATATTTTGTTAGCACATGAACTCTGATTATTTATCTGTTTAATGGGAATGAAAGTGCTTTTGGGTTTGTATGTTTACATATGGATAAACTACACCACGCTACTGTCTTACATAGAAACACTTATGTACAGGGATTTTAAATAAATGCTCTATATTCGTAATGCAAACCTCATAATGTTTAAGACAAGTGAAAAATATAAATCGTTCACTAAGAAAACTGTCTCAAACTTATGTGAGTTGGAAAAAGGGTTTAGAATTCATTAAGAGGATTAACCTCCTTTACAGATCTGGTCCAGAACTTTTTTTAACAGACAGCTTAACCCAGGGACAGAAAAAATGGTCAAATATATAAACTGAATGTTTTTGGCTCTATTTTTTCTGATGAAACAGAAAACACACTCTCCATTAATTCCCTCATTGTTTTAAAGGGAGCAATCCTACAAATTATTTAATGTAACTACAGCAATACAACTCAAAGAGAAAGCATGCCAACAAATAAAAAAACACACACAATAATGTCAAAACCTAAAATGGGTAGTTATTACCCATTTTATTAAGCCACTACCCTGTTTTTGTATGCCAGAAGCTAAATCGACGCACCTATTGCACTTACGAATGTATATCCGTGAATTTATTTAGGCTATAGTCATAGTTGTCATCTTCGTCTGTTTTCTCTCATTTTAAGTAAATATGGGGAACTGTGGCTCTTTTGATCCTGACGACGAATTCTCCTACCATCCAGATGAATGGTGTGATCAATGTAACTGTCCAAAGCCTCCAGCAAGTCAGGTACGTTTCTGAGAATTTTATGGCACAGTTAATAGGCCTACTTTTTTCTTTTCTCACATGCAATTATATCAATAAACTCTCAATTAGATTATAACCTAAATGGGTTAAAAAGAAGCTTGTGAAAAGAAATTGTAACTGCAACTCTTGGCTCTAGGATCTGTTTCAAAGTGGAAGGGGAAAAGTATCGGTAGTTATAGCAACAAAGCCTACTGTGCTTTCCGTGTTTGCCACAATTTTATAGATACAGGCTACACGTCACAAAAACACTACATCAAAAATTTTGATGCGTTTCCAGAGTTATCAACATCGCAAATTTAGTAAAGATTTGACTTTAAACAAATTAACACACATTTATAACGCTATAGGCTACTTTGCGTTATATTACTTTGGCAGTAAAGCTTGTTAACGCGGCTGCGAGGGCATTTCTAATAGGCTTAGCCTACAACAGCTGAGGGAGTGAGGGGAAATGTGACATCTTTCTCTCCTCACTAGCCTACTATTGTTTTGCTTTTTTGGAAAGTCATGGAAGCGATATCGCAGATGTTTTATTTTGCTTTTAGATGCAAATACAAAACATATTTACCATCATCTCTCATTCACCACTATTGAAGTTTACACAAAATGGAGATTTCCGCTTCTGAGAACCTCGGAAATATGAGAAAGTTCTTTTCTGTGGTTTGTTTTTTGTACCTATTTAAGATCGTTTACGTTTAGCTAGCTGTGCTAAGATATTTGGCTTACCAAGATCTTTGAACCCCACAAAAATTCCTAAGAATTCCAATGGAAGTCATTGAATAATTCACGCACTGAGCATTAGAATTTTTTTTTTTTTCAATTAATATATTTTTTTTCGGAACAGTGAGACTGTTAAGAACAGGCAGGTTGTAATGTGAGACCGTGACAGAAGTCACTAAATATGTAGGGAGATGAGAGAGAAAGGAAGTGGTGGAGCCGTTCTCTACACTAAACACATGCATTACAAATTTCTGTGGTATAAAACACAACAATGTCTTACAAAGTGCTACACAAAGCTTTTTTGAAAAATGCCTACAGCTGAAACTGAAATGGAAAATGTGTCTTCAGGTGATCTTTCATCATGAAATGGCAAGATGTTTAATTTAGTTTAGTAAAATAAAATTGGGAAAACGAATTTATTATACTGATATACGACGCCCTTTGGTTTGTAAAGGGGAGAAGACGAAAATCCTAAATGCGTAAGCAAGGCCTATGTTAAAACAGACTGACAATCTCAGTAGATCTTCTAAACTTGGTTAAATATGGTTGACCACTGACCCCACGCTCTTAAAACTGATGTGATAAAAATAACACAACCTGTGTTATTTTTTAACACATCTGTGTCTAGGCCAACACATTTTGTTTTACCTTTAACACAAGTAATGTTACCCTCTTAACACAGGTAGTTTTTCGATCTTAGATCTAATATGTTAAAAATATAATCACACAATTTTTCAGGGGATATCTTAATCTGAAATTGCCTGATGTTAAATTTAGTGTAGTTAAAAAATGTGTAAAACTTATTTCATTTAATTTTCTGATTCAAATACACATTCTTTGTGGCTAAAACACCTCCAAGAAAAAAGAAAAAAAAGATTAATTAATTGTATCTGTTCCTACTGTGGTCTGTCTGCGATGATGTGAGTCATTGTTTAGATGGGTCAACCCAGGTTACATAATTTGAGGGAAATGTGCCTTTGTGTTGGTTATCAATTGGAGACTAAAACTTCTAGCTAAATTTGAGAGGCGCATTTCCTAAGTAGATTAGAAATTAAAGAGAACAACACATGTTGTTATTGCATAAGGAGAATGATGGAATGCTTTCTTTTACTAGTTGTTTCATAGGCGGTGAGAGAAGAAAATAAGAACGGCTCCACCCTGTTTATAGGGAAGAGGCTTTGTTTAGTTTATGAAATTGTTAAATTATTGACATTGATGAAAGGATTCAGATATTGAAGTTTTAATATCATAAAGACCTCGAAATTGCTAATCATTATTAAATAACTAAAATTGCTATATATTTCTTTCTTTTCATTGTGTTCTCTTCTCTCCCTCACACAGAACTTTGATCCTCTGATTCCCTATCCATCCCAGTACACTCCTCCACCATCATCTCCTCTTCCAGGTGAGATGATACGTTAAACACCTGTCCAATATTTTTCTCTTTAAAGTGTGTTTCAGCTAGCTCACTCTTGTCATCTTTGTATTTCAGAAAACATAGTGGTAGCCATATACAAATATGAGCCAAGCCACAGTGACGATCTTGGGTTTGAGAAAGGGGAGAAGATGAAAATCCTAAACGCGTAAGAAAAGCCTATGTTAAAACAGACAGACTCTGTGCCAACTCTCTGCCGGGTTTTAAGAAGTTGAAATGAACTAAACGTCACTTTCAAACAGGTTTCCCTGTTTAAATTTTTGTATGGTTTTAAACACTGTTCTGGTATGTGTATATGTGTTTCTTAGCGATGATCCTGAATGGTACATGGCAGAGTCTCTGTTTACCGGGCAGAAGGGATACATACCACAGAATTTTGTAGCAAAACTGAACAGCATCGAGACAGAACCGTAAGTAATGTAACCTTCAGAGCGCACACACGTATACCCAAACTAATCCACAAATACTTATGTATACCCAAACTTAGCCACACAATCACAATTATATGCATGTATGCAGATCAGCTGATGTGGGTTTTTGAAAAGAAAAGATCAAATCAGCTTCCCCCACAATGAGATTTGGGAAATGACGCCCAAAACTGTGGGTGAAAGGTGATTCATTCAGGGTATCCCTTGTCGATTATGAAAGATGATTTATGGGGTGTCAGTAATGGAAAGAGAAGAAAAAATACTCCCACAAATCACACAAATTTCTGAGCATCACTATGCAAAACCACTCTAGTACTTGCTGATGCCACATTTCTGCGTATGTGTTCAGTGTCTCTCTTCTGAGCGTGGGAGGAGCGAAACGCTCCAACCCTGTATCTTCGAAACAATTTAAACTCAAAATAAATGATCCAAATGAGATACTCAATGAACCAAAGCCCTATTAAAATGACAATAACGTTGTGTTGCAGGTGGTTCTTTAAAAATCTCTCCAGGAATGACGCCATGAGGCAATTACTAGCCCCTGGAAACACGCAGGGCTCCTTCCTCATCAGAGAGAGTGAGACCAACCCAGGTGTGAAACAACGCATTGCTTCTCACACAGCAACAAAAACAAACACAAAAGCATGAGGCCACATCAGACACTGCCACAGTTTCATAGTCCCGGTGCCAAGACACATGACTTGGGGGGGCACATACAAATACTCAAATAGGTTATTGTGTCAGGAATCCTTTTAGGATAATTCTCGGGTGAATTTTAGAACATTTTCTACGTCATTAACTGTAAAATGCCTCCAGTCGAGAAATTCTCGGTGTTGTGAAAATAGATGTGTTACTGTATGTGCAGTTGGCAGCCTCTGATTGTCATCTTGTTCTGGTGTCTCAGGAAGTTTTTCCCTATCTATGCGAGACCTTGACCAAACACAGGGTGACATCATCAAGCACTACAGAATCCGCAACCTGGACGCAGGCGGATTCTACATCACCGGCAAAATCTCCTTCCCTTCCCTCTCAGAGCTGGTCAAACATTACTCACGTATGTATAAGTATTCATATGTGCCTTAGACAAATCGCTTGTTGTCAGATTATTTATAAAAGACACAAGAACAGTTTTATCAGGCTGTTTATAAGCGCTCAATTGAAGTGTTGTTGAAAAGTGACACGCTTTCTCTGTGCAGGAGAGGCTGATGGACTATGCGCCCGCCTGGTGAAACCGTGTCAGACCCGAGCCCCTCAGAAGCCCTGGTGGCAGGATGAGTGGGAAGTTCCCCGTGAGTCTCTCAATCTAGAGCGCAGGCTGGGGCAGGGGCAGTTTGGAGAAGTATGGATGGGTAAGAAATGTTTTACTTCGCATTTCTCAACAACATAATTGAGTATTTTTAACAGTGGGGATTCATGGTAATCGCTTTAGTTACTTTCTTGATAATTAAAAAATGCATATTTTCACATATTTTTATAGACATTGAGACCATGTCAAACCACTTGGAATACCAGCATAAGAATAACCCATTTAAGGGTTGCATTTAAGCATCCAGGTGCCTGGCCAGGTCTGTCTGAGCTTGTCTGGAAATGTTTGTGAGCGTGAGCAAACATTGTGAATTGTACCATCAAAAGAGTATTGATAAACATGCATCTACAGGCTAAAGAGGATGTGCCGCTCTTTGAGTGTCCCAGCAACCGCCTGGCATATCATAACTGTAAATACAGTAAGCTTGTTGGAACGTTTGACAAATGTTCAGCCAGAGAGCACTGTAAATTAGCAGATTCAGCATTTTGGTCTGATGACAATTATACTCATGTATGTGTGCTTAAACCAACGCATTCTCATCCTTTAGCGTCATATAGGTAACGCTATATGACAAAACGGCGAAATACTATGGACATGGCACTCGTTAATATAACACGTGCTGTGATGGGTAGGTCTAGGTGTGGGGTAGGGTAGGGTAGTCTCATATTCACACTAAAGGATTTATAACAACTTGGGTTCGTGTGTTATGTTAACGAATAAGGGGTGCCATCTGCGTAGTATTTCCCGTTTTGTCATATAGCGTCACCTGACGCTAAAGGATGAGAACGGGCTGGCTTAAACTCACTCTTTACACACAACACAACAACAGGCATTCGTAACTAACCTTGAATAACTTTTAAAGATTAATTTTGGGTGAAATGAACATTTGTGGTAGCTATTGTATTAGAACTGAGACTCTCAACCATTAGATTTAAATTTGGTGTTGGACAAAATTCATTGCCCCGCCATAATTATAGGCTAAGATATTTTCCTAATTGATAATGTAATTATGACAAAGCTGCTTGTTTTCAAACAGAAACTGGAAGTATTAATAATTATGTTACAATACGTCAATAAAACGAAAGTTCTTGTCTTCCCGTATATCTGAGTGAAATAACTATTAAATGTAGGGTGGGGCTTGATTTTGTCCTTTGAGAATTGATTTGTTGTGGTTTGCTATAGCTGTGATCTCATGTTCAAATTAGACCAATCTCTCATTTAATGTAATTGATCAGTCTTGAAGAAAAAAAATGAGAAGACATTTGGTTCTCAGTTGTTCTCAACCAATGGGTCTGATTAGTTGAGAACAGATCTAGAAAATTAAGTAGGCTATATTAATTATGATACACAATCTTGTTTAGTACCAACAGGATGTCCAGTTTTCAAACATAAACAAACTACAACAGTGAAATCATGCTTGTCCTGTGTTGACCCTAAAAATAGAACTATAGAAGTCACATCAATGCTTGAGTTTTTACCACTTCCTGTCCCTGGCTGCCATAGCAACTGACTTGTTATCATCACCGCCTGTCATCTCCGTGACCACGAGACCCCGCATCATGGGTGCCATTTTGTTTGTTTTTTTGCAGTGAATGACTTTCTTTATTCAAATGAAAGAACTGTTCCGTGTAATGGACCAGTTCATTAAACCTCAGTTATTTTCATTGGTGAGATAACATCACACAAATCAAGCCCATAGAAATAAAGTCAACCGGTTATAAAGCAGTTAGACAAACTCAATGAAGGAAAACATTGTGAATTTCTCACACAGCAAATTCTTTACAAACACCCTTATGCAAAAACACTCTCATGACAAGAAAGTACCAGTTTTCACATGGCCACTTATTTCTAAATTCCTTTATAATTATGTGATCCAAACAGAAAGATTAAATTTAGGCCTTAATGAAATAGTTTGTCTCAAGTAAATCATTCTTGGCAAATGAGCTTCTACAAGTTTTGAGAATCAGATTATTGAGCCTAAAAGGGATAGTTCAAACACAAAAAAATACAACTCTATAATAATTTACTCACCCTCATGTTCCAAAACAATATGAACGTTCTTCTGTGGAAAACAAAAGAAGAAATTTTGAGTTGGTTTTTTTTTTGGTCCATGTACAATGGAAATCAATGGTTTGAAACAACATGAAAAACTTGATGACAGAATTTTTATATGGGTGAACTACTACTGCTTTAAAATAAGACATACATAATTTATTCCCTCTCTCCTTTTATAGGGCTGTATAACAACAGCCGTCGAGTGGCTATCAAGAGTCTCAAAGCAGGTACCATGTCCATGAGTGCTTTCCTGGCAGAAGCAAACCTGATGAAGACCCTGCAACACCCTCGACTTGTGCGACTTTTCGCTGTGGTTACACAGGAGCCCATTTATATCATCACAGAGTACATGGAGAACGGTGAGACACACAGATGCACTTACACACTCGTTCAAACAAAGAAGGGGGGAGTTCAATGAAATGACAAATCATTCATAGTACTAAATGATTCATCCCTGCATTTCACCTGGACGTTCTTTACAAAACACAGACAGTCTCATTGAGTAACTTCCATTTAAATTTTCATCAGGGTTTCATGATCTAACAAGTCTGAGTAGTATCAGGGCCGTGAGCACTTTCTGAGCATTGTTTGAATGTGTTAAAGCCCAGAGCAGTTCAACAGTTGTGTCCGCTCTATGAAAAACAAAGCTTTCTCATGGCTTTGAAGATACCGAAGGCATCTCAAAATGTGTCCCTCGCCCACCTGAATGACTCTGTACAATATTTTTGAGGGGAAACTTTTTCCAGTCTCTTTCATTGACCACAGTGTTTTTACATTTACAAACATGCGGTCTCCTCTTTTTCTTATGAACGAATGCACAGCCAGGTCTGGGGAGTCAAAGTTACTTTGAAAAGTAATGCATTACAAGATCATGTTACTCCTTTTAAAAGTATCTAATTGCATTACTTAGTTACTTTTTTAGAAAAGTAATGCAGTACATTACTTTTGTGTAACTTTTTTTCTCACATGGGCTGGACTAGTTTTTTTATAACTATTGTTATATTTTTTGGGCAAATGGAAAGACTTTTTTTTACACCAAAAGTGAAATAATAAGCCTCAGGCTGAAGGAAATCCTACTGATGCTTTTGACAAAGTGTATACATCCAACGCACATGGCACCCTTTAGCGTCAATATGAGATGCAGATATATATGGGCTAGAAGGCGCCTCCTAGTGGTCTAAGCCTAACCCTACCCCAGAACTTAACCTACCCATACGTGGGGACAAGAGCACTGTCAGTCAATAAAACAAAGCAACTCACGTTACTAATCTGAAAAGGTAACTCAGATATTTTGTGGTAAATTTTAAAAGTAATGCATTACTTTACTAGTTACTTGAAAAAGTAATCTGATTTGATGTAATGAGTTACCCCCAACACTGTGCACAGCTATAGACATTTTAAGATTGACTATAATTATACATACATCTAACTATATTAACATACAATGCTCACGTTCCCCCGTTTATTCATAAAATGGAGATTTAGCAATAGTATACACCAGCATTCAAAAGAAGTCTCTTAGGCTCACCAAGGCTGCATTTATTTGATAAAAAAATACAGTAAAAACTGTAATATTTTGCAATATTATTACAATGTAAAATAAATGTTTTTTATTTTAACATAATGTAATTATAATTTGGTGCTCTAGAAACATTTTTATTATTATAATAAAACAGTTAGTTCACCCTAAAATGAAAATTCTGTGATTAAGTAACTTATCATGACGTCTCATGTCGTTCCAAAACCTTAACGTAAGACTTTCGTTCATCTTCGGAACTCAACTGAAGATGAAGACACAAAAGTATAGTAAAGATATAATTAAAGTAGATTCCAGTGGTTTTACGAGGAGGCGTGACTGCTTTGTTTGCGTAAAAAAAAAAAAAACATAATTTACCACTTTATTTACAAAATATTAATCTCAAATAGGCGTTTGACATATTTTGTCAAGAAAGAACTAACTCATCAATATTTTTTTTTTTGGGGGGGGGGGGGGAACCGTGATATATTTTTTGGGGGGAATATTATTTGTAACAATGTAAAAGTTTCAGTCCATTTAATTTGATTCTTGCTAAAATAAAACTAAAAAACTTTTGCACAGTAGCTGGTGTGAATTTTTATGATTAAGAAGGGACAGGTACCAAAAGTAAAACTTACAGATAAACTCAAACATACAATAAAACTCACCCACTAATCTGAATATTTGGAAGGGAGTCAAGGGACATGTCCCCGTCAAGGTGGTAGTTACGGCCCTGATGTTTATTCCTTCATAATGCCCGTCATTGTTCACTAAGCGGTTCTGATGTCTGTCGTAACACTCTTGTAAATAGCATGCATGCAGAGCTTGTGTTTCATATCTGGCATTCCCACCTTAAGTGTTCTATCTAGAACGCTTGTCCAATTCCTTGTGTTTGTGTCACATCATTCTATTTTAGCTCTCAGAATGTTGCTGTTGTAATACTCAGGTCTGATGCACATTTGAGAAGTTCCATTTCTTCAAAACATTTTTTTTACAATTTTCCATCCCTTTCTGCAGTATTAGTTCACCCAAAAATGAAAACTCTGTCATCATTCACTTAGTCTTGTTCAGGCTTCTTTCTTCTGTAGAACACCAAAGATGTTTAACAATGTTTATGCTGGGGGTTTTTTTCTGCGTCAAGCACAAAAATGGCATAAAACCGCTTCAAATGAAATGGAAAATGTTGCACAAGTGCTAAAGACTACTTTTATGGTGCTTTTACAATATTTCTGTCATTTTTAGAGCTTGACAGCCATTCGCTTTCACTGTACTGAAAAGTGCAGCGTGAACCTTCCTCAAAATATCTCCTTCAGAGAGAAAAATGTGCTCCACTAAAGAAAGAAAACCATACAGGTTTAAAGTTTTAAATCTAGGTGAACTATTCCTTTAAACTAAAGGCTTGAGATGCTATAATATTGCTTGGTTCCCTTTTATTTTTGCGATATTCCCCTGAGAAACCTTTAATCATGAGAAGCAAATGCGCCCTTACAGCACTTTGTCTCAGAGGAGCTAAAAATCTTTAAAGCTGCAGCTCTGTTGCGTTAAGTTTCTCCAATGCACAATAAAACCCTCATTCACACACAGCATCTCACTGCAACCTACTTAGAACAATGCACAGCACCATCAAAACAGGCCTCGCATAGAAATCAGGGTAACAGTTATAGCGTGAATCCCATCACACTGAAAAGAGACGGAGTGAGGCAGAAAGCAGATGGACAGAGAAAGTGAGCAAGAGAGAGAGGAAAAGGCAGATACAATGTGAGGTATAGAAAGAAAGTCTTTGTTCCATAGGCTAGTATCGGGAATGCTTTCCAATTCAGAGCCAACCACCCAGAAACTCACTACAACAAATCAAACTTTTAAATGGCCACCATGGTCACAGGTGTTCACAGAAAAGACCTCCACACCCTATCTCTTTTTTTACGCAACAATAGCACCTTGGGTCGTCATCCCAACCGCATTGCGATGCATGTTATTCCATATGTAACCCAGTATGGATAGTTTGTTGGTTTCATTGCCCCTAAGAGGATTGCTGGGCCTCCAGAATGTCATATTGACGCCGACAGTAACAAAAGACTCTAAGAGGAACAGCCACGTTGCTACAACGTCAGCGAGCTGATGGCAGAGCTTGTGAATGCTCCTGCTTTGTGTTCCCTCTTAAAGGAAGCTGATGGAACACTATGCTCGGCTTGTCAACCTCCCAATTCTTTGTTTGGAGTCCATGTGATGCGTTTAAAAGTACAATTGTTGTCTGTGTTGTTATTTTAAAGAAGAGGTTGATGTGCCCCTTTTCCACCCCTCTGTCATTTTAACAATGGAGACAAAGACAGAATGATTCAAAAACACTAAACTTAACCCACGACCTTGAATTTTACACCCTAATGTGATCTGAGATCAAAGGAATGTGTACGGCGCATGACATTAGAGTTCCTAATGGGGCATTTTCCGCTGCACCTTTGTGGGAATTTCCTTCAGGGTCAGTCAGTTCTTCTTTTTCCAACACAGCCCGTCGTCTCAAAAGCAACAACTTTGGCCTTTAACATTCAACGTCTCAGCGACTGATCCAAACTGGCTGCACTGATTTCCTGCAGTTGTTATGTTCTTGTTCTTCTAATCTGAGTGCTGTTGCACTTCTTGGGAACTTTGAGAAGAGCTTACAGAATGATTTAAGCATCAAAATAACAGCATTCATCTGCTGTTTCCTTTTGCCTTTGAACTAAAATGACTGATGGAGAGAGCGTGCTTCCGGTAACATTCAGTTGTGGTAAAAGAATGTTTAAAAAAGGCAGCTGAAGACAAGACAGAAGACTTACGAACTATTAATAAAATGTGTAAAAAAAACAAAAACAAAAAAAAAAACGAAGCAGTTTATTTTTTTAACATGTAACCTTCTATTCAGACCATTGAGTGAAAATATCCTCGTAAATCTCCCTAGCGCCAACTAGTGTCTAGTTTTCACAGTTTCAAGCCAATTTAGTTCTTCGAGCACATGTAACATTTTATGGTTTACGGCAAATTTAATAAATTCTGTCATAGCATGTTTTTGCTGTACATACAATTTATGCATGTTAAAATGTCGTGTTGACTTTTAGGGAGCCTGGTGGATTTTTTGAAGACTCCAGAAGGATCTAATTTAACCATCAATGTGCTGATCGACATGTCCGCCCAGGTAGGCTGACCATATCATTTTTGGTGGGGGGTGTCAATACTGCGCTCAAAACATCAGGGGTGAGACATTTGTGCCCCACAGGAAACAAACTGTCCCAAATTTCTACTTGTTACAAGCATTTCAGACCCTTGTATATTCAGTTTATCACTCATTCCTCCACCGCTGTCTCTAAGCTGGTGACGTCAGCATTGCTCAGCCGCTGTTCTGCTTCCTAATCTTATGGTTAACAATGAGCAAGACTGTGTGAGCTGGAACGAGTCTAGACATTCTAATACAAAAACAACTACCCACACCAATCTATAAACTGACTAGATGAACAGACAATATAAATGCGTTCATGTATACTGTAGAAAATAAATGATTTCTTACCGGAATTACGTTTACATACACTGAGCAAACATACAGTTCTTTGTTTGTTTGCAGGGAAACATTGTACAGATAGTGAGGACCTAATTTAGGTCACAGTAATTCTTGACCTAATTAATGACACTCCATGCTTCATTGAGAACATCTAATTACTATGGGAACAATTCTGGCTGGAACGCTAGTGTAGAATCTGATGGAGTCCATGAAATATTGACAGACACACTGTAATTTTCTTAATAGAGAGTTTGTGCTTTGATTCGGCTCTGGGTTAATTCCTAAATCGACTAATCGGGTTAAAAATTAGGCTATCAGATGGTCTTGATCACTCATGGTATGAATGTTTTTATTAGTGAGTGCCTCATGTGCTCAGTGTGTAATTGAATGGAGTTTGAAGATGATAAAACACGAGCGGTGTTGCAGGTCAGAGGTTCACAGGGATCGTGTGACATGGGATAAATGTAAGGAGACGGTCTCTCTCTTTCTTGGTAATGTGAAGAAACGAAGGTATCGCTTTTCAAAATATTCAATGAAATATTGGCGGAGAAAGGATAAGAGGGAAAGTGAGAGATGGAATGTTTTGAAGTGGCATTTTAAAAAAAGAGACATTTTGCTTTAGGGATCTGCTTAGATGCCAATGCCGTGTGATATTTTTCAGCTATTCTTCTCCATAAAGTGAATGAGATCCTTCAGGGTTTTTAAAAAGTCCTGGCGAAACGACTACTTATATACTTACATGCCTCTTGTCAACACACAGACACAGACATGTTCACACATTTATGGAAAACTGTCAGGCACTTTCACATTAAACCAACACGTTTTTGACGGTCTAACACTTCCTTGAACAAACATGCACATGGTGTCATAGTGCAACATCCTCTATAAAAAAAAAATCTGTACAGCATTGCAACAAATGCAAAAATCACACTACCATCATGCATCACCCATAATGCATCTGCACACACACACACAGACTATAGTGTCAGGCCTCACTGTCTAATTTTATGTGAAAGAGGTTTAGAGCATGGCAGGAACACCAAAGAGCTAATCTAGGAGAACCGTTGTCCTTCCCTCTCACTCTACACGTCCGGGTCAGAAATAGCAGACCTCTGAGAAGCTCAGCAGCCATCACTGTTCTGAGATCAGTCAAGACTAGAGCTAGCTCAAACATGGCGAAAATAAGAAAGATTATGCACCCGGCATCAGCAAATCAACCTTCTGAACGAAA
The DNA here is from genome assembly GCA_038021265.1 of Cyprinella venusta. NCBI lineage: Eukaryota > Metazoa > Chordata > Actinopteri > Cypriniformes > Leuciscidae > Cyprinella > Cyprinella venusta. Next base: position 12,982,919 of record CM075875.1, read on the forward strand.
CCTATGGGTTTGTGCTGGGTGGAGTGGAGCAGTGGAGGTTAAAAGTCAAATCAGAGGAAGCTAAAGCAAAAACCTCCCTGTTTCAGGAACTGACCTCTGTCTGTCTGTGTAACATGTTTTATGTTCGGAATGAAATACCAGCCTACTGTGTACAGTTTATAAAAATAGTATGTGAAATTTTTATGCAACAATAAATTGTTATAGTATGGAATATTGTTGTCACATGGCCATGTTGCACATTCCATCATAAAAAAAAAGTTTGACACCTATCATTTTACAAAGGATTTCCATTTCAAATAAATGCTGTTTTACTGAACTTCATTAAAGATGTGAATCTTTGTTCATCAAAGAATTCTGTATCACGGCTGCTATCAAATCAGCTTTGTGATCACAGGAATAAATGACATTTCAAAAATATTATTAGGTCACCCAAAAATGAAAATTAAGTCATTAATTACTCACCCCCGTGCTGTACCAACCACGACTTCGTTCGTTTTCGGAACACAAATGAAGATATTTTTGATTCAATTTGAGAGGTGGATCACTGCTACATAGGCTCTCTATGGGATAGAAACTTGACGGCCCAGAAAGTCATCGAAGAAAATGTTTAAATATTCCATTTGACTACAGTGGCTCAACTATGAGTTTATCAAGCGACGAGAATACTTTTTGTGTGAAAAAACAAACAAAAATAACAACTTGATTCGACTATTCCTTTTCTTCCTTGTAGGCCTGAAACGAGACTTCTAGAGATTTCCTTGACGCACGCGCGAGAACTGAACGGGCTCAATTGCTCCTTGTTTCCTGTCTGACATTAATGGACAATTTGATTGATTCAGGTGTGCTTGACCTCAGTAGTCACGGCAACAATCATCAGACACACCTGAATTAATCAATGTATCCAATAACGACAGACTGGAAACAAGGAGCTGGCTGAAGTTCAGAAAGTAGTGCAACTGTGCATAAAGCCCACTGAAGTGAAGTTGAAGGAGATCACAATTCTTTAGTCGAATAAAGTCGTTATTTTTGTTTGTTTTTTCGCACAAAAAGTATTCTCGTCGCTTGATAAACTCATAGTTAAGCCACTGTTGCAAATGGAATATTTAAACATTTTCTTCGATGACTTTCTGGGCCGTCAAGTTTCTATCCCTTAGGGTGCCTAAATGTGGTAGTGATCCAGCTCTCAAATTTAATCAAAAATATCTTCATTTGTGTTCCGAAGAAAAATTAAGGTCTTATGGGGATGGTACAGCAGGGGGGTGAGTAATTAATGACTTAATTTTCATATTTGGGTGAACAAACCCTTTAAGACCAAAAAAAAAACTGTTGTTTTGAATTGTAATAATATTTAACAGTATTACTGATTTTATTTTTTTTACTGTATTTTTGATAAAATTAAAGCGTTTTACAGTCATTTGACTGTTTCATAAAATAATGATTCAAATAATTGATTTTTTTTGCAATTAATTTCAGTTCATTTTTTACACTGGAAATAGGTCAAGTAAAGCACACAGCATTGTGAGATACAGCATCTAGTGCAGTATTCTCTATTAAATACACCAAACGTACGTGTTCTTAGTATTTCATAAATACTTTGCATGGTATAAGTACTTCAGAAATAATTTGGTAGTACATAGCCATAAATCACACACAGCCTTATTATTAACACTTTACTGCTCCCTGCAGGTCGCAGAGGGAATGGCTTACATAGAGCAGAAGAACTATATCCATAGAGACCTGAGAGCTGCCAACATTTTGGTGTCTGCTGAACTCATTTGCAAGATCGCTGACTTTGGCCTCGCCCGCCTCATCGAAAACAACGAATACACTGCCAGAGAGGGTAAGGTCATCGGCTGCATCATGCTTTGGTCTCTCAATTTACCTTAGGATTACATCACCACAGAATCTCCGTCTATGCGAGATATTCTGGCTGCTAAACTTTAAAAGACACCTAAAAATATGCCTTTTTAAAATCACACAGGGGCAAAGTTTCCCATCAAATGGACTGCACCTGAGGCCATAAACTACGGCACCTTTTCGATCAAATCAGATGTCTGGTCGTTTGGAGTACTGCTGACAGAGATTGTTACTTATGGAAGAATCCCTTATCCAGGTAACAGATCAGCTCAATGTCCTGTTTCACCTCATTTTGCCATATCTAAGAATTTCTTTTCACTGTTACTCCTGATCTTTCAGGGATGACAAACCCAGAGGTGATCGCAAACCTTGAGAGAGGGTACCGCATGCCTTGCCCCGATAACTGCCCAGAGGCTCTCTATAACGTCATGAAACACTGCTGGACAGAGAGCCCAGACAACCGGCCCACCTTTGAGTACCTGCGCAGTGTTCTAGAGGACTTTTTCACTGCCACAGAGAGACAGTATCAGGAGCAGCCATGCTGAAGAGATTCATCCAATGAACAGCAGAAATTGAAAAAAAAAAATGACAGCCCATGGCATGGGGTCACTTTAAAGACTAAATGTTTTGATGTTTTAAGTGTAGTAAAAAGACAAAAGAAACATTGATGAGAATAAGCCATTTAGAATGATTAACAGTGAAAATATTGTCAATTATCCTCATGTTGTTCCTAACCCATAAGACTTTTGGTAATCTTTGGAACACAAATGAAGACCTTTTTGATGAAATCGAAGCAACTTCTGTCTTTCATTTGACAGCTACGCAACTGACACTTTGATGCATCAAAAAGATCATAAAACAAATCCATTCGAATTGAGTGGTTTAGTCGAAAATTTCTGAAGAGACTTGATTGCTTTATGAGCAGACTGAATTTATTCATATAAAAACATTTATCAGCGAACAAAAACAGAAGCTCAATTGAACCTGATTGATATGCGAGAACAAACCTTATGCAGAAACTCAAACGTGCTGCTTAACACGAGAATGAATCTCATTGGTTCTGGTTCTAACTGATGCTCAAACGTGCTGCGCAACATGATAATGAACCTCATTGGTTCTCACGTCAAGTGAACATGCTTGAGCTTTCGTTAACCAAAAAATAATGTACAAGTTGATGTTTGTACGTGAATAAAAGCCTAAATTCAATCTGTTTATCATATAAAAAGTTTGGGTCTCTTTAGAAAATTTTGGACTAAACCGCTCAATTCATAAGGATTCGTTTTATGATCTCTTTGTGAACTTTGGAGGGACAGAAATCGAAATTTTTGGGTGAACTAAACCTTTAAACAGGGATTTGTGGATTGGTCTCAATGCATGAAAGAATGTCCCGCTTTGTGTTGTCTTTCAGTATTTCTGCTTTCTGTGCATTCTGCTATTTTAATTTTTATTTTGTCTTTTTATTTTTATAAATAACTGCATTATGAACTACTAAACCAGTAAAACAGTCCAAGAGTTCAATTGGCCTCGTTCTGTCTCGTTTCATCTATTTAGACATCTCTTTTACAGATTCACTGGCCACAGCTTGTTTTAATTTAATTTTTAGACTTAAAGAGAAATTTCTTAGTTTCATTCTCACCCTCACAACATTGGTGTTAACAGGTTATCAAAAGGTCATAGGAAAATCTACCCAACAATACTTACCAGGGCTGCGCTTCCCAAAAGCATCGGATGTTTATCGTAGGGATCATCAATGGTAATTGTTCCATTATCAACTTGAGCTTATGACGCTTTTAGGAAACGCAGCCCAGGCCAAAAATTAAACCAAGGAACATCACTTCCCAAGCATGGCCAATTATATTTCTATGAAACAACAGAGCCACACAGCCTTTAAAAATATATATTAAGGCTGTCAAACGATTAATTTTGATTAATTGCCTCCAAAATAAAAGTTTGTTAACATAATATATATGGGTGCACTGTGTATACTTATTTTATATATATAAACACATGTGCATGTATATTTAAGGACAAATATTATTTACATGTAAAATTATACATATAAAATAATTATACATAGCGCACCCACACATATATATATATATATATATATTCTTCAATGTAAATATATAGGAGTTTTATAATAGAAAAGTTTTATAAATATTTAGCAAAATGTATATTGACTGTGTCCAAGCAATTCAGTTTCTAATAGAAAAGTCTTTTTAATATAAATGTAACAATGAATCCCATCAGTGCAGAAATGTAACATTAAACACGCACATCAAACATTTTCATGAGGTTAATATATAAAACATGCACTTTTTATAGTACTTGGTCACACAGTCAGACCGTTTAAGACACTCATCATTAGTGCTTCATTAGATGTCGGAGAACCGCATCTCTTCACCTGCTATCCACTTCAGTGAGCAGTACACTTTTATGTTTTATGTGCATTGGCACTTAGTATTTCTTGGTCCACTGTCATGCATTGGTTTTGAAAAGGGTGTATTGTTCGTGTAATGTTTACTTTTGAATTAGAGTTCACTTGTCTCCACAGCAAGTAGGTCATGTTGTTCTGCTGGCTCCGCCTCATTCGGATCATCTCCTGGTGGCAGTGGGGTTTCTTGTGGCATCTGGACACGCACCTAAACCCCAACATTTACATTGCATTCAAATACAAAGGTTTATCAAGTTTAAAGTAGAGCAAGCATGCAAAATTGCTCTTAAAACCATCTGTAACCCAAAATGATTTCATATCAAATTCTGATTCGTCTTGATTGCATTCAATTCAAAAGCAAGTCAACCTTTAACACTACTTTTATGCAGTTTTGCAAGTTTTTCCTTCAGAAAAGCGCATACAAATCTATTTACCCTTTTAGTGACAGTTCTTCTCCATGGGCAGCGCATCCGGAGGAACGACGTGCAGGCCAAGAAACAGCGGCAGGAGAACACAACCTCCACCACTGACATCAGAATCAATGGAAACCATAGGATTAATGTAGTACCCTGGAGAGAGAAATATATCTTAAATATTGTAAATATATATTGTTTTATTATTGTTTCTTTTTTTTGTATTTCGTTTCACTTGCTAATTTCGCCCATGGGGACATAATGCGAATCACAAATTCTATGCATTTGTGATTACTTGATTTTTTTTAAAAAAAAAGCAATTTTAGCCAAATATGAAGAGCCGAGGATTTTTATTTTTTTTTTCAATTTTACATTTACATTTATTCATTTAGCTAACGCTTTTATCCAAAGCAACTTCCAATAAACAAGTTATTTTAATTAACAATGTTGTACTATTTTAATACTGGTATACGAGTGCAAAAGGTTTATATACATGCACTTAAGTTTGCGTACACATTAGAACACTTGCATATTTGTTTTTTACCTTTATGCCTTTGTTCCTCAGTTTTACCAAATAAATTCAGGATAAAATCTGATCGTACATGAGTTTTATAATAGATTTAGTTTGCCTTAGTGGCTTGAGATGCATTTAAGTCACCAAAACTGTTGCACACTAAAACAGAGATAGAACTCTTTAAAAAGGCATTTATGACACTCATATCATAAGTCATTTGCATTTGATTACACAAGGACTGCAGATAAATTGACTTACATAGATGCGTGTGGGGTCAAAGGGGCATTCATTTGTGATGCTGTACAAACTTATGATGGCAGACTGGTTGCAATGGGTAAACAGATTCTCCCCATCCAGATGTATGACCCTCACTGTAGCAACACTGATTCCCACTGCAGAGGCGGCACCCAAAAGAATAGCCAGGACACTCATAACTAGTAAAAACCAACTCTGCAACAAAGATAGAATGTGTTCCAAAATAAATAATACATGAATACTCTATTTTGTTCTATGGAAAGACTTGTTTTAAAGTGAAAGCAAATAAACCTCATGCTGCAAAAACACATAAATAACAAATGTGATCTTAACAAAAAGGACAGTGTTGAGTAAAAGTATGTGTACTCACCAGCTGCTGGTTTTTCTTGTTCTTTGAGAGAACAATAGCTGAAATTCCACCAACGATTGCCTACAGGTTACAACATGGTCAGATGTATGAATTACAGTGTGGATTCATTCAGTGCAAGGGGTTAGTTTGAAGTTTCAACTACCACACCTGGCTATGCCTCATCACTGGCAACTGGATAATGATCACAAACAAACTCTAATGGCCATAACAAAAATGTGGAGATAATACGAAAGCAATATGTTACAGTTTTGAGGACAGACATACCATGAGTCCTGCCACAAGAGCAATGACATTGGAGATGGGGTAGACGAGTTTCCGGTTCCAAGTGAACACATTTATGTGTCGAAGCACAGCTCCATGTACCAGTGCCGCCAACAAGAAGTTCACATGACCAACCAGCACAAGTCCCAACCCCATCTTCATCAGGATCTTGTCATCCTTCAGACTGCCACAACAAATACCTACAGCAAACACACACAATATCAAGGAACACAGACACAGCAGGACATTAATGACAATGGACCAGACAACAAATCGTCATTTAAATTAAATGTGGAAGAACTTTGTGCACCACGAAATCCCCATGAAATCCAGATGACTTTGAGACTACATTTTTCATGTGTCATGACTCCCACACCTGAATTCCCATACAGTTCCATGCATTTTTGCTTACTGGATCAGAGCAATTGTAGACAATTGAATAAATATTTAATCATAAATCAATTAAGGAAATAATAAGTTAAATATTTGTATTAAATAATAAATATATGCATCTCAATTTACAGCTGTATTGTACACGTTCAACCAGGCCATAATTTAGATTTTTAATAGATAATTTAGGAGAACAATAGGCCCTACTATTAAATTCTCACTGGTTTAATCGTCATTTACTCATCTCATGCTGTTGAAAACCTTTTATATGATAATATGAAATTTATAATATGACATTTTTTTTACTTCTAAGGTACAATAAGGGAAAAAAAACATTTGAACAAAAGTCGTTATTAACAATTTAAATGCAATAACAGATAAATGGTGAAAGAAAAAGTCAATCATCAAAAGGGACGCAAACCATATCCTTAGCGAATGTTTACGAACAAGCAAAGATGGGTTACGATAGGCTATTTAGATTTTACTGCTGAATAAAATGTTATTGAAAAGCAGTCTCCTGAGTTACATTTAAGGCTTTTATCAAGAAGAGCTGTACTTGCAATATGACAGTATCGAAAGAGTTTGGATGGTGTTTTTGCTCCACATTTTCAGTTAATATTCACTGTTAGTGCATGGAAAATATAGGCTATTATTTATTGTACACCACAGAAGTCATAAGACAAATTCCCTACTAGTTTGGAAGGACGTAGCTAATGGTGAGTAAATGAAGACGGAATTTTCATTTTCTGTGAAGTGCATATAAGCGAGAGAACGCTATGTTGATCTATTATCACGATAAACATGACCACACCCTGACCACGTTCGCGAGCCTATACGTACGCCCATCCCATGAAATGAACACTTTACTTATGTAAATGATGCCCAAGCCCAACTCACCCGAATTCACCATTTTGAAGTCCTTCTTTCAGCCGAGGTCATAATTAAAGGTTTAACATGTTCAAGGATCTTCTCCTCTTACCGTGCCTCTCAGGCTGAGTTCCTTCTTCCCGTTCACCTGCGTGTGCGTGCATGGCCACTCCCTCTCCGCGCGCTCACCTGATCACGGCCACCCTGCAGGTGTCGCTGTAACTTACATGGAGTTTATACCATCTCCAATGCGAGTACTGTAATGTCATTACATCACAACATTCTTTTTTTCCCTTTCAAATACACTTTTTACCAAAGTTTGAAAATTTGCTGTTAATTTAGCCAATGTTGGTGGGTTTGTGGAGCTATAAGCTTTTTTTTAAAACAATGAAAATAAGGTTTTGTTTTAATTTATTAATGACAAAATTGGCATTTAGTTCTGAAAATATTGTCTAGTTTATTTAAAACCAAATTTAATTAATCTGAAAGAAAAATAAAGCAGACCAATCAGTAGTCAGCGTTGATGAGTTGATGAGGTAAACGTGAACACCTGGATTTGATAAGCTGACTCTCATTAATTCATTAACCTGCACACTGTAAATCTGCACTCAGCTTCAATTTAAAGTTAGGCAGAACAAGGAAGACAACAAAAGTGGTTGTCTAATTTACTGTATCCTGGTTCTCTCGCAAATCAAAACTAAAGGATTGTGATGGCGACGGTTTTTGTCGTCTTCTGCTGCGCTATAGCATATCTAGCTCTGCCGGTTACATCTAACGGGAATGATTTTAATGGCCACATTTCAGGCTACTCACCAGGAATCGTCAATGATGTCTGGCATGTTTCTGACTTTCCTGGCATTGTAGGAGATGGACTTTTCTTGAATGGAATCCCTCAGCCTCACACTTTTGATGGGTTTGGATCTGGTTTCCCACTGCAAATTGATATGGGTCTACTGGAGAGAAGAAACGGTTTTTCATTAAGGAGCATGAACTGTATGTTATTAAAATGCGCTTAATTCTGTTCGGTGTAGTTGCTGTCTTACTGTCTAATATTTGTTTTGCTTTAGCATCTTGGAGTGATCCAGCAGATACTAACGTGTTCCACAAAGGAGAGCAGTTGTATCTACAGGTGTCTGCCTCCCCTGCCCCTGGTCAACAGCTTTACGTCCAGTCCTGCCATGCGTCCTCCTCTCCAAACCCTGCTGAGAAACCTGAAGTCGCCCTTATCATTAACAAAGGGTAGGTCAACTACACAGGTTTTAGGTAGGTTTTTTTTCTCTCTATACTTACTCCCTGAAATAATAGCCTTCGTTTTTATATTTGCCAGCTGTGTGGCTTCCAAAGAGTCTTTGGTGAAGTTTGTGTCACGACGTAGTGACGTGGTCAATTTCATTGTCCGTACGTCCAGTTTAAAGTCTTCTGAGGTAAGTGTTTGTTCCCACTTAGAATTAGCCTACTATAATCCAACAAGTTGACCAGCTAGATCTATAATGCTCTCCTGTTTGCTTTAGCTTTATATTCACTGTAGAGTCTATCTTTCTGATGTGGGTCTGACCTCAGTCACTAAATTCTGCAATTACAACAAGCTCAAATCAAGGTAAGTTCGTATCTGATCTTGCTCTAATTTGGTCCTTTTGTCCTAATAGGCTTTTGGAACTTAAACCTTTTGTTTTCAGATGGGTTGACCTGGGTGCCAAAACATCTGTATGCGATTGTTGTGGGAAAAGGTGCAGAAGCTTGGGGCATATAGAACTTCCTGGTTAGTATATGACCTGGAACATGAATGAACAAAGTACCCATGTCCAGGGCAGGCTCCAGATTAAGGACAGCCTGCTTCAGCCTAGTTAACCATACTATCGCTAGCCATTTTAGTTAAACATTAAATTTCCATTGATCTCTTAATACAAAATACATTGTGAAGGGAAGAACTTGCATTGGCTAAAATTAACTATCAGTAGTGTTTTATTTATATTTATTAATCTTTGGTTTATAAAATACAATTCTGCACATATTGGCTCACAGTGCATCAATTTAAAGATGCTCAACTTCTAGTTGATACTACATTTAAGTAAAGTTGATCCATTTTAAAAGAGAACTGGTTCATGTGACCAAAGAACCTTAAAGTGTTCCCAATATTTCTAGCAAATGCAAAAAAATTAAACCACTCCTTCAAGAATCAGAGCTGCTGGACCTCTAAAACAAAAACTTGCTGAGCCCTGTATGTTGCTTTTGAAATGAACCTCCACTGTCTCTGTTACAGATTCTCTAGACCTGAGCGCAGTAGTAAGCACTGGCCCCTTGATTATTAAGGATCAGCCATCTGCACCACAGGCCACATCACTGTCAGACAACAGTGCAACAAAGTCCAGCCCTACACCCAGAAACTTGTCTGATAAAAGATTGATCATGGCAGGTGCCTCCTTCTCCGGGCGCTCAAAGCAAAACATCGGCAATGTCTCCCCCTGGCCTGTTCAGCCTAGCTTTGGAGGTGTGGTTATAATCAGCCAGGGGCAGGGACGTGATGTATCTATGTGGCTACCAGACACCATGGAGCTTGAGATGCCACCAGTGGTGCAAGTGGAAATTGGTTATCCAGAAAACCATGCTGTTGATGGAACCCTTCAAAGTGATGAACCCTTTAGAAAGCTGAAACCAGATGAAGGTACCGTTGAGATGAGTCAGGCAGTTGCTGTGGAAGAAGGAAAAGCTCAAGTAGAAGTTGTGGATTTGCTTGATGTTGCAGAGGACCGATTGGGCATGTGGCCTATTAAAGATGTTGCCCACTTGCATGAGATTCAGGAGAAACCTGTTGTGACTGAAGTACATCACTTATTGCAGCCTCAATTGAATCTTGAATTTGACTTTCCTGCTAATGACGAATCACTGGTCAACCCAACACCAGATAAGCTCTCGGAGAGGGCTGAGGATAAGGATGAAGTTGTTTTCAGACATGCTGAGATGGTCTTTAAAAGCTCTAAAGGAGCTGAAGAGCCAGTTCTCTTCTCTAAACTAAGTCTGAAACAAGCTGCAGATGGATCCAGTTCTCTCAATTATGAAGAACGGAAAAGGCCCAGCATGACCAAACGGGACAAGACTCTGCAATTAGAGCGGGACGGCGAGAAAAGACAAAAGGAAGTGCAGGTGGAGGACTCCTCTGAAATTAAAGGTCTAGTTTCATCCCTATTAGAACAACTGAGGTCAATGGACTGGTGATTTTGTTTTTTGTATTTTTATTAAATCCATCAGTGACCGGTTTTGCCTTTGTGACATGTAATTACTGAAATTTCAAGTCCAATAAAGCTTTTCTCATTGCATGTTTTGGTCATTTAATAAATGGGTTTTATTTTATTTTTTTATCTAGGGTTTTATGTGAAATTTGGAAGGGGGGGGCAAGGAACTTCAAATTGGTTATCATATGGGGTTTTATGTGAAATTTGGTGGGGGGAGGGGGGGCAACTTAGTAGCTTCAAATTGGTTATCATATGGGGTTACGTGAAATTTGGTAGGGGGGCAAGTAACTTCAGATTGGTTATCATATGGGGTTTTACGTGAAATTTGGTAGGGGGGCAAGTAACTTGAAATTGTTATCATATGGGTGTCTGGTAATGCTGAGCCTATTTAATTTCTTTACTTATTTTGAACTAAAGTAATATAAAAACTTAATCACCTTTACAGGAATATAAACGCCTGTAAATGTCATGGTAAACGTCTACCTGGGGAACTTGGTTTTCTTTTTCTGATTTGCAAATATGGTGAACTTTAGCATCATAAAATATCAGGTCAGAGAATTTATGTGGGGTAATTTTATTAAAGTCTTAAGTCCTTTTTGATTAAATGAATGTTGTCAGTATATTGATAGTGACCCATGTTCATATAAAAGAAACCTTGTGCTGTAGACTGCTGCACCCAGATGTCGCTGTTGGATGTTCCTTGTTGAATGTAGCCTACTGTCATGTTACACCGCATGCTCGGTGCGCGTGTTTTTTCTGTTATCCAGAGTGCGACCCTGGCTGCTATTTCCTCCGCTCGAGCTATAAAGTGCCCGTGCGTTTCCCACGCACTCTCTTTCCCCGGCCACCACACCGTGAGTGTATAACTCACTGTTCTTCAGTACCTTTAAAAAAGAAAAAAAAAAATAAACATAAAAAATACAAAATACCGAAAACCTTAAAAAATAACTACTTTAAAACAACTTTTTTTTAAAAGGGCAAACTTTTTTTTTGTTTTTTAAAAGACAAGATCTCCAACTACCCAGACGATTTCTGAAGCCAGTTCCTCGCGACCGGACTCCATATGCTGTAGCTGTCAGTGATACCGACATCGTTTATCTGGAGAGTAGCGTAAAAGTTTAATAGACTAATTTGTCCCTCTGGTTCTAGGACACTCTTTACGCATTTCAGCACTAGACAAAACACACGAGCTCAAAGGCTTGAACGACACCGAGATATGAACGCAGCGACCGCGGGGAGTTATCCGATGGCTTCTCTCTATGTGGGCGACCTGCACCCTGATATCACGGAGGCTATGCTGTATGAGAAATTCAGTCCGGCCGGCCCGGTGCTGTCCATCCGCGTGTGTCGGGATATGATCACGCGGCGCTCGCTGGGCTATGCCTACGTCAACTTCCAGCAGCCTGCGGACGGTAAGACATGAAAGACGGCGACCTGTCGTCCTGGGTGACTTTAAACGTGATGCACAGAGCTGTCAAACTAACGGGCATAATGTGACATGCTTCGTGCGTAAGTGTAGGGACACTGGAGGTGATGTCGTGTGTGCGCGCGAGCTGTCTCGATCTCCTGTGTGCTGCTGTCACATGTATTTCTGAGATACCCACATCACGCTGTTCTTCCCTGCTATAACCATCTTTTACAAATGAAAGAGATCGCTTTATTCCCCTAATATGGCCTATTGTGTGAGAGTCAGCACTGTCACACCGCATTAGTCCAGACATTATGGCAAGCTGCTTTAACATTTTCCTTTAGACCAACTAGTAGGCTATCTTTTTAATATTAATTGATTAACACTAGATTTTGATTTCTGTTTTCAAAATGGTCTTGAATCCATTCAATCTGTCACTTATTCAGATATAACATGTTAGTCACCATTTAGTGACAAGAACCTATTTCAGTATAAGTTTTGCCATTGAAATCTAAGGGGATCAGTGGTTCAGAAATCAACTAATTACTTCTGAAAAGTATACAATATATTTCAGTTGTTGCTGATACATATTCCAGTTTAACTATCCATAAGATATTAGTACTTTTTTCTTAGTTACTTGTAACTATACCAATAGTATCTATTCCAATTTTGTTAGTATTATTTAGTATTTCCTACTCTCTGGCACTATGATTAAAAGCAAAATACTAGCAATTATTTCTTAGTTTTAATATTTATAGACTAATATATATATTTTTAAGACTAGTATTTTATGTAAAAAGTAAAAAAAAGTACTAGCAATTAATTAGTAATATCCCAATATGCAATATGACTTTAATTTCTGTTGCTCAAACAGTAGAGCATGGTGCTAGCAATGCCAAGGTCATAGGTTTGATTCGCAGAAATGCATGAACCAATAGATGTAGGCTATACCTCCAATGTGATGTAAGTCGTTTTGGATAAAAGCATCTGGCGAATGTAATCTATTCCAGTTTTATTCCTCAGTAGCCTATAAAATTGATGTTAAGATGTTTCTGAAATTAACCAATATCCATGCAAGGAAGATTTTGTTGCCATAATCACACTTGGTTTGCTCACTCTGGGATTTGTAAGGCACTCACATTATGGATTATGAAAGCACCATACAACTACATTAAATAGCTTTTAAAGGAGCAAATATTAAATAGAGTATAATTTCCCTTGTCCTGATTTAATATCATAACTTAGATTAAAGTACGTGAAAAAAAGTTTAGCACGACATGAATCATTTATGCCGAGCACCCCGTGGAGGACTTTTGTTCCATTGAGCTTGCCTAGTCTTGTCCATTCCTGGAAAAAATCAATTTCCAGAGAAAAACATTCAAACATTCTGTTCAAATTCTTCCTTAAAATAATGGAAAAATTGTGACAATTTTAATGGAAAAGCTCAAGTCTCACTAAGCCTATAATCGGAATAAAGAACTAGAATTGAATACTGATTGGCCCACTTAGTCAAAGTGGCCTAAATCTACCATAAACCTTGTTATGAGATATTCTACACAGTTCTAGTGTGTGTGTGTGTTAGCCCACATTTTGCAACCTGGCATGACCTATTTGTGCTATTTAAAGTGTCAGGAGGGGATAATACCATTGTGGAGCACCTTCAGCTTTATTTCAGAATCTAATGATTCAAAGAAGACAAGAACAGTTAACTGGCCATTTTTGTTAATTTTTTGTTGTGTCCTTCCACCATTTCAACTAATCGGCACAGTTTTAAGTAATAACATTTTTTTCTGAGTTAATAGTCTTTAGGACAAAACATTTGTTTGTTCAATCAGCTCAAATTATGCAATAATGAATGAATGTACATTACCGTTCAAAACTTTGGGGTAATATTTTTGAAGGAAGTCTCATGCTCTCTAAGGCAGCATTTATTGGATCAAAAATTACAATTTAAAAAAAAAAACTGTATTGTATTTTATTATATTTTAAAATGTAATTTATTTAACAGATTGGTAGTTTGAATGGATCTGAAATATCTGTCTTCTGTGCTACTATTGTGTGCTATTGATTCTGTCCTCTTCTTTCATAGCACAAAGGTTAAAAGGTCAGAGTTGAACTCACTCACCTCCATTTAAAAACTCAGAATGGCAACTGATAGTAAACATGTTTACATATAAGAGACAAAAACAGTTTGTGATCATTGCAGGATGCACATCTAGAATTGAGAACTTGAGATTGTATTGCACATATTTTTGTGTTTCAGTTGCAACAATTGCAACATGCAAATTCTTGGCAAATGTACTCAAGCACATGGTCATGGTTCGGTTTTCAGCATGTAACAGCTGCATTTGTAAACAGTTGCCGGCACTGGTAAGCTTCAGCCACACACATTCCAGTGTCTCAGCCCCATCAATGGACACAGAGCTTTGATCACATGCTGCCTGCCAGCACATTGCTCAAAGGACCCAAAACTGCTAAATATAGAGGCAGCGAGGGCTGTCTTCACTGTGCCTGTCTTTTCTAAGGGGTGCTTTGAAGAAACAAGCAGACAGGCAAATTTAAGGGACAGCCACACCATGTTTCTGCTTATTCTGTTTTATACAGCGATGAAAGCTTACTACTATTACTTTGACAACAATATGCTGTAAATGCATGTGCGTCCTAAGTAATAATTCTAAATCCTCATAGAATATAACAAAGTTCTGCTTAAAACCAGAAATCGCTACATTGGTGGTAAAAAAGTGTGTGTCCTGTCCTGTGTTGGCTGAAAGTTGTTTTGCTCTCTCTCTCTCTCTCTGGATGATCCCACCAGCCCTGAGCTTCATGTTCAATACAATTACACAGCAAACTGCTGAGTGCAGCAGACACAAGGCTGCTCCATTTTGTTCACCAGACATTTTTAGTGCTTAGTGTGTGTGTATGTCGGGGGGAGGGCTGTGAGGAATAGAAAGAGAGAGAGAAACAGATCATAACGCATTACAATAGGTGACAGGTCCCTCACAGTTTAGTATGCCATCAATTTGATTAGAAACTGACAAACATTAAACCTGACATTCATGACTTTTCCAGACGAGAACATTGTGGATTAAATATAAATACATTTCTATGAATGGTAGCCCTCAAACCGTATTCACTTTATAGCCCTTAATCCTGTAATTGTGGACAAATGTGGGCACAGAGGTGTGATCCTAATTTTTATTTATTAAAAATGTTATATCACTGTCTTCGATAAAGTTTTATCTATCCATTTATGGTATTTTTTTTTTTATTTTGGGGGTATTTTTGAATTTATTTACTTTAAAAAGTACCATATTTTCTATGTAAATTATGCGTATTTTTATGTTTTATTTTTGTAATTTTTTTAACTGCATTAAAATATCATTCCAATAAGTTCTTAGAGCTAAAACCTAAAGATGAAGTGACTTTGCTGTCACCTGGTGTCTTATTTTGGCTTATTTTAGAATGCTCTAAATGGCAGTTTTTCCCATTCATTTCTATGGGTGCCCATTTTTGACCCAAATACAAGATTAAGGAGGTTTTTTTTCACCCACTTAACATTGTAGAATTTAGTAAAAAAAAAAATGTGTGAGATCAGGAGGCAAACTTAGGAAAAGTAGCCAACTTGGTCAACTTTACTGTAGTAAACGCTGCACAATGGCAAGTTGAAATACTGGTTTAATTCATCCACATATGTTTGAACCAGAAACTGATTCAGAAGTAGAAAAGGAACAGTGAATTATACAGGCTCGTATACAAGGCGATGTATCAGAATGGTAATGCGTTTTATGTATCTGTATGCTCTCTACAACGTCGGACATATAACGTCAATTAATATGATTAGCCTTTTTCTTGACTACATCATTAAACAACTAATAAAGTGTTGCTAATGTAACACGTTATTGTTCGCCATCTCAAAGTCAGACAGCTGCCTTCTAAAAATCAGCATCCTTCGGCAACGTCAGTGGTTTGTAACATAATGAATATCAAATCATGTTTCAAACCTTTAAGGTGAAAATACTCAGCAATGGACTTATGACTTTGCACATGGTTTGTCTTAAAACATTAAAAACACCATATAGACATATAAACAACAATAAAAACTTGAGTGTTAGTAACCTATTTGAGTCGAAGTGATAAAATAAGGAAGTTCTTATACTAAAAAAAAAAAAACAGATCTTATCGTCCTAAAATATCTGGGCAGTAGCACCTCAACAGTCCTGTAATTATTAGATTGCAGTTTCATTAGTCTCTCTATGGTATGCTAGCATTAGCAAAGTCTAGCTAACAAGCTTCAAGCTAGTTTGAAGTGGTTAATATGTTTGCGTATATCAACATGTACCAATTAATTATGCTGGTTAAGACATGTCTTAATCCTCTAGTAATTGTTAGTAAATTAAGTGCTAAGGTATAGCGAGATGTCTTATGTCTCATGTTTTTTTGGTTTCAGCGGAGAGAGCTTTAGACACAATGAACTTCGATGTGGTCAAAGGAAAGCCAATCAGAATCATGTGGTCACAAAGAGATCCATCACTTAGGAAATCCGGGGTTGGAAACGTCTTCATCAAAAATCTGGACAAGTCAATTGACAACAAGGCCCTGTATGATACCTTCTCTGCTTTTGGAAACATCCTGTCCTGCAAGGTGAGGAGTGACTTTTATATTTTTGAAAAAAAAAAATGATACATTAAAAGGTACACTATTCAACATGTGGCCCTCTTACAAACAAAACTGAATGCATGGAAGAACATTGTTTTGGTTGTGCTTTGGCTCTTTGAGACTTTGTGTATATTAAACAATCGCTACTAGGCTTAAGAAATATAGCTAGTTTAGATGGAAGGGATCTTAAGCTGACTTGCTGAAGACGTTACTCATTGAGAAGCTGTGTAGATCAGCTGTATAAGAAAAGACCTTCTGTAATCTGATTCTTAAGGTTGTTTCATTCCATGTCTGTTTAACAGGTGGTGTGCGACGAGAACGGGTCTAAGGGCTACGCCTTTGTGCATTTTGAAACTCAGGACGCAGCCGATCGTGCCATCGAGAAGATGAACGGCATGCTGCTGAACGACCGCAAGGTGTGAGTGTCTGAGTTATGACAGGAAGGATGGCCATTGGTTTGTAGATTGACCAGGACGACATGTAGTTATCAATTACAGATGTTCCAGAGAGGAACCCTGAGTAAATTTTGTTGAGTCAAAGGATCAGAATCATTTACTTAACTTCGTGTTGATGTAAATCTGAGGGACTTTCTTATTTCTGTGGAACACAAAGGAAGATATTGAGAAAAAAGTGTTTTTTTTGCCTATATAGTGAAATTTAAAGTCAGATTTGTCCCTTCTGCAGCTGTTTCTTGTCTGTGGTTGGTCTGCAGCTGTCGGTCTGAGATTGTATTGCATTTCTCTATCAGTCACATTTCTGTCTCCATTGTTATTTGTAGGTTTGTGGGGCGTTTCAAGTCCAGGAAGGAGAGGGAAGCAGAGATGGGCGCCAAAGCCAAAGAGTTCACCAATGTTTACATCAAAAACTTCGGCGACGACATGGATGATGAGAGACTGAAAGAGCTCTTTGATAAATACGGTGAGTTTGAGCATATAAAGGGGCTGTGTTGGTAGTCTTGTGGACTAGAATTTTTCTCTGAAGATTTTGTTTCTACCTGCAGGTAAAACACTGAGTGTGAAGGTCATGACCGACCCCACAGGGAAATCTCGCGGATTTGGGTTTGTTAGCTACGAGATGCATGAGGATGCTAACAAGGTACAGTGAACTTGAATGCTATTAATGCAAATCAGCTTAAGGTAAAACATGTTAAAAATCGGCATTAGTGTAAATGACTGTATTGATACATTGACATTGTCATTGAACTTAAAGATTGGCTATGGATGGATGGATGGACTGACAGTTTAGCAGATGAACTGAAAGTTGATTGATTGTGATGGGCTTTCTGTTTCAGGCTGTGGAAGAAATGAACGGTACAGAACTTAACGGCAAGACAGTGTTTGTTGGCCGAGCTCAAAAAAAGATGGAGAGACAAGCAGAGCTCAAGAGGAAATTTGAACAACTCAAACAGGAAAGAATCAGCAGATATCAGGTAAATTACTTGCTGTGTTTTGTCTTTATGTGTGGACTTGTGTGTTTAGTAAAGAAAAAATGTTAATTTTGATCAATTTATTTCTATATATTTGTGTTTACAGGGTGTAAACTTGTATATAAAGAATCTCGATGACACCATTGATGATGAGAAACTTCGTAAAGAGTTCTCTCCTTTCGGCTCAATAACCAGTACAAAGGTGGGTCAAAAGTCTATTTCTTAGAGAGAATCAGACGATTTTTTCGCATTATCCGTTTTGTTGTCAGCAGTACAGGCAATAGATTCAACTGCACGTTCTCGCTCTCTGAAGTGTATAGTGCATCATTTTACTAATTCCCGCAGGTTTCACGCTCACACCAAAAAACACGCGCACCACTGATCTATATAAGTCGAGCCCACCTAAGACGCCTCTCAGTCTCAAGCAAATTTGAGAGTCACAAGTACGAAAATGAGTGGTCAAATACACAAAATTATGTCAAAATGATGCCTGCCTTGGCGAGTATGCAGTTAAACACAGTCAGTTCTGGGACCTAGTAATTAGTTGGGATTGTAACTTACTGTAATACAAGTTACAGTAACAATATATTGGATCTGTGCAGTAGCTCTTAAAGTGACAGCAGCCTAATAAACCTGCTGCTGTCTGTCTTGTTAATCAAAACAAAAGACAAAGAGAATCACTCTCTGTTTGTAACTAATTGAAAGCATTGATCTGTATCATTTTTTTTACAACGAAGACTATCTAATGTTATTTTACATTTGATTACTAATTTCTGTAGTATTTCATATCTGAATATAATACCCACCTGAAAAACGTAGGTGCTAGAGAGGGGTTGAATTATGCAGTATTCTGCTTTATGAGATTTCTATTTTTGGTTTAAACTGTTCTCTGATGGAGGGGAGATCTTATACAATGTACACCTTGCTGTAGGTGATGTTGGAGGACGGCAGGTCCAAAGGTTTTGGCTTTGTGTGTTTCTCCTCACCTGAGGAGGCCACAAAGGCTGTGACAGAGATGAATGGGCGTATTGTGGGCTCCAAACCCCTGTACGTGGCCCTGGCCCAACGTAAAGAAGAACGCAAAGCTCATCTGACCAACCAGTACATGCAGCGCATCGCTGGCATGAGAGCCATGCCCGCCAACGCCATCATCAACCAGTTCCAACCTGCCGGTGGTTACTTCATGCCAGCTGTGCCTCAGGTGGGTTAGCTACAAAAGTCTACAAAATTTACCTCATTATTTTATCTCATAATTGTCTTTTTGTCATAATTTTGACTTTTTATGTCATAACTATGAGTTAGCATATCAACATTTTGAATTTTATCTCATAATTTCAACATATAGGTCATAATTATAATTCACCAAAACACATTATTTTCTTATGTGTCCAAAAAGGGACTATACTACATAATATATAATACATATACAGAGATAAATTGATACATTTATAAGGGCTCTAAAGTAGTAAAATGTTCCATTAAAGGATTAATAACCTCTCTGATTAATTATATATATATTTGTAAATGCATCAAATTTATTCTATCATACCTCACAGGCCCAGAACAGAACAACATACTATGCACCAAATCAGCTGACCCAGATTCGTCCGAACCCTCGCTGGCAGCAGCAGGGTGGCAGAGGTCAGGGTGGCTTCCAGGGCATGCCCGGATCCTTGCGTCAGCCAGGACCCCGTGCCAACATTCGCCACCTGGCACCCAATGCATCCGGCCAAGGCCCACGCGGGATCCCCACAGGTGCACAGAGAGTGGGTGAGAAAACCCACTAATGATGTGATGCCCTATTATGACAAACTTTGACCTCAGACTCAGAGGCCTAAAAATGTCTCTGCATCATCTCAGATTTAATTTTTAAGAGTTGCATAGTTAGTTGAAGGTGTAAAAGATTACAATTCAGGTTTTAGGTATTTTAATGTTTTATAATAATAGTAAATAATGTATAATGTATCTATTGGTTTTAGTTCATATTTAACTGATCATTATGTAATTCCCTTGAATAACACCACAAACTACACGTTTAATGATTACCAGTGTGTTTGGTGTTCATTCTGTCCTGATCATAGCTTTAATGCTCGTTTCCTCTTCCCACTTGCCCTCTTCCTATTTCCCACTAGGAGGCACTGGCCAACCAATGGGTCCTCGCCCTGCCATGGGGGTGACCCCACGTGCCATGCCCCCATACAAGTACGCCACCACCATACGAAACACTCAGCCTCAGGTAGTGCAGCCCATTACACTGCAACAGGTAATATATGCTGATAGATGTAAATAAAAACTATACTCTAAAATATTCACAAATACAAACTCTCAACTAGTCACAAATACAAAGCTAATCTAGCTTATTTAGTAATAAAATAGCTTCAGTATTGAAACGCTACATTATATTTCTCAGCAAGGAGGGGGTTACATCACTATTTTGAAATAATTATAGTCTCAGCTTCATTGTTAATAGAGACGTTGAACAGACGCAGGTACGAATCTCACTAATCTTACTACTTTATCTCTATGTCCGATTCACAGTGGGCAAAATGCTAGATCTAACGAGCCACAACTGACAAAAATAATTTACCCTTAAAGATAAAAACACTGTTAAATTTAATATTTAGCAAATCTCAAAAAAAAAAAAAATTCTTCCATAATGTACATTATAATGTAATGCCTAATTCATTTAAAATTGTTGCATTTAAAATGATTGATTTTATTTTTAATTTGTTTATACAGAATTGTATGAATTTTAATACGGGCCATTTGTCAGTTATTGTTAATATTTTGCGGTTTATTGTCTTGCTCAGGCACAGCCAGCTGTTCATGTGCAGGGTCAAGAGCCTCTCACTGCCTCCATGTTAGCTGCCGCCCCTCCTCAGGAACAGAAACAGATGCTTGGTGAGATGAGATGAGGAGGCTGTAAGCACGTTCAGCCTTTCTAAACATATCTATACTCTGAAGGACGTTTTTGGCCATGCCTAATGAGTATTTTTGGGCAGCCAATTGAGTATTAATTACTTTCTTACTTTACTCTTCCCCATAACCATCTCAAGCTGTTTATTGTCTGTCTTGCATGTGCCTGGTCTGTTTTCCCCTTTAGGTGAGCGATTGTTCCCTCTCATCCAGGCAATGCACCCCAGTCTAGCCGGGAAGATCACAGGAATGCTGCTTGAGATCGACAACTCTGAGCTGCTCCACATGCTGGAGTCCCACGAGTCTCTGCGCTCCAAGGTGCGCATCGTTAACTATGATAAAAGCCTCCAGAAACCGACTCTAGCTCTGTTGTTATGATTTGTTATAATTGGAAAAATCACAAGGTTTTAACAATGTAAAGCATAATGACTAAACCAGGGTGAATTATGAGAGCCATGAATCTCTGTGGTTATGATGGTGAGGGCATTGCGGGACTGATGATTTGTTTGTGCCGTCAGGTGGAGGAGGCTGTTGCAGTTCTTCAGGCTCATCAGGCCAAGAAAGACGCCACACAGAAAGTGGGAGTCACTGCTACGACTGCAGCCGCAACATCCTGACGAGTAACTTTTATTATTATTATCAGTTTAATATTATAATTACTGTGCTTATTATCTGTGTTTGTTTAAAATTATTCTGAAAAATCCTAATTGTTTTCATTTGAAATTGTTTTCTGTAGGGTGAAGCTTAAAGACTGAAGAGAGATCATCACTATCTGGTGTCGTCTGGGGGCAACCAATAGGAACACAAAAAATAAAACATGAAAAAAAAAAGAAAAATATAAAATAATACTTGAACATAAAGAAAACTATTTTGTTGCAGGGTTAATATTTTTTAGCTCTGCGATGATTTTTATCACCTAATTAATTTTTAAAAAGTCAATTCTGTAAGGGAAGAGCCTCTGTATCGTGGCCAGGACTGACTTTTTCTATGAGGAAGTGGAAGCTTGGTTCTTCTGTGAGATGTGTGTTTGCTGCTTTGATTGGACCTCACTTGTCCCATGACAATAACCCGAGTGGTGTGGCACTCTAAATAAAGGGATGACTATTTAAAATGAACTATGTCGTGTTCTTCATTTTTATTTACTTAGCAAAGACACTTTTTATCCAAAATGACTTGCGGTAGGACCTTGAATGGTTAAATGTTCTACTCAAGGACTCAATAGTGACAGAAATGTAAATAAACAATTCATTTCACCTTTATCTGGGGGTGGTCCAAAGCCATTTAACTCCAGTTTGCCTCCTTTTGAAAGTTGATGTCTGTCAAATTACTGTAAAAAGATATACATAGAGCTATTTTAATGGGTATAATTAATGCATATAAGTTAATAAATGCATATTAATGTATATATATATATATATATATATATATATATATATATATATATATATATATATATATATATATATATATATATATATATATATATATATATTTTTTTAAATAAAAATGTTAAGTAAAATATATATGTACCTAACAAAAAAATAGTAGAATACTATGGTGAATACTACAAATACTACAAAGAATACTATGGTGAATACCAGTGATGTTATTTGTCCTCCGCATCACTAGAGGGCAACAACGACCGGCACGCACTGCAAAAGTCAGGTTACAAGCAAGATGGCGTCGAGTAAACGTGTTCTTTATGTTGGTAAGAAAAACATCAAAAATGTAATCAAACTAGCAAACTCTTTCGTTCTTACATTGCGCTAGTTTAACCATACAGCCCCGTGCATGTTTAGGGATGCGATTCCGGTTATCATCTGTGGCCAAGAAAGGGTTAAAAGATGAAATATCAGCTTGAATTGCACGGTCAGTGAGTTTTAACATGAAATATTAAAATGATTGGAATATTTTTTGCTTTTCTCAGGAGGTCTCGCGGAGGAGGTGGATGAGAAAGTGCTGCACGCAGCATTCATTCCCTTCGGTGATATCACGGATATTCAGATCCCGTTAGATTATGAGACTGGTAACTAATACATTAATACACTCCCATCATGATAAATCAAAAACACTTCAACAAACTACAGAATCAGTTTTACGACTTGAATATACGACAAAAAATATCGCGCATCATGTTTGACTCTTTTTTTCCACAGAGAAACACAGGGGCTTTGCATTCATCGAGTTTGAGCTGGCAGAGGTGAATACAGAATGCTGTCTTTAATTAAAAACAAATCCTCTACTCAATCTGAATAAGATGAAAAATATGAAGCATTGGAATAACTTGTATCTTGTATTATTACTTAATTCTGGTTCACTTCCGTAATCAATGTTGCTTCTCATGCTTTACTCAAGTTACCAATATGTCACGTTCTGTTTGCTTTTTCCCAGGATGCAGCTGCTGCCATTGATAATATGGTGAGTTGATGAACCACAAATTTATATAGTCTTATAAAACCTGAGCTGAAAGTCTAGGTTAATATCTATTCGGCTTTGTGTCCTGCAGAATGAGTCTGAGCTGTTCGGGAGAACCATCAGGGTGAACATTGCCAAACCCATGAGAATTAAAGAGGGCTCCTCCCGACCAGGTGAGCTATTTTATTGCTACAGTATATGTTGCTATAATGAATTCTCACCCATTATGCTGTTAACTTATTTCTTGCATGTCCTTGAAACACAAATCTGAATGACATTTCTGCTCATAGTGTGGTCTGAAGATGACTGGTTGAAGAAGTTCTCAGGGAAGACAGCTGAGGAGAGCGAGACGGCGGAGTCAACTGCGGAATCAGCCAGTACAAACACTCAGGAGGTGGGAATGTTGTACTAACATTGGTTGGTTTTAGTATGAAGTTATATTAAATGCCTGGAGTGTTATGTTTGTATAGCAGTTTTATATATATTTTTGCTCAGTGTCTGATCTGTTTAGATTTTATATTTTGATATTTATCATAAACGTTTTCTGATTGGTATTTTGTGTTTCTGAACAGGGAGAGCCTCCAGCGAAAAAAGGCAGAACTAACCCTCAGGTCTACATGGACATCAAGATTGGCAACAAACCTGCAGGTCGCCTGCGCTTCCTTCTACGAGCAGACGTTGTGCCTATGACTGCAGGTCAGACTCTGTAAATTATCTTTAGACGTTGCTATTTCTTTACTCAATGTTTAAAGTTCATATTGTCAATTTAGCCATGCATATTTCATTTTAAATATTTTTGGCCTGATGTTTTTTTAATTAATTGACAGTTGTGCTACATGTCACCCTGTAATCTGAGTCATATGCTGTTGTTGTTTTTTGTCCAATGCTTCATAACTATTGGAACAACTATTTTGAGACTGTCCAAAATAGTTTGAATCAAGATTGATGTCTGCCCTACTACTGCATTCTTTGGGGTCTCAAAAAGTTTGCACTCTGTTTTCATCAAAACAGTTAGATATACACGCCTTCGCTTCTTTTTTAGCTAGATGGCGGATTTTATTTTTTTGGAAGTCCACCAAGCCTCTGGGTATTTCACAATGGCTTGTTGATACTATTTTTTTTTTTTTTAACCGAAAAAGATAAGATGTTCTCGGTATGCCAGCTGAGGTTCTTCCCATCATGAATGGCAACACTTTAGAACATTTGTTCACTCCCTTCAAACTTTGCCTGTTGACTGAATTTATTTGAATCATCAGTCCCCTCCCCCCAATTTTATTGTCGAAATCTAAATCAGAGAAAATCATAGATTCAGGCTGGTGGATGATTTATATAACAGCGGATTTGGGTGACATTAGAGCTGATCTGCGCATCTCGATCACATAACAGTTTGCCAATTAAATGTTTGGTGCTTTGCTGAAAAGAGGACTTCGGTTTTGTTTTTGTTCTGCAGAAAATTTCCGTTGTCTGTGCACACATGAGAAGGGCTTTGGATTCAAGGGCAGCAGTTTCCACAGAATCATCCCTCAGTTTATGTGCCAGGGTGGAGATTTCACTAATCACAATGGCACTGGGGGGAAATCCATATATGGAGGGAAGTTTGAGGATGAGAACTTTGTCCTCAAGCACACCGAACCAGGTGAGATGAGTGTTCTAAAAGTTTTTTGGGGGGGTTTATTCACAAAAGCCTTTGAAAACCAATGCCTGTTACACACTGAATTAGTTATATACCGCTTGGTTCATCATGGTCAAAATGAACATGGACTGGCTTGAAAATGTAGGCTAGTAATTTGACCATAAATGCATACAAGTAAAGTACACCACTATTTTTTTTTCCCACAGTCATCTTATAATGGGAGACAATTTAATTGGTTGTTGGTGTGGATTGTAAGTTCAAGTTAAAATGTTTATGATACTAAAGTTTCCCGTAATAGAAGTCTTTTTTTAAATGTTTTGCCTCATGCTTGAGCGTCTTAATATATGAGTCTATATAGAAATAATAAATTTTAACAGCGAAGCGCACTGCAAACACATCTCGTGTGAAAACTCAATGAGCGTGTGCTGCTACTGCACAACTTATGCGGAATGCAAACGGATCATGTGTGAATCTGGCTTAAATGTTCAGGATCAGTTAGTATATTTGTGTTCTCTGACTATGTACTCGTAGGTCAGCTGTCGATGGCAAACTCTGGGCCCAATACTAACGGCTCTCAGTTCTTCATAACTGTTGATAAGACAGACTGGCTGGATGGCAAACATGTGGTATTCGGAGAACTCATAGAGGGCATGGATGTACTACGGGCCATGGAGGTAAACTGAGGGAGATTAGATTTGCAATCGCTTATGACTTGACTATTTAAAAAAAAAGTTGGTTGTCAGTAAGATTAAATGTTTTTGAAAGACGTTTCTTATGCTCTCCTTTATTTTGTTAAATGAAAAAACAGTAAAAGCTTTAATATTGTGAAATATTACAATTTACATTAACTGTCTTTTATTACAAAATGTAATTTATTCCTATGATGGCAAAGCTGAAAAACATTTTTGATCTTTTTGATTGAAGATTTTTTAACATTAAAAATTCTTTACTGTCACTTTCAATCAATTTAATGTTCCATTGCTGAATAAAAACGTACCGACCGCCCGTTGTGTACAACTGTTTTGAATTAATCATTTTTGCCCGTTGCTCGGAATTTAAAATGCTTTGTTTAAAATATTAAAATTACTTTTTGTGCTGTTTTTTTTTTAATTACTTTGTATCTGTACTGTTTTCTCAGGCTCAGGGATCAAAAGATGGCAAAACCAAACAGAAAGTCATCATCTCTAATTGTGGAGAGTATGTGTGAGATCAACATGTGTGTTTGGGAGTGAGAGAGTAGTTTTTGTTGTACTTTGTAAATATCTAAATAAAACTTTTATACATATCCTTTTCTCCTGCTTCATTGACTGGTATTTAATGGTGGGGTAAGGGATACTTAACCCTAAAACTGGCAACGTGACTCATGAGACATTTTTTTTTGTCTTTTTTTGGGGCATAAGAACGATTTTTTTTTTTTTTTTTACCATCAAATTCTTTTATCACTTATGACAGCCTGGTGTGTCTTGACTATGCTGGACATATGATTTGCTGGTCCAATGCTTTATATTTTTTATTAATAAATTGTCAAAATCACTTCTGTCACAAAATATGGAACCTTGAGACTCGGACCTTTCTGACGATGCGTTTTGTCAAGATAAGAAATGTTTTTTTTTTATTATTATTACTATAAATTATGAAACATGATGATGCCCGAAAGGGGAGACTGATAAAATAATTTAAAATACTGTTTCTATGGTAACGCAACATCCATTTTCACATGCTAAATATTTAGTTTGTAAGCTTTTGAATGATTTATCATTTGTCAACATTAGATCAAATGAAGTATGGGATATAATTGTTATAAACATGCAGTTGCAGCAACAGTTAACAGATTAATGGAATGGTCCTTTTTTATACCCTAATCAGGCAATGTGACTCAGGAGCCACAACTCATAAAATCCAAAACATATCAATTTTTAAGATTAGGGGTGGGTTTAGGGATCAGGGGGCGGAGTTGGGTGGGGTTATACATGTTACCCCGCCCCATACCTACTCTGATTGGCTCCGTCGTCTTCCATTAGGCACAAGTAAAAGAACGTGTGTTCATTGTTTGTGTAGGAATGGCTGTAATTTAAAAAAAAAAACATTATCTGTAAATATGTAAATATCTGTAAATCTCGCAATAATGTCTCGCAAATTGTTTTGGAAAATTAAGGTCTTAAGACGAAAGCGATAACGACCTCACACCATTTCGAAAAATGAATAGGTTGATTATTCACAGAAGGAGGGTCAGGGTCTCAGGAAGAGCAATGAATTAGGGTTAATCATTTATGGCATGTTGGTTTTTCATATCATTAGTATGAGAAATGTTAAATCGTTAATTAACATGACAATAGGCCTACCAAGATATAGAAGGTTTTATTGGTCATGCAGAGTTGAATTACACTGCAAGAGGCCAACGTGTCTTAAAGAGACGAAATCTAGATAAAATCTTTTTTATGTAATGTTGTTATATGTAATATGTTATGTTATTTATAGTAGTTTTTAAAATCATTTGAAAAGAACGTTGTTATACACTCTTAGAAGAAAAGGTTCTATAGACCATTTCACAAGATGTAAACAACACTGGCCCAGAAGAAGCACTTCCTGTTTCAGTTTTTTAACACTACATAAAAGCTGGGATACAACCAACAGAACATTTAAAACTGAATCAAAGAGTTAAACAAACATCTTTAAGATGTTTTCTTTACATGTGAAATAAAGAAAACGGTTACAAACTGAAACAGGAAGTGCTTCTGGGCCAGTGTTGTTTACATCTTGTGAAATGGTCTATAGACGAATCCGGCGAAAAAACCGGAAGTAAGCGGGCGCCATTACTGAGATGTTACTGGGTAGCGTTGCTCCATTGCCTTCTATTGTTTTATTTGCAACTTGCGTCCACAGGAATAAACAGCCCGCGATTTACGACTGTCACTAACGTTACAACGTTACCCCTTGTATAATGTCGAGTGGGTAAACAGTTTCTGTTATAAATTGTTTCAATGGTGGCAGTAAAATTTCAATTTTGAAGAGAAAACATTGTGAATACCCCGGGTCGACTGCCCCTGTCAGGTGCCGTACGGTTTACACAGATTTCCTGGGCGAGTACAAGACACGGACATTCGCGTATGATAATTATTTAATGACATAAGTAAAAAAATATAATAAATGTGTGATATAGTGATCAGCAACATCTCCTCTCTTGCTATTTTTTCTATTTAATTAACATGCTATGGTCATAAATGGCTTTCCTGAGCTAAATGTAACGTTATGTGAATTAATTGTTCTCCTGCTGTTATATTGACCTCTTTCCATGGTTTAAAAACACTAGTTGGTCGATATTGTGTATACTTTCTAGCTGTTTCTAGCTTATGTATACTTTCTAGCTGTAACGTTACCTTACTCATGCCCTTTGCAATGTAAAAATGAGATAAATAATGAACACAAATGAAAAACATGATTTTTTTTATTTGATTTAATTTATTTATTTATTGTTGCCAAATGTACAGATCTTTTTTTTAGTTTATTCGGTAGCAAACGTTAGCCTAGCTAGCTTGCCAAGCTATTTTCATAAATAATCTGTAAGATCGTTTGTACCTTCATCTGTGACTGGAGGCCAGTGTCCAACATCATCAACCTAACAAGTCTGCCTGGCTGTAGCTGTCATCTAGGGTGCGTTATCACCTTATCTCCGAGGTTTGTTTACATACCGGTGCATATGTCTATGCCGGTGTGACAGCTCAGTAATGGCGTCGCCACAAGATGGCAGCCTACACAAGGACGCTCGTCGGATTCGTCTATATAGAACCTTAAAAGGTTCTAAAGCGCCACGTATTTTGAACCCTTAAAATGCAATGAGCGTGAATGATCACAAAATTCAAGATACGGGGGTTAAAAAATGTAATTAATCAATATCACATGAAGAGTGCCATTTCAGTTTTTATCCTCCAAAAAATCTGCATGATTAAAATGTGAAATTAAGTTACTACAACAGTTTAATAAACAATAATTTAATAACAACTACAAAATGTTGCAGAATAATATAATATATGAATGAATAATAGCCTTTAAAGAACCTTTGTGCCAAAGGTGTTCTTTCTTGTTATTATTGAAACTTTTTTAGCATAAAAATTGAGTAAAGAACCCTATGCTACATAACCCTTTTTTCTAAGAGTGTACTAGTAGACTAGAGGCGAGTGTACACGGTGCGAGTTCAGTGAACTCAGTCAGAGACTATTTTACTCAGTTCACTTGGGAGGTCGTGAGATCATAGACTGTAAAAAAGTACTACTAACTACTACAACTACTAACCACATAATCAACATTATTTAAAAAAGGTGTTTAAGTGACTACCTCGCACAAAGAACCTGTCAATCACAGCTGTCAATCATAATATCAGAGCATCATTTCTATAGAATCACATAACTAACTAAAAACAAACCTATTTTAAAAACGAACACTTGAAATTACACAAACGTGATAAACTACAATAAATGACAGAAACTCTCTTTGTGTAATTGAATTGTTTAGTTGGTCTCGCGTCTCGTTGAATTAAATGGGGAGGTGGGGTTTATGACCTACACAAGGACTTTTCGAGACTTTTGGCTTCACTTTTGAGGGCTTTGTTGTGCGGCACGCTTGATGCTTGCGTGAGTGAGAGAGAGCAACTGTATGGTTGCTGCCCAATCGATCTAGCAGGTGTGCTGCTAACGTTACTCGCTAAACACCTCAATCACCTCTAGCAGTGGTCAGCGCGATAGGCTAGCTGACCTCTACGCACGCAATCGAAAAGGATGACAATAGGGAAGTTAAACAAAATGTACAGTACACATTAGTAACAACAAACAAGAGTTTGTTGTTAATTGACAACAACAACAGAGCAGCTGCCCCAGACAAACAAACCCAGTGTTACTCACGTGTGGAGCGGAATCAAGCAACCTCCGTTTCCTGCCATCTCTCTCCAGCGCTGAAAAGCTTTTCAAATATTAAACGGGGCCTAAAGCTTTTGCCAAATCATAATCCTTCATTTTCCTATGATTTCTTCTGAGTTTTTCTCTTTTGTATCGTCTCCTCTCTATTTCTGCAGTCTTCTTCAAATCTCCCTCTTCCTTCTCTCTCCTACACCGTCACACGCCTGCTAATTAAGATTGGCTACACACGTTTGTTTGTTCGTGTGTCGGTCTGACCTATAGAGTCTCTATAGAGAATAGCCTATGGGCAACTCTTTTGGCATTTGTCGACTTGCGTATGGCCGTCTGTAAGCTAGTCATTTTAGTCGATATAGTTTTAAATATGGATATTTTTTCTTACACGAACGCATCTCTTCACTTCACTTCACTTCAGAAGACCTTTACAAACCTCCCCAAGCTGTTTCAAGCACTTTTATCACCGATGAATGCGCTTTGATGGGCATTTTACAAATATTTAGGTCTTCAAGACATATATTTGTTGTATTTAAATTCAGACCATCTGGTTCTGATGGTTTTAGTGTCATTTGGATTAGCAATTTGGCCTAATATAAATGTATTATGTATACTACTGACTCCATCCTCTAGATGGCATCAGTGCTCCAGGAAAACCACTGCAGTAATGACACACCCAACAAGAGAAGAGAGCAGTTAACCGTATGATGAGATCTCTCAACAAATAATGTTTCATTTTAATTATTATTAGCATGGTGAATAATGGTCGAGGACCTGAGCTATTAACATTGTGGGTTCAATCCTAATAAGGAATGACTCTTCTGTCCATTTATTAGCATGGCGCCCTTGAGTCAGGCACTTAACCTCAGGTCAACGCTTAGTGTAACAGCTGAATTGAACATGTTCTGCTTCCTCAGATCCCAGAGTTGCATTTATATATTTTTTTAAAACTTGGTGAAAAATTAACACAGCTAAAATAATGAACCAGGAAACCAAAAGATATTTTATTGCAACACAGAAACGTTAGTTTGTGAGATATTAAAATGACATAGAGACACTAAAAAGCCATCAAGCCATTTGTTTTAAAAGCATATTAGCTTTAAACACATCAGCAACTCAGCAAGCAATGTCCCATCCACACACCACCATGTGACACTTTGGTTGCCTTGCCAAAAGCATCTTGATTTCAGCAGAATATCTGAAGAGTTTTACAGTTACACAATATAAAAAAACTAAATCACGGGTTCTCAATTCAGGCCCTCAAGGTCCACTTTCCTGCAGAGTTTAAGGCCAACCTTGATCATACCCTCCTGCCTATTACATTTTAGTAATCCTGAATATTAGCTTGATTAGGGTAGGAACAAAACTCTGCAGGAAAGTGGACTTCGAGGATCAAAGTTGAGAACCCCTGATTTAAATACTTTAAAGCGAACAGTTGGAGAGCATTTATAGTTAATTTGTCAGTGACTTTGAGATGTCTACTGGAATGATGTTGTCTATATTTGTTCAGCTTTGTTAAAAGTGATTAAAGCACATAGGGTTAAGTTTAAAAAAAAAAGTGAGCAAAACATTCACATTCAAGTTCATAATCATACCAACATTCATGCTCATAATTCGAATTCCCTAAAGTTTTTTCAACAGAATTGCACTAAAGATACATTTATAAAATCCACATCCTCAAACCATTATTCATCTCATATCCTCCAGAAATGTCAAGGGAAATACTAAAGCGTGAACAATTATATCTCAGTAAAATACTCCAGGATGCTGAATATCACAATGTGTCCACGCAGAATGCAACATCCAAGTTATAAATTACATGATGCCTCAACACATGCTATGGACGCAGTATGAATGTTTTGTGATAGTGTCTGTCTCTCATGGGCCTGAATTCATAAAATACAACACAAAATAAAGACAATATTTTCTCCCTTTTGCTCAAGATTTCAACCAAGTGTGTTTCTCAGGGATAAATGTTAATGTATTGTAATTGTAGTCTTCATTAACAGCAGGCTTAATTGCACTATGATTCTAAATTCAGCAACAGGCTTAATTGCAGTATGATTCTAAATTCATTAATGATTTATACATATCGCATACAGAAAATGATTTAGTATGTAAATTATCATAATGTTTGTCTGCTGCTAAATCTTAACTGTTATCTTTGGCAATGATTCATAAACAAGGAACAGACACTCATTTTTTTTATTTACCTTCTGGACTTTCCTTAATGAAAGTGTCAAAATGTCCCTCAGAAGAGTCTCAGGAGTAAAAAACACTGTGCACGCTGTAATGCAAATGCACAGGGTTGAATTCTAAAGTAATATTTCAGTAGCAGCAGTTACAGAAGTCAAGTGCTCTGTGCTCTTAATGTTTCCCTAATGTTACTCTGTTAGTAAAGGTTATGGCTTCTCCTTCAGCTGCTTTAGAATGTTTTTTTGACCCTGGCTTTAGCAAAGTTCTATAATTAAGAGCTTTTTTAAATGTGGTTTAACAATTTATATTCAGGTTTTTATTTGCATAGAACCTGTTGGTAGGAAACAGGGTCATATTATTACAAAATGTGCTTCAGTTGTTTATTTGTGCTATTCATTGCCCTTTTAAGGCTAATTCACACTATACGATAGATAGACGCCGACCAACAGCAACAGGAACATTTGTTGGGTTTAGTCGTGTTTTAGTAGGTTTAACTGCACTGTAAAAAAATATTGTTGGTTTAACTTAAAAAATAAGTAACCTGGTTGCCAGGTTGCCTTAAAATTCAAAAGTTCATTGAAATGGAAAAATTGAGTTAATACAATGAAGGAGATTAATTTAATCACCAGAAACTCAAAATATTATGTTATCTGAACTACATAAATTATCTAAGTTGATTTGAGAAAAGAAAAAATGTGATTAAAAATCGTGAAAATATTTTTTTTTTTTTACAGTGTGGAGTGTGTCAGGTTTCGGAATGTCTGGTGATTGTTGGCACTGGTCAGCATCTGTTGGTGCAGTATGAACTAGCCTCTATACAAATGGATGTTTTAGGTTTTTTTTGCAAATTCCTGTGACAAAGTTCATCCTACATTACTATCCGAAACAAATTGCACGAAACAAATGAAGGATAAGACTGCACAAATGAGCTATAAATGTACGACTTTCTTCGTCTCCCAAAGTTGGAGTGGGGATATGATTTTAAGGCGCCAAACATACATTTGTTTTTCTTACCATGCAAAGAAACACATTCCAGTTTCAAGCACTACGTGCTGGCTCCTTGAACTTCTTTGGAGACGATGTTTAATCTATAAATATTGACCAGGCATTCTCTTTCACAAGCGACTCCGAAGGGTCATCAGAGGGATGAAATATCCTACTCATGCAATTCTTCCACCTCTCTCAGGCAAACTGAGAATGAAAGGGAATAAGATCCCTTTGGCCTCCACAGGTGCTTTTAGAGACTCGTCTTTGAATCGACCTCCATCGTCTTCCACGACAAACTGAAGAGTCTGAGATTTATTCACACAGTAGATGCAATTGTCGATGACGGCGCATCGAAATGGCAGCATGCAGCCCTGCTGCTGGGAGGCACAGTCATGCCACATCTTCACGATGGTGTTGTATTTAAAGACGCTGATGCCCTGTTCGCGGTTGACGTCGAATCGGTAGATGAAGCTCTTGAGAGCCACCATGTCGGTGGATTTTTTCCTGCTGTTGTTGTACGGACACTCCTGCCATTCGTCTCTCTTGGGGTCATATTTCAGCAACCGATAGAAAAGGGAGCCTCCCGATACATACAGCTCACCGTTACACGTAGTGGCTTCGTGAGCCACCGCAAATGCCCCTTTAGGTAGAGGAGCCACCGCCGTCCAGCGGTCCATTCGAGGGTCGTACTTCTCCACCGTGAACAGACATTCACCGCCAATGGCGTACAGGTTCCCATCCATGGAGACAAGCTTGAGTTGCGATCGTGCTTGGTTCATAGGCCGGACTTCGCTCCAGCGGTCTGTGATGGGATTGTAGCAGAACACTTTGTCTGAGACTTTGCTTTTCTCCCCAGTTCCCCTGATCCCACCGGCCACAAACAAGTAGTTGTACAAGGTACAGATCCCACAGCCCCTGGTGTTGATGTCGTCCGGCATGACGGTCAGGGTGTGCCAGTCCTTACTGCTCGTGTTGTAGTAGTAGATCATGTGATTGTCCTCAAAAGACGTGATGGAGAGGGGACTCTGGGGCCGGCTGCTGTTTCTGCTGGGCGGTCTACTTCCAACACGTTCAAACACATCGTTGAGTTCCGCCACCATCAGGCACTTGTGGCTCTCCATCCGTTTGCGCAGGATGAGATCTCTCTCGGAGCCTGTGAGGCGCCCGTAGACCGCTGGATCTCTCAGGACCTGGAGATAGTTGTCGCTCATGAATCGATAGGCGGTTTCTTTCAGTTCATTTAGTCGCTGCTTTTTAGCGATAGTTAGGATTTCATAGCAGTTCTCGGGTGTGATCTGTGTGGATACAGTATCAATAGCAGCCTGTACCGCACAGGGCATCTGCAGGATCTTTGCCCCTGTGATGACATCCACAACATCGGCTTTGCTTACGTTCATCTGAGAGGTGTAAACATAATCTACAAGCACCAATAAAGTCTTGTAGCTCATTCCTTTTACCTTCAGGATGTCTCTGGAAAGCCTGGCTTTGAAATAATCACTTTTCTCAGCTAATACTGATTTGTGTGCTTGTATTTTCTGTCCGCCCACCTCTATGACTAAATTCGGCTCTTCTTTTGCCGAGAGAGCTTCTCTTACTGCAGATCCACTCTGCTTTAGCCCTTGGCTTGATTCCAGCCCAGTCTGTCCAAATGATGTTCTGTAGCGGGTCTGATCTGCTCCTTCAGAGGAACTTATAAAGCATCCCAGGGTTTTCTCAAGTGACCTCGTTTCCTGGGAGCTTGAATATGAATGATTTCTGTCCTCTGTGAAGGAGACATTTTTAATGTCAAACTGACTCCGAACAACCTCCCCATCTCTTAGAGCATTGGATAATTTGTCAATTTCCTCCTTGTTCTCTGGTGTGAAGCACAGCGAAGGTGCCAAACTGCAAGATACCTTTGTTCCATTCGTTTCTTCTCTAATATTCCCTTGACTTGAAGCTTGACTCATATTTCTCAAACTGAGGTCTAGATTGTGTGCTCTTCTTGAGTCCAGAGACGGAATGTGCTCTTGAAATCCACTGTCGCTAGATACAGTGTCTTGTGTGTATTCGGCACCGTAGTGTCCCAAACTCCTGTTGTCAGTCAAACCTCCTGACTCAGACGTATTCCAAGTACCCTGGAGATCCTGCAGTATTTCCATGCTGGGGATACCCGTTTTCCCCATAGATGGGACATTGTTGTTGTTGTTTCCTTCAGCGGGGATAGGTGGTTCTGGAGAGTCAGGGTTTGCAGCGTGAAAAATAACGTCTGCTTGTACTGTGAACATGTTTCTGTCTTGCAGAGTGTTGTTCATCTTTCTCTATTTGCGGCACACGGTCACACATCTAGTGCTTTCAGAGCAATAAGAACAACTTAATTTGTCAGAAGTTTTTCCTTTGCTGACTGTAGAGATAAATTAATCCCAATGAGCCTCATGAATGACTGGCAGATCCTAATTATTGGGGTAATGATATTTCAGAGACAGCGTTGCTAGGAATGTCCCAGCCAGACATGTTTTATGTTTGTTCCATCAGAGTACAATTCGTCCAGGTAAACAAGAAAAATAAACAAATTTTTCTTATATTTAGAGGAGATTGTGTTCTCAGCTCTGGGTCCAAACCTTCCAAGAAAAGAAAACAAAGTTATTAATTTACATAATAACAAACATATAACTACAATGTATATTCCTCAAACGAATAATCTTGTAATCCAAATGATTAGAAAAAAATGGTAAATATAAAATTGAACATATCTTCTTTTGGAGGGAAAGGCTCAAATTTATTTCTTCTAAGGCAAATTATCTGTATGCAGCAATGACAGTTACATACGGTATGTAAGCATGACATAATGAGATACTGTTCAAATACTCGCAGATCAACACCAAAACGCTAAGACACTGAATGCGCACGCGCACTATTCGCAAACCCACTGAAAGCTTTAAGGATTAAATCTTAAAGACGTCGAGAAACAGAGAGATCCATTAGTAGCTTAAGTTAATATTCTGTCATTATAGTCATTGCATGACCTGTTTTATAGATTTGATAAACAAATGTGCAAAGGCAAATAGAGAAATTACTGATAACGCCAAGAAAAAGGTGAGGCAGTTTCTGACAAATAAAGTAATCTGTGAAATAACAACAGTATTGAATACATTATAAATTATTTAATATACAAGGCCCTGCTAGAACCCCAGTACGTGATAAATGGCAGCATTTCTTTGAGCAATTCCTTACACAAAAGCGCAATGCAAGTCAGTGACTGACGTTAGATCCAAATGCACCGCGCTGCAGGGTGTCTATAACGTTAGACATTTGTGTGAATGGAGTTTTTTTTAAATGTAGACCACTTACCCATTCACGTGAATGTACTATCCATCCCAAAATGTAATAAAACGACAGTTCAGCAAGAACTTCTCCTCCTCGACCAACTGTATGCGCCTGAAAGCCTCGACTGGAGAATCGGCGTCCACAAAATATCATCATTTACGCGGATGAAACGAAATATATTCCACAGAAGCCATCCTGTGCTCCGGATCTGATCGACACCATCTCTCTTCCATCGGGGTGCTTTGCAGGATTTGGATTTTACTGATTTTATGAGAGGTAGTTATTGATCTAAACCACACCCCCGTTTGTGTTCACCCTCTACACATCAGCTGCTGATCAAATCCGCGGTAAGCGTGCGACGTTCCTGTAGTCTCGACGCGAAGCGACGCGCGCGGGCAAATGAAGGATGTTGCGCAACGGACTACGGGAACTCCCAGCAATACTGACGTGCCAAAGCAAGATTTTATTTAACGTTTTAAAAACCATTTAAGCTTCAATTAAAAATGTTGTGATTTTCTAAAGCCGAGTAGGCTAAGTGGCCCAATCCGCAATGCCAGTGCTTTGTTAAAAAAAAAGTCACTATTCTATTTAAAAAGGCAACAAAAAAGGAAAATTTATCATTTCAGCCTTTAAATTGTCTAGAGCAGATTGACTTGATCTGGCCTTCTCAAATGTTTTGAAGTTTTATGGGCGCATCCTGATATTATGGGCTGGACTGCTCTTCAAAAGAGTTACTATGGTAACCACTCAGAGATAGCAACACATCAGAGTAAAGACTGTCTGTCAGCCTGACAGCACATGGTCATACTGAGATGTCACTATTAGCCCTCTAAATACACACATCAGCTGTTCTCAGTCTGAAGGGACCCACAAATATCAATGAGCCTGCAAAAGCTGAAAGCATCATACACACACACACACACACACACACACATATATATATAAGTGTGGCATCCTGTGATTGAGGAAGAGCAGGGACAGCCTCCTGCAGAACAACTAAATTGCACCCTTTTTTGGAGGATGCCTATTGCTTTCTCAAACATCAGAAGTTTCATCCACTATTAAAATGTCAAAAGTACATATCAAATCATATCAAACACTGAAATATCAGCAATTTTAATTTCTGTTAAATAACTGTAAATACAAGTATAAAAACTAATTTACTTAGGCATTTTGCAAAATGATTACTTTTAGGTGTTGTCTTGATCACTTTTTTTTCCATTGTGCAAAAATCTGCATTTCATATAAATATTAAAATTCTATTAAAATTCTAAAAAGTAATAATATCGAAGCATCCAACAAGCAACCATCACAGTCAAGGGATAGACACTACTTTTTTAATTTCCCTTTAAGCAGACATCTTGCAAAATGAATATTTGAATATTTCATACATTTTCATCTTTTTTAAAAATATGTTCTTTCCTTCCTTCGTTCTTTCCATGTCCAGGTCAATTTTACCATAAGCTCTAAAATCAGTGTCGCTGTTGGTAAAGTGCATTTCATAGAAATCCATCCAACTCCTCTTTCAACCTCTATTCAACTTCTATTTTCTTCATGGGTCATTCCCTCATGTATGAGCTGGCAGTTTTAGTCCATCAAAAGGAAAAGAAAATAAAAGAGGCCACTGGAAGAAAAAAAACTAACAAACAAACAAACAAAAAAACAAAAAACATGGTTACCTAGTACAGTTGCACAGATATACAAAGAAAGTTGGTTAAAACTGGTATATATTTGTTAAGTCTGAAATACATATCACAATGTGTGAATATAAAGCTTTTCCATTACTTTAAATATCGATAAGCATAAACCTTAAATTAGAATTATGGAGGAACGCCATTTCTCTTTTAACCAGTAACAGTCGACACCAACTTCACTTTAGCACCCAAAAGAATCTCTGGCCCGCCAGAGAAACCCATACAAGTCATTCAGTCACAGGTTATAGGCAGTCTGAAGGCCATGACACCTCAGATGAGCTGCTGATGCAGCCAGTGTTTTAAGACCTCTTTTACAAGCACCATTCTAGATGCTTTTCACAAAATGTCTTCAAGAAAACAACTAAAATTAAATTAATGAAGAGAGGCAGGTTAGAGTGTTTAAAATGAGACAAATGAAACAGATTTCTGCTGTTATACTAAAGCATGGCTAGATATTTTTTTTTAGACCTGAATATTTTCACACTGCAGTGGAACTGGCGTATTTTCATGAATGTATCTTTTAAATTAGGCAAATGTGCCAAGTGGTAAAACACATTTCTCTGATGCATGACCAAGTACTTTGTGTTCCAGGAATGAGCTGAACTACCATCTTTTTCCCTTCATTCATGAATCTTTTTGTCCCCGTCAGCCCATGACTGAAAGCAAAGTCAGTCTAGGGAACTGTTCTCTCTGACATGCAATGCCCTGGAAGGTAGACACACATAGTAAAAGCATCATTAGAAAAGTGAAAAAGAAAAGATTGAAGGATACTGGTGTTTGTGCAGCTGCATCCAAACTAAACCTCCATCTTTCTCCCTCACAGGTTGGGCAGTGGTATTTGCCACACCATAATGGTGGACACCATCTCCTCATGCTTAGACTGTTTCGTTTTTCTGTTGATTCTGCGGTGTCCCAGCCCTCCAGACACCACCAACAATGAGCTCACATTCGCTCTCTCAGTCTGCTTGGCCTTCTGGAAGTGCGCTGGCTCGTTCAGCAGGTCGTATATCGCCCCGTCTTCTGGCCCGTGCTCTAAAGAGCCCTGAGACAGAGCCAGAGACCCACATGAGGAGGACAGGGAGTCCTGGAGAACTGGCGCATGTGAGGGAGAGCTCAGCCCAGAGCAGTTTTCGTCGAGTTGGGTTCCCTGCTCCTCCTGGGCCCCAGGCTGGCATTGGCTGGGTGTGCTGGAGGTAAGAGTTGCCATGGTTGCTTGGGAGACATTACACACTGCTGTTGCCATGGTGAGGAACTTGACTGGGCCATGGTGAGCATGAAAAGAGACCATTCCTCGACCTTGAGCGAGAGATTCAAACAAAAATAAAAAGTATTCTCAAGCAGAATAAAATTTAAAAATATAAAATTGAAATTTCAGAAGACTAAAAAAATGTAAAATATATTTCTCTTCATAAAAACAAAATATACGTTTTTGATTTGTAACAATGACATAATATATTACGCAATTAGCATTTATTTAGCTTTAATTTATTTCACTTCAGTTAGGTGTCAAGACTCATTTAAATAAATAAACTATTTTCAATAGTTTTACTTAACCGTTTTTGATTTGTAACAATGACATAATATATTACGCAATTAGCATTTATTTAGCTTTAATTTATTTCACTTCAGTTAGGTGTCAAGATTCATTTAAATAAATAAACTATTTTCAATAGTTTTACTTAACCGTAACAATACTGGTCATAAACTGTATGAACAAAGGAAATGGTTATCAAAAAGCTAAGGCAGAAGGTATTTTCATTGTTGGGTGTGGTTTGTTCCAGAACATGTGCTTGAGTTGCAGTATTCGAAGGCCCTAAAGTACTACAGACTTACAAAATTACTATCCAGAGGGAACTGAGTAGCCAACAAACATCTGCCATTTACACAATTCCACAGCTATGCATTAAAAACAGATGCAAACCCACTCTTTGCCAGGTTTTGTCTGATCAGCGTGTTGCCAAGTTGGTATCTGTCGAAGCTTGTTTTCATTAATTGAACACAATGAATCGGCACTGGGTCTTGGCATTTCTGAGAAATGATTTACCGTAATCTGGTGATTGTCCGCATTTGTCTGTGCGGTGTGAAATGGCCTTAAAGGGATAGCTCACCCTAAAATTAAAATTAAAGGAGCTGTATGTAAGATTGTGGCCAAAACTGGTACTGCAATCAGTTTCAAATTACTGTAGAGTGGTGTATCCCCTCCCCCTCCCCCCTGACCCCATGTTGCCAGATATGCTGCAGGATCCAACTTTTTTTACCCCACACGTTTGTAGCTGCAGCTGTGGTAACTAGAGCAGAGCTGGCAACCCGAATGCTGCAACACTAATGACTTCGTGATTGGTAGATCGGTGGAGGGTGGAGCATCAGACCAAAACACAACATGACAGTTGAGGGCTGCAACAACACTTTTTAAATGACAATATCCTGGCCGGACTACTGTTGTCAGTGATAAAAGTATTTGAAATGAACATGATTTCTTAATGTCTAGTGACACATCAGGGTCATTTTATGATTATTTGAAATAAATTTCTTACATACAGCTCCTTTAAGTCATCATTTACTCACCCTGGTGTTGTTCTAATGCAGTACTATGTTCTCTCTTTTATGGACCACAAAAGGAGAATTTATTTTAAATGTCTCACTCGTCCATTTAATGCCAGTAAAAGGCAAACAGCATTAAAGTTGTTTTTTTGTGTGTGTTTATTTAAGATGCAAATGTATCATAGAATGATCTGGGGTTCTGGGGGTATACAATAGGGTTTGGTAAAAATAAAAATAAATTTAATGTATAATTTTACGAAATTCATGACCTTGGCCATTGGTCATCTCAAAAAAGTATCACCTGACTGGAACTCGTTTTGTCTAATGACAGTCAGAATGACAGTTGACCGATGTGAACGCGTTAACTTCTTGTTATGAAGAACACAATGGATATGTACACCTCAGAGAAGAAGGTACATAAGTTGTACTTCATATCATGTTTTTGTTCATCTTTGATTTCTCATAACTTGTGTGCTTTTTCTGGGTGACAAGCAGTGAACTACGGCATGTTATACCGCTGTGCAGAGAAGACCAATGGCCAAGGCTAATAAGAATTTCTTTAAATAATACATAAAATGTATTTCTGTGTGTAAAGTGTGCCAGAACACTTTAAATATTTGACACGTGTCGCATGGGATCATTCTGTGATACTTTTACGTCTTTTTTAAAAAGCTTGATGCTATTCGTTATTCACTGTCAATGTATGGATGACCACGAGTGGGACATTTTATTTTACATTTAAAGAAAGAATACGGCATTAGAACGACATCGGGGGAGTAAACGATGACTTGATGAATTTTTCATTTTTGCGTGAACTATCCGTTTAAGTCCTACACATGGCAGAATGAATTAAACCCACCTGTTACTTTTGGGATGCCTTGCAGTCTGGGCACAGACAGGGCCACTGTGACCCCGAGATTTGTCCCCACTAACAGCAGACCATGACTGACTAACAGACTGCTCACAGAGACTCTCTGCTGTCCTGAAAGTGGAAACACACATGTGAAAGAATTAATGTATCACTTGCACTGCAACCTAAATCAGAGAAAATGCATTCTAATAAACACTTGTGGCAAGCATTCATGACTAGAGGTACTTGGTGAAATATCCACCCAGCGGAATAACATCATCCACACATGCTAGGCCGTGTGGGTAGAAACACGACAGCATGTGTGGGTAGGTTACTATGGGGATGATGCTGAACAGCAGTTGGTTTCCGAGGAAACCTGACACTATGCACTCTTAGAAATGAGAGAAAGGTCTCATTTGAAAGGGAAGAATGACAAATGCTCAGATAATTGGCTATACAAACAACTCTGAAATTATTCCAGTTTATGTACATGCTCATTGTGTTTGACAAAATGAATGAAATAAATGATCAAAAGTTCTATTTTCCATAGAATAGCTACTTAAAGTCCAGTCCAGTCAAAAATTCAAAATAATTTGGTAATTAAATAAAAGCAATTCAATGTTTAACACTTAAGAACATGAAATGATGCAGAGAAATATATCTAAATAAATTCCATAAAAGCAAATTTAAAATTCTCTTATTAATTTAATAGTCCCAAAGTTGGTTGGATGGATAGAAATATAATATATAATGTATCCTTTGGGACCGGTATAATTCATGAAGTTATGAGGGACAATTAAGCGATAAAGGGATACAGACAGAACAATAGTGTGTTTGCAAAGAATGACATCATCAGGCACAGATAAGTCCTTTGTCACTTATTACACATGAGCAAACAGAACTTCAGGCAAAAAGGAACAACATATAACTTGATCCTGACTATACTCTCACAGTGATCTGTGGGTTAACCATCCTCCGAACACCTGAATGGTCAGAACCAGACTGCAGGATTGAAAAGTCAGAGAACAATGTCCTATTCAGCAGTTCCAGTGCTCACTGACTCGTTAGGAAAGGGTTGGCTCATATTTCTGAGCATCGCAGATCATTACATTAGTCATGGAAACTGCTCTAATAGGGAGCCATTACTAAACAATTGAGGAATGAACGAGTTTGCAAAAACATTACTTTGCACAGTTTTGAAGTCCTGAATATTAGCAGGCCAAATATGTCACAAATAAACTTTTCAAGGGCCACTTTGTCAACAACTGTTCAGTCCACCTAATGGCTAACGGAGAAAGACCAAATTACCTTAAAGGAGTAGTTCACTTATAAAAAAACTTTTGCTGATAATTTACTCATCCCCGTGTCATCCAAGATGTCCATGTCTTTCTCTCTTCCGTCAGAAAGAAATTAAGGTTTTTGATGAAAACATTCCAGGATTTTTCTCCATATAATGCACTTTACTGGTAACCAAACGGTTCAAGGTTCAAAAGACAGTTTCAGTGCAAACCGCTCAAAGGTCTTTAAACCAATCCAGATGATGAATAAGGGTCTTATCAAGCGAAACAATCGCTCATTTAAAAAAAAAAACAAACAAAGTTTAAGTTTTATAAGCTCAAATGGTCACCTTGCTCTGTTCTGTGATGCGTGTTCATGACTCTCCTGTTCGAACTCGTTTATCAAAATGAATGAATGTTGGTAACCAGACACTTGACAGTAGCCATTGACTTCCATATATTTTTTTTGTCCTTCTCTGAAAGTCAATGGCTACTGTCAAGTGTCTGGTTACCAACATTCCTCAAAATATCTTCTTTTGTGTTCAACAAAAACTCATACAGGTCTGGAACAACAAGAGGGTGAGTAAGTGAAGACAATTTTCATTTTTGGGTGAACTATCATTTAACTAATTGCAAACTACAAAAAAGAGCCTGTGGTTCTCAACTGGCTGCTGTGGTGTCGCTCCACATCTCCAACATCCAAGAATAGATGTAGCTATGGGCTGCATGTGTATGTGTGTCTGCAGGCTGACCTTCCGAAGAGGGACAAGAAAGACATGTACATGAACTTGAACTGTTTAAGGTGTCATCCTAGTCAACCTCAATATAGTAATAATAAAAATCATGAAAATATTAATGAGTGTCAATATTATTGTTATTATAACAATGATTATCATTTAGAAGATGATGTTATTGTAATATAAATGACTGTAGTTGTCAAAGTTCAATCTAAGTCAAGCTGTTGTGATCAGTTAATCGCCTGCTGGTTGAGCAATATTGAAGCTGATGTCTTTGCATCACCATCAAAATACTGACAAACTTCACTATAAATCATGTCAAGAACAATCAAAAACGATGTCAATTATCAATTGGGGGGTGGATCTGATAAACAACATGAAAAAAGTGTTACCTATTTTTTAAAATAATATTTAAACAAATTAAAATCATAATAACCAGTATCAACATGGCAGAATTGAAGAGGAACAGGGGACACTACTGACACTAGGAGAAAAAAAAAACAACAACATCTGTCCAGGCATTAACCACTAACAGGGCTAAAAGAGTTTCTAAACCCAAAAAAATAAATGCATCATCCATACACAATTTGTGTGATAATGAAGATCTCTTTGAACCCCAAGAGTCAATGCAGCTGTTTTGTGGTGGCTGCTTTGTTTGTGCCATTACTGCACACATGAGTGAGTATTTAGGTCACAAGAGACAAAGCCATCGGAGACAAAGACCACTGTCTGTACCTTCACACACACTGAGATCAGTCTCATTTATTTTCACAAATGCCCCAATATGCATTTTAAGATTTTCACATCACACTTAATCGAGGATTACTGTTATGCATCTCAAACTAAAGGATGATAAACTGACACAAAGAGCTTTGGTACATTCCTAACATAATAGGCAAACAACAAATCTTTTACCAGTCGTACGGTTATATCCATTCCAGACGAAGTGATCATGATGACCATGTCTGCCAGCTATTTCACCAAATGTTACATAAGACATCATACAGCCAAGGCAACGGGTGACCGTCTCCATCTCTTCAAGGTCAGGACACAACACAACACAAAGGAATTATGCAACAAAGCCCTCATCCTAAAATCTGCTCTTGCTTTACTGAACACATATCAAACTAAAAAAGGTTTTAGGTTCCCTTTGTCTGAGGGAACAGCTACCCTGCAAAATGACTGTATTCAGCT
Organism: Cyprinella venusta; assembly: GCA_038021265.1. Lineage (NCBI taxonomy): Eukaryota > Metazoa > Chordata > Actinopteri > Cypriniformes > Leuciscidae > Cyprinella > Cyprinella venusta. The sequence continues at coordinate 13,027,647 of CM075875.1, forward strand.
GTACTGAAGTGAAACTACAGAAACATGATACAGCGTCTTTCTCTCCTTTTGTAATAAACATGTGAGAGAAAAAATGCTTTCCCGGCTTGTAAAATAAATGTTTAACAGCAAGGGATTTTTTAGTTTGAGTGTTGAGGCTTAATGACTTAACTTAATTGAAGTGTTATTGCTGCATTCACTCAGCAGCAATAGATATTTCTGTATTTTAAGTTGATTCAAACATCACCTCATTCCACTGATGAGCCACTAAAGTGCCAACAGAATGATAGAAGATCCCCTTAAATCCTAAGGGAAACCTCAGAAACAAGTAAAGACACAACACGACGAGTAATGAGACAACCTTTCATGAGCGAAATCCTGCCCTGACAAATAAGCCCCAGAGCTTAAGGAGTAGCCAGGCATGATCCGACACACTCGGTACAACCAACCTGAAGGATTCTGGTACTGGAATTTAAAAGACAATACCAGTATTTTAGATACTCAACCAGTGCCATTCAAAAAAGTCGCTTGAATTTAGTCAGATTCTTCCATTCAAAGTCCAGTCTGATGTATTCAATGATGCCATTTGTCATTATAGAGCAATCCTGATAGTAATCAATGTTTTTTTTGTGTATACCTTGAATAAAATGATTTTAAAAATAACCAAATAAAGACTGATGGATAGTTTGTAGGCTCTTCGAAAAACATATTTCTACAGGAAATTAAACCGTAATCTGGCAGGTTCAGATCCGCACAAGTGTTTAAATGAGCCTTTCAAAGCCAGCTACCAACACAGCCCTTAACTGTTAGTCACCAAATCTAGGAAGTTTTCATTGTAACAACACTAGGCAAGGAAATATGCCAACAGATCACAGAGATCTGACCAATCAGGTCGAAGAAAACTTCAGCAGGACTCATCTTGTCCAGTGTTGTGTTATACAGCAAGTATGATACAATGGTAAGAATCAGGAAGAGTGAATTCACATTAATGATACTAAATGCTAAAAGAAATGTATGAAAACTAATAACCTATTAAACTAAAATATTAAGGGTCCTATTTATCAATTAGATAAAATCTGAAATTAACATGTTAAAATGCATGACTTTAATGCACTGCTGCAAGTTTCAGGGAACTACAGTTGCGGTCAGAGACACACCCTTTTTCTCTCACACAGGAAGTCCTTCTTGTGACTGATGTCTCCATGTAGACAGTTTCCTGTGTGGCAAACTGCTGCATGAGTTCAGGGTGAGGGACTGCTGAACTCTCCTCGACCCAACCACATTTTCCTTCAAACATTTGATCTTAGGGAGAAAAACCCTCCCATTCCAAACAAAACACGGTGAAATAGCTGACAAAGCAGTTTCCTCTTCTAATGAAGGTCAGGATGAATATTATTAGCATGGACTGTTATAAACAAAATCCTTGATGTATCAAATAGTGGATAAGAAAAACATTGTTCTACAGCTACTGGAGCATGACATCTAAAAAAGGCCTTTAGCAATGTTCCTAACATCCCACTGAACATATGTTAAGGAGTGGGGAACATTATTATTATTAGTGCTAATCGATTAATCACGATTAATTGTGTTGTTTAACATAAAAGTTGTTTTTATATAATATATAACACACACACACATTATATAAACAAAAACTTATGTTAGATGCGATTAATCACGATTAATCGATTTGACAGCATATTCATTATTATTATTTCTACTAAATAAAAATATGAAACAAAAAAATAAATATTACTATTGTGTTTCCTTGTAAAATAACAAAAAAAATCAAATATTTAAGAAAAATAATTTAAAAAATTGTTATTTTACAGTATAACCAAGTCTTAATTTCTTAATTTTTAAGCAATTATTTTGGTGGAAAACTGCAGGAAGCCCTTACAGTGTCACTTTTGTTGACAACGGCAAGTTTACGCATTTGAAATCTATTTAGAAGTTATTTTGAAAAACGTTCCATTTTTTGGACTCACAACACTAAAGACATTAATGATTAAAGTTCAGTCAACTACCCTGGTGACAAACCCTACCAATCAATTTGCATTTAAATAAAAGACGGTTTTCAGAGAGCCTATAGAATTTGGCATCATTTATTTAAATTCCTCAAAGTAACAGTTACGAATAATGATTCTATCAATGTCCAGATCTAGAACGTTACACAGACATTAGACATAAAGAGAGAACACGATACAACATATTCGGTGAGGAACCCCCAACACACAGTCAGAGAGTGCTTGGACTCTCCAGTCACTATGGAGATTTAAATAAAGCTCCTTTATTCAGCTCTGGAGCATAAAGAAACTGCTCTCTACTTAACAGAGCACGTGCACGGAGTGACTCAACCCCCATATATACATTGAACCCATCTGATTCATTTACCACATAAGCTGTCATATTAAAACACACCTCTACATCTCTCAATTCTAAATTTGATGCTATATAGATGATAAAGTCAGATGATGTTACAGTGCACATGTGCCAGAAATACCACAATATCACTCCATTTTCTACCATAAATATTTCAGATCAACCTGCCCCCTAAATGATATAAGACATAATGATATAATGATGCATGACAATGATATAAGATGCAATATGGACCAAAACTAATGCTGTTTAATCAAACGTCTGACTATGCAAGTCTAAGTTCTCTTTGATTGCATTTTACCAATCACTCAAGACATTTCAACAGAGATTACGATTCAAACAGATTACAGCTTCGGTCCTAAACCCAGCTGGTGTTAAAGTGGCCACCATGCCTGCTGCCTGACTGACACTGGGGGTTATTTTGGGAATATTTGGTGAGGATTGTTAAAGCCTGATGTGAACTTTTTAATCACTGAGATCTGAACATTCAAGCCATTACGAAGCTACCATAAAAACCAGAAAAAAAAAGCAATGCTGAGGTCATTCTTGGTGTACTGCGCTTTGAATGGCTTCCTGAACACGTTGGCTTGTGTTGAGCTACACAAACGGCTCATTCAGAACTACTAATGAAAATGAAACAAAACCAAATGCTGGAAGAGATTCAAAAAACACAACGAGTAGAAATGTGAAATACTGCCACACTAAGGAGTCCCCATTTCTGATTTAAAAGTCTATCTGCAAATAAGTTGTAAAATCTACATGCTTTAATTGTAGAATTGTACGCCATTCTAATTTTGCTCTAAGGGAAAACAAAATCAGACCAACATGACTCCATCGGAGTAAGAGAACGAACAAAATCTGGTTTTAAAATGTTACACATTGCTCTGTGATTCTAGAGGAGAAGTTGTAATTGACCTCCACATGAAAGAAAATCACACGAGAAAGAGACGCACCCACTCATGATGTCATGTTATGATGTAAACACAGAGCTGTAAATCAGCAGAGACACCTGTAATCTGCCTCTGTCTGGGGACTACAAATGACAGGGAGCTGCCTCTGAGGGCTAATCTTTGTGAATCATAGTGTAGAAGGTAATCATTTTAAACTGATATCATTCTGAATTTGCAGTTGGGGAAACAAGAAGTTAAGCGTTGAATTATCACTTCTACTGGTTATCCCTAGGGATAGTTCACCCAAAAATGAAAACTGCCACCTCATGCTGTTCCAAACCCATAAGACTTTTGTTCATCTTCGGAACATAAATTAAGACATTTCTGTCCCTCCATTGAAAGCCTGTTTACCCAAAAGTCTGATGCTTTAAAATGTTCATGAGCTCCACGATTTATAGCAATTTATCGCAATCACACTTAAGCTGATTTGGCTTATCGAGATTATTTTGTATGCGAAGCTTGTTATTGATGTACGGCCCAGTAAGTGCTGCTCCATCTAAAAGCACTGTGAGTTTAGGTCACTTATAACGTGCGTTTGAAAAAGCAACAAGCATCAAACATCTTTCCAAACATGAGAAGAACCTCTTGTCCAACAAAAGACAACATTTAATAACATGCTTTTAGTCCAAACTCACTTCATAGCGACAGTTGAGCATACTTCTGTGAGATTTTTACACAGAATAAGGCAGCCGTGTGTTCATTAGTCATGTTTAATCAAAGCGTTTCAATTTTCTGCTTATTCAGCTACAGCGGTAGGGCTTTCCTGGATATATGCATTATGGTACTTCTGCGGCAGGGCATATTTGGCGTGTCTGCGCAAGAGCGCCCTCTGGTGTTCAGATGGAGCAGCATTTACTCCCTATCAGCCGTGCTGCACACACAAGCTGCGCATAAAATAATCGCAGCCTTTGAAATCGTGTGTGGTTTCATTGCGATTAATCGTGCAGCTCTAATATGAATCGAGTGGATTACTCCAAGTCTTCTGAAAGAGACGATGTATGATGAAGGAAGTTACGGTACTGCTGTCTTTTATTAAAGTTACACTGTGTGATTTTTACCCCCATCTAGCGGTGAAAAGGTATATAACTATCCAGTGAATATTAGTTTCTGTTCCTCTCAATTCCAATTTCGTTTCAACTTCTACGGTGGCAAATGTAGTCCAAGATTAACATGGCTTCCGGTTCGACCTCGTCCATGAGTGTAAACTCAAACGTAAAAGCGAAAGGTGAAGCTTGAATTAACGGGTATGTCCCTCTTTGGCTAATGTATTTTGAAGATGGAGGGGCAACATGGCGACCGACATTAGAACCCCTTACCCTTATGTATTTTCAACGAATTTTCAATGAATTTTTGGTGAAAGATTTTCAAATGGAAAGTCAGATCTCAATCAGATTTCTTTAAAAATACTCTATCCTCATTTGTGTTTTGAAGACGAACAAAAGTCTTATGGGTTTGAAACAACATGAGGGTGAGTAAATGAAGACAGAATTTTAGTTTTTGGGTGAACTATCCCTTTAAGACCTTGGCGGGCGTGCGTGCTTAAGACATCAGTCACTAGCGTCAGTCGCTAATGCGCCTCAAGGCCGGGGGAGTGAGGTTTACCCACACAACTCTTACTAGCTGGCCTCCATTACACTTGGAATATGTATAGGTGAATATTTACGGCACATATCGTACTATACCTGGGAGTACGTTGTTGACGGCAGTGGTAATGTTGATGTCTTGCAGGTGGTCGAGAGTTTCAGTGTGGAAGAGTCGGAGAGTGGAGCCACTGCTAAAGGCTATCCAGATCCCCACACCGGCCACCACCATATGGGACACGATCATTCCTTCTTCTTGATGGGCTTCAAACTGATGCTGTCAACACATATACACACAGTTTTTAGAAATAAATAAGCATCTAAACTCAAACATACTTTTATACATCAGATTCTGGACTGGGCTGGAAAACACTGGTCTGACTTTGCTTGGCTTAATTTTTGGAAAAGTCAACCTATGTAACCTACTCATCTGAGGAATGAGGTAACCCAAAAGAAGGTCCAGAGAAGGAAAAGCTGATTCTGATCTGGCCCACTTCAGGACGACATTTAGATTCTCATATACTAACTACAGGTTGACGTATTTGTTGGAGCAAACAACAAAATAACAGGGAACTGCAAAGGAAAATTTCACAGGGTTTGTGGAACGCAAATCCCACAAGCACACCAGACCCACAACATTATTAGACTGGAGAAACAAACTGGCTAATGCATTTCTGCACAGAAAAATCTGTGCTTTTTATCTCATTAAAGATGATCTGAAATTTCACTTTCTATTTGCATCACTGATTCAGATTTTTTCCAGTACATATTCGTCCCTCACTCTCTTCCATTTGAGCCAAACATTTGACAGTAAGCAGCAGAGCTGTTGAAGGCTAATGAGCTTAGTGATGTTGGCTGGATAACAGGTCAGTGTGTCAGAGTTTGCATGTAGGACAGAGAAGACATGGCTTTAATATTCTGAGATCACAGCAGGCCTCTCTGTACTGTGAGAGTGAATGAAGAAAGAAAGAGTTCTCTCTCTCTTTAGACAAATTGCCTGACTATCGGTCATAAAAATATAGACCCACGCATATCTTTAAATATGCAAATAATAGCCTATTGCCATTCAGAACCTTTTTCTTATGTTGACTTTTTTGACTGGTGTTTCCAGTTAAATATGCCTAACAGAATGAAGTGCTACAGATACGTCACAGGTGTGCAGAAACGTGTGTGTAAAGTGCTGTACTACCTCCACAGTGTGTGTCTGTGTGCTGATGATGAAGATCTGCCCTCCAGATGAGGCCCAGACGTGTTCACCCACCACCAGCAGGGCTTTAACCGGCAAAACTCCCAACTTCAGCACACAGACCCCTGATTCGACCCAGGAACCGTCTGTGAGGGCGAGAAAAGACAATCTGAATCTCAGATATTACTGTTTTAAATGCACAGAGAAGATAAGGGCTTGTGGACATTGAATGGGAGAGATTTTGTGTGAGAAAGAAATCAGGGTAAAGGTTACAGTGATGTTTGTCATACAAAGGGTAGGGCAGATACTACATATCCTGTGCTTCTCACCCACACTGTGTGTGTGGGTTTCCTGCAGAAATATAATGACCTCACAGCATTCAGAGAGCAGTGTTGAGTGTTTGTTTAATTCACAAAGGCACGACTGAAAAGAGACCTGACAATCATTGAGGTGAAAACTCCTCTCACAGTGGAAATACAAGTACCACTTTTGCACCAAAAATTGTGTTGGATCATCTTTTTTTGGAGCTGGTATCTATGAACCTCTTTATTTTGAGACACACTCTGTGACATCCAAAGTAAGCTGATTCAGCAGCGTATGTTGCTCAAATAGTGTAAATATACAATGGATAAAATAATGGCAATCAATTAAAATATATTATATTTATAAGTTAAATAATTTTTATTAAAGACAGATGGGAGAAAAGTGGCTAGAGTCGCTGTGCAATGTGACACTATCATTCAAAAGTTTATGGGTATTTTTGAACGTTTTTAAGATTCTAACAAAGCCTACATTTTTGATCAAAAAGTAATGCAGTAATATTAAACATGTTTGATAACATTTACACTGACCCATAATAATCTCCACAGATCACTGATAGCCAGGATGTGTTTCTGCCTATATCATCCCACCCTCCAGTGTATTTGAGCAGATCTTTATTCAGCTTGTTTGCCTCAAGAGAGTTACATAACACCAGCGCCTACACAGCATTCCCGCTCAGTCTCTTGCTCTGATTCAAATACAGAAGTGTTGTAAGAGTGTATTTAGGACATACATTTTACTGATCAAACACCTAGTCATTCTGTATTCAGCTGAATTAGTCAAATATAAACAAAGACATAGTTTAATTCAAAACACAACCTTAAAAATCTGATAATGTTACTGCCAGACGAAAATATCATTGTGTAAATGTTTTCATATGAAACTGAGCGGAATTTAGAAAATTATTCACCTGTGAGTATTAATAAACATTAAGTATTGTAGTAGTAGTAGAAAAATCTTTATTTGTCCCTTTACAGGGCAATTTAAGTAGCTTCAACCTCACAAAACATACAAATTTATAATAAAAAAAACAGCAAAACATCACATACATCACAAAAAAACCCACAAACCCCAGGCATTTATAAATCCATTATATTGATTTATTACATTATATGAATGTTAAAGAGCACACTAAAAAGTGTTTTTATATGCAGTATTTTTGTACAAATTAGCTGTTTTTATACACGCTGATTTGGTGTTCAAGAAACATTTCCCCAAATATTTTTGGTGGTAACCACAAATTTTGGGGGGATTCTTTCATGAACAGAAAGTTCACAGGAACAGCATTTATTTGAAATACAAATGTTTCGTAATGTGTAAGGGATAACGTAGGAGTCCTGAAGGAGTTGTATTTGCTAACCGTTTCGCTCTACATTATCCCGCTTATCACATGGCTACCTACCAAATGAATCAATTATTTGAGTGGGAGTGAACAGAACTGTGTCCATGACTCTGTTTTTCATGGCAAAGGTGTGTTGTGCTTAAAAGCGGTCAGTTATCAAAAACAATAGACCGCATTCTACATTAGAATTCAAACAAGCCATTTAATAAAACATTATAAATGTCTTTACTGTCACTTTTGAGCAATTTACTGTATTTATGACTGCCGAATAAAAGTTGATTTATTTTTAAAAAGACAAACTTTTCAACATTATACTGTATATACTGTAATAATACATGTTTTTTTTTGTATTTTACATGCATGTTTAAATGCATTTTTTAAGTTGTACAAGATTCAACTCTTTTTTTAAGTAAATTTTGTTTAAGTCAAGTTGAAATGTCTTAAATCTTTAAGTACAATCAACTTATATATATATATATATATATATATACTATTATATATATATATATATATATATATATATATATATATATATATAGTTATATGGCTAATCTTAAACAGCATCATTACCAAGTCCATTAAATACAATTAATCAGAGTATTACACAGTAACCCAGCAATATTTATTAAATATCTGTGTCTCTAGCAGAAGAAAACTGGAGTGAAAGTGAAATGGAATATGAGCTTTCCGGAGAGAAAAGCAGCTGTGGAAAGAATTAATGAGAGATGGGGTAAAATATTTCTAAACGTCTCGCTTTCCTTGAGAACTTTCCAGAGCACTCCCTGCTGAAACCAACTTATATCAGCATGAATTCTGAAGGCTAGTTCATTATTTTCTGGTTATTTAATGACATAGCCATGCTGTTAACCAGCTAAACTTAGCTTTGGCAGGTTGATCAAGAAATCTTTGCTAGTTAAGCTAGTCAAGAAGCACACCAGCAACCTATACGTTTTTTTTTTTTTTACTCTTCCTAATATCAAAAAAACAACAAACAAACATTCGAACAAATTTTAAACATTCATACCCCTTATCAAGATTCATACAGCAATCACAGCAGAAAGAAACTCCTTACCATCTGCCTTGGAGTAGACGACCAGAGAACCACTGACTAGGCCTGCATACAGACACCCACTCTTGTACACTAGACACGTGACACTGGACTTATCAGGAGAGAAGAAGTGCTGCAGACGAACTTTCTTAGCACGTTGACTGCTCTTATACACAGAGATACTAAAAAGAAAACACAATTTTATCAGGTTAATAGACTGAGCATCACACCTCCTCTTCATCTGTATAGTGTTCTTGGATGTTTTGGGTGATGCACACACCTGCCTTCCTCCATGCCCAAGCACACAGTCGGTGTGTCATTGGCTTTCCGATCCTCAGGGTTTCCCTCTCCGTTTTCCACGGGCTCATCCAGAGGCACAAACGTCATGCAGAGAATACGTGACTCCACATTAAAACACTCTGTCACTTTGGGATTTGAGTTCTGCAACGCCACAATGGAGACCTGGCCCATGTGATTGGTGCAGCTGGCCACCTGAAAAGAAAGAGAAGTTGATTTCAGAATCTACACCAGTAAAAACTATTCATTGTCCTGCTTTTGTTTTGCTAAACAAAACTAATACGAGTCCTAAAGTCTGAGGCATTTTCCAGAGGTGAAATAAATCTTTTTTTTCTCAGATTGATGGGACACTTAAAGGAGTGCAGCTCATCACTGTAAGCTCTTACGCGTCGTAGAAAAGGGAATGTTTTACGATCTTCAATACAGAAAATACAACATGAAAGCCTTTAATGCAATCTTGCACTATCACTGCCCACACAGAACAGTGTTTAATGGTGCTTTTAGACTTCAAAACTTCTTTAAAAAATAAATAAATAAATAAAAAACGTTCAGCTCAGGAGCAATTTGGCAACAAACATACAGTACACATACACACCAGACTGACAGATTTACTCCAAAGTGGACTTTCATAAGGAAGTTGGACTGATTTAATGTACAAGAATTTGATGTTTAGACTGTAAATTGTCTCTTGACTCACCCACACACATCCATGACCCATAACAGGCAGATCCGCAGTGCTGTCAGTGTTCACGTGAGGCTCTGGGTTGTGAACTGCACACTCCACCTGACACAAATACACATTGGTTTCATTTAAACCATTTCTGTTATAAGCAATAATGATAATGCAGACGTTGTGTACGTCACCTTGAACTCCTGTAGTTTGGACATGACCACAGCCATCTGTCTGAGTAAGAGAGGATGGTTCTGCTTTCTCATTTGATTACCATCATCTTCAGCACAAAACCAGCCTTGGATGTTGTCTTCCTCTGTACAAAAACATTACATTAGTGAAGCATTCCTCAGATTCTACAAACCAATGAGATTCCCATATGTGTCCTCCAGTTGCCAGTATTCTAATCCATTTGTCTGCACTGAACTTTCAGTTTTGGCTTGGCTGAGCGATGATTCACACGCTGAACAATATAAATCCAGATGGCACAATTGTTTTTATATTTTACGAACACGTTTATTTAGAAAATATGTTGGGAAAATCCCATTAGGATATGTTTAAATGTATTTACAGATGTTTTTTGAAGCAATTTTTATGGCTTTTAAGTCCAAGATCTCCAATTATAGAAGAGTAAAAGACAAAAGACAGGATACGGAGACAGTAAATGACACGTACGTAGAGCCAATTTAGCCATCTGCAGATTACTGATCCAAGCTTGCTTGATGGATGGACTGAAAGTGTTAAAGACCGCAGTGAAGAATGTGGGTCTACCATACCTGAAAAGTGAAAATCACAAACAAAGTTCCGATTTTTCTCAGGAAAAGCTTTCACAATAAAAACAATGCATGTTTGTCTAAATTCAGTCATTCAGGGCATGTATTGGGCGGTATACAAATCTCCTGTGTAGTCTAAATATCTCAGCATGGATTCAGCTGGTCAGACAGGGTCCCATGCGGTATATAAGGTAACATTCAATACAACACAGAATTTATAACTTTTCCATATTTTTTAAATTGGCAATGAATTTATATTTCTATGACTTTCGAAGAAGTCTAGACAAGTAACTGTCTAGACAACTTAATAGTGTAGATATAAATAATAGATAACGACAAAGCATAAGAGAGAGGTCATGTAATCCAGACTACTCTCACCACAAACTAAAAAAAAAAAAAGTCCCATGCATACATTTTCCAGCAGTCACAGTGTGTGAGAGAGATTTATGTTATCAGAGAGATTAGTTCGACAGCTGGGAGTCTAAAGATACTCCTATAATCCAGACACTAAAATCCAAGCATACAGTCACAAATAATCGGTGGGTGCATATGTTTGAGACAACTGCACACTACAAAGCCTCTGATCCACAGCAGGAGGATAATAATAACACAAGATTTCTTTGGGGTCTGATTAGGGATTTGAGGTCATTCTTAAACCACTGAGTCACAGTTTGATCATTTAAAAGCCTGAGTTGTACAGTTTTAAGAAGTGAATTAAGAAGCCTAAATAAATCTCTTTTGGCATAATTGTGCACTCTAATTAATAATAATAATAAAACATGGTACTTAAAATAACATATGCACATGATAATGCACACTATTAAAAACATTAATACTTAAATTAAAATTTTGTCTTGTTTTCATTAATACAGCAATGCAGACACCAAAAGATCCCAACATACTAAATACATTAAAACTTAATCTTAATTCATAAGTTCATGAATTTATTTCATAATTGATGTACTTAGTTATTGAGGGAAATGAACCAATCCTGAACGGATTTCAACTAAATGTCCAAAACGTTTAGCAATGTGCAGCATCCAGCTGGATGAAACGACGGCAGCCATACTGCGCCAGAATGCCCACCACACACCAGCTAATTGGTGGAGACTGTGATGAACACAATCAGTAAATGGGGATGATCAGGAGGCCATAAAGATGGACAGTTTAATGTCTCATCCAAAAAACTGAGCTTTTTGACAGTACAGTGTCCCCATTACTATGCTGGGGAATTAGGACCCAGTAAAATCCAGCTTTGACATCACAAGAAACAAATTATATTATAAAAATATATTAAAATAAAAAACAGTTATTTAAAAATTTTAATAACATTTCAAGTAATTACTGTTATTTTTAATCAAGTAAATGCAGCCTTGGCGAACATAAGAGACTTCTTTCATGAACGTTAAAAAATAAATTTGTATCAACCCCAAACGTTTTGACGGTAGTGTATTAAGGGTCAAGCTAAGGTCACACATACTTGTCTTGCTTCCCTGGTAACTGTAGTTGTATCCTACAGCGATCAGCTGCACGAATCTCCTCCTCTTTCTTTAAAATGAGTCGCTGGAGACCTGAAACCCAATCCTGAGCAACTGTCCCATTAACATTCTGGAGAGAGAGAGAGAGAGAGAGTGAGTGTTAAATTGACTTTTAAGAGACAAGAACGGCGTGCATCCTGGTTTTATAAAAACAGTGAAATGAACACCTCACCTGATAGTTTCCCTTCAGACTGCTGATCATGGTAGAGATCTGGTTCACCAAACTCAAATCATGGATCAGGTTCTGTAGGTCCTGGTACAGCTGCCCTGGACCCATATACAACTTATCTGCAAATGAAACACAGCCGATTGAAGTTAAAGTCAAAGTAGTATTGATCAAAATCTAAGGATTTTACTCAGCTTCTAAAATATCTCTTGTTTAGTTTGGCTCCATTTTATACTTTACTAGCTTTGAGCATTACAGTTACTTTAAAACTGATTCATTTTATACAGCGAATCATTAAACACTTGTTCAAATTACAGTCATAAATAATGTCCTGTGTGGATCTGACTATCTCCCAAATTTTGTCCCACACAATAGACTGCTTTGTGCTGCTCTGTTCTTTCAAGATAAAGAGAGAGAGAAATGTTCAGTAGAGAGGGAGAACATGAGAAAAAATGAGAGAAAGATAAAAAGAGTGTTTTTTTTTAGGTTTTAAAGTAAGTGAAGTGACATATTCGCTAATAACTATATCAAAATAATGTTGCCATTAGAGAGTGTTCTATGAAGAGCATCTAAATGAGTCCAAAAATGTCTGACAGTACTGTACTGTACTTCAGCATGCAGGAGTTTTGGGTTGCTTTAGCATGGACACACTAAAGAAACATGAGACATGAGGCTCAGGAGGCAGGAGCAGCCATAGACTCTGTCAATACGTGAACACATACAGTCTGTATTTGGCAGCGTTTGTGTTTACTTTTGTTCAGAAGTGACAGGCTCTGCAAGTATACAACTCTTATCCTTTGAAGGCGAACTTAAAGATGTGTGGGGAGAAAAAGATGTTTTATTCTCCCTAAAGTCAAAGTTTTCTAAAGAGGACAAAACCAACTCCTTGTGCTTAAATCAGTAAACTAAAACCCGAACAAAACAAAATTTGCTTTCAGTAATTTAAATAAAACTCAAATTAATAAATATTGGACGAAAAACTAAAAAAAAAAAAAAAGACAACTAATAGATAATAAAAATGTATTCATGCTATATAGAAATATATATAAAAAAACTAAAACTTAAATTAATAAATATTAGACGAAAAACTAAAAAAAGGCAACTAATACATAGTAAAAATGAATTCATGCTATATAGAAATATAAAAAACTAAAAAAATAAGATCACTAAAACTTAAAATGAGAACTGTAAATATAAAAATAAACACTATACCAGTATATAAATAATTCTAAAATAGCATTGACAAAGACTAAGGGGGTACTCTTAATTCAGTCTTACATATACTAATAAACTTAACTGAAAAACTAGATAGACATTCTCAATTTGAATAGTTTCTGCAAAATGAATACATGTAAAATGGTGCTCTGGAACTTTTCCACAGAGTTTCCAACAGTGAAATCACTCTTGGTAGCTTTATTCTCCATGGTTAATTAGAATAGGAAAAGTAAAACGAGAGAGGATAAAGAAAGGGGCTGGGAATGCAAGAGCTCTTGATTCAGTGCTCTAATTTGAATCCGAGCAGCTCCTGCACACAGAATGTGTTTTCAGTAACCATAGAGACAACACCAGTCTTGGCACAAAGAGTTTGATGCGTTTCATCTGTCAAAAACTGTAAAAGTGAAACTAGCATTCAGATGAGAATTACAGAACTGAATTACTTCTACAGTGTGGGTTTTTGCATAATGCCTTGTAAAATCCCACCGGAGTCCCTTCTTTTGTCACCTCAGCTGTGCTGAATAGAGCAGACGCGGTGAAACAGGAAAAACAGTCTTTCCTCTTTTGTTCAGCTTCATGAGTCAGTGTGACCCGTTTCCTTCAAACCACAAAAACAGAGCAGACTCCCTCTGAGGAGAAACGTCTTCAACGGCAGATGATTTTGAAAAGAACTGTTGTGTCATACGGGGCCAAGCACTGGAGGGTTGTTTTATTATTATTCTGCTTTTTCTGCATTGGAGTCTATAAAAGCTGCTAGAACTGTAGAATCCCCCAAAATACATCTCTGTAAATCAGGACAACCTTATGAATATTCATCATGCATTGCATTAAAACCCATATTTACAGATGCGCTGGAACAGCAGGAGGTGAGACAGCAGCCATTTTTAAAAATAAACACTATACTATAAACACTATCTGTCTGAAATCCCTGAGGAAACAGGCAATTTACTAAAACAGATGACTTTTAGCTGACTAGCACAGCACTAGCGCTAGGCGAACACTTCAAAGAATCCTGTTTTGCTAGGAATAATGAGGAGAAATGTTGCGTATAACATCCCTTCTTTAAGCAGAAAGCTTTTGAGTTCTCTCTATTATCCCCATCTCTCTCTCTAGTTATCTCAGCCTTTCCCATTCTCCTGACATATTTCCATCAATAATTCATTTTTAAGATCTAACATTAAAAGCCAGACTTCAAATCACGATTTTGTCAGATGTGACACTGTCTGGAAAGGACAGTAAACAGTGTCTAGCACCAGTGTTTTCAGTGTCATATTTTCCATGGAAACTTTATCTGGATTTGTCAGAAATCTGATCATGAATTTTTGTGAATAATTGTGAGTGTTTTAAATGTCACATCTCTGCTCATGCACGTTTAAAAATAACACGAGTGTATTGTTGCTTAAGGGTGGTGCAGATTGGATATCTCTCTGAGCAATTCCTCCTATTGCTTCAAGCCCTTGGCTATGTTAAGTTGTTTGATTATTTTTGAATAAAGCAGACATTTATATCCAAAACAACTTCCAGCACACAAAAGCGATATTATATCTGGAGAGCCTAATTTAAGGACACAGTCGGTGGTCTTGGTGGTGATCTCTGCAGTAGATGGACCATGAGCTCTGTAGTTTAAGTGCTTGAATGTAAAAACTTTGAGTTTTTAACCCAGAACCTGAACCTCCAAGTGACCTTGACCTCCAGTAATACCCAAAAATACCTCCTTGCACCCAGATTCAGACAGATTTTTAGTTAACTATGGAAATTTGGCCCAGAGTAAATGTTTTTGAATACATATTTTTGTGTGCACAACAAGAACTTACTAGGTTTAGCATTGATGACGACTTTATCTCCTGAGTGCAAGGGAGGAAATCTGGAGTCGCCCATCTCTTCGCTGGAGCCAAACTCCACGACCTCCACAAAACTCAAAGGCACACTCCACTTGAGCAGGAAGCGCTGTCCTGAGGGAACACCTTCACCTCCAGCTCCCGCACTCACACCATCCTGAGAGGGTCTGGAGGAGAGAAACACTGGTTTACTCAGATGGAGGAGGGATTTAACTCTAAATATCCTGGATTAGATGTTTTCTGAGTGATGCTGTGCTAAACAGTTTAGACAGAGTTATTGCAGATAATGTGTAATGGTCATACCGCTGGTTGGGGGTGGCACACATGAGAACATCGTTCAGAAGAAAGACTCTGCGTTCTTTAGTCTTAATGATCTCCCCACGATCATTATAAACTGTTTCCACCATGTCATCGGAACAAATCAGATAACGACTGCCGCTGCTCAGCAGCTGAGAGAGAGACAGAGAGAGAGAGAGAGAATGATGAATGGTGAGAGAAGCAGAAACAGCAATAAAAGGGTTGAGCTGGGGATTAAATATTTAAGGGTTCTACTTTGTCACAGTCACTCATCAGTTGACCCTGACCACACACACACATTTGTCCAATATGTACTTCGGGGTGATTTGAGGGGAATAAAATGGACAGTAAAATATGCTAAATACACCCATTTCATTATTAAATATTCATAATGTTATATTACTAGCTAAAACAGGCCACAGAAGTGTTTTAATCGGTTTGCAGCAGAACCTTTCTATTGTTTTCTACTTTCAATCTTTTTGAATTCATACTCATACTCCGCCCTCCACTGAGTGATTAATTAGATATGATACATCAATACGGACTCCGAGATGTCAGAATTTAACTAAGAAGCAGGCTTGTAAAAAAAAAAGCCATTCACTGTATTGTTTAGGCTTAACTTTCTTCATGTTTGGCTTCAAATGGCTTACTGAAGCTAAAATTATTCAGCGAAGAGAGATACATGTATTCAATATTATTGTTTTGATTAAAAATTCCCATTTACCAATGATTTTGAAAGAGGTAATTTATGGCTGCATTTATTGATCGGATTTGTAAAATTAGCCTATTTTCAAAAAAGTGGAGTATCCCTTTAATATTTTTGCGGAAACCCTGATAATATTTTAAGGAAACTTTGATGAATAGAAGTTCAAAAAATATTATTTGAAAATTAAACCTACCTTTTCTAACATTATAAATGTTTTAATGTCAATTAATGTAAATTTCGATCAATTTAATGCACTCTAAATAAAAATATTAATTAAAAAAAATCTAACTGTTTAACTGTATATAATCTAAAATAGACTGGTATATGACATATCTTTTTGTTTTACTCCACTGCTGGTTAATAGTTGATTAAAGCCTTTATTAGCTTTAGGAGAGCATCATCTATGTGCTCTTCATGGGTGTACTACGCCATTTTGTCCATCTAAAATCCAAAATGTGTTTCATACTTTATGTTGGATGGAGATTAAACTTACTGTAAGTGGATTTAGACATTAAAACAACACCTATCCATCCACAACAAAAGAGCAAGCAGTCAAAGAGTGCAAAGTTAAGCAAAATATATCAGAGCCCCAGATGGTGTGGACTGTTCAAGCTGGTTCTCTTGACAGTATTGGCACAGTACTGACTTCATATCAGTGACAGCAGGGCTCAGACACACTCTAGGTTTAACTGCGCTGTGTGAAACTCCAAAATGTCAAATTACATATTTGACTACGCACCCACACGATCATAAAAAGGGGTTTGAGGTGTACAACTGCGATCAATCAGCAGAGGGGCTGCCGTACCTTGTTGAGGTAATGTTCATTCATAGCCTTAGCAATGTGTCTGATCTCACAGTGCTGGTCGGCCTCTCTTTTCCTCTCGTTTAATTTTTCGGCAAGCGTTTCCAGTTCAGTGAGAGCCATCTGAAGCGGAAGACGATCGGGATGGCCCACTGGAGTGTTTTTTAACATGTCCTACAAAGAGACGCAGAAGATGTTATAGCAGCCTGTGAAAATTACAACAAAAGAAAAACGGAGTGAAAGAAAACCTAATCGTGAATGAAAGTTCTGCCTTTTATGTGAGTTCATGAACTACATGAAAGTGATTCTTGGTGTGATGTGGATGAGAAAGAAAGAGGCGCCCTCTTCAGGAGATGTCAAGATATTTTTTGTGCAATGAGTGTACTGGAGCACATGTATTTTCTTAATATTAACAGTGCTGAAAGAGCGTGTGAGGTAAGACGCACTTGCAGCAGCAGTATAAACTGAGGGAACCGTTGAATGGGCTTCATCATCAGTCCATAGAGGGTCAGGTGGTCTTTGTTAGTCTCCTGACGGTGCTGTGAACAGAACACAAACAGCATGAATAATCTTGGAGCTTCTTCTGCTTACCAAAGCACTTATTTGATCAAAAATACAGTAAAAACAGAAATCCTGTGAATTATTATTATTATTATTATTTAAAATAACTGCTTTTCTATTTGAATATATTTCAAAATGTCATTTTCAAATGAATTTTCAGCATAATCACTGAAAGTGTCACATGATCCTTCAGAAATCATCCTAATATGCTGATTTGTTGCTGAATTAACATTTCTTATTATTATCCACTTAATATATTTTTTCAGGATTCTTCAATGAATTAAAAGTTATTTATTACATTTTTTGTAACAATGTAAATGCCTTTACTATCACTTTTGATCGATCTCTAATGCATCCTTGCCAAATTTTTACTTTTGATCACATTGATTATTGTTTAGGAGCAACATTACATTTACACTGAGCATTTGACCTGAATTTGTAAATTTACCATCTTCATGGTAAATATGAAGAGATCATCTTCATATTTTGCCACCATATTGGCTGATATTGGGTATTTATTTTAATTCTGCCTGTTTTAGGATTTAGATCATCATCTAAATAAGGTTTAAGACTTTATTATTGTGAATTACATAACAGAAAAGTGCAAAACTATTTGACATGTAATTACCGCACCACAGGACTCTTTTGGGATGTCTAACCTTGAGGAAGTCGAGGAAACAGGGCTTGGATGTGCACGCCTTCCGCACCACTCCCATCGCCAAGCTGAAGTTATTCACATACTCACTGTAAGCGTCCAACACCATAGACTTAGAAAACTGCAGAAGAGAAAGAGGTGACGGCACAAATATAAGAGTGGAAACCATGATACTTTTATAGGAATAATTTCTCTCATGAACTATATTCTACTGTTGAAGATAACTTTGAGACACACATAACCTTCCAACAGATGGTGAAAGATTTGTACATGTAAAAAACACAGAAGCTTTACGATTTAAGACTTTAGAGGCATAATGTTCATGCAGTGGTTTTCGCTTATAGATAAAATAAACGTATCAAAACTCTAAAACTAAAAAAAAAAGATCATTGCGGTGTATGTCCGGTATTATTAAATCTTAAAATCAGGTATCTCACCGACGCTACAAACACATCTCCGATCATCTCCAGCTCGTCCCAGTCAGACACACGACTGGCCAGCGCCATCTGGAACAGGGCATGGCACTGCAAAATCTCCCGAATCCGATAAAACACCACCTTAAGCTTGCGGTCGCTCAGTAACCGAGGCTCAATCTCTGCCAGTGGTTTTTCATATTGCTGTTATGTGCAAAGAAAAAAATCATTTACATTATTGGATGATGAATATGTGCAGACAGTCAAATAACAAAAGGTTTTATATTGCATTTAAAAACAAATTCTCCAGTGTAATGTAAAGCTGCACCAATAAAACAGACAAAAACAGTAAACCTCTAAAATTCTCTTCAGAGCTTCCAGATAGTTCTTTTCACTCTCTAGAATCGTCTCCAGAATGCATCTCCTCATCACCTGTTCATGCACACACAAACACAACGTACAAGGGCTCTTCAGTCACACTAACAAAATGAATGAACGTCTGCACATTAAATAAAAAAAACATAAAAACCAAATGTTTTTAAAAAAAAGAAATATTGCACAAACACTTTATGTTTGTAATAACTGTTCTAAAATGTAATTTACAATTTAATGTGGACTGTGATATTTATAATGTAAAAGTCTTCACTATCACTTTTGATCAATCAAATGCATTCTTGTTGAATAAAAGTATTAATAGTAAATAAAATCCTTACTAATACCAAACTTTTGTGGGTACGCATGCACGCACACAATTTTAAGGTGGTAAAAAGTTGGTAAAAAGCACCTGGTGTTGAGAAAGCCCATCAGGTGCAGGTCTCAGCACTGGGTCAACATTAAAACACTCCACCTCGATGAACAGATCTGACTCTTCATCAAAACAGCTGGGTTTCTTCTCTGAGGAAAGAATGATGGATTCATCAAATCAATTAAACAGAAGAGGCATATTAATCAAGATGACAATCCTTTGTGAATACATTACATTGGAGGTTGTACTATTTGTGCTCTTACCATAACAGAGAGATCTGGTGCGGATGAAAGATCGTCCCTTTCTCACCGCGGCTTTGGTTTTTTGCAGGCCATCTTTAGTTCCATCTTTAGCTGCTTTAACAAGCCGCTGCATCTGTAGCACACGCAACATCATTTAGGAGTGAGCTCGTAAAATCTGGGCAGAAAAATGTACACACTGTCATATTTATTGAATTTGTGCAGGAAACCCGGACGCAAAAGCGGACCAACACTTTCGTGAATTCACTCCTGAAATTTCACATCACTTTGATAGGAATTAACAAGATGAACCCATCACCGTGGAGAAGAACTATCCAACTTGAACATAGGATCTCCAAAAAAACAAAAAGCATGCGTCCTAACTAAATTATGTTGTGAATGAACACACAATGAACAGATTCGACACAGACACCACATGGGTAAAGTGAGAGATGAGGGAACATGAAGTCTGATGGATAAATTATGAGAAACAACAACTGCAACTGCTGCTCCGCAACTGCAAATCTGTGCATGCAGAACTCAACAGATTTTTCTGATTCAAAGTCCCTTAATGGCCTGCTGTGGGATTCACTGAGGGGAAGAGAACATCACATACCAACAATTTTAAACACAGAACGACATGCAAAGCCACACATGAAGTGAGGATGAATGGGGGTCAAAATGTGTACAACATTCACTCTCCACAGATGACAACAACAGCTATATCTATGGAGATGCAAACAGATGTTTA
Organism: Cyprinella venusta; assembly: GCA_038021265.1. Classification (NCBI taxonomy): domain Eukaryota; kingdom Metazoa; phylum Chordata; class Actinopteri; order Cypriniformes; family Leuciscidae; genus Cyprinella; species Cyprinella venusta. The sequence continues at coordinate 13,048,098 of CM075875.1, forward strand.
GTGGGGATGACGGAGGTCAGAAGAAGCCCACCACCAGCACTAGCACAGAGAAGAAAGAGCACTAGCTCTAGAGACGTCAGGCTAACATACACGCTCTTGTTCTTTTACCTTCTGCTCGTGTTTGTGTTTGAGCTGCTGTAGCTCTACTGTTCCCACTGTGTTTGCCATGAGATCTCGCATCTTTCTCTCATAGTGCTCTTTCAAACGCGTCAGATCTTCAGACAGCTGAACAGGGGGCAGAGAACGAGTTACTGCATAACTCCATCATTCCCTTGTTTCATTTAGAAACTCACTCCGTTAATATTCTTAATGTCTATGAGGCATGCTGTTGTTTACAATACAAAATAAAGGGTTCATAATATTTCAATAATAATTTGACAATTATTTTTATTATAATTTATTCCCCCTGTTATGGGGGGCATTAAAATACTATTAAAACACGACCATAAATTAATAAACAAAAAGAATAAAATTAATTCTGGAATAAATATGTATTTAAAAAAATGTATTTTAAGTAGTGTTGTCAAATTGATTAATAGAATCTAACAAGTAAGATATATATATATATATATACACAGTATAAATATATATATTAGTTAATCACGATTAATCGAATTGACAGTGTACTCATTTTAAGTAATATTGAGTATAAAATTGTGACATAAGACAAAACTATTGTTGGTTGCAAACAATAGCATGCCAGATATATGATTCATAAATATTACATTAGATTATAAATATTAAAATCTTTGTATTCCTTTAAAAGAATTTAATTTTGGGCGCTTCCAAACAATGAATCTTGGACCTTACACACACGCACAAACATACTGTACACACTCTTACAAATCCATCTCTCAAAAAAGGTTTAAAATGATCCGACTCTAAATTTGTTCTGCCAGTTCAAAAATAAACCAATTCCCTGGCCAGACTTTGAAATAAACTCACACACAGACTTACTCAAATAAACCTCATCTACTAAATCAGCGCCTGAACATACAAACAAAACCAAAACCATTATGGGCAGATTACAGACTTTTCTCACTGTTTTTAAATATTAGTGTGGGCAAATGTTAAATAAACCAGTGGTCCACTCCAGACATCAGATCTGAGTATACTGACACAATGTTCACACCACAGAAACAGCAGCATTTTATACAACAGAGAAAAAAAGAAGAAGAGAGAAAGAAAGAGAGCGAAACAGTAGTAGTGTAAATACACACATGCGTTTTCTTGCTGGGTGCACGGCCCCTGACGAAGGCATCTGGGAGACCATTCTCTCCGTGTCCGTTCTCCGTGTCACTGCCTTCCTCATAGCTCTCAAACTCACTGGAGCTCCAGCCGTTGTCCAGCGAGCTGCTGCCGCCCTCCTCCCCAAACTCAACATCATCATAGATCATCTCATCTGGGTCTGACATGCACACAGTTCACATTTTACAAAAAAAAACAAAAAAAAAACACAGTCCAAGTTCATTCCCTCATGACTGTCATCAGCCATAACAGCAGAGCTGTCAGTCACATGACAGTCTTATTGCTGATAGGGCAAATTTTACTCTCAGTTTTCATTTCTCTCACATTTCCTTAGCCAGGCTGCAGGGGTGGGGGATTTACAGACACAATTCTGGATCTATAGTATCAACTAATCTGAATATAATTATTAATAATTGTAGTTATTCAAAAGAATATGCAGGCCAAAACTGATACAAATACTGTATATGCTATTTGATGTGGAATCACAACATGAACATATTGTATACAAGTAATATAATTGCTGTAAACAGTAATATATCAGTATAACTATTATATTACAGTAATAAATAAATAAATATATATATATATATATATATATATATATATATATATATATATATTTATATACACTCACTGACCTCTATTAGACTGTTAGCTGATAGTTAGGTTAATAATAGACATGAACAAATGCACGTCACAATGAGTTAAGATTAAGGAAATGACCAGATACTAAACCTGTAGTGGATCCTGAGTTTTCTCTCGGTACATCATCATAAATCACTTCATCTGGATCTAAAACAAACAGAAACATGTAAACAAACACACATGGCTTACAATATCATATGTGCAACCAAACCAAAACAGCGCAGTGGGCATTAATATGCGTCAATGAATCCACTGAAAAAGGCTGAGCGGTTCTTCCGAGAGAAGGAAGGAAATGTCTGAGATTCTCTACAGTAACAGGAAACACAGCTGAACAAGGCAAACAAGCCTTCATTCATACACAATCTAAATACAAACATTTTATCAGTCTAGCAAAATGCTAAGTACTTACTCTCCATCCAGGCTGTGTTTGCTGGGTCTGATACCCACTTAGTAAGAGCATCTTCCTCTCTGATGACTGGACACTCTTCACTAAAAACACTGGACAAAACATTTGGAATTGGTATATATAAAACTTCCCTTCAAATTTCTAGATTTGTTTGCATAGCAGTATTGACAACAAAAAAGCACAAATACAGAACAAAAGTGGTTCATGTACAAGATGATTCATACAGCATAAGGACAGCAATAGGCATCAGATATCTAAGATACCTGTGCGGTCTCACTCACCTGTCCACTGGGGTATTTCCAGCTCCCACCACAGTAACTGCAGGACACATCAAAACAGCTTATGCATTAACAGAGACACACAGATAAACATCCAACTGTGTCTCAAACATGTTTCAATCGGATCTTTGCAGCTTGAAAAACACTAAGTAATGTGTTACTGAGAGTCTCCTAGAAAATTCAAGCCAATACTTTTGTTTTTCTCCCTCTCACCTCAACCTACACTAGCAGTTTGGACACACTTGCCTGAATATATAATTCTCATAATTCTAAAAGCTTCAAAACTACAGGATAAAGCTTAATGGTTAGAAATATAATTATCAATTGTGCCAACATATGAATTAAAACACACACACAATATTGTATATACAGTTTGTGTAATATATATATATATATATATATATATATATATATATATATTAACATTCTTCCATACTTCCATTTTTTGAAATATACTACTTTTGAAACACTAAAATATACACATACTTTGCTTAAACTAAATACACTACTACATTGCTTTCATGAAGGTTCTAGTTTTAAATCGGTTTCAAAAACCAGATACTAATTATGATGTCTGCCAAAAATGATTTTGTGAAATATGTATACTTTTGAGAAAGGCTCTCTAACTGTTCCCTTAGTATGCTACTGAGGTTTGTTTATTATAATAGAGGTTCACAGACCTAGCGAGCTTTGTGACACTGGACTGTATATATGTGCATTTCATTTGAGAACGCACATGTAGAAGTTTAGTTAACATTTAGGCCACTTTAGAGAAAAAAAAAAACAGGAAATCTCATCACAGCCAAAGTCACAGCTAAATTTATCCCCAACTTCCTCATGGCAAAACTTCAGAAAAAGAAGAGGAGAGCATGCAACAAGGCAGAAAGTGAAAAGAGAGGAGGATATGTATGGTGGATAAACCCCTATTCCAACCAGACCAGCAGAGAGAAAATGAAAGGGTAACAGATGAGAATAATCTCTCTTTTTACCATCTTCATCCATTGAGAAGTGTCGGATGATAACTGGGGTTGTGTAGGTAGGTCGGATCACCGGCACATTTGAGGGTGTTGCATAACCACAGGGCACTGGCACTGAATACCCAAAGGGCAACCCTGGACTACTGGGTACATCCTGAATGTCTCTTTCACTCTCATTGGCTGGGGGAGAGGTGGGAGGGCCGCTCTGCTCTGACACCAGCTGCTGCTGGATAGGGGCGATGTCAATCACAGAGTAGGGGCTGACTTTGGCCTTCGAGGTGGGAACCACACCGGCACCTCTGCTCTCCACTGATCAGAAAGTGGACAGAGAGGGACAGAGAGTTTAAGCAGCTATTCTAGTGAATTATCTTCGCCCATTTACCTTATCTTAGGTGGGAAGGATTCATGATACAAAAAGAAAAAAAACTCAAGATTATATCTATTAACTGTTAGAAAAAAAGAGAAAGATTGAAGGAAGACAGAGACAGATGTAACCTCAGAAACCGTGCAAGCATTTATAAAACAAACAGCAATTTGATTCAATGGGCGGCCACCCAAATGGCTGTAGATTTGATTTCCAGTCAGTAATTCACATAGCCATCATTGAAGAGGGCAATCAATGACTGTACACAATATACTTTTTTTTGATGATTCAATTTTCCAGACAGCCAATAGTTCATTCATTGCATAAAACTCATTGTAGTCGATACTAGAGTTTTAAATGGCAAGGACACACAAATGAGATCGCCCTGTGAGAAACCCTTCTCTTTTTATATATTTAAAAATCCTATATTTTCATGTAAAGAAAACTCATTTATACTGTGTGAAAAAAATATGGTTTAATATTTCGAGGAAAATAAAATAACTGATTCCAAAAATTAAATAATTGTTATTGTATTAAATCAAATTGTAAAAATACTATGCTGAAAATAAGTACTTTTTTGAAGCGTATCTGAGATAAAATGTATCACTTTATTATTATTTTTTTACAACAGTGCTGTTAATATTAAGAAAAATCATAATCTTGCAATTTCTTAGAAGTCGTTAGAAAGCAGAATTAAATACATTTTGTAATAAATCTCACAGATAAAAATCATAATTTTAGTATTCAGGACTCACCGTCCTGCTCTCTGTGAGCAGCAGCTCCTGTAGCGCCCTCTAGTGCTGGTGGAGCGTCTCTGTCCTGGCCTTCTGCTGCATTATGACATTGCTCTATGGGAGGAGGAGGAGGTAGATCACCCTGTGGGAAGGGTTCATGAGCCAAAGGGCTGTTATTAGCGAGGCAGTTCTGGGGTGGAGGGGGCAGATCAGCCTCTGCAGTGAGCACGTTTTCTGGGTTTGGACTTGTTCCATTCACGGGTGCGTCCCTGGCTGCTGATGAGCAGGGTGGAGGCACGGAGATTCCCTCAGGGCCAGGGGGTGGCCGATCCGCCTTGGGGCCTTCATCACTACCGCTGTCAAACTCAAACCTCTCACCTTCATCTACGTCATCCAACACTAAAGAGAGACAGAGAGAGAGAGATACATGATACATGCTATATATAAAAAATGTTTCTTTTATAACAATATATATATATGAATGATTTTTTTTAATATTTCATAATAGAAATACTTTAATATCTAAAATATATTAAACTTGTGGACACATGAAAATATGTAGTTTTGCACATTTCTACTAGGAGAGCAGCACTAAAACAGACAAATGATAAGTTAGAAAAGAAAGTCTGTGAATGGAGTATTTTGTGGTTGAGGTTTGTTCCCACCCAGGGTTCACGCACACACATGTTCAGATTTCTGAGAGCAAACTCTAATTTTAGGGTATGTACAAGAACCCTCTGCTCAAACTGGCTCTCAAAGTCAGTTACACATGGTACAAAGTTGTAAGGGAAAAGAGAAAAAAAAATCAAACACCAAAACCGACTACAGGAAGCACATTTATGCTGAAAGGAAACGGGGTCAAAACATCACACTGCTTATTTTCCACAGGTTTGAAGTGCTAAAGAGAATACATGTCTACTGGGAGCAGAGGACAAAAGACGTAAACTATAAATTCCTTTATCAAACAGGTCTTACTCATCATGTGGTTTGGTTTGTACATTACAGGCTGGCCTTGGCCTTGACAAAAAAAAGAAAAAGAAATGGTAACTCTAAATTTAAAGAAAGGGTGTCCAAACTTGGTCCTAGAGGGCTACGCTCCAGCAAAGTTTAGTTCTTGGTCTTTGGAGGTCCCATTCACTTGCGTTATATGGACTCACAAAGTTTAGGCCAAGAAATCTTTGTGTTCATCTGAAGAAAAAAAAAGTCACACACATCTGGAACGGCATGAGGGTAATAAAATGATGAGAGAATTTTCATTTTTGGATGGAGTATCCCATTAAATCGTTCACACAACTATTGACTTGGTAGTTGAATGAACTACTTTTAAGATACTTTCATGGTACTTTTTAAGCTTTTGAAACTTAGGTAAATTTTACCACTATAATTCGTGTCCTTTTGTGTAAGATAAGAAAAATCACAGGGTTGGAACGATATGCAGCTGAGCAAATGGCAGAATTTTAATTTCTGTTTGAACTGTCTCTTTAAGGAAACTGAGTTTTTTTCCTTCTGTCTTTAATGATCCTACATCAGAAACTCATTGGCAGCTTTACAGTAATAGATGGCAAGGCAAGGTAGAAAGAAGGGAGGGCTGATGAATAAGAGAAGAGACCGGGAGGGAGCCCTTGACGGAGTGAGGCTATTATGAAGCAAACGCTTGGCAGTTCATGGATTCTCTTGACCCAGTGACTCACTCTTCAGAAATGTGAGTAATGTGAGAGTTCTTTTCCTCCATTCAGCTCCGGACCCCCTGTCCAATCGCAGCCTCCCTCATGGGGCTGAAGCAGTGACCATTATACTACACTACAGTTATTAACCGTTACAGTTTATTTACAAAACAAGACTGAATCCGGACAGTAAGATCTCTAAACCACTGAAATTCATTACATGGAGTCTTAAATAATGATTGTTTTTCCTCTCACAGGGATAATGTGAGGAGTGGTAAAACTAAAAGACTCTGGAACGCTGCCCAGGAAACCATGTTTCCGTTGACGGAAACAGTTATCTCTTAAAGTCGATAAATCCACCGTGGCACGCTGGTAAGCATTTGCTCACTGGAATAGCAGAGATTCCAAACATAGTGAAAACATGCCGTCCTCCCACTTCAGGCCGCAAAAACAACCAACAGATTTCCTTCGCTGACTTCCATAAGCAAAGCATTTCTCATTCTAATCCACTTAAAGCCAGGTGCACACGTCTCGCTTTATTGAGAAAAACTTTGTGGGGCACAATCTGTCAATACATTCTCTTTCCCTAATGCAATAAAACATGGTGTGAGTGTGTGTGTAGGGAGGTATTTTACATTAGTTTATGCTGTTTAAAGTGTTGTATTTTACATTACATTATATTGTTGTATACACTACCATTCAAAAATCTGGTGTCAGTCTTTTTTTTTTAAGAAATTACTTTTACTTAGTTAGCAATGACACATTAAGTTGATCAAAAGAGACATTAAAGACATATATAATTTACCAAAATATTTCTATTTCCAAATAGAAAACAAATTTTCCAAATTATGTTCTATTGAACTTTCTATTCATCAGTCATGGCTTTGACAAAAATACTGTGCAGCACAACTGTTTTCAACATTGATAATAACATGAAATGATTCGTGAGCTCCATGATTTCAGAGCGATCATGTGACACTGATAGAAACAAAAAAATTATCTGGTTTAATTCTACACAATATCCTAAAACAAAAAATGTTGTGAAAATGCACACTGGCTTCCACCCAGGATCTCACAGGAATCATGTCGTACAATCTGACAAGCAACAATTTTAAAGGACAAAAAAAAGTAAAGTGTGAACCCATCTTAAAGTAGTTTGGTTTACCACTGTTACTTGTTGACAGATGAGATGTCATCTTTATTCAGTGTGAGCTAGTAGGAGCGCCGTCCTTGCATGCCTTAGAGCTACAAATGACAGTCGGCATGCAAACAAAAACAATCTCCATGTACCCAATTAACATGACATTCAGTAATGTGAATGAACAATTTACAATGCAACAATCTGACTCCTTAAAACCTTTGACCCCCAAGTATCGCTCATTACAGTACGACGATGAACACCTGGTGAGGGAGTACAGGTCAGGTCAGAGCAAGACACATCTTTAAATCCCTGAGAGGAAAGGTCAAAGGTAAAGAGTTTAGGAAAGGTGAGTTAGCTTTCTTCTTTTGGACAAAAAAAAATTACTCACCCTCATGTCGTTCCAAACCCAAAGACCTTCAGTCCTCTTTGGAACATAAATGAAGATATATTTTGATGCAATCTGAGAGCTTTCTGAGCCCTCCACAGACAGCAACTCAACGACAACTTTCAAGGCCCAGAAAGGTCGTAAATACATTGTTAAAATAGTCCATGTGACTCCAGTGGTTTAACCTTAATGCTATGAAGTGACGAGAATACTTTTTGTGCCCAAAAACAAACAAAAATAACTTTCTAGAAGAATTTCTTCTCTTCAGTCTCCAACACTGTTGATGTAGTAAACACTGCAGTGCTTCCAGGTTCTACGTCAGAACGCAGACTCCGTATTGGCCAGCTCACACGCATGTGTCGTGGTGCTCATGTGAACAGCGTCGGCGAATTGGCGTCGCCGTTCTGTTGTAGAACGCAGAAGCGCTGTACTCCGGTTACAACGTAAACTGTGTAGGAGACTGATACAGAAGAGAAGAAATTCTTCAATAAAGTTGTTATTTTGTAATATAGTTGTTTATTTTCTCATAGTCTCGTTGCTTCATAACATTAGGATTGAACCACTGGAGTCACATGGACTATTTTAACAATGTCTTTCTTTACTACCTTTCTTGGCCTTGAAAGTGGCTGCTGTGTATGGAGGGCTCAGAAAGCACTCGGATTTCAACAAAGCATCATCATATTTGTGTTCTGAAGATGAACAAAGATCTTGTGAGTCTGGAAAGACATGAGGGTGAGTAATTAATGACCGAATTTTCATTTTTGGGTGAACTAACCCTTTAACTGTGTAATGGGGAAAAAAAAACTAGTTTGAGAAAGAATCACTGAGGCATGAACAGGGAGATTTGAAAGTGGCTTTATCAGCTCTCAGTGTTAATGAATGGAGTAAGAGAGAGATAAAGCACGAGGGAGTTTCCGTATATTCACAAACATGACCAACGGTGAATATTCATGCAGTAAGAGCTTTAAAATAATGTGGAATTGTGTGCAGTTTTAGTTTAAAGTTTAAACTTTAACATTAGCTTATCGACTCAAATGGGTCTTGTTCCGTACGATGCAGATTATTCATTTGCTGTTTTGGATAAGATCCGCTGACAAAAATGAACCTTTTATGGTTAAAAGGGCTTATGGTTTTAAACTGTTATACTGAATAGCAGCAGACAGATATATCTCTTTTTCGGAAATATTTGTCTTTTTTAATTTACCGATAGACAGCACTGAGTATGCCAGTGCCAGAGTGCAGACGCACAGGACCTCTATTCTATTCTTATAAATTATTAGACAAAATATTAAAAAAATAGAGAAAGTAAATGGTTTAATACTTCCTCATATACTGTCAGCATTTAGCAAATAAGATTTTTTTTAATTTAATCTAAAAATAAAAGAAATTTTATTAAATTTTTATTATTTATTTAGTCTTTAAAATGCCAAATAGATATTTAGTTCATTCATTTATTCAATATCATTTTTAGTAAATAGAAATAATTTAAATTCCAAGTTTAAAATCAAACTTCCTATTTCACAATGAAAATTACCTCATAAAATCAAGTTGCGAATAGGTATGTACGAAGACATACAGATCTGGAATGATATGAGGGAGCAAATGACAATCATTTTTCAACAATCCCTTTAATTACAGCACTACTTTAATAAGTAAAAATAATATTTCAAAACTCAAAATATCAAAACTCAAGTCTCTGTTTTCTGGCTGCTTTTTTCACCTCCCCTGCATTTGTTCAACCCACACACTTCTTAGTGGCTGAGCCATGGAATGTGTTTACACTGTTCATTCTCTTTTCCTCTCCTCTCTACCCTTCAGGCTCCTATAAGAACGTTATTCCAGTGCATTCGACACAGTGAGAGTGAATATGACCATGAAACTCGTCAGTACAAACCCCTGCTGCTTTTAGATGCTTTGACAAAAATTGGCATTCACATTTTTTGTGCGAGAAACACACTTTCCTCCTGTCAAAGTAAACAGTCTGCAGTGAGAGCTGCGAGAGGACAGATCTGCTTACAGTCTGGTGGAGGAGGGGGGAAATCCTCCACGTCCATGCTGAACACGCTTTTCTGAGACGCACACCGATGATCAGGGAGAGATCCTTCACCAACTCTAACAAACCTAACAGAGAACAGAGAGACAGCGGTTAGCCACAGAGACAGTTCACCCACACAAACACACACAAGAATGACCTCATAGCTTAAAGCAATAGCTCATCCAAAATGACAATTATGCTACTATTTACCCATCCTCCTCATGTCTGTTTAAAACTCATATGATGTTGTATTTTCCAGGAAAAAAAAAGTTACATTTTTTAAATAATCGTTACACAACACTTTGCATACAATGGCAGTTTATGATGATCAGGGGCCATCATGCTCCAAAATGACTGAAAAAGCACGAGAGACTATGTCACAATATGGAAGAAAACATCTGCCCTTACTTCCATTTCACTGCAGTTTTAATGTTTTCTTTTTAATAATTTCCTTCATTTAAAGAGGCTTTTTCTTCATTGTGAAATCAGGACACTTACTTCCATGACATTTTATGCCTCCCAAAAATATAAAAAATAATCGTAATCAAAAAATAACAAACATTAAAACAAATAATAAAAGACTTATCCTGACACAGAAACAATGGGCCAACCAATGGTGTCAGTTAGGAATATCTGTTTAACTAAACAATAACTTTAGCCCTAAGCAGAGTGTTTGGGGAAACAGACAGACACCTTCAGTCCACAATCACTCAGAATCTGGCCTATGTTTGTTCATATGCACTGATATGGCTAAACACCAGAACATACTGGGCTAAAATTTTCTCCCCACCCACTCAGCAAGCGACACTGTATGTCAAAGTCAGATATGTAATCAAGTGTCACATGACATTAGAGTGGCAGTTCGTCACTGTTGGCCCACTTATTACATCCAAACTGGAAAAGCAGGCACATGCACAGACATGAGTGACTCCGGACAATCTGTGACAGGGAGAGATAGAAAACCCTTTTTCCTGCAGCTCTCTCTCTCACACATTCACAGATGCAACAGTGTTTTCCTCTCAGCTGTGTTTTCAGACGAGGGTCAGTGGAACAGAGAAGTCATTCTGTGGAATAGAGGAGTTTCTCATGAGGCTCATATGTGTGCGACCCTGAAGGTCAGCAAGAGACGAGGCGGACTGACTGACGCACGACTATTATCACACACAATAAGATCCTGGCACAGACACGCAAGCTGTTCTCTCGTTATCACAGTACTCACGAGTCACTAACAAACATGACGAGAAGAAAATCTGTTTTGCTGAGCTGACAGTCATTGTAATCATTTGGAATGACAGCAAAACTACAAGTGACAGTCCAAATTGTTTAGCAGCATTGGATTCAGGAGTATTTTCCCCCAATCAATTGCTCAATAAAAACAAATGTATGTAAACATACAGTGCATATGAAATATATTGTAATGCAACTAATTGAATTTGGATTAATTGACAGTAAAGACTTGTCCTAACTTTCTGTTCCAAATATCCGTTCTAAGAATCATGGGGGAAAAAATTTATCAGTTTCACACAAAAAAAATATTAACAAGAAATATGATTTCAACATTGATATACTCGAAGATTTGTTCTTGAGCAAATCAGCATATTAGAATGATTTATGAAGAATCATGCGACACTGAAGACTTGAGTAATGATGCTGAAAATGCAGCTATGCAATCATACATTTTTTTATATTACTGTATGCTGCCTTGAACATAAAAGACTTCTTACCTACCAACTTTTGAACTGTAGTACACACACAGCTTCAATACAGTGGCATATACCATGTATTAAACTCATTGTAACTCAAGTCATTTTCTATCAGGAGAAGAGACATTTTTCACTTCCAGAACTTGTGCACTATTAAACAGCAGATCCTCATGACACAGTCAATGAGCGGGGAAAAGCCAGGATGGTGACTGCATGTTTAGTCTACACACTTACACACTCTTTGAAGCTTATCTTTTTCTCTCTCGACCCACAGACTCCATATGCCATAACAACGAAGAAAAGAGATAAGAACAGATGTCTGCCTAACTTTGAGTGGGAAAATCAGACAGACATAAAATATTAAGTCAAGGTGCAAGTATTCTGCTTTTAACTTGTTAGCAACAACTATTTCAACCATCTAAGAGTTTGATAAAAAAAACTCTAGTGTAACAAAATTGTCCCCTGATATCAAATACTTAGATCTGACAAAACTTAACTTTATAGACATTTAGGAATATCTTCTTGAAAAAAAAAAATTCTGAAAAAGTAATTGTTTTTGTTTAATAGTAACCTGTAGTGTTTATAATTTTATTACCTTCTAAAACTTAGAAATACTATAATATAACGTAAATTAATCATACTATGACTACATAATACATCAAATGCGTGTGAAACAATTCCTGATCAAACAGGGCAAACACACACAATCTGGGTTTCATGTTTTAAACATATACATAGACATTTATTTTTATACTGTACAAACTGTATATGCTATCCCCTAACCCTAAACACAACCCGAACAGAAAACGTTCTGCATTTTTACATAAAAAACATTTATTATTTATAAGCTGTTTTCCTCGTAGGGAGCAAACAATTTCTCCAAGGTAAAAAAAATTCAGATATTACAACACAGGGTTTACCTGTGTACCAACACAACCAACAGGAAACAGAGCTATGACAGAATGTGTGAAGCTTAAAATAACACAAAAATCAGAGCTGTGTGTGGAGAAGCACTAATTTATGGATCAACCTTAACAAAGCACATTTGCCTTCAGAGCATTATGACACCATGACAATACATCACTTAAATGACAGATAGTTAACACGAGGGAGCTTTAAATGACAAGTTTCAGAGGTCTGTGGCTTAGGAAAAGGCTGCGATGGGATATAAATTCAATCCTACATGACAGTCGAGCTTTATCTCTCTGTTCTGATGACACAACAGACAGTAAATTTTGCAGACCACACTACTAAACAAACTCACAACCACACCGCTGGTGTGAAACTATAGATACTCAAAGAGCGTTCATTATAGAAATCAAGGGGATATTTTAATTACAATTACATCAATGATTGTCTGAAAATCTAATGGGTTGTTTTTTTTTTACAAACGCATAAGAAGATCAATCGTGTTTACTGGGTGCATGAAGCATCCAGAGAGTTGGGAGTGTCAGCATTGACCATGACGAGCTGATCGATGTTTAGTTTGAGCTTGAATTCAGGGTGTGTAATTGTGCAGGGCAAGGGAAAAAAAAAACCTGCTGTTGAAATGTGGCTTCAGGGCTTCTACCAGTCTGCTTCCTGTATCACTTCAGACATGTCTAAAGAGAATGAAGTCAGTTTGTTAGATTAATAAACATCGATATGCCTCATTGCGCACATTTACCTTCGTTTTTTTAGTTCAAACCAACAGAATTCATCTTATCAAGCCACACAAATTTTTATCTGCCCTTTGAACAGTTTGCATTTAGTGATGTCACAAAATCGAACAGCTGGGGAAAACATAAGGAGATTAAAACAAAAACACTGGATAGATTTTTGTCATTATATAGGATGGTGGTGTACAGGCACTGCCAACACACATTTCAGTACAATCAACTTCATCAATGGTAAAATCAAGTGCATGTACCATTAAATGATCCCTTTAAGAATTGACTGCTAACGGTATGTAAACATCTCACATAACACATTATCACAATAAATGCCTTAAAGTCTCACCATTGAGTCTGCAAAGATGTCTAGACTGCTGTTCAGGGTCAAAAGTGTAATTCACAGTTAGAATTCCTGACAGATGTACACTTTACAAACCACTAAATAATGACCTGGAAGAGCAAACGCCACATGCCATCCATCTATTTTCTCCTATAAACCAGCTTGAAATGTGTTAAATATGGACCAGTAAAGCAAATTCTATGACCTGAAGCAAACACACCCAATGAGGCAGGCAGGCAGGTCAAAGTCAGTCTAAATTCTGCTGGGCCGAGGATGAGGAGGCGAGAAATTAAAGGGATAGTTCACCCAAAGATATATTGAAGAATGCCATATATTTTGAAGAATGCCATTGACTTCCATAGTAGGAAAAAAAAAACTATGGAAGTCAATGGCTACCTGGACTTAATTGGGAAACACACACCGGGTTTGGAACAATATGAGGGCGAGTAAATAATGACAGAATTTTAACTTTTAGGTGAAATATCTGTTTAAGTTTAATGAAGTCTAACATAACATCCATGATATACTGTTATCTGTGTCACCAGGTTAACAATGGAACTGCAAATCAGATATGAAGGCTAAATAATGTTTAGATTCTAAGATCACATACATCTTATATTTATCATTATTTACTCAAAGTCATTCCAAAACTGTATGACATCTGTGGAACATAAAATAAGATATTTAGAAAAGTTTCTCTGGGTTTTATTTATTTATTTACTTATTTATTTATTGTCAATAGAATGAAAGTCAGTGGACTTCAGGGCTGTTTTTAGGGCTCCACTGAATGAAAAAATCTTAGTATATTCCACAAAAGAAAGAAAGTCTTACATTTTTGGAACAACATGAGAGTGAGTAAATGATAGAATTTATATTTTTGAGCGCTATCCCTTTAAAGGTTTTATAGAAGGCAAGTCTGTAGTGCTCAATCGAATGAACTTTGAGAAGCTGCATCACTCCTGGCATGTTTGGCATCTCTGTGGATTCTCAGCGGATTTCAGTAATCCTTCACAGAACCCACAAACTCATAGATGGACACGGAGATCTAACAATTAACAAACATGGATCCCAAGTGTATTGCATCTGCATGACCACAATGCTGCTAGATTACCCAACAAAACACCATCTGCCCTGACTCTGTTAGCACAACAAAACAACTCAATGAATATGAAGCAAACTAAGAGCGTCTCCTCCTCCCACTATTTCAAGTGCCCCCATCATAAATTCCATTTTCCTTGCAGATTCCTGAAGGAAAGCCTTCCCACTCCACACTGAATCACAGAGATATAATGCCATTCCTAAAGAGCACACTTGTATGTCAACCTCTGCATGTGTAAACACTACTAGAGAGCAACTCAAAGAAATGTTGATTGGCTGCAAACAAATGTTCGTTTGGATGTGGACTGAACCAATGTTCAGCCAGCTTGAAAACAAACCTTGTAATCCACAGTCTTTAATTACAGAGCAGATCACTGTGAGAGGAGAAGCCCCCTGCTCTGCTCCAGTGGTGTGGCTATTTGCTAAGCAAATTGCCTGCGATCTGAGCAAATCCTGTCCCCTCCTGCGCTCTGATGCAAAGTGAGTCGGACAAGCATGCAGCCAAACAATGCAGTCGCACATGAGAGGGCTCTTCCCCTGTATCAAACACACTCATAGGAAAAGGCCAGAGGGCCTCAGATTCCTGAAAGCACTGCAGCTCCCAGGGAAGGAAATGATGCCGTAAAACCGAGGGGAAGTGGAAAAGTTTGACTAATTTAAAAAGAGCATTCCTTAATTTTTTCCAAACATTTGATTCATGTTTGATCGGAGTTATGAAGCTCTGAACTGTCACTGAATGACACGCTGTGTGAATGAGAGCTCAGATCTTTAGAAAGGCCCTTTATCTGAGAACTGTTCGGCAACCTTCTCTCCAACAAGCACGCAGAAGAGTGTATCCTTCAGCTCTACAGAATGCCTATATTGTGAAGGATGAAAACTTCAAAAAATTCCAAGAATGAGTAGCCAAACTAAATTTATATTTTTCATACTGAAGGACACTATGATAAGCATCTTTTTGAAACAGCAAAAGGATTTTTGTATTCTAGCAGGGTTTTTAAGCACTTAATTTCCATGATTTTTCCCAATTATTTCTTTAAAAGTATGGTGCACTCAGTAAGTTGTGGTCTACATTTGACAGGTTCTAATTTATCCCAGTAGAAGCACCCATTAGCATGGATGCTACTAGAGTGTACTAACTGCGGCTGGTTTGCATCAAAGATGTGGGCTATATTCTTTTATTTTGTTTCATTTCATCTGCATTTTCTTCTTTACTGCACACATCCATATAATAGATGTCATTGGTTTCAAACAGACTTTTATATGGTTTGTTTGAAATTGTTTCATCGCTCCAGCAGGTGTCTTGTTTGGACTCATTCTGTTGAAATGACTTATAGAAAGTAAATATAAGATATAAAGTAAACATTCAGTCAATTACATGACCGGACGGTTACTGTATGTGATGTCAACATTTCAGGGAACAAGAGGAGGGACCCCCTCCATTCAAAATAAACTTTTTCTAGAAGACCGACATGATTGGATTCTTCATCTTACATGAGCGTAAATCATGTTATTGGTTATTTAAAAAAAAAAAAAAATGTTTTCATTTTAAAACAAACTTTGTAATGGGTTAAAGAAAATGGGGTGCACCTTTAAATCATCACAACGAGCCATTACTAGGTCATAACTGGAACGATTCTTAACCATTAAAATAATCCAAGACTACAATTGTATAATTCACTGATATTTCCAAGATATCTTTGACATACATCACTGTGCAATACGTTTAAGATTAGATTACACGATGAATGAAGCGGTTCTTATGAAGTTCGTTCTTTTCGATGTAACTTACTAAAACTGAATTGTATAGATTTTTAATAAAATCGAACATGACTGTGTGAAGTTGTCACTTGCCACGTAAAGCGGAATCCAAAAGGAAAAGGGCAGACGCCCCATCAGCCGCAGATGTTGAAAACTTCACAGTTTATGTTATTAAAAATATCTGAACACTGCAACAGCGCTCAGACAATAACGTTACGCTTCATTACAGGGTGAAATCTGCACCAAGGTGAACATACGCACGTTACAATTACAAACTTATTTCACACATAACAGACTTTCAGTGGAAGTGTTTGGGAATTTCATACGCATGCTTTACCAAACGTTACTCACCATCTTTCTGGACCTTTGAAGTAATTCAAGTTTAAGTCCCGTCTATGGTGCGGAAAGCCGGTTAGTTGCAGAATAGACCCAACTTCATAAATATTCTCTGTATCATTTTTAAAGACAGTAGGCAACTTTTCCACTGCTTTTCCCAAACGCGAGCCAACCACTCCAAGTCTCCGCCCTCCCCTCCGTCCTCATTGGTGGAGTCCTTTGTTGCCCGGTCTCTCATTGGTTTCAAGACACGTCAGTCAAATTTCTTGCGTTTCATCGTGTGGATGGACACACGCGTTCCAATGTGTGTCACGTGATGCGTGTGAACTGAACCGCTCCGCTGCATCTTGTGCTTTATCCAGTCCACATTAATTGGGTATAAATAAATGAATAATAAATTAATAAATGCATTTGGGAAATATCTTACAGTGCGTGTTGTAATAAATAGCAGCTACGTAAAATACACACCTTTCTGACACCTAATGCAGGATAGCATAATTGTTTTCCAAGCGCCTAAAAAAAAAAAAAATAAAATAAAATAAAATCATGATTATTTTGAAGTATGTTTTGCTTTAACAAAACACACTAAGTTGTTTCATTCAGTAGTATAGCCTACTATTATTCGGTTATCTTGATAGCTCCGAAATCACATTATATTATGTTGTCAAAAATATATTTCGAGCTAGTAGATCCCTTTCACAAATGTCCAAAGTTACATAAATAGGCTACAGTTTGGCAAATATTTGCAGTGTTTTTGCGGTGCTGTACTGCAGCCTAGTGGTCTCACACACATACACACCCACACACACGCACCGAAAACAGGGATGTTTTCATCTTCCAGGAATTTTCTACAGATGAGGTGATGGTCGTGGATGAATGACGCAGCAATGGGCCTCAGGATCTCGTCACTGTATCTCTGTGCGTTCAAAATGCCTTCAATAAAATGCACCTGTGTAAAATGCACCGTAGTCCATACGCCTGCCCAAACCCCACCGCCGCCATGAGAGTGCTTTAGTAATCTTATTTAAATTGACACGAACTATAATATATATATATATATATATATATATATATATATATATATATATATATATATATATATATATATATATATATATATATATATATATATATATATATATAACCTTTATAATTATACAACAGAAACACGTAAAAATTGGCCGCGTTAACACGGTCAAACATTCCGTGTGACGTAACACGTACAAATTGACCGTGTTAACACGTACAAGCCGTTTTAACATTAAATACTCCTTCCCGTACTAGTCATAAATCAGTTTTGACTAGTCATAATTCCAGTTCCAGATATCTCTTTTGCAATTTTGACTTGTCGTAATTGCAATTAAGATATCTACAATGTGATTCTGACTAGTCATAATATGCATTGAAGATATCTGCAATGTTAATTTGACTAGTCATAATATACATTACAGATATCTACAATACTTTTATGACTAGTCATATTCTTTCATTGACTTCAGTTGGAAAATATTTTCAGATATCTACAAATGAGTTTTGACTAGTAGAAATTGTAAATAAACATATCTGTAAAAAAATTATTACCGCTGGATTTCTAATTAGAGATATCTCAAATTATAATTTGCTCTAGAGGCAATTCAATTAGAGATATCTCTAATTTAATCGTCACTAGTGCAAATTATAATCTGAGATAACTCTAACTGGGTTTTGTCTAGTCATAATCAAATTGGAGATATCATTAATTCGTCGTTTTTAAAGATATCCAAAAATACATATGTAGATATCTTTAAGTAATTTATTACTAGTCAATTTACAGTTGTAGATATCTTGAACTGTATTTATGACTAGGCAAAACTTAATTAGAGATATCTTGAATTGGAACTCGTCCTAGTCAAAACTCATTTAAAGATATATTCAATTTAATTATAGATATCTCAGTCTGTTTTTTGGATAAACGACGCGTCTTTTAAAGATATCAATGACATCATTACAGATATCTTTAAATGAGTTTTGACTAGTCAAAATATATTACAGATATCTCAAATCGGATTGCTTACTAGTGCAATTATAATTGCAGATATCTCTAATTGTCATTCTGACTAGGCGAATTAAAATTATCACTCGTCAAAATACAATTGTTACTAGCTTTAAATATATTTATAGATAGTCAGAAAAAAGGTTTAAATGCTAAAACGGCTTGCCATACCGCGTCAACACGGTCAAACAGTCCGTGTGACGTAACACGTACAAATTGGCCGTGTTAACACGTACAAATTGGCCGCATTAACACGGTCAAACAGTCCGTGTTGAAGCGTTCAAAATAAACACGGAAAAAATGGCCGCGTTAACGCGGACAAATTTCACGCGTTTCGTTTAAAGACTATGGTACCTTATGACCAAAAAGAAGGGCAATTATAATAGATGGCTTATAATAGATTAATATAATATAACATTTTTGATGAGGGGTTCACCCTCATTGTCATCTCTGTCATCTCCCTCATTGCCCCCCCTGCCTCCCAATGCCCCCCCCCCCCCACACACAATATTAACAATGTTAATACCACATATTAATGTTAATATGTGGTATTAACATTAAGTGACATGGCATCTGATGCACAGAAGACAATGGCGCATGTCACTATGCGTATTGACACACCTGGTGGTACATCTGGTATCCATTGTCATGTGGTAGTGGACAGTGGCATGTGTCAATGACTTTGTTGCGATTCATTGACACTGACATTGTCGTGGAACATGTACCGTACAGTACTTCCAGTATTGACTGACATATTTATCAAGCAGTCATTTTCATTTTCCTTACTTCATGCATTTCAGGTTCAACGTCCTGTTTGATACCAGCCCGTTCACCTACATGACGTCACGCAAATGAGGGCATCCAATTTTGGCTCAGTTCACATAAAAGAGTATGTCACACATCCTTTAAATATAATATAAACTGATTTCTGTTCAAATGGACAGGTAGCATCTTCAGTTTTACAGAAATATATTGTTAGGCTGATGTTTTTAATTTATGGAAAGAAGCCTTAAACAAAATGGAAATTCTGATTCACACTAACGAAATGGAATTGAACAGCTGATAAAACACTGAGGATGAAATCACTCATTCACATATCTAAAATTGGTAAGTGTAATCGAGTCATACCTGCCTGCATTGATCTGTAAAGAGTTAAAATGGACGACACTTCTGCAAGACAACAAAATGTTTCAAGTGAGAAAACAAACATTTTGGCGTAAAACATGTATTAGTTTATTAGTCTTCATTATTATTCTAATTTGTTTAACAATAAATCCTAAGAGCATCAACAGTAGCTTAATGAGCTTTGAATCATGCATTTTAAACCAATATTTTAAATAAAACAAATGCATTTCCACAGAAATGTGCACACAATATAACACTGATTAATATTTAAATATACAGGAGATTTCCAGTCAACATATTGAAGTCAATTGTAGAAACACAGGCTGTAGTTTGTTGTTACAGTTTAATATTTTTGAAATTTAAAATTAACTATGAAATGTAACAGAAATTTACATATAAATAATCAAGCATGACTTTGATTATTCATTGTGGTACACATGAATTCCCAAATGAAATGTGCTGGGCGAAGGAATGTGACATTTTGTATTCCCCCCCTCTCAGACAGTAATGATAATAAATTAGCTGAGAGAGACTATTACGAATCTGCTATACACAATCCAACAATTTACTTACACCTGTTTAGACTCACATTGTGAAATGCTCCTTTTAAACCCAAGTGAAAAAGGTATTTTAGCAGCAGGTAATTTTAATTAAACTCTTGGTTTAAACGTAGATTTGTCACTGTTATATAAAATAGATTCCTTAAAATGTATTGTATTAATTTATTTCATTTTCTACTGCACCTGCTTTGTGTATCACTTTCACACCATCCTGAGCTGATACAGAGGTCAAGCATTATTTTTTTTCCTTCATTCATATCCGGCAGTAACAATATGTACATAAATATGACACTATCATGTTTTGCCTTGTCTGTCGTATTTGCTTGATATGCTGTATGCCATTAATGTGAATTTTCTGCTTTTTTAACGCCTTCTAAAGAAACAAAAAATATGACAAAAAAGGAAGCATCAAGTTTAACCAAAAACACATACAACGGAGGAACTCTAGATAAAAATAAAAAAAATCTAGACCTGAAAATAAAACAATCTATCTAAAGATAAAACAACTCGTTTCCATGCCTTATCCATCCCTGGTACGCACACACACACACACATTCCTTCCTACAAAGATAATTCAGTAAGTCAGAACAAACCCTATTTATGTAGAACACAAAGAGTTTAGTCAAACATCCACACATGCTCACTAAACGCAGCCTACAGCTCTGTGAAAGAAAGAAAAAAGGTCTGATGGCTTTGAGCTGAAGTTTTCAAAACAGATACCGAGTGACGTTTAGTCAAGTGACGACGGATCATGTTTGGTCATGATGCAATCACGATTTTCTTCATCATAAGACAATTCATTTCTGTGAGTAACAAATACGAGCCTATCAGATCAAAAAAGACAAAGATCTCCTGTACTCCACCAACTGCCAATGTACAAAGAGAAAAGACCCTCAAACAGCCCCTCCCAAAACACCAGAACAGTAAAATAATTCTTCAGGACGCCCAACTCAACTCAAACAGGAAGTTGAAAGCAAGTTGCATGAAACCGACGGATCTCATGATATACAGGCCCATTAAGTCTTCCAGAATCATGCATCAGAATTGTAATCATTTTTTTTAAAGCTTTTGAAATATTTCACCTAGAATTTAAATTAATTTACTCACCTTCATGTTGTAACAAACCTGTATGACTTTCTTTGTTCTGTAAAACACAAATGATGACATTAAAAACTGCCTTTTAATGGCTTTTTGGTCCATAAAAAAGTAAAAAATAAAATAAAATAAAGTGTTTTGGCATCCACTGACTTTCATTTTTTGGATAAAAAGAATTCCACAGAAGAAAGCAAGTCGTCCAGGTTTGGAATGATGTATTGATGACAGACTTTAATTTTTCGGGTGAACTAATCCTTTAAATATAGAAACTTTACCAACCGTGCGATCTGTGTGCTCATTGTAGTGGTTGGTGTAGTTGTAATTTGTAGTAGTTAGTGCTAAACCTAAAGCTATTAAACAAACTTAAAAAAAAACATCACTAATAGTAACACAACTGCACAAAATTGCCTAATATCTCTCTGCTCACATCTGATGTTTATAGCAGCAGTCTTCCTCAGACTGTATTTCCCATAAGGCATTGATCTTGGCAGTAATCAGCTGGCATGGGGTTTGTGTCGTTCCTGGTCTTGGATTGGTCCGTTCTCTGGTGTGGGCATGTTGTCAAAGTTCCAGTCCACAGGATTGAGAAGCTGCAGGGTTTTCTTATGAGTCCAAATGGGGTTGAGGAAGAACGTGAGCAGGAAGAGGCCTATGAAGAACAGAAATCTCTGAACCAGAGGGATGTGTGTGTTCATCTCCTCCCAGTGATTCCAACACACCCACCACATGTAGTAGGACAGAACCATCCGGCAGTGGAACATGTGAATCATTATCCACTGGTTTGCTTTCCAGAACAGAGTCCTGGACAAGCCCATCTAAGCAAAGAACAGAAGGAATGTCAGAATATTAATTCAAATGTAGTTTATTCATAATTAGCTTCACAGGGGGAATATCTGAATCACTGAGCTCTAATAATCTCAAAAAATTGTCATAAAATTCTGTCATTATTTACTCACTCTCAAACCTGTATGCCTTTCTTTTTTGTGTAGAAAGTTTCATCAATTTTTGTGCATACAATGAAAATCAGTTGGGTCCAAAATAACTTTTAATCATGATTATACATTTTATTATTATTTTACTAAATTTTTTTTTTTTAAATCCACAGAAAGTCATACAAATTTATAACAACATGAAGGTAAGCAAAATGACTGAATTTTCGTTTTGAGTAAACTATCCCTTTAAGTCACTTAGGGGCCGTAGCATTTAAAAATCCAAGACAAGGCAGTAGAATAACTTAAGCATTGCATTTTTAGAATGCTGTGTTATACCCAAGATGCTCCAAAAGTCGTGAGAAGAGCACAAAGGTCAAACACATCCATCTAGCACAAGAATGGACAACTTCGGTCCTGGGGAGTTTAGCTCCTCCAACCCTGATAAAAACTCACCAGTAGGTGTTCACAGCTGTTCAACACCATTACATCTGTCTAGTAATCCTGAACACATTGATTAGCTTGTTCTGGTGTTTGATAAGGGGACAGAAGTTACCTTGTTTAGCACCAACAACACCTTAAATGGCTAAAACTTATCAGTGAAAATGTTCCTCTTTCTAAGAACCGTGTACAAATAGCAGAACTATAGAAGTGTTCTCAGTCACTGAGCATGATAAATAGTTGAGTAGAGGGGAAAAAAACATGTTTTTCCCCAGACCAAAACAGAAGTGAAACTGCCTAACAGGTGAGAAAGCAGATGCAGTATCATAGGACTGCTCCAGTCTTCAGACAAACAATTTATTTGCTCACAAAAATTTCACAAACTCACAAACTGATTGAGTTTTCAAAAAAAAAAAAAACATTTTCCCTTGACCATTGCATCTCACCTTAAGCAGCATCCAGGAGATGCATGTGAAGGGTGTGCTCATCTCCATCAGCAGGGTTACCATAGGCAAGAAATGACCCAGCCAGTCCCACACAACTGCCCCAACAAACCCTGAAAGGGCAAAGAAGTGGTGCGCAGCTAACGGCAGATCGAAGGACCGGAACACTACGTTGGACCCATGAAGGGCCACATTTTCAAACAAAAAAAAGCCAGTGGCGGACAGCACATTGAACCACGACCAGTCCTCCTGCCCGAGAATCTTATCAGAAAAGACAGCAGAGTCCTCCATGAGCGCACGAAGCCCTGCCACCATGCTTTGGATGCCAAACACAGCCCGTGTCACAGCAAGATCCCAGAAGACCTTGAAGCAAAGATAAAGAGTGTAATGTTAGGAAAATAATCCCAATGGTAGAATATCATATCAACAAAGCCTGAATCTTTTATGAAAAACCACACCATTACATTAACACATTAATGAACACCTTTTCTTTGGCTGACAACGAGCGGTAGGTCCGAAATATTAGTTTAGACAGGATGTGAGAGAGGATGAAGATGAAGGCGTAGAAGATGAAGCTCAGGCTGATGATTTTCAGTCGAATATCAATGGAGGAGTAGTCCATGCTTAAGTTGTGAGCCGGCCCAGCCGGGGACAGTTTTAAGTTATCTGGCTGGGAGGATATTGCTCAGATTTCACAGTCAGTTTCCATGGAACCATTTATTAGTCTAGAACGAGAAAAACAAACATAACATTATAATACAGACACACCCTCATCCAATCCCATTTATCTGCATTAACGTTACTCACTAAGAGAAAATGCTCTGCCCTTTACTGCTGTGCGAAACCAAATCTTGACCTTAAACAGCATGTAAAGGAGTAAAAGCAGCTGGTGGAGACTAAACATCACTCAGATGTTCAGTCTGCTCTCAGCTGTATGGTTTCTAACGTTACAGTTAACGTTAACTTACTAATATTTTCGACGTTACAAGTCTCTGCTTAGTTTGTTGTTTCGAAAAGTGTGTTGTCTTTGTTCTTACCTCTTGTAGACGACATAATTACCAAGAAACTCATTATTTCCTGCGTACGAAAGAGTTAAACTAATAATGTTTTCTTGTGACACGAGCTCGACAATAACACTGCTCACATTCCTTCACCGGCGACTCACATTTGAACGCTCTAGAGACCGACAGACAACATGTGACCCCTTCTGGTCACATGACCATAAACGCTGCTCTGTCGCCGTCTGCTGGCAGGAAAAAAACAGAAATTATGCGATTTTTAGTGATGTATTTTATGCTACCCATAAACATTCAATGATTTTTGTCTTCTTCTAGGAACATTAAATTAATAAAAAGTAACATATGTTTAATTTTGATTTCATTATACTGAAATAAATTTAATCAATTTCCCCAATTTTAAATACAATTACATATATTAGTTAATATGTTCAAATTAAAATTTCTATATATATTTTTTATAAAGTTAAACAATATTATGGTGGAAAGTGTGTAATGCTGTATTGCAAAGATTAAAATCTCCCTTGATGAATGTATTGCTTTGAACTGCGTTTAGAATAGATTTTTATTATTTATTTATTTTTTACTCAGATCAGGGTTTTAATTAGTGATACTTTTTGTTGTGTCAAAACTGTAAATAAGAAAAGTTTAAATCATTGTGTTGATAATGTGTTATGTTAAGGTAATTCAGTTAATTCAAGACAATCCGCATAACTCATTTCCTTCAAAAATTTAATGACTGAATTATTTACAATGTATGATCATAGCAATAATTAAGTCATGAAAAGAAACACAAATAATCCAGATGACCAAAAACAAAAAGTCAAATTCATAACACAAATTAATAACACAATTTAAACATTTCATGAATACATACAAAATAAAATAAACTGATAAGTGTAACAATAAACAACATTCAAAAAAAGGGATTTGGAAAAGCAATGAAGCAGAAAACCCCACATTCAGCATCAGAATGGTGCATGCCACCCAGAGAAACTCAACTCAACCAATAAGGAAGAGCAGAAAAAAAGTTTTGCTTCAACAAAGGTTCAATTATGTATTTATATATATATATATATTATATATATTTATATATAACTATTTATATAATTCTGTACAAATAATGAATATTTGGTATTATATTCACCCTTCATATAGATATGATATACAGTTTAATAAATGAAAATATTCTCAGCTAAACAACTACCTTTTTCACTTGTTATTTTCACTAAGATTTTATAATCTTTTCACATTCTGAGATCCAGGATTAGTCCAGTCCCAAGAAGAACAAACCAAGAACTGGGACATCTCAGTCCGCGCCGGTACCAAAGGCCCGTTGGCTGTTTTTCAAATACTGTGGTTCGGAGGGTAAAACATTTTGAATGAATCATTTCTTTTTGATAAATACTGACATATGATTTATTTCGATGGAAATAAATGAAGCGAATGTACATATGAGTAGCGTAAATGTACATGAGGTTAAACAAGATGACCACCCAGTGCAACCCTGTTGAGGAAAATATGGCCATACAAACAAATCAACATTTGATTATTGACTCCACTGTTTTAAAAGGTGAGAAGTGAGCATTTATTCTTCCGGGCGGTTTATTAAAGGTCAGCGCACCATAACGCTTTCAGACTGTCATGATGACACATGGGGAAGATGGTGTGTGTGTGTAAGGATCTATAAACAGCAGGAGCTGTTCAAACATGTGGCACATAAGCATATTTGGCATATAAACACTGCCTGCATTACTGGCATGTTTGCATATTGATAATTGAGCAGGTTAATCAGAAAGGACAGCTGCCACACTGCAGGACCGGATAATCAACCATAATTAGTATTACTCATGATATCGACAAAAACATGATTTAAAATAATCATATCTCAGAATCCATTCAATTCGCCGTAATGAAAAATTAAATAATCAAGATGAACAAACAATGACCAATAGCAAACTTTAACAAAGTGCTGCAAAATATATTATTCATTGTTAGCTCGTCTTAGTTAATCCATTAACTAATGTCAACAAATGAGACCTTGATTTAAAGAGTAACCCATCAGTTTAGAGTGTATTTCAACAGTCTTGACTAGTTTGTAAGGCCAGGAAAGCGTCAGCAATGACCTTTGGATTTCTGTAAACGCTGAGGGCCACGACTCGCACAACAAAGCCGTAATTTGCCCAGAACTTGTTTCAAATAATGACTCGCAAAATAATCAATCAAAACTTTTGTTGGTGTGAAATGAGAGCTGGTACACTGTATCGTGACTTTAGACACAATTTACAACTGAAACGTTGTGTTTGGGCTCACGTTTCGAGAAAATACTTCCTCTGGCATGAAGTCGTCATTTTCGATTACAAGCCTCTCTTGGATGAAATGCTGTAATTGTGTTTGAACTACGACTTAAAGCAGAAAAGTACAGAGCACAGAGAAATTAAAAGAAAATATTTGCTTCTAAAGGTCATCTCGTGAAGGATATTGAGAATATAAAGCTACAAGGAATTTGTGTAGATGCTATCAAACTAATCTCCTCTAATCTGTGGCCTCTTCGCCTTATATGCCGCCAGGGCAAAAAAAACACATAAAGTGGGGGAAATAGTTTGCCATTTGGAATTAAATAAATGTGACCGTGATTGGTAGACACTCCATTTCTGTAATGATATGTTGTGGATACAAAAAAAAAATTCTTTGGGAAGGGTTTTAAATCTGTCTGCAAGTCGAGGAAAGCGTTTGTGCATTTACAGTACACCATATTAACAGAATCAAAAGTGTTACAGCTGATCTGCTGGATGGTTAAGCAGAAACTAAAATCTCAGGAACAGAAAGTGGGTCTCTTTAGTGATATTTTCTAAATGATTGTATAACAATTCAAAGCAGCACTGAACTTCGGTTTTGATCATCTAATATAATCAACAATCCTGTGTACTGCAGTCACCTGTTCGGACAAATGCCATCAAATAGAATCAAGAACAGTTCTACATTGATTATAGAGTTACATTTAACTTATCATTCTGCACACTCTCACAGATGTGTGGTATTTGGACTGCAGGTAGTCTAATAAAACATCTATCACCATCGCCAAGCCATCAAGACAGTTATGGGGAACACTCGACATCTCCTTCAACCGAGATCATTGATTCTCTGTGGCACAAGACATACAGAAAGGACAAAAATAAGAAAACATGCTTGATAGGGTCAGATGCTTGATAACAGCATATGGAGAGAAAAATGGTTCAGTAAAAATAAATGCAAACTGATGAATGACCATGTGAGGCGTGAAAACATTCAGAGACCTGAAACGATAAATCAATAGTCTCACAGAACCTTGCAATTCAACTGCAACAATATCTTTTAGAACTTCATTTCCCTTGGAAATACATACAAACATACATTTAGAAGAAGAAAGTGCAAAAATGCATTGTTGAATTTAGGGTTTAAGCGATTGCACCCCAAATCCTGTAATTCCTCAAGAATGACATAAACCATAAACATCAAGTATGTAGTGTGACAGCTGTATATTTGATATCAGTAAGTAGGAGAATAATAAAACGGATCTCTAATCTCTCTGACAGTGTAAACCCTCAGGCTGAGATTTAAGTTTACCCATAACAGTGTGACCAACAATGTATTTTAAAAGGCTGTGACTGTGACTGTCCGCTCTGGCCTACGGCTTCAGTCTAAAATGTATGATTGAGGTATTTCAGCACTGGCACTTACATAAATGCTCACAAAAGAGTTCATGAAAAAAATACTATGAACTTCACTGGGAAGAGAGAATGAAAGAAAAAAAGGAATACAAAGAAAGAGAGAGAGAAATTAAACGTAACCATGGAAATATAAAGCTACTAAACTTGAATGGATGGAACCGGATGAACCGAACCTAAAGACTTTTCCTCAGGTTTCCTCATTTAATGAAAATAAATAAACTGTTTAGATTTGAGGCATAAAAATGCCATTTTTTCCCATTTTGAAAGTGCTAAATGGATGTCATAAAGACAAAGGGATCATCAGATTGGAAATCTAAAGTTTTGCTTCATTAAGCAATGTCATTATCACGTGGGTCTACAATTGCGATATGTTGTGCAATATGTTTATTTCGGTGAAGTATGTCTCCCTAAAAAGGAAAAACTTCACATGGATATTGTAGGCAGCTCTGAAACAAGTTACAAAACCCTATTGACAGGTACGAAACCCTTGTTTCTTTTGATTGGCTTGATGAATGTATTGTGATAGTTTGAACTGGCTCTGTTACTGAGAATGATGATGATGGTATTATAAAGGTGTTCCCTGTGACTCTCAGAGCCGTGTTTGGGCCTCCGGTATATAGATCTCGATGCTGTCGGCCCGCTCTGATGCTGAGTTTTGGCGGAATGAAGCCGCGCGTTTGGCCGCCATTAGGCGTCGTCGTGCCTCCAGTCTCTGACGATCAGGGAGATCCAAAGATTTTTCCCTCGTCACACTCTTACGCAATGTCTTCTTTGGTACTGGCGGCGGGAGCTGGAACAACAACAAAAAATATCCAAACACAAGGTATGAATGTACAAATAAATGTGTGTCAGGTAAAATCTGCAGCAGACTAGAGATATACATTTGATTTAATTAATAAATTTTACTCTACTGTTCAAAAGTTTGCACCAAGACTGCAAACTGAAAGATTGTGGGTTTGTTTACCCTTTAAAACAACTGTTTTCTATTTTTTTACATTTAAAAATGTAATCAATTCCTATGATGGCAAAGCTAAATTTTCAGTAGCCATTTCTTAAAACAGTTATACCCCTTAAAGTCATCATTTACTCACCCTGGTGTTGAAAAGAAAGAACATCATACTGCATTTAAGCAACACCAGAGTGAGTAAATGGGAGCTTAACTCTTAAGTTATATTTTTTTGTAACATAATTAATGTAAATATAAAAAAATCTTACTGACTTCAAACTTTTGAACGTCTATATGTTTATTGGTATATATGCCAATAAACATTTTTTATCAATACAATCAGAAGCATGAAATTAGGATTGATGACCATCAAAAGTCTTTTAACCAATCAGCTCTCACCTTCTTCACAGGACTCTCAATAAGCCTCCAATTGTTGGACTTGATCTTCTGCAGCTCATTGAATTTGGAGGTAACATCATCGATGGAGAGCTGCAGTAGGTCCCAGAACCCGGCTAGGTCCTGAGAGGTGGGCCGAGGCATGGCACTGGGGTCCTGCAACAAAAAAATTGACAAAAGTTGACATAGACATATTTGTTCAAATTCATGTTAAAAATAGTTAAAGTGATACTCCACCCAAAAGTGAAAAATCATTTCCTCACCCTGAAGTTGTTGCAAACCTGTATGAGTTTCTTTCTTCTATTGAAGACTAAGGAAGATATTTTAAAGAACGATTGGAACCAAACAGTTGTTTGGCACCATTGACTTCCATTATAGAAAAAAAAAAAAAAAAAAAAATATATATATATATATATATATATATATATATATATATATATATATATATATACACACACACTATGGAAGTCAATGATGCCAAAGTTCCAATCATTCTTCAAAATATCTTCCTTTGTGTTCAGCAGAAGAAAGAAACTCAAACAGGTTCAAAACAACTTGAGGGTGAGTAAATGATATTTGATGAAATTTTCATTTTTGGGTGGGGTATCCGTTAAAATATAACAATAAATAATAATAAACTGAAAAATGCTTTTTCAAATAACTGCATATTGACATTTTTTATAATATAAATTTAATTTAATTAATTCAATTAATTAAAAAAATTAATTAATTTTTAATATATATATTTTTAAATGTATATACAAAAGAATTTGGCAAATACATAAAGAAAACAAATTTTGAAATGGTTTATTAAATGCCATTTAAACATGGCATTTATCAAATTATTATGTATTGTTTTGTGAAATTTTATTTTTAAAATGAATTTAAAAAAATATAACATGGTAATTTAATTATTTACATTTTTATTTAGAAATAAATGCATTGATAATATATTTCTTCATTTGAAATTTGTAACACTTTAGATCACTAGTTGCTTATTAGCATGTATATTACTTGTATATTTTCTGTTTACCATATTCTATATCCCTTAACCCTACCCCATACCTAAACAACCACTACAACTACCTCACTTACCATCAATAATAAGTAGTAGGTTATAGGTTTATTGAGGGAAAACTCCTAGTAAATAGTGAATATGTGTTCCCTTATCTAAAGTGTTATCTTTAAATGGCACAACTAATCTTCCACAGGTTTCACAGCTTTATAAGAAGCTCTTAAACTAATGTGTACAGATTTCAGGGCAGAAAACTGTAAGAGCTTGAAGTAAAGCTGAAGTGTTACCATTTTTATTTTGTGCAATGACTACATTTTTTTTATCATTTGCTGTTATATCATAAATCTGTATGTGGCCTAATCAACCACTGTGAGTGTATGCCACTGAATAGAGCATTTTATTCAGCAGGATTTAGGTTGTTTTCAAAAATATCGCTCTACTTTATATCCCACAGTACTTCATTTATGTTCATTTATGTTCTCTGCACGCTTGGCTCAGACCAGCTGATTTGCTGCTGTGTATCATATCTAATAAATATGACAGCAGAACAAAAGCCAGTCAAGTACACCACAATTACTCCAGCGCAGACGGCCTCCGTGGAAGTGCAGTGGTGCATTGTGGGAAGGGCTGCCATGAGTACAAAGCGCAGCACAATAACATAAATAGAACACAAACTCATGTTGGCATAGGTGCACTGATGTTACTTACTAGGTTCTGCTGGCAAAGCCAATAAAATTGCTGGAATTTCTGGGACATCAAGAGCTGTGCGCTTCCTACAGCACTTCGGATCTTCCCCAGGACTAATACACAAACAGGGAAAGAGAGATAAATATTTAATAATCATGAGAGCTATTGAAAATCTCATGCAGTTAATTAATCGAGTTCATAAAGTGTCTGACTGTACACTCATATACTGGTGAACACACGACCATGCATATGTTCCTGCTAGAAAGCAGAAAATGTGAAATCTGTAAGTATTCATGCATTCATGTACACAACTGCTCAAAAGGTAGGGGTCAGTAAGATTTGATAGATAATACATTTAGATAATACTTTTATGAATAAAATAAAACTGACAGGCATAAGAGACGACATTCAAAATCATTTAAGAAAAACTGCATTGACTACACTTAGTAGTAACTGAAACTGTATTCAAGTTTAAAGGGATACTACACCTTTTTTTGGAAATATGCTCATTTTACAACTCCCCCAGAGTTTAAACAGTTGGGTTTTACTGTTTGCTACTCCATTCAGTCGATTTTCTGATATTTAGAAGAATATCAGTAACCAGACAGTTTCTGGTCCCATTGACTTCGGTCTGAGGGAGTTGTAAAATGAGCCTATTTCCAAAAAAGTATCCCTTTAAGCGCTGTAGGTACACAAGAAAGTTGTTGCTTATGGTGAAATTGTACTTAACACCCAATTAAATGGTCTTTATGGATTTTAAACCAGTTTGTTAGTGTTAGCTGGTCTCGCAGCAGTCTTGGGTACATTTGAGCTAGTCAGCCTGGGAGACCAGTAGGCTGACCAGCCAAACACAAACTGGATTCTGGAAAGTCATGTTAAACCATCTGAAACCAGTAAACCATGCTGGGAACATGACAGATGCAGTGTGTAGTAATTGTGACTGCCAAGAAGCAAGTTCTTTTCAAATTCAGTCAAGTATGTGAATACTCTCATAAACTCCACAACACAAGGGATTCACACTTTCAAACTCATACTCCAATGCATTCTTACACACTGATTTCTGTGCATTGTCTCTCTCAGTGTGTTGTTCAGAGCCTCAGTGCAGCTCTGAGCCCTTTGCCATGGAAACCTGACAGATGTTGACAGAAGTAATTGCTCACATGGCAGCACACTCAGTGTGAGGCTCTAATAACCTGGAGCTCTGCAAACGTTTCATTGTTAAATGTGACACTTCTTTGGATTCATACCTGACACTTTGAAACCTGGAGCCAAACTCCACAAAACAAATATTATAATATAAAGATTTAACGGCTCATGAAATCGGAGCTCTGTTAACTCACTTTCCTCTGACATGTCGTTCTCTTCCGCCTCTCCCTCCAGCTCTTTGCACCACCCCTCCATCTTTTTCGTCTCCGTGTGCAGCAGCTGCATGAACCAGCTCCCGTCCCTCCTGCACGAGGGCGATGCTCTTCCCGAATCCGAAGGTTGGGGCGGCGTCACTGTAACCGCCACAGTGGCGACGGGTTCCCGTGGCGAGGGCTCCAGCCAGGGCTCGGGGCTACGCTGGGGACTCGGAGGCTCCGTGGGGGTCCGGTAGTCCTCACGGTAGCTGAAGAGACCCTGGGTGCGGACGGTCCGTACGGCACCGTACTGCGTAGGGGTGCTGGGCTCGCTGTGACGCTGGAAACCTCCACCAAACTGAAGACCTTTATCCTCCATTAAAGGAAAACCCTCCAACTCCAGATCAGCCTGAACGGCGGCGGTGACACTGTTGGACCGCTTAAATCGGCCCTGTCTGTATGAGAGAGAAAGATCTCAAATGACTCAGAGTTCACACTCAGAGACAAGAACATTTCACACTCAGCTAGTACTTCAGCGAATCGAACCTCACAAACCTTTCACACATAGGGATAAAACAGATGTGCTCTGTATTTACCGTCTCTCATCTTCCACTTGAATCCCAACAGACTGATACTCTCGAGAGCCTTTGCTTTCACACTCAGAATCAGTCGCTGCTTCCACCTACAATGACAAAAAAGACTTTTAACTGATGATTATTGACCATGTTCATGCTAATAATGCTTCATCACAAATTATTTGATTATCATTACTATTGTGACCCATAAACTGCGCAGGATATTTCACATCATAACTTTTTTGATTGTCAACATCAAATTTTTAATTCTGTATTTTCAATTTAGTGTCAGACTTTTGCGTCCCATTGTATAAGCACATGAATGGGGTAGCCACTGATCCTAAAATTGTAAGTTCAGTCAGGAACCAGTGGAACCTGCTCATGCTAAAAAATAACAGCTCAGTGTGATATACCAGGAGTCTATAAAAACTTAGAGATAAAAACTGCACACCCACATAGTTTCAAGTCCAAAAGTAACTCAATAAATAATGCATAATGTGCTATCCAAACATTTCAAAAAGAGTTGGAAAGGCTCATTTTTAAATAATTGTATTCATTATGTAATCTGGCATGGTAAATAAGAACGTTTTAAACATTGATTTAGTGAAAAATTATCTTTCAAGCACAAAGAAAATGCCCCATACCCAGTCAAGAATCACCGAGGAAGGTGGTGGAAACTCAGGACAGAAGGTAATAAACTATGAGAAATGAGTGACTGTTTTGGAGTGAGAGTTGTTATAGTCGAATCCAAACAACTGCAGCACAGACAAAATATTTTAAATAATTGTGTCTCTGTGTGTGTATATAGGCAATATAGTATACCGTATATGTATACGTAAGAGACTAAAGACTTTTAAATTGATACAAAAAAATGTCTATTTCAAATAAATGCTGTTCTTTACAACGTTATATTCATCAAATAATATGACTATCATGTTTTTCACAAAAATATTTCAGAAAAATATTAAGCAGCACAACTGTTTTCGACACTGATAATAAGAGACGTTTCTTGAGCACTAAATCAGCATATTAGAATGATTTCTGAAGGATCATGTGACACTGAAGCCTTGAATGATGCTGATCAAATGCAGCCTTTGGTGAGCAGAAGAAACACTCTTACCAACCCCAAACATTTGAGAAGTAGTATGTATTATTGATTTTATTTTAAATAATTAAGCAGTTATGATCTGTAGGCAGTTATAATACATTCCTGAGATGGTAAATATGTTTAATTAGCTAAAAAGACATTCTAATAACTTGAAAAACTGTAATAACAAACTGAAGGTCAATCTTTGAGGTATGAGATATCTAAAAAAAAATCTTTTGATAGCTAAAAAAAAAGATTTCTGTTGCTTAGAAGTGTATGTCACAACTAAGAACATCAGACCATCTGAAGAAAGTGTGACTCACACACGCATTGGAGAAGGACAGGAAGGGAAGGGTGACCTCACAATCAGAGAGCAAGATGATTCACATCACAGATCAGACAAATCAGCTGTCCCTGATCTAACGGTCTGACCACTGAGCATGTCAAAAATCAGGAAGGCTGAGCACAGGAATTCTGTTTGAGTGAGTCAGACTGTCAGGCATGAAAGAACGAGGGCCAGGGTATGAGTTTTTTTTTTCAGACACAATTCACTCCATAGGGATTACGGCTAGGTGAGCAGTGCTTCCCTCAACTGTTTGATAATGTGTGAGGTAGAGCACACAGTGCTCTCGGTTGCTTCATAGATACAAAACTGTATCTTGGACTCAAGCAGTCTGGAGTGTCACTTCATTCATTGTGTCAAATTTTAACCAATCTCAAAACTGGTGTGGTGAAGGTGCAAAGGGTTGACAGTAACCAGGGACTGTCAGTGGCAAACTAAAAAATGACAAAAAAAAAATCACCATAAAAGCAGTTCATTTCATGTTGTTCCAACAAAATAAATTCAAGCACTTTCAAGGACCTGTATCTATGTGTGTTTACTTTCCAAAAAAATGTTCCAGGGACTTGAATTTTTTCAGATTCACAGACCCGTTGGAACCCTGCCAACTTTGACTGAAATAACCATTCGTTACAACCGAGGTATGCAGCAAAGCATTTGTGAAGCCACAACACGCACAACCTTGAGACAGATAGGCTACAACAGCAGAAGACCCCACTGGGTAACAGCCTGGTCTGAGGAGTCTCGATTTCTGTTGAGACAATCAGATGTTAGAGTCAGAATTTGGCGTAAACAGAATGAGAACATGGATCCATCATGCCTTGTTACTACAGTGCAGGCTGGTGGTGGTGGTGTAACGGTGTGGGGGATGTTTTTCTGGCACACTTTAAGCTCCTGAGTGCCAATTGGGCATCGTTTAAAAGCCACGGCCTACCTGAGCATTGTTTCTGACCATGTCTATCCCTTTATGGCCACCATGTATCCATCCTCTGATGGCTATGGATAATGCACTATGTCACAAAGCTAGAATCATTTCAAATGGGTTTCTTGAACAATGATTCCACTGTACTAAAATGGCCCCCACAGTCACCAGATCTCAACCCAATAGAGCATCTTTGGGATGTGGTGGAAGAGGAGCTTTGTGCCCTGGATGTGCATCCTACAAATCTCCATCAACTGCAAGATGCTATTCTTTTCAATGGGCCAATATTTCTAAAGAATGCTTTCAGCACCTTGTTGAATTAATGCCACGTAGAATTAAGGCAGTTCTGAAGGAGAAAGGGAGTCAAACACAGTATTAGTATGGTGTTCCTAATAATCTTGTGAGTGTACGTTAAGTCTACAAGACTGTAGGGTGTCCCATTTGTAATTTTAGGTTTCAGAAGGGTGCTTTCGAGCAAACCCTTTGCCAATATGCGCCTTCGATACGCACTTTCCAGAGCCTGTGAGCCCCGCAGACTTCGAAAGTGTGGACTCGGAGAAAGATTGCGAGGGCTTAGTGTTCCATTTGGGAGAGGGCCATTGAACAACAGAGACTGGCTCATCTTGTGCAGTGAGTGACAGAGACTTGTGCTGTATATGCAAGGAAAACAGGTAATAATTACAGTCTGGCGGCCAAACATATTTTTAAAAAAAAATAATAATGCTAAATTCTGTTTCATGCTCGGTAATAAATATTTATGGACTCAATTCACCCCCAATTCACCCACAGTTAATTGTGCTCCCTCTACGCATAACCTCTAGAGGGCAGTGTAGACAATGACTGGAGAACAGATGCACCAAAGGGCTGAGAGAGGCAAACCAATTTAACATTATTAGGACATGATCTCAACACAGATATTCACAAGGCAAAGACAGATAACTGCTGGCGAGAGACATCAAGAGAGAAAAGGAGGGAGGAAGAAAGAGATAGAGATGGGGAAATAGGGAGATAAAGGGAAGAAGAGAGAGGGAGAGCCCATTCAGTGAAGCCTGAGTTGAATGTTAATTAATGGATTGCAGTATGATGACTCACAGAAAGCTATTTTTAGCATGACAACACAGACTGGAGGTGTAGGGGTTTGTATACAGTTTAGTTTTTGGACTTTTAAAATAACCTACATTGCTTTGGTTAGGTAAGATTCAGTTTGCATGAGTGCCTGTGGGTTACATTTATCATTAGTCAGCACATTCAAGAATATTTTGCTCACAACAGACAGGCGGGAGCTCAAAACAACAGAGAAGTGGTAAGAAAAGGCAGCTTTCTATTTAGACCAGTTAAAGCTAAAGTCACTGAGAAGAAAAGTGCAAAAACTGCAAAAAAGGAACAAACAAAAAACAATGACTGTTTGCAAACAGGTCAACAAAATGGGGAGCCCTGCCCCCAAAACTCATGCTATTGGTTAAGCCAATATTGCTTTTGTCAGGCTGAGAGAAATGTTGCAAGAACCCCGACTTTTATGAAATTAAACAATGAATGGCTTACCTGTGGTTGTCTGAATATAATGTATATATTATATAAACACTGCATGTATATATATATATATATATATATGGTGGGGCCAAAAAGTATTTAGTCAGCCACTGATTGTGCAAGTTCTCCTACTTAGAATGATGAGAGAGGTCTGTAATTTTCATTTTTTGCCACTCCTTCGATGTGTTTGGGATCATTGTCATGCTGGAAGATTCAGCCACGTTTCATCTTCAAGGCTCTCACTGACGCAAGGAGGCTTTGACTTAAAATCTCACGATACATGGCCCTGTTCATTATTCCCTCAACAAGGATCAGTTTTCCTGTCCCCTTTGCAGAAAAAAAAGCCCAAAAGCATGATGTTTCCTCCCCCATGCTTCACAGTAGTTATAGTGTTCTTGGGGTGCAACTCTGCATTCTTCTTCCTCCAAACACGACAAGTTTTTTACCAAAAAGTTCTATTTTGGTTTATTCTGATCACATGATATTCTCCAAATCCTCTTCTGGATCATCCATATGCTCTCTGGCAAACTTCAGACGGGCCTGGACATGTACTGGCTTAAGCAGGGGGACACGCCTGGCACTGCAGAATTTGAGTCCCTCTCGGTGTAGTGTGTTACTTATGATAGCCTTTGTTACTTTGGTCCCAGCTCTCTGCAACTCATTCCTCAGGTCCCTCCGTGTAGTTCTGGGATTTTTGCTAACCGTTCTCATGATCATTTTGTGATCTATATACATATATATATATATATATATATATATACTCCAGACGTGAGCAGCACAGTGCGACGTGACAAAAGACAATAGAATCCATTATAATCATTGATGTTGTTGTCTACACTGGATGCGACGCAGAGTGACAAATCTCCAACAGTAAATTGATGCCTCATTCTATTTATGACGTACTCCAAGCACTCGCAATACTTCTCATAGGAAGGACAAATGGATTTGAAAGAGTCGCTTTGTCGTGTCCAGTGTAGACAGTTTTACTTTCTTCTGTAGAACACAAAAGAAGATATTTTGAAAATGTCTTTTTATTTTTGTCTATACAATTAAAGTCAATGGAATTCAGTGTTGTTTTGGACTCCATTGACGATCAGTGTACTGACAAAAAAACAGATGAAACATTCTTTAAAATATTTTATTTTGTGTCCCACAGAAAAAAGAACATCAAACAGATTTGGAAAAAATAAAGGAGGACAGAAGAACTATTCTTTTAAGTGGTGATGCAGGATCTTCACACTTCACCTGTATTCCTATTGAAGACCTTGGTGTTTTTAGGTACTCTTCCGCCCTGGACACCAGCACGGCTTTATCACAGGTCATTACTGAGCTGTGGCTGTCTGTGGAGGGGTGTCTCTTTCCTGCCATCGCCATGGCAGCCGCTTCCATGGCAATAGTGACGGCCTTGGCGCTGTCCAGACTGTCAGTGGAGTTATAAAGGGCTCGACCCAAACTCAGACTCAACCCATCAGAACCCCAGAGGCCTGTGGGATGAGCATAAAGAGAATATGGTGTTATTTTGAGCACATATAAAGAGACAGTGAGGTTGTGAATGATGCAATGTTCAGAATTAAAGGAAAAGAAATGTATATGTGAAAAAAAATTCTATCAACATGATTTTAGTATGAAGGAATTAATCGCTTACTAGCCTTTACATTAAATTTTACAATTTCTTTCCTTGGACAACATAAAGGCTAAAAACCTAAAATGATAAGAAAATACAGCTAAAATTTTAATGCAAGTGCTTTTATTAAATGATAAAGCTTCACAGTTTCCCAAAATTAGCTTTTTTGCTTTGTGTATTAATGCCTAACTATAACCAACTATAGCCATGTTTTTTTTTTTTTTTTGTTTTGTTTTTTTAAAGGAAGGGGTGAGTGGAATTGTTTTGTGTGGTGATCAACATTACACCACAAATGCTATCTATTGAGCTTAACTTGTATTTCTATCATGGCAACTCTCAGATATGGATATGGTAATGGTTATGGTAATGTATTTGGTCTTGGCGATATATATCTGCCACGCTGCTGCTGCAGAGCAAGTACTGAGACTTGCTACTGCCAATACTTTCACAGACATGCTGCTGTGTAAACATGTAAGACATGCAGTAGCCGCACATGTAACAAACATGAAACAACCACCGCAGCAGACCTATACAGGTGGAGCTGGGGAAGGTGGAGGATTTTCTGAAAGCACGCTGCCGACTTCTAACAGCAAACACTACCAGCATTTTTAATGTTGAGCCGCAGCTCATTGGCCGCTGATGCAACAGTAACCAATCAGCTGCGCTATGAAGAAAACGATGTGATCCCTACTAAATTATTTAAGGACCTATCAGCCTGCACCATCTAGAGTTTCATGCCAGGTTGGTATTAAATCTGGACGTTCCCTCATTGATTGCATAGTCAGAAGTATGGTAAACGCATGTATAATTTAGTTGTTATAATTATTGTAAACTAAAACTCAAACTATTAAAGGGCCCTATTTTAATGA
This sequence comes from Cyprinella venusta, assembly GCA_038021265.1. Taxonomy (NCBI): domain Eukaryota; kingdom Metazoa; phylum Chordata; class Actinopteri; order Cypriniformes; family Leuciscidae; genus Cyprinella; species Cyprinella venusta. The sequence continues at coordinate 13,087,544 of CM075875.1, forward strand.
TCAGAAACGCAAGTATCAAGCGCAAAGCCCAAGAAACTTTGTGGCCGGGTCTTGGGCGCTGTTGCTATTTTAACGGGGACAAATGACTCGTGCGCCCGACGCAAGTTTAAAAGGGGTTGGTCTGAAATAGCTTCATTATTCATAGGTGTGGTTTGGGCGTAACGTGAAATAAACCAATCATAGCATCATCCAACCCTTTAAGAGCAGGTGTGCATGTTGCATGGCAGATTGTTATTATTATGGCGAATTTACCAGGCTCAAAGCATTAATAAATAGAAAAATTAAATAAATAAATAGAATAGATAAACATTAAATAATAGATAAACATTAAATAAATAGAAAAAATATAGAACCACACAACAAAATTCCTAAAAATTAAAATGAAAGCTGATAATAAAAAAAAAATTAAATTAAAAGCTAATAAATAATACTACAATAGCAGTGTCCACCTCTGGCCAGCTGTCCCTCGTGGTAGGCATCCTGCGTGGACTCTGTGCTGCTCTGCGCTGTGATGGAGATGAGGGGTTTCGAGGTGGAACGAGGGGGCACGGGTGGAGGGGTCCTCTTATAGGTGGGTGTACTGGGTGTATAGGTGACCTCTGTTAGAGGGAGAGGTTTAAAGTCAAATATCTCAACATGATGGTACCAAATATTCAAGATTGGAGGTGGACCAAATGTAGACCTTTAAGAGACGGCCAAGACCATATTAATCTGCTACTACTCTGAGTATTGAACACATTGTAGTACAAAACCTTTAGCGCTTATAAGAAAATGTGTCATAAATAAAATGAGCTGACTTAATTATAGCAGGTTATACACAACTGTAATAAAAATTCCCTCTTCATTAATAAAGGAGAAAAACATGAGAAGTGGCACTCTGATTACTCTTGTGAACAGACTGTGAACCCAGCCATGCGTTTTGATGTGCAAAAGGTTATCCACAAATCTTTTTGTGCTCTAATCCACACAGCTGGACCGGGCAGATAAATGGATCTTTGATTTGGATGTGTCCTCTAATTAAAGTTTAGTGTTTCGAGGAGAGAATCAAATATGAAAGTTTGGGGTCAGTATGTTTTTGTTTTCCCCCTTTTTTTGAAAGAAAGTAATGAGAAGTCATTCAAAAGTGACAGAAAAGACATTTAAAATGTATTTATCAAAGAATCCTAAACAAAATGTATGAAACCCTGCTAAACCACCTCTCATCAAATCAGCTAGCTTTAAAAACTCACAGAAAGGTCATGTGAACAACTGAATCAGAAAGACTGCTTGAATTAAAAAGAGAGATAAGGAGAGATTAAAAGAGAAAGATTGACATAACAAAGAGGTAGTGGGAGAGAGAGAGAGAGAGAGAGAGAGAGAGAGAGAGAGAGAGAGAGAGAGAGTTTGAAGGGCTGAGAATGAATGAGAGAGGAAGAGAAGGAGTGAGTGGAGTGATTCAGCACTGGTACAAAAATAGATGTTACAGCCAAACAAATAACGCAACAGGGACTCATAACTCTCTCTGTGCCGCCTGTTTTATCAAATGAGCTAAGAGTGATGACACCGTGCTTTCATTATTAGGAAGAGAGAGGAAGGGGGGACGGGGGAAATAAGAGAGAACGAGTTTGTGAGAGTGCTTTACACTGGCTAACCTATAATTACAAGGTTGCAAAAGAACAAAAGTTAGTGACCCTCATCTTGGTTTAAGTTCGATGCACTCACAAAAGATAGATAGCTGCAAATGATGAAATTTAGGCAAGGGAGTCCTGACCAATCACAATTCTGTATGCGAATGCCACAGTGACATCACTGTCAGTTAGAATATGGACAGTTAGTTAGAATCATGTGTTTTGCAGCACAATTCTAGGTGAAAAACTATATTACCCATGATTCTGTAAGAAAATTGACCAGAAATTTTCTACCAATCACAGAACTGAGACAAACAAATCTTGGCAAAATAATTCTTCATGGAAGTGTGTGGGAACAATCCCAAGTAATATTTTGAGTAATTATTTTAGCACCGAGAATGGCATATTCTATCTTTATGCTTCTAAACTACTAAAATATTTGTATAAATATTTATGGTTTCTTTACATAATCAACATCTTTATATCAAATGTTTTTATATTTATCCAAGGTTTTTACTTTGATTATATAATTCATAATGCTTCATGGGATTATAAGTCTTTCCCTCATTAAAGATGCATTTTTTTTTTGTTATTTAATTTTTGCATTACGTTTGTAATGCTGTGATGACATACAGTTTTTAATTATTTTGATGCAGGTACTTGAACATGAACCCTATTTGAAGGATGAATATGCTGATATCAAGCTTTATTGTAAAGATGAGTGGTGTCTTTACCTGGTGGCTGTTGGGAAGGACGGTCCACGCTGCCTGAAGAAGGGAGATGGAACTGAATTCCTATAAGCAAACATACACATAAACCTTTTGAAGCCAAACCACACTCACACACAGACATAAGACACAAAAATACAGTACATACAAACATACATACACAATTTTGAGCTCAGTACATTCATCAAAACTGAATTTTGCATCCTGGGATTTGTAGTTTACAGCTAATAAAAATGAATAACAAAACACCTGATGAAAAGTGATCATCTTTTGAATAATAATAACAATAAAATCTTCCACTGTGTATTTAAGAGACCATATACATCAGACTCAAAACCACTAAAAAATAAAATAAAAATAATCATTTCAACCAAAACATCTGTGTTTTAGTCAGAAATTAAAGCATAATGTTGAAACTGAATGCTGGAACCTGTTGATGTTCTGATGTAAAAGTTCTTGTTTTATTATATAATTAAATGAATAACATTCACTTAGTTACAGATTATCATGATGGTAGACATTTAAGTTGATCTCAGAAAAACCAACAATCAGCTGACAGAGGTGAAGATACAGAGAGATAAAGAGGCTTGTTTTCACATGGTTTTTCTGGCTTCAAGATCTCTGTGGTTAATATTCGAAACCTTAAAGTCCAGATGGTTTCATTCTGAAGCCATTAAGAAAGAGAAAAAAAATCACAGTGGCACAACAATATTGAGGCTGGGTGGTTAAAAGCCCACATTCATGAGCCAGACAAGGCACACAATGCACAAGCAGCCAATGAAATGTGCAGTACAGGGAACCCCCTCCCCCCCAAAGAAACACTGCTTTTACTACACTTAAATAACTCATAAGGCTCTGCCAGGTATTTTCAACCCACTGAAAAGACTTGCAATGACTTAATATAGTGGGGATGGGACCAATGAGCATCTTAATGTGTTTATTCGTTTTGCTACAGTCAGTTTTGTCCTGCACTTTAAGCACCTGTGGGTCTGTTCTAGATATGTATGTAAAACCCACTTTTATTACTTAAGAAATAGCTCTCCAGCACAGCAGAGGGCAATGTGTGGACAATGCTTAAAATAAGGCCTGAGAGCTTCGGTATGAATAAAGGAAGACCTGTTAACAATGGCTAAATCCCAATACGCATGCTAATTGTACGATATAGTATATGAAGATTAGTGTTCACCGAATCACAAAATTGCACACTATTTCTAGTGATTGTTCAAAATATGCATCTGTCTGTGCTTTGTAACTTAATATTTCCCACAACCTCTAAGGGATATGTGGTCGCCGTTTGTAATGACTCTTCGATGCTGTATTAAGACCATTTTATGACTATATTGTATACTGTACATAGTAGTGGTGTGCGAACTGGGAATTAGCCGAGATTTCCATCCTAACATTGAATATTTACAGATTAAGGATATGTTGCCAGATTCAATTTGTAGGGAAACACATTTAAAGTCTTTGTAATCTTTTAAAACCACCCAATATTTGCCCTGGTCTCAAAACTCACTATTAATGTCTGTCATTTGGCTGGCTGACTAAGAAAAAAGCAGAAAGCCCTGAAAGTCCAGGATTTAAATAAATAAAATAAACAAGCAAATAAATAAATCTAAACATAATTAGATGCATTAGCTACAACCACTTGATTAAAAAATACTTTCACTACTACTAATAATGTAAAACTGCTATCTCAACTACATTAACTACTTCAAGAACTACTTCAGTTTTAGCATGACTCGGTCATACTAATTAGATGTAAACTGTTGCTAATAATCAGAATGCTAATAATTTATCACTGTATCCGGTTTCACAATTTCCTCTGATTGTCAGATACAAGGTCATTGCATTACATTTGTCGATACAAACCAAATCTTAATTGTTAGAGATTGCCAGAGTATTTTCTTTAGTACCCTGATATTCCCTTGCATACATGTACATAATATTCTTAATAATACAAACAGACTGCTGATTTGACATTAATAGCTTCAGTCACCATATCGGCACAAATAAACTGGCCTCTTATCTTAAAGATGGGGAGCTCTCATAGCAGCTAATTAGAGCTGCGTGTGTAATGTTATTCATATTTGCAGGAAAGATCACTGGATACAATAGGCTGTACATTTAAAATAATACACGGAATCACTGGGGAATATATTATATGTGGAAATAATAAGGATGCACAGTATTTTGTATCTCATTTATAATAATATCTGTGGATTTGCAAGATTAGCATCGATTTGTAAGAAGTGTGCATGATTAATTTTGTTTAAAAGGTTACAACTAACTGTACAAGAATACCAGTCATCTCAAAAAGTGTGTTTATACCACGGGTCTTCATTCCTTACCCATTTGCAATTTTGTGGTCTGCAGAGCTATATCCCTTTTAATAATAAACTTTAAAACAAATTCACATGCTCAGTGTATGTTCATGTAATCCCAGATGATTAACAGAGCTTCAAACTTCGGTAACCAAATTCCTTAAATATAATTATTAACCATTTAATATTAATATCTGATATATTTCCACATATGAATATGCCCAGAAAGAGAATCCAAAAATATCACATTCAACATGTCCTATTTCCCACCAGATCTCAGTAAGATTTGAGCAAAAAAAAAAAAAAAAAAAAAAAAGAGAGAGAGAGAAAAGAGACAGCAGGTACTTCACAGATTTCCGTAACATAGACGTTGTCTCTTTGAAAATTTCACAGTACTAATCTGTCCTCCACTTTAACAGTGAGACTTTGGCTCTGAAGACACTGAGTAAAATGGAATAAAGTAAGCCATCATTCATACCAGAGAAACAACCACTACATTACATTCAGAGAAAAAAAAGATGAATAAAATCCTTAAAATGTATCCAAGCGATATGCAGTTGTATCAGGTCTTTGGTCGACATCCACTTCATACTCTGTTTTGTTCCATCTGAGAAAGTATTCTTCCAACCCCCCATCCTCTCAGAGCATGACCAAGGACCAAATTTCTGGTTTAACCGGGACCATTTCAAACAGAGATTTATTTTACAGTTTACTCTGTATTTCTAAAGTTCATTGGGGAGAGAGTGTCTTGACTGGAAGTCTTCGTTCTCTTCCAAAAAACAATCACAGTATTTACTAAATTCACTTCAGTCTCACTCTGTAAAGCCAGAGAGTGTCCCTGGAGAGGAGTGAAGTTCATGGTGACTCACCAGTTTTGCAGTGTAAATAGGTGCTGAATATCTGGAGTACTTTAATGCAGTCCCATTGCTGTCATCAGACATCTTTTAGCTACAACCCCTCTCATGACTTCATCCATGCCTTACAATGTCTTATCCCTTCTACTTTCCCCCTTTAACACTCTCTACTTCGCATTCTCTCTTATATAATCACACACATTGGGGAGACAGACCTGTAAACATCTTGCTACATAACCGAACAGTCTTGCAATCTGTCTATAAATATTATATATGATTTTCTATTGCACACCCCATGTAGCTTCATGCACTTTTTGGTGAGCTCAGAGTGACAGTGACATATAAGACATCACTGAATTGTTTGAGTATTTCTTGTGGTAAATTTCCATACTGGCACTCCGTGACATTGGCTGCCGTCCACGTGCTTTCCGCTGCCATCGAATCCACAGGAAATCCCTACCGGATAGTGAATGAGAAGGGCTGCTTATGGCTGCTGTTCCCTTTGGTGACCCATTATCGCTTGTTTCGCTCTTAGATACGTCTAAAGCTGACTGGATCTCCAAAAGGGATAAATTGAAGGGGTGCACAGTCGCTGGGTCTATGGTAGCATATCCAGGTGGATTCAGCTCCTGTGACGTAGGTTCATCCATGCTAGTGACTTCAGGATCAAACGTATCTGACTCAACTGAGCACAGAACGGCAGAGTAGAGAGTCTCAGACTCCAGGTGAGCTGATTCCACAGTGTCTGGGAAATTTATCATTGGGCAAAGAGAATCTACATTCTGGCCATCTTCTTCTTCAGAGTAGGACTCTGGGACGTTAATGGCACTACCTTCTTCAGCATAGACCATGAATGTTTCCTTTTTGGACCACAAAACAAGAGCCTGAGTGTCTGGTTCATGTGCGGCTGGCTTTTGACAAGAAGGAAAATTAGGTTCAGGACTTTCTGGGTTTGATATGTCAGACTCTGTTCGGGATTCGGGCTCTGGGGTGGCAGGTTGGAGATAAATGGTGTCCAGTAGTTCTGGAAAGGGTGGTTCTTGTTCTGCAGACTCACAGGAATATTCATACACAGTTTCTGGGGTTGGAGGATTTGGTAAAGCCAGATCTACAGGACCTGGGCTTTGAGAACCAGAAACATTGAGCTCCAGAGATTCTAAACTTGGCCATTTTAAGTCATGCAGATTCATAGAATCTGGGGTCATTGGACTCAGGACAACAGAGTCCAATTCGAGTGATGTGAAGTCCATACTTTCTTCGTCTGTATGACTCAATGACACTGGTTGCATGGATTCTAGAACTGACTGTTCCTGTGTAGATGTGCTACCAAGGTCCATTGTATATGGACCAGGTTGTTCCGGAGATTGTAGAGAGGGCCGATCAAGAGAAGATTCTTGGGGTGGAGAGCCAGTATCATCCGGATCCAGTTTAGGCCACTGCAAATTGGCCAGGTTCACTAGTTCTACATTTGTGAAGTCTAAAACAATGGATTCCACATGCTCAGGAGTTGATGACTTCGTAAAGCAATATGGTTCTACCTCTGGCACTGGTTCTGGGGGATCTGGAGGAGTCATTGAGTCCGAATCTAGATCAGGCCAAGAAAGTGACGCCACATCAATAGGATCTGGAGGGGTAAGATTAGCAAAAGTAGGATCATCAAACTCTGCTAATTCAGAGTTGGGGTCAGTTTGAAAAAATGGTGAAGAGGCCGAGATGTGCAGGACATTTTTATCTGCAGGTTCTGAGGGAGACATGGAAAACACATTGGGATCAACTGGTGAGGGGCAGTTAACTGCTGCGTCTGCTGTGTTCTGTCGCACCAGCGTCTTGCTTCCTGCCTGGGTGCTGACAGACACCTGAGGAGCAGCTGTCTGAGTTTCCCTTACCCAGCTCGGTGACCAGGTGCTGTAATGTTTCGTAAAGGTGGAAAAGTTCACGTTAAAGGCTCTGAGCTCTGTGCACAGATCCTTTCTGAGATCGGCTAACTCCTTACGCATGGCTGACACGTCATCCCTCCACTGCTGGCTGATGGCCAGGGCTAGATCTGCTGTCTCCTGGACACTTGACTGAACAGGGCGCGGCCTGAGTGGCGCGCTCGTTTTCAGTGGGGGTAACGAGGGAGACGTGGTGGGTGAGCTATTACCATAACGGGTCCTGGATTCATCTCCTCTCCCACGGAGGCCCGTGTCCCCACAGGCCATGGAGGTTAAGTCTGGCCCCTCGCTGAGTAAATTGTCCTCATTAAGCAAACCCGTGCCCTCCAGCACATCATTTCCCTCTGGAAGAAAAATATAAAAATGCCAGTGTATATAATGTGCCCAGTGGTGAGATCAGCTGGGGAATTGTGCAGTTTGCAGGCTCCATTTAGAGTTCAACCAAACATGTGTGAGCCAAAATCAGTTGCAGGCCAGATCAGGGTTAAATCTTTTTTGTGTGAATGACGTTATCACACAGGTCAGATAAAAATGTTAACAGTCGTTTGCAGGGATATGGGAATTCGTTATTTATTAGAAAAAGAGAAGTATGTACACACTTTGTAAAATTGTACAAATTGCTTTGAGGTTTGCTCAGTATGCAACAAACGCAATCTCAACTCCCTGTTTTTAGGTGGCGGGAGCAAGTTATTGTGAGTTATTGTCATCACGCTAGCAAACAGATCCCATTTTGACTCACAGCTCTGTTATTACTCTGCCTTCTCACTCCATACTTTATTTGCATATTCATCTCTCAAAGCACAAAACAGAGAACTGAAGCCTGAGGACACCTGCAGGGGATAATAACAACGGCATCTCATAGAGCATTACCAGGTCCCTCTGACAGAGCAGGTCTGTGCTTTGTGCCTTGAAAGGAGGCAATTGCGAGCAAAAGCTTTCCTTTTCTTTTTTTGTGTGTGTGTGTCTCAACAAAGCAGGTATGAACCCTATTGAACATGAGAGGTCCACTGACCAGGTCTTTACTGGGGGAATCATCGTCTTCAACCGGTACCTCGACACACAAACAGCCAAATTCAAACAAAAAATGAGCTCTTTGCTTTAGCAATAGTTTAACACATGCAATTTTTGTGATCAGTGATTGTATTCTTTGAAATATTCCTTGCCCAGTCACTGTTGCAAAATGAGACTTACTATAATCAAATTAAGCTCAAAATCAATTGTTTTTAAAGAGATTCCCTTTGTGAGAAAGCCAATATTGCTCGTTATACTGCAAGCATATTTCAGTGAGAAGGCAGTGCAAAAAAATCTAGAGCATATTTACTGTATATTTTCTGTCAAAATGTTTTGGCCTTAATTCACAATAACACTTAATTATATTTATTTAGGAGGCTTGTTTCACCACTGACCCTTAAACCGCCTGAAACTCAAACGCTCAAGCACGGCTTCAGTTGCGGACCCTGTGGGAGAGAGAACTCAAAACTGATACGTTTAAAACCAGCTTCCACAGCCGGAAGAAAAAGTGAGAGGGAGAGAGAGAGAGGTAGAGACTAGGAGATGTGAGAGAGTGAGAAACAGAAAGCCCACAGAGTGACAATCATCCGACTGAGAAACATTTTGGGATCGCAATACACACCACCTCGTGTCTCCATCATTGCTTTTCACCCCCTCCCTGTCTGTTAGCCAAGAGTCAACTGAGGCAGAAAATAGGACAAGGTAGAGATCCAAATTGAAAATCTTGAGAGACAAAACACACAGTGGAAGAATAAAAAAGGTCATATCTTAATTTGGACACAATATTACAAAAAGAAAAAAAAAAAAGAATTGGATGTTTCACTTTTCACCATTTTATTTTTTTGCCACAATATTTGGGGATTGAATTCAATAGGGTTCATATTCTTATGCTCTGAGGCACACCAGCACTTACCTCTGGGTTTTGCAGCCTTACACAAAACAATCACTCTGCAGTAAGCAGTTCACATGCATGCATGCCATGCTACATGTAAAACGACGCATTCATTCAGAAATAATCATTTGAACTCCATACTCTTCAATGCTTTCATAGGGTTCAGCATTTACGCGTCATGCAAATTTTAAATTCATGAAATTCATGGCATTATTTAATCACTGAGCTAAGCGCTCTTGTTTTCGAACTGACATTTTCTTAATTAAATTGCCTAATCATCATTTTGAAGGTTACAGTTGTATTACCAGAAACTGTATTCATTAATACTGATTCAGGTATGCCTATGTAAAAACTGTAAAATCAGACTATGTAAAATCAAGGTACTCATCAGTTGGCCACTTTAATAGGACATGTGAGTCAAATTGTAAATAGTACATAGTTATAGTTATAGTATTCACAGCTTTTTAACTATTTTTGTCTTGTTAAAGGCAAACCTAAGTCACTGAATACAGTAAGTTAGTTATCTGGAATACTGCTAACGCCACAACTCCTGCTTTGAGACGAACACAAGCCGAGACCAGACAAAGGTGTGCATGGTTATCCACAAGGAAAGCCCACTTACCTGTGGTGGACCTGATGGTGGAGGTTACAGTTGATGATGTCATGGAGGGTACACAGTCATCGTCCTGTGAGAATCCAGCCTGGATGGCTCGCAGGTAACTGTGGCTGCGTGTCCTGAAACAGCCCGGCAAGTCCAAAGCATCCATTGCCTGAGACTCCACCTCACTGAACACGGATTCACACACTGACTCAAACTGTCCATTAACCTCGGTCTCGCTCACCTGCAGAAACAGAAAAACCGAGTCAATATATCTCAGCATGTTTCTTCGAACCATTCCTCATCTGGATGCTTTCTTCCATTTCATGGCTTTATTTGCAGTTAGGCCTATGTTTATCCCTCAGTCTCAGTGTTCAGTCTAATCTTATCTACACAGGACTGTACAGTACGTGAGATAAAAATTGTGATATTGTCACGGCGGAATCTCTGCAGATCAAACATGAAGCCTTCCCGCAGATGACGGAGGAAATTAAATGCTTTCTTTAAATCCTTCCCATTCCTGAGCAATAACTGGTTATTCGACTTGAAAAATCTGAGATGAGCATCTTTGTGATAAACCGATATATCTAGTCAAGCTGAACTTGCCTGATAGGATTCTTACTAGCCATCAGATTCCCATTTAGCAATCTCTAAAATCCAAGATTGCCATCAAGTTCCATTGAAAGGGAATTATCCTCTAATGACCACAGCAAGTCACTGATGGTGCTTGGAAATCCAGAGCGAGTGAGCATGTGTGCAAAATGCGGGTCCGAAGAAATAAAAACCATGCCGTAAGACCTCAAGACAAATCAATACAACCCACATTACTTCACTTTCAGAGAGATTTAGATGTAAGAGGCTGATAAATCTGGCTATTTAGAAACAGACAAACACAATAACACTATATTGTATATAAATGGGAAAATGGGGCCTAAATCCTCAGTAAGTGTTGTGCTTTTCTGCACCGTTGGCGAGTGTGAAAAACCCTAGATTACTTTAAGCTTTGTGAAGCCGAGCAGATGTGACTCTCACCTGGCTGACTTGGCTGACGCAACTGGCCTGGCTCAGGGTGCTGACCGCTCTCATGTAGCTCTGGTTCCTGGAGCGGAACTTTGGCGAGTTGTAGTTGGGAGACGGTTCCAGTGTGATGCTGGGATGGATTTCCCTAGAGGTCTGAAGATGGTAGCTTTGACTATGCAGTAGACAAGACATGCAGCGAAGATGGCAATGAAAGGAAGAGAAGGTAATAAAAAAAGAAAGTGAATTATATACTCTATCTATCTATCTATCTATCTATCTATCTATCTATCTATCTATCTATCTATCTATCTATCTATCTATCTATCTATCTATCTATCTATCTATCTATCTATCTATCTATCTATCATCTATCTATCTATCTATCTATCTATCTATCTATCTATCTAGCTAATAACAACTAAGGATTACTGCATTAAGGATCATGTAACAACTCGTTCATTACTTATCTATGCCCTTTGAAGCCATCCTCTCTTTCTGAGTCAATGCAACTTAAAAATGGCATTTCGATTGGCTGTGCTGAAGCATCCAATCAATGCAGGACAATTAAGCACAATGCAAATTAGAGGCTACTTAATGAGGCACTGTGCCTGTGCACTCAATACTATCTAGAAAAAACCACATCACATGACTCCCCAAAAGAGAAAGACAGAGGAAAGGAAAAAAGAGTAATGCTATTTCATAAAGGTTCAATTTTATAAAGATTTATACAATTATTTTTTGAGTTGTCTTTACTGAATAACTTACAGTATAATGACTTTTATTTTTCTAAGCATGCTTCAAAGTCTACACTACCTTTGCAAGTTTTGAACAGCTAAGTGTGTTGCTCATATTCACCTTAAATCTGCGGTGATATTGGTGAGGTATTTGACCATGTCCCGGCTTGACTTGTCAAAACGGTATGAGCTGTGAACAGAGGTGAAAGAGTTGATTTTTGTAGAAAATCTAAAAGGTGAAAGTAACAGTTAACAAAAAAGTTTCAAACTCTAGTTGTGTTTGTCTGAGTTTGGGATTAGTTAAATAATCTTTCTGCACAATTCACACTGCAGCGATTCCTCCCTAGAAATATAATAACACTTTCTCTCAACTCCAATCTCCTGAGATCTGTAGAAATGTGCAAACAAACTCAATCCTGAACCCTCGGTGTAGATCGTGGTGACATTTCTGCTGTGAGATTCTGCTGGGAAAGTAAGAAACAGACCACACAAGCACAGCTCGAATGATTACCATTCAGCTATTGTTTAGTTCCTGGAGAAACAATAGACAAAACCAAGGCTCTTTCGAATCTGAGATCTTAGTTAGAAAAAAGATGGTTGGAGTGTTTGCTGATGAAGTTACAGAGTGTGAAGAGACTCTTCACGGACGCAGGGATGGATTTGATGCTGCTGTTGGTGATGCTTGAGCTCTGAGCTCTAAAAATCAATAGAATCGATGTGTCTCCCTTGGTTTGCACGGTGTGCGTCCTTCTCTGCTGCTGCGGGGGACATTTCTAAGGCTCTGCCTCGTGCTGTAACTACAACACATTCTGAACCTCCACAGTTAAACTGCAGAGGGCAGATGTTCAGCATGTGTAAGCTCATCTCTGCAGAGAGTTTCATTAGAGCGGTGTCACGCATTTAGTTATTTTGAATCTTTTTTTAAAAAAACAAAAGGATTATTTTATGCATTCATTTGCAAACACAATTAACTTTTTTCAATGCTCCCAGCAGGTTGTTAAAAATCTAAGCATATTACAAATATACTGGGAGATTGCAAAGGACTCTAAAATCACTCATTTCGTGGTGCCATTCGACACCACTGCACTTTACAGTGCCGAATTGAACTGATGATCTTAACACTGATTGGTGATGAGCTCCTCAGAATGTCAGTGTATCTATTCATTTTGCTGACCTTCTGCTAGCTGTGTGTCGTCAGCACCCTCTTACAGTCTCTCTATATTCTGAGGGGATTTCCAACAGCGGGTCTCTGCCACGCAGAAATAAATGATGCTGTTTTGAGTGATCAGCTTGCATGCACACTAAAAGCTTAGCATGCTTTGATATGTTGTCACTGCATCATGACACCCCCTGCCCTTCTAAATCTGCACTGTTCCATCAGAAAATATTGCTGTTCTTTCCTTAGTGGAAAATGTAGCATTTGATCTGTTCCAAAACATAGTGAGCCAACCTCCAGCATTTTACTGTAAGGTTGTTCTAAAAGGATTGGCCAAAGATATTGCCATTTTATACCTTTTAAAAAGGAACAACAAAAACTAATTGTAAATACAATTTTTATAATTAAAAACATTATGAAAAGAAAGTTAAATCAATGGGCAAAGCTCCAAAAATACAGAATTATATTGACAGACTGTATATTTGTGGAGCCGTGGTGTGCCCACTTGATTTTTTTTATTTTTGGCTGAGCACTCACTTTAAGCAATCTGCCAGTGATGTGTGTGCCTGTCACAATTCCTGTCTTGTGTTTTGTTATTTCCTGTTCTGTGTCATGTTTTGTAGTCCTTTGTAGTTTTTCTTGTTTATTATTCTCTCCGGGTGTTTCTAATTAGCCCCGCCCCCTTGTTATCCTATTTAGCTTGTTTGTCTGTGTATTATGAATACTTTGAGTAGAGCTATCACTGGATTCAGCGTTTTTCAGCTTTCGGACGCAGACATTCACCGTATCACTATCAGTAATATCAGTAATCTTCAGCGTATCAGTATGTACAGTGCGTATCAGTACTATCTACAATGAGTAAGGGCAATTAGAAATGCTTAAGCATGCATCACACAAGATGGAAGATCAACGAGAGCATATTTAGGCAGATTGCTGGCCTACAACATCATCCTCCACATGTTGTTCGGAGCTGATCAGATGGCCTGTTGAATCTTAAGCTTGTCTTCTCAAGTCTGATTTTCACAACAGAAAGCAACAGTGGGTGACTCATTTCCTCTAGATTCAATAGCTCAGTTTAGATACACAAAAAGTGCCAGAACACGGCAGAACATTTCATTTGTTTGTACAGAATCATGTCTTGAGTAACTGCCGAGACGTGGGCCAAAGGATCTCCAAAGGAATGAGCGTTACATGCTAGCTCTGACAAAATAAAGACAGATTAAACTAATCTTGACATTTGAAAACCTAAAATGACTTATTGGAAGTGCAAAATAACAATTTAATAGAAAAAAAGAAAAAGAAAAAAAACTAAATAGCTATTAATTAAAGGTACACTATGTAACTTTTTTTGTTTAAAATTAACTAAATTTAAAGAATGAGTCAATACATCAAGTACTGTCTACTTCTTTCAAAATGTGATTTTGTATTACTGTATGTTGATTCACTATGACTGGTAGTGAATATACAGTATATCTTATATTTTAGACCTCCAGAATGGTTTTAGCAGGAAATTGTATACGAACGTAACTGCATACATACAGTATGTATACTTAGGTAGACATAGGTTATCACAACGAACGAGAAAGATTCATTTGAAGCATGCTAAATTTCTAACCTCCGGTGAATCACCCGTTTTTTTAAAAAAAGAGGAGGAGAGTCTGCTGGCAAAAAGAGAATGTGACAGAGCTTGTAATAAAATGAGAATCAACATTGGCATTGGATTTTCATAGATGGCAAAAACTGAGGGATTTGAAATGTTGTAAAAGCGACACAGATGCCTTTTTTATTACTCAACAAAGTATAAGTAAGGTATTTTATGAATAGATAAATGGGCATATGTAGCTCATTTGTAGCTATTTCATTATGAAAACCTACGGGTGACGTCATGGAGACTACGTCCATATTTTTTGGTGGCAAAATATTGGTCTATGGTTGCATATCAGTATTTATGAAGTGTTAGACCTACAGTATATCAGAACATTACAAGGCTACATTACTAACTTGATCATATTTCAATATGTCTGTCTTTACAACCGCACATAATACAAAATACACAAATAAACTGAATTTTTAAAATACTTTCTTGATGGAAATAAAATATGAACTTCTACATGATATTTGTGATACAACTGACCCATATAAGAGAAATTTAGGTCACAGTGAACTCACACTAAACCAAACAGAATGAGAGTTTATCACAATGATGTCACAGTGGTCTCATATGGTGAGTACACAGCATGAGTGCACTGTGAACTCACATTGTGACCACAGTATGAGTGTATCCTGTAAGTTCACAGTTTGAGCACATAGTGAGTGCGCTGTGAGGTTATCCTTTTCACTCGCTGTGTGACCTCACATTGTGATCACATCAGTATCCTGGGAGCTCATGGTGAGATCACTGTGAGATCAAATGGTCGACTGGGTTTGCTTTCCGCTGCGCATGAAGAAAGGTTTACAGATAAATATATTTTTCTTGGTAGAGATTACATTTCAATACATTTGAACGTAAATCGCAGTCACGTACTTAAAAGTCCCCCTGTGGAAAAAATCCAGCTTTTAATGTTGTTTATATGTCTATGTGATGTTTTAAAAAAGCTTTCAGACAAACCAAATTCATAAGTCAACACCATTGCTGAGTATTTTCTCCTTAATCTGCAGTGAACCACCAAAGACAGTCTCAAAAACAATGTTTTGAAATCACTGGTGTTTCTGACGTCATTAACTACCTTAACCAATCAGGGGTGTGTTTCCCGAAAGCATCGTTAGCCAACTATGGTCGCAAGTTGGTCGCAATTTCCATTGAACTCTATTGGAAAATGACGGAACTTGCGACCATAGTTGGCTAACGATGCTTTCGGAAAACGCACCCCAGGTCAACATGTGATTGAGAACGAGTGGATCTCTGAGCTAGTGCGAGTGAGTGGAAACAGGGCTAATCTGCAAATTCACAGAACCACGTATACGAAATGTGGCAAGGGTTACATTCAAGCTAAGCATTAAGCTAAATATTTTAAAGAATATTTTTCCAGGAAAAATCATTTAAATATGTAATTTTGGCAATCAAAGATGAGTTTTAAGGGATACAGTTATTGACTATGGGGACTTTAAGACAGATTTGACCCATTAAGATATTAATTTATTCTTTTCTTAAAATGGCAACAAAAAACAGCTTTCTAGAGAATGATTGAGGTCTACTTTTATTAAAGGGACTATGAAATTCTTAGAAGCAGCCAGCGCTAATAATTTCTTACCTGAATCTCACACTAACTTACACTGTAACTAGATATAATGGGGCACATCTTTATGTGGAATCCCTGCCGCCTTACAATCTTAATACTGTATAAGTATACTTTTTCATAATACATGATGAATGCATTGTTCCATAATCCATGATGAATGCACTGTTCCATGCACCTACTCAAGGGAAGAGCTCATTTGATGCGCTACACTCTCTTTCATTAGATGTACTTTGAGAGAGGCAGTCTTGCCAAATTTATAACATCATGTGTCAGAGCTCTGCATAATGGTGTACAGCCCCTGTAATACAGAGCAGAAAATAATCCTCACGTCTGGGGGAGAACAAAGGCACCAGGTGGTATTGTGCGAGAGAGCGAATATACTGTAACAGGAATATCCTAAAATTCAATGCTGGCTGAAAATAGTACAATATCTGGAATGTTTACTAAAACTAGGAGAAAAATATTTCAAAGTTTAACTTCTTAGTGTGCTTGAAATTTATACAAAATGGTTGTGACTTTTTTGTTACCAGATATTACTGAAAGTTTAGCTTATTTATGACGTAAATTTAGCATTTGGCATTTAAAATTCAGTGCCTGACATGACCAGCAGACTGTGGAAGGATCTCGCCTTAGTCAGAGATGTCTGACTCACACTTGCTTTCTATAATAAACAGCATTGCTTTTTGATATGAAGAACGCAGATGCAGCAGGTGTCAGTGTGTACTGAATCACTTTCAGCAGCTTATATGATTATATGCGTGTTTGTCATCTTAATTGCTTCAATTTTTCACTCAAACGTACCGGTATTTCTAAATGCCGGTTTCAAGAGGTAAACCAGGCTGTCCCGTTTTCATACCGAGAGTCTATAATGTTCAATCTGTGATGTGACTCCAGATCTTTCATGATGGCTCATAAAAACTAATTTGCATATTCAACTAAAAGGATCTCACATGTTGCAGAATGTGGGCCTCTGTGATTGGGGATAAATAACTGGTTAATGATTGCATGCCTGTTTTCTACTTCATCACTTTGTGCATTAATCACTCTAATCTCTGATTAGATGGGCTTGCTAATGAGATTCATGGGCTGATCAAAGTTCCTACCTCTGGTCTGAAAGTTGTCTCTGTAGCACGGATTTGACGAGCGCGTCGGGTCGCACGCTTTTCTGCGGGGAGTTTTTAGGGCTGCCGTCAGAGTCTCCGCTGTCCTGATCGCCCATGGCTTTAACATAACTGCTGCTCCGCATCCTTCTGCATGGGATCTCCTCATCTCTCCCTCCCCATTCATCCTGAGGAACCTGTACATACACACATAATGTTTTCATATAACCGATATATAATTATATATAAATATAGACACATCTTACCCAGACACATAGCCTATATATTGTCACAAAATACAGCATGTTGGACAAAAGATAGTTGTTAGAAAATCTGTTACCTAGTACCTCTGTTCACTTCCTATTTGTTAAGAAATTATTTTTTTCGTAAGCATTTCAGACCACATTTTGGACCCTTTTCTGTCAAGACTTAGGTTTGATCAGCTGATCACGCTCTGCAATCAGTAATTTCTCCTTGTCACTTGATTTCTCTGCTATATATCCTTTGTTTCCCTCTGTTCACTGCCAGTTTGTTTTGTGTTTCCAGCCTATTTTCCCATTATTTTGTTAAGTTTAAGTCTCTTCTGCTCAGGTGTGCTACGGTTGCGGGTCTTGAACAGTTCTCCTGGATTTGACCATCTGACCTGATTCTGGTTTTGGAGTCTGGATTCTCAGTACACAGCTGGCCGTCTTGCCATTCTGATTATCAACCTGATCTAAATGGTGAGCTTGGATTTCTCTGATACTGTAGGCTTTTTGTTTGATCTCTCTGTTCGTCTGACCTTGCCTCTCGCTTCAGGATTGGATAATATATTTCCTGATGGACTGATCTGGATTTCGACCCTGACCTGTTTGACTTTCCCTTTTTCCATTGCCCAAAGTTGGTCCTGAGAACTTTAAGTGAAAATGGAGCATCTTTAAAGGTAGATATGTCTGTTTATGAAGCGGTCAGCAAGACCAAGAAAATAAGTACACTGTATGCATTAAACGGCCGGATGCTCATTAAAACAGAGTCCAACACAATTCATTGCCAACACCGCTGACATAGTGACATTGTCACGGCTGTTATCCATCACCTATTCTGGCTGACATTTAATTCTTGGCACTTTCCCCAAGAACATCTTCACAGACTCCACTTATCACAGACTATCTTTACATGTGGACAGTGACTGAGTAATATTACCATTGTTGTCATGATCTCTCTTCCTGTGAATGAACAATGTCTCATTGAGATCTGATAAGTGACTGAACGATCACATGTCAAAAACAAGGCACTGACACATTTGTGATGCGTTATTCTTTCACACTAGCAGAGAACAAGTTTATCACCTAGCAACCGTCCTCATCCTCATAACCTTCATAACACTACTTTACATTAGTACTCTGAAAACATCCTCTCAGACTAACACATTTTTATAGGCCACGAGATGAATTCATTATAACATAGTGACAGAAGAACTCTACAGTGCTCTAACAGGAATATTTTTACTCCTGTTGTTCAAAACACTTTTTTCAGTGGAGCATAAAAGGAGGATCTGGAAGAACTGTGGTCACTTTTTTCCATGTCACTACATTGAACGGAGACGGAGATTTCAAAGCTTTCAAAAGGAATCCCAAATTACCATAAAAGTGATATATATGACATTCAAGTAATTCTATAAGTTTTAATAAAAACCTTCATGAAAGTTCAAACAATTTATTCTTCTTATACTGCTATTCAAAAGTTTGGGGTAAGATTTAAAAAAAAAAGAGAAGAAGAAGAAGAAATTAATACTTAAGGGCGGTGGCGTGACTGATAATGAGCATGACCTCTGCACGCCACAAAGGCTTCGTATCTCTCATAGAGGAGCTACGGAAGCATAAAAGGAGCACTGTAGAAAGTGAAGGACTAAAGAGAACCAGGCCTGGACTTTATATTATGATTTGTTCATGTGTGTGCAGCAGGGGGTTGTGCAAAGAAGCATTAAATATTTCTAACATGCCGTCAAACGTGACACTCTACAAACCTATCCAGTTCAGATATTTCATGTGTTCTAGCATACCTGGTACAATTAATGAAGCCCTTGATTAGATGCATCAGGTGTGCTTGACTGACAATACCTGTTTATTCAGGTAGTTGAATAATTTTAAAACTACAGAAGTCATTAAAAGTTGCATTTTCCTTTAAATTTGGGGAAACCACTTTTGTTGTTGAGAAATATTTCAATTACTTTTTTTATCTGTTTATTACAAACAGCTGAAAGTCAGAACATTTTGCCAATAGAACTGATCTGCAATGGGGGTTGAATAATTAATTCTTTTATCAATTACAACAGTTTTTTATCGATTACAATTATATGATATTTAAAATAAAACAGCTTTATTAACTCTGTGACTGTGTGTGTCCTTTTACCAAAACCTTTTATTTATCAGCTAGCCTCTCGTCCGGGTCACAGGGGCACATTTCAATGGCCTTGTGGTCTTTAGCATTCTGCAAGAAGAATTATTCAGATCCAGGAGTCAATGAAAATTAGTAAATGTCACAGACACCCTTGCACACACACCCACACATAATCCATAGAAGTCTTTAGGTTAATTAAGTCTTGAAGGACACTGATATTTTTAGACATTTAATTAACCAAAAACGCCAGAGGACAGACACAATCTGTGGTGTAAAACTCTTGATAAATCACTGAGATTTGAGTCCCACTCCCCCAGTATAGAAGGCCCATGTGACCAAGGCTGTAAACAGTGTGACATATAGGCTATGTCACACGTGTCACGAAAAAAGCGATGAATAAATTTGTCACAGCAGCATGCGAGTGATAGAGTTTTGCATGTATGTGAGACAGAGCCACATGTTTGTGGAAGTGAGCGTTTGTTGTGTGCACGAAATAGCGATTTGGCTTAGTGTTATCATAGAATCACAAAGGCTGTGATTTTTGATTAAATATATGCACAACATGTTTCATTGTGAAGTGCAGTACTGGTCAGGGCAGATTGATTGGTTTATATTTGAAATAACTTCCTTTTCTGATCTGACATGGCTTCCTATAATAGAATGAGGTAAAAATTACATCATTTGATAGTATTCTTTACAGTAATGAAGACTATGTTGATTAGCATTGCATTATAAATATACTATCTTCTTATGAACATACCAGAGATGTCTAAAACAACACAGATAAACCATATATTGTTGCAATCGTATGTTTACTCTCTTCATGTTTCATCAGTAAAAATGTCTCTATCTGCGTTTTATTCTGCTACAGCAATATTTATCTGCCTTTGTCCTTTTAAGTTGCTTCCTGAAGCGTCATAAGTTTTATGACTCCTATGAGTCTCACTTGCGGAGCGTCCTTCGGCTACCATTATAAAAGAAACAGACTGCTCACAGTCACACCACCCTATTTTGGGTAAGAAACAAACAACCGTCTCTCTAAAGAAATATCAAGGTCAAGATGTCTTTATTATTACCTGAGGGTAAAATGTTTTTTGCAGACAAAATTTCGGCAATCCATACATAAAAACATCAAAACAAACAATAAGCATAGAACATTATAAAGTATCCAAAGCCTAAAACTACAGTAAATGGAACATGGCAATGTGCCTCTACACCACCAACCCCTGCCCCCCACCCAAACAGTGCTGTGTTACCTCAAGTTTAATTTGTCTAATAAAGTGATCTGTGAGTAACTTATTAATTCAGCACTTGCATGTAGTTCGGTATGAAATTCCTTTATATCCGCGGGACTCGCGTTGCGTGTGGCGCTGGGCAAATGCCTGGAAGATGAGATTTTCTATATGTCTACCTATATATCTATCTGTTGAAAATTGACCACAATTGACCACTGACCACAACTCATACTCAAACTACAGTAAGATTTTCTGTATAAGACATTTAAATCTCAAAATATTGCAGTGGTGAAACAACATAAATAAATTCAGAGAAGCACTAAATGTTAACAATGTGTGGGATTGAATTCCTTTTTTTGCCCTAATTCAGTTTAAGCCATTTAAATAAGTTCAATATTAAAGCTAATTTTACGTGTTTGATTTTGAACAAGTGTATCTAATTATCTCGTCTGAAAGTTCAAACATGTTTAAGCTCATTTAGGGGACAAACAGCAAAACAATTAGCATCTGCTGTCACCAACATTCCCTAACCCATCCACACACACACACACACACACACACCAGCTGTTTCTGACCTCTTTAGTTATCCGACTCACAATTTGAGTTGTTGTTGAGGCAGAGTCTCTTTGAGTCTCTCTCTGTCTGTGTTTAAGGGTTGCTGTTTGTCTCCTGCTGGCTTGTAAACAGTCTTATTAATTGGTTATTAGATTCACCTCCACTGACCTATCAGAAAATCTATTAAAATGCAATCCTCTCTTCTACAGAGGCAGTTGAAGAATACAGAGAGTGAAGGAACAAAGTGGAATCATAATGAGAAGGGTAAAGTGTGCGTCGAAGTTTAAAGGAGTTTGCGGTTAGACGCTGCAAGGCTTAGCTAAAGTGGACTGTTATTTAGAGTGATCTTTTATTATTCAGAGAATGAACACTTCCGAAGATCACAGTGCAGTGGACTGAACCCAGTGATGTTTGCCAACCTCTACTGAAATGTCAAAGTCACAATGTTTGAAATCTTTATTCCTTTCAGAGTTACTCTTAACAGAGATTCACACAAAGTTGAGGAAAGTTCAACTTTATGCAAATGAGCAACAGTGTGACGAGGTGACTACCAATAGGACTAAAGACACTGCAGAACATGTGATCTGTCTCCTTTGAGTATAGGAAAACAGAGGATAAGTTATGTTATTATGAGCAATTTCAATGTTTTACATGTTTCCACATGCAGGAATACAATAAAACATCACCTATGAAAAACCATGTCAGAATTATCGTTGTTTCAGGTTAGTTATTTATATTCATGATATGATGTATTGTGCACTGCTGCAATTTATATAAAAACACATTATCATTCAGAATACTTATTTTAGTAAGAACTACATTTCTTTTTAGAAGCAATCCATCTAATTTGTGATTTTCAAAAGTTATTGCCAATCACACAGGCAAACAACAATGTTAAGGAATCCAGAATTAACACTTACTATCAACCAACATAAGATAGCACACCCATGCTAAAGCTGACTAAAAATAGGAAAATAGGAATAAAAATAATAATCTTTTGGAAATTGATCTTAATGCCTTAATTAAAAAAACAAGCAAAGATCCAACCTTTAAGGCCACCAATTTTCTTTGTGAAAGAATAATGTATCGTAAAAATAAATAAATAAATGATCTCCTTAAAATACAGGGGGGAATAAGTCAGGACACCTCTATGTTAACTTCCTATAGAGGCAGGCATATTTTGATTTTTAAAGGCCAGTTATTTCATCCAGGTCTAATATGCATCCTGATAAAGTTCCCTTGGCATTTGGAATTAAAATAGCCTGTCTTAATAAAGACAGTTCAATTCGTGTATACAGACAGGAGCCATCTTGGAAAACAGTCACAACAAGTCAAACCACGAATGACGTGCTGAGTGATCTGAACCGTATGAAGTTCAGCGAACTTCTGAACTGTATGAACAGCGTTCGGGGATCGACTTACCGAGACTATTTTCTAAGATGGCTCCTGTCTGTATACACGAAGTGGACTGTTTTATAAAGTATCTTCTTATTAAACGGTCTGTACACTTACAAAGTTCTCAATGCTTCGTTTTGCATGTAGGGACCCTCATTATGTTACTGTGTTAGTGTGGGGCTATTTCGTTAGTGGTATAAACTAGCGATTTCTTTTTACTTAGTAAATGCCCCAGTACTAGCATTATACGCTATACAGTTTTTAGAGATAAAACACTACATTCGATTATCATGAAAACAAATCTCAGAGAACGATTGACTAGGTACCAATGTTTTATTAGACCAAAGGTTCATTTAGTGCCGGAGTTCTCCTTTAATTATAGTGGCC
Source organism: Cyprinella venusta (assembly GCA_038021265.1). Lineage (NCBI taxonomy): Eukaryota > Metazoa > Chordata > Actinopteri > Cypriniformes > Leuciscidae > Cyprinella > Cyprinella venusta. Next base: position 13,110,692 of record CM075875.1, read on the forward strand.
GGTTTGAATGTTCATAACATTCAAACCGCAACTGGAACTGCTATCCATCACAGCGCTGAGGCTTCTGTCCACAATGAACTGCTGTCCTCCTCAAAACATGATCAATGATTTATGTAAGACGTGTTGAAACGTGGAGGAAACCCTTGCCAAAATCATCTCATAAACAATTTAGTATTGATTTTTATCCAAATCACAATCTCAACTAATGATTGAATCTACTCACGACACGCAATCCGTGATGAACAAACACCAAAAATAGCTGCTTCATTGCTATCGTTCAGCTGGCAGTGTTCAGGACACAGGGCTATCAGAGTGAAGGGGCGAACGTCCCTCCCGGAGAGTTTGCGTCACAGCAGGCTGCATCGATAACAGCAGCCAAAAATAGCCCCGGCATGATAGACGGCGCAGGCTATTTTTGTTGGGGTCAAGAGAAACTATTAAACGCCTGACCCAGAGATGCATCACAGTCATTGACTGCTGGATGGTTTCTGTCCTCTTTCTGCAGGCTGATGTTTAATCCATTTGGGCATATTTGAAGTACAAACACACTTAAGCTAATTGGTGTGCTAAGAAAGACAGATGGAAAGAGTTGTTTTCATCCCTCAGTGAAAGTCCACATTTTTGTCACAGATGCATTTGAGCTGAAATTAGAATTAAGAGTGATTACTGATGAAAACCAATTAGTCTTTTTTAAAAAATGGAAGATGAAAGTTTTCCACTTTCATTAAAAGAAAAATGCGTCTTTATTAAAATTTTTGAGCAATTTGCATATTGTGTGACCTGTAAAAATACAAATTTGTCTTTATATGAAGGCTGCTGTCAATAACACAACCATAGCCATAACCAGCTTTACCAAAATGGTATTGACAAATTAGATGTTTGGACACAAGAAGTATAGAAGCTAGGTTGGGCAAAATGTCTGCACACTAATCAACAGACTTTCTATTTTTCCCCTTCACAACTTACACAACTAACCTCACTGACCAATGAAAGTATCATCATAAAAGTAGCAGATTCACATCTGAATAATATCAGGCACATTAATCTTCTGTCACTGCCATTGTTGACAAAAAAAATTGCATAGGATATAACCTCAGAATTGTCTAATTGGGACCTGAATTAAATCTCCACAAGCCTTGAATTAGGTTCTCTCTGGAAACTTTGGATTCTTTCTTTCCCAGAGGAAACACTCAGATCCATCCATTCATTAATTATCTCAAATGGGCCATAAGCCTCACTGTTTCTGCTGTGATATTGCATAAGTCCAGGACTGGTAGATTCTGCTTTGTCAGCAGATGTTTACAGAGGGTGTTTTTCATACCTGCTGAACTGCTTGAGTCAGACCCCACACTAACTAGTTCTTCTGACAGACCAGCATATGCTGTGTTTTAGATGCTGGTCTTTTGATCCACTAAAAGGAACTGGCACAAAAGAGTCATTTGTTAAGGAATCCAATAGTTTGGTCAGTCAGAAGGGGTGCTGCTGAATAAGAAGTGCGGGATAACATGGCATGAATTTGGCATGTGCAAGAACCATTAACACAACCAAGTCCAGCATACAACGCCGGAAAAAAAAGATTTCAATTTGATTTAAAACTACAAGGTCAAAAAAATTAACATCATGCATGAATTAATCGTTCACAATAAGGTCAATGTCATGAGTTAAGAAAATAGTGTGAATTTTCATTTTACAGACAACTTAAAAAATGGAACCAGTTCTGAATAAGAATAACGCATTATCCTAATATAAAGCGAGGCTGAAACAAGTCAAATTCTAACATGGGACGAATTTACTAAAGCAATATCCCTGTCCTCTTTAAAGCAGGTCTAGTACTATTAAAACAGCTACCATGGGCATGTACTAAAACACAATAATGATCCCATCAGGACAAGCAATTTCCAGGAGTATTCACATAGTAGCTGTACTCTACTGTGACAGATATGTGATTCATTTCAGCAATTTTGGAAACGGATTGCATTTTGCTACAATGCTAACCTGTGGCAATCCAACATCCATACATAGGATAAACAGGCCTAATTGTACAAATGAACTAGAAAACAACAAGAAGCTATTTACAGCAGTCTGACAGCACCATGAATAATGGTGTGTCCATTATTCCCGACGAAATATGATGCTTTCTGAAAATCACGCATTTGCACAGAAAGATCAATGCTAATCAATATGACTCATTGTTTGCAATAATTCTGTACATAAACAACAGGAACAAACTGGTCTAGTAAGAGTGACAAGACCAATAAATCTGCCTCTCAATTTAGCCCATTAGCACCACACAACAACACCACCACCACTACACACACACACACACACACACACACACACTTCAATCAGGCTATATTCTCCATCAGCGAAAACAAACATATTTCCATCTATGTAACAACCCTTTCATTGGACTATTACTTTTGACTCTGCTGGGAACCCCCTGAATAGTCAACAATAAGCTACAGGCACCAATAATCCATGGATCAGAAAGTCGCCACACACAGGTTTATTTTAAAAATGAATAGCATTACTCCCCAAACAGATGAAAACACTGAAACTGATCTCAGAGCAGTGGTTCTCATACCCCCATTGTTCACTTCAATATTCAAATGCTTCTTCCAGGTGGTTATAATTTTTTCTGATTAAGAATTAAGGACACATTTTGTTTTTAAATCACAATATAAAATATGTTTGTACTTGGCAAAAATGTATGCTCATAATTAAAATAAATATATATTAATGCATGACTTTTTCAGGTTTAGAATCACTGTTTTATAATTAGGCTATCTCATTCAGTATATACAGTTTTTTTTAGATTGTGGGTTCTTGGTTCTTTTCTTTGCTCTTTAAAAAGGGAAATTTTCTTTTTTTTTTTTTGTGGAGGTGAATTAAAATAAGAAATACCTTGCGTTTTAGTTGCTGTAGTTTAAATTTTAAGCCATCTTAATTTTGCTGAAGTCCCATGGTTGAGAACCACTGTCCTCACCAGCAGTCACATCTTCATGCAAGAGATCTCACCTGCAAATAATGACAAGGCCTCATGGAGGACTTCAGATCTTGAGGCATGGTCGGTTTCTCTAAGTTGAGGGAAGATTTGCGGTAGGCTTCCTTAGCCTGGCTGACGGTTAGCGTCGACCAAGAGCTGCGCTTCATAAACTTGCCCTCCGGGGCCATAGCAATGCTCTCGCACGCCGAACATTTTACGTCGTTGTTGCTTTTGGAGGTCTTGAGAGAAAGGTCGCCAAAGTGCCCATGGTCTGGGTAACAGTGAGTGATATGATCTCCATGGTGCCGACTCATGATGCTGGGAGTCCGGTAGGTGCTGTCGCTGTCCAAGTTGTCGTCAGAACTCCACCAGCCAGCTATCCCTGAGCGTTGCTTGGAGTCTGACTTGCGTTCCTTGCTCTTACTCCGTTTGCTGTGTTTGTGATTTCCGTGGTGATGTCCGTGATGGTGGTGGTGGTGATGTCCGCTGTCTGAGCGAGAGTCTCCCTTGGTGCCGTTCATCTTAGACGACCCCTCGAGTGAGTGGGATTTGGTGAAGAGCTTCTGGACGGAGTGCACCAGGTGGCGGATGCGCCCAGGACTCTCGTTGCGCTGCTCGCTGCTCGTGGTGGTGGCGGACGTGCGCTGGTACTGCAGCGTGTGGAAACCGTCTCTGTGAATCGGCAGCTGCTTCTCAAATTGGTCGAGGAGGTTCGCAGGAATACGGTTCATCTTCCCGGACCCGCCGCCACCACCACCGCCAACGCTGATGCCGACCCCTCCGCCGCCGTTGCCACCGTGAGAAGCGGAGCCGTCATCCCGCGAGCCGTCGTGGTGTGAACTGTAGTGCATTCTGGGAAAGGTGCTGCTGGAAACGTGGTCAGATGCCATGGAAACGGGCATCACCATGCACTCTGAGTGGATGGAGCTGCGGGGCGAGCAGCGGTGCGGATCCAGAGGGAAGCTCTCGGTCGGACTGAGCAGGTAGGGAGAGCGAGGGTCCGGGCCGACATGCTGCAAGTGATCAAGGGACTGATCGCAGTCTGGCAGCCCACAGGTGTGTCCTGATGTAAAGGTAAGCTGAGGACGGCCACTTGATAAACCTTTCATATTCCTGGGAGGGGAGGGGTAGCTGTCTTCATCGAAGTACGACGGTGGAGACCATGAATCTAGCTGATCTATGAAAGACAAAGAGAGGAAAAGATAAGAGAGAGAGAGTGAGTGTGGCATTCAGCATCAGTTCAGAACTTGTTCAACCTAACTGCAAACTAAATTCCGGGAAGTTTCCCCATGGGCATGTTGGAAGCACTAATCTATGTTTGCAAAACAGTGTGGAGGGATTCATACAAGCGTATTACTAATTCACTGAGGTTTCCTGAATTCCAAAGATCCTTGAAAACCCAACACTTGAATGAATGGAAGGAAATCAAGTCGTCTGGACAAAAGCACGTCCCATAGCCCTCCGCCGATCCTCTCCATCTGGTCCTGCCAGGCCTTAAAAGGCCTGAGTTGCAAGCCTTGCCATTTTTCCAATGCAAAGTAAAATAATAGCCTATCATTTCAGAACCGCTGGGCCATCCGTCAAAGCCGGCGCCGGAGAGAGAGGGAGCATTTCGAGGTGCTTCAGCGGTTGTCCTTGAGAGACATTGCTCAGAGATTAAAACCACATTCACTGTGATCTTTCATCACAGTCACATATGGGCAGCCTGCCGCTATCTTCATCAGAGCTAAGGCTCAGAGATGCAGCTTTTCACATCCAGCCATTTGTCCTTTCTGTCACAACTATTTCATGCTGCTGGATCATATGTCATTTCACAAAGGTGATTAATGTGAATTTTCATCAGGTGAAAATACAGCGTAATGCATATTAAAATAAAGGTCATTTTTCAATTGATGAAGAAAAAATAGTGTAACAGAACATGTCAGGTTTAATTAGTTTTACTTGTCAAATTTATTCTGTTTGAATCTCTGGGATATTTTCGATTTTTAATAATTTTTAAGTTTTATTTTATATCAGAGTAAAAAAACATAATTTGGCAAATACATTATGTGCAAGTATGCGTATATGTAATGCATTGAACCTCCTATTTTATCTACAAAGGTATTAAAACTATTTAAAAAAAATATCAAATTATAATAATTAAAAGAAAACAAATTATTGGTAATGTCCTTTTAAGTGTTACATACACTGGTACAGACCTCTGATGACTTGAATTTGACCACAAGAATCAAACATGGTAGCAGTACAATGGTCACACCACAATGCAAAGTGACCATGGTACTGGTCCTTAATTATTTCCCTTAATTATTAGGGTTGTGCCATGGCCAACTGAATATTGCTTACTTTATCTCAATAACTTCACTCACACAACATACATTAATCATACTGTAGCGCTGATTATAAACTGAATTTCTACAATGGAATCGATAGCTGAAAGATTGCAGGGTCAGTTCATGCCCAAGACACCTGCAATATCGGCCAGTGCAACACAAACTAAAAATTACTGTGTGTTACATCTCTCTTGAAACATCCATCGACAAATAAAGAATACACTACCTTTTAAAAGTTTAAAGAATTACTACTTTTATTCAACAAAAAATGCTTTAAATTGGTCAAAAGTGACGTAAAAAACATAATGATACAAAAATAATATTAATCATATAATCCTGGGGAAAAAAAACGTACCAACCCCAAATGTTTGAACAGTAGTGCATTTCTAACAAACACTTTCTGCTTCACACTTGGCGTCTATTTGGAAGGCAACCAATTCAGAAATTCTCCCTTGTGTTTAATTAGAGCACAAGCAGAGTACTGACCAATAAGGAGATCCTTAGCTCAGGTCAGCACACAACATAATGATGCCCAAGACCATCTTGATTGAAGAGGACCTAAAGGAGAATGTCAAGTTTGTTTATTCCGAGTGTGTGAAAGAATCAAGATAGTGAATCAAAAAGAGGCTCTTCATTAAAATGAAACTTTGTGAGAGGCTGAACAACACAGAGAATCACATTAAAGCACAGCCAGAACAAACAGTCCTATTTGGATCAACGTCCGTAAACACCAGCCAATGCAGCCGCTTGATTACGTTCTCCCAAAGGTTAAAAGCAAAGAACCTTCAAGGAATCAGATTTGTTCATCAGAAAATCGAAGCAATGCGATTGTGTCCTTAACTCCCAGAAGGCTCTGTAATAAACCACAGTTACATTTCTGAATCTGAGGGGACGGATAAAACTGACAGGATCAGAATGGTTTTGGTCTCATTGGAGATGTAATACTCTTGCAGCAGTCTGTTGTTGGTTATTTCTCCTTCATCCAAATCCAACACAACTGCAGTGAAATATCTGGAGACAACAACAGAGAAGCACAGATTGCAGACTGAAATTAACAAAGCACAAAGTCCATGCCAAAGGGAGTGAAGCTCTCCAAAAAATAAAGAAATAAATAAATAAAAACCTGCCTTGAACGCCTAATTTGTAGTCCTGCTATTACTTACATAATTTAGCTATGTCACCATGTAACAAATTTTGCACTATTTACTGTAAAAGGCTAACTTAAAAAGCCTAACTTAATTCAACCTTTTAAGTTTTTTCTAATTTTTCAGTTATTTCTAACAAACTAACTTGTTCCAGATAAAGTCAACTTTAAAATTGTTGTTCATGAATTAAGTAGCAGGTAGTTTTTTTTTATCTTAAAACTTCTTGTCAAGGCACCTAAAAAATGTTTAGGAACGCATGCAGCTATAATCATTGTTTTTTCATCTCTATGTTGTATTTTCAATGTTAGCTACACAATATGAGCAACATTTTCCTCTTAAACTAGAGGAATACTTTTTATCCATTTCATTCTGCAGGCAAATAAATTGCATAAGTTGCAATAAGATGCAAGCACATACAGCCAACCTCAACGATGGTGATGATGAAAAATTGTAATTCAGTAAAATTATGAACTCTGAACCATATGACAGCTAAATAAATGTGTAGTTGGAAGGCTGTCGAGGAAATGCTGGAAACACATCATTGCATGGACTTCCTAAGAATGTAAGAGAGGTATAAAATATATATATATATAGGCCTATTGTGAAATGTTCAGCACAAGTCGCACATGTGAAGGTGGTTTGGATTTGGGAAAAACTGACATAATAGTTACTGTAGTATTTACAGTGCCTCCAGAGATAAAACATTACGGTTATGGTAAAGGGCTTTATATATCCGAAATACATATATATATATATATATATATATATATATATATATATATATATATATATATATACATACATACACATATATTTTGCTTGGAGAGTAAGAACCAGTTCTTGATTTTGAATTGTAAATAAAACACCGGGGTATTTACCAGGGTAACTGTTGAAAACTTGATTTTCTGATTCTTGACCATGTCTGATATGGGCCTTCCTGTGGTGAATGGAGAGGGCTCTTGATCTCAGTATGGGTTCAGAGGAGGTCGTCAGAGGCTCTAGATGTTTGTGTGAGTGTTATCCCACTGTTTGCCGGTGCTCTACAGCCTCAAGCATTTCCTGTCACCTCATCCCATGATTTCAGTATTCTTACCCTGGAAGGTCCCTGCTGAATAAATACGGCTTACTGCAGCATCCTGCATACTAACAACATGAGTGCAATCAGCCACAGGCGCCTTTGCATCTCTCCCTCTCTTCTGTTTCTCTTGTCTCTCTGCAGGGGACAGCAGGTAGAAGCTTCATTTTGCTGACTCTGTCACTACAGCAGCACTAGAGAAGACAAATGATCCATCCACCACATTAAGAATAGAGAAAGGACCTGATGGATCTGTTAAAACCGCACAGCCACGACAACAGCCCTGACAAAACAAGTGAGCTCCCTATAGACTACATAGGGACCATTCTTGCCATCAAGGATCCTTATAAGTGAACACACTAGACTTTCAATGGATTTAGATGTTATCAGCAAAATAACATGAGCATAAAAATACATATTTTTTACTACACTTTTGCCAAACTTTTCCAGAATTAAACAGGCATATAAAAAAGGTTTATATATAAGATTATGTATATATTTATGTCTACCATCAACTCAGACCTTCTTACAATGCCTTCTGGGATTACACGCAATGCTGCTTTAGATTTGCCTAAAATGAGGTATCTTAAGAGGCAGAATAATTATGTGTAAGAAACCATATGAATGCAGGAGATATCTCTATTTTGTCACTCCAACATGCTTCATTATGCAGAATGTTCCCACAATGTCCTACTTTGTTCCAGCTTGACAATTAATCCTCCAATTAATCACCCCCCTCAAAAGTGATTGCCACAGCAGTCCTTTTCTTGCGTCTCAAACAATCTCACTTCATATGAACTCACTTTTAGATCAGAAGGACATTATTCTCTCCTGCACAGGAGAGTGAGAGATTCCTACAGTCTGAAAAGCCCAGTGAGTTCCTGTTAAATGCTTATCGTAAAGGAGTGAATTAGCATTACTGTGACGAGGGCAATTATCTGTGCCTGGTTCTGCTCAGCGTAGTAAAACATGCCTATTCCAGCAGACTAAAGACAAATATTTGGCATATAGACAGGTTTATGGACTATAAAAATTCTAGAAAATTTGAAAACACCATTAGTAAAAATGAACAAATCAATGCTGACTTGTGTTAACAAGTCAATCGTTTTTAATGAAAGTTGATTTCTGGCAACATTAGTGACTGCTGGTTACTGACATATGCAGTTATTTGAGATTAACTTAAGCAGCAAATTATGGAATTAATTTGATTAATTTTAATCGATTAACACGCTGAAATTATTCAATTATACATTTAGTTAGGAATGTTATTCAGTTGCTGAATAAATACTGAAAAACATTAAAACGTGTCTTTGTAAAATGCAGTACAGTGCTGCATTTCTTAATATTGCTGCAGCAGATTCTGGAAGGTGAAATGTGTTTCATAAATCATGACGCTAAACCCGCAGCTGGAGGGTCCAACAATGCAACTGGCCTAAAAGTGTCTGAACACAGAAATACATGGAAAGAACACAGAACAGTTTTCTCTAGGAAATCAGTCAGGAGTAAATCATTTATGTGACATACTGTACAAAGGCAGACTCCCAGGCAAATTTTTAAAAGTAAAAAAAAAAAAAAACCCTGCAAAAAAAAAAGTGCAGTTGCCACAGTAACCGGTCTGTTAAGTGACTTCAGCGATGTCATGTGACAGAAAGAGTGTCAGATCTTTGCAGAAATGGCATAAATTCATTAGGTATTAATGCACCAATGCCTATTGTACAATATTTCACATATCTAAACCTAAAAAGTAAAAAAAACTTGCAAATACTCCTTATCTCAGCTCTTCAGGTAAGGTATTTACAGTATCATATTTACAAAGCTGACGATCACATCACTAGCAAAACAGTTGGGGATGTCCCTGAGGATTTCACCAAGTCACCATCATATATCAGGCGTACCACGTGCCTCCAAACCACATTCAACCAGTCATGACTTCCTTTCTTAGTATTAATTAGCATGGAATTACACCACTTAAATTGCAAACAAATCTAAAACTTGTAAGAAAATAATGTACATTCTTGAACCTCAAAGCTCTGCAAAAGCAGCTTGCTAGACCTTTCCAGGACCATGGACAGCACCTCATCATTTAAGCTTGATTTCATAACAGCCACTGCAACTACTGCACTTTAAAAGCTGCCAGTCTATTGTAATAATTTAGAGTTTAATGAGAACAATGCTTCAATTACATCCATGTACAACAACACCAGACACAGAAGAGAGGAAACACTGGGGATTATATACACAAGGTAACAAAGGGCTAGCCAATGAGTAGCCATGATAACAGATGAGGGTAACAGATATGGAAACTAAAAAGGCACAAAGCAAACAAGAACTAAAGACAGGAAGACAATACTATGAAGCACTGTAAGATCTTTGTAATCAGAGGTGGACAAAGTACACAACTTCCTTACTTGAGAGAAAGTACAGATACTACTGGTCAAATATTATTCTGTTAGAAGTAAAAGTACAGAAGTACTCATTTTAAAAAGTTCTTGAGAATCAAAATACTTACAGTACCGTATGTCTCTGAATCTACGCCTGTCTACCCTCATATCAATTTCAATCTGACCTCGGTTTACTGACGTCAACTCGACTTATATTTCCAACTAAAATGCAACCCCTGCCACCAAAATCATACCTGACTGATGTTACTTTCTACTCAAGGACCTTGACAGAACTGTAGTGGAGTAAAAAGTATGACATTTGTCTTTTAAATACAGTGAAATTAAAGTAAACAGGGTTCCAGAAAAAAATAATATACATATACTTGCACTTAAGTGTACTTAAGCACAGCACTCAAGTAAATGTACTTTGTAATTGTCTAATATGTATAACCAAACTAAGAAGAGATCAAGCAGAGAGGACCAACATCCCTGGTCTCACTCAGATGATCTGGCATCTCAAAATATCCAAAAATACCTACAAAATACCCTCAAAACACATAGCTACTTCTGAATGAATGTCAGTTTAAAAAGAAACAACAAATACAGACGCAAAAACAAAGGTAAGCAATCAAACAACATGCATACCAACAAACAAGTAAAAAGTAAACAGACACACAAGCACACTATAATAGAGTTTACATTTGTACCTGGAGGAAATGTGAAATCTTGTTAGATTAAGTGCCGTGTCTATTTTACTGCCTGTTTACTGACACAGAGATCAAGGCAACACAATTGACCTTAACCTCAGCACACAGTAAACCAATCAAAACAAAGATTATTTACACATTAAACACAATCTTGGCAAAAACAAATGAATACTAAACTTATCAAAGCAAAGAGATTCTGCAGCACACAACAAACACAGAACGCAAACTCTTTTCGATCTAAGCTGTGTAAACCAAAGGACTGTCAGTGCGCAAACTGAATTTATCTGTGTAATTTTAGATTGCTAGATCCAGCAACCTTTTCATAAAGGCTCCCAAAGGGTAAAAACAACCACCACAACCCAGAACTGATGATTCACAAAGCACTTTGGGGCAACCTTATGACGGTTCTCTTTAAAATGAATCTTTAATTCATTATTTATTAAAACACACACGCATTATTAAACCTCAGTGTTGCGCACACTCTCTGAAGCTAATGTACTGGTTTTATCTGAGTATGTTGTGCTTCTTTCAGAGGAAGCTGTCATAACATTGTACTGCTTGCTCTATAACGGTTTCACTTTATTTTTAAGGGGGCTGAAGATAAGAGCAGAATCCACTTTTGCGTCAGTGACAATATTTCTACAACTTCTTAAAAGAGAAGTCTTTTAAAAGTTTTCGGCAGCACTTTATTTTACAGTCCCATTTTGCATGAACATCCTATGTACTTATTGTAGTAATGACACTAACTGAACTAGTTACTAAACCTGAACATACCCCTAAACCTAAACCTAGCATGTCTGAGTGTTACATGCCTGTCTGTACCACTACCTGAAGCTATATTTAGTAAAGGAGTTTATATTAGAATTGTTGCCTGTTCACATTGACTTCTTCCAAAACCACACCGTGACAAGTACACTGTAAGTATACATTGAAAGTGCACATACTGTAAAATATAGTGCAACCAAGTCCTACAACCCCTAAGGGGTCTGTCTGTGGTACTGCAGAGGGTTAAAAAAATATTAATATTACAATATTAAGCAAACCAAAAGCAATATTAAATACAATATTAATTTATTAAGCTGAAGTTAAACATTTCACCTGTCCCTTCCACATAGAAATGTATTAAAGGTGCACTATGCAGCATTCCTAAAGGGTTATTTTCTTGTCATTATAAAACCTTTTTTTAGCATAAAAGGTTCTTTGGAGTTGAGTAAAGAGTTGAGTAACTGCAGTTGACCCTGGTTGTAAGACTAAACTCAAATCTAATTGATTGATTGATTGATTAACTGACTGATTGATTGATTGATTGATTGATTGATTGATTGATTGATTGATTGATTGATTGATTGATTGATTGATTGATTGATTGATTGATTGATTGATTGATTGATTGATTGATTGATTGGAATGTTGTTCCAGGATCAACAATGATGATGATCAATCCAGGAACATGTTGCACTTGGTGAAATTAGGATCTGCTTTGCAACTGATCAGGGGAGAAGGTTTGCACTTCTCACTTCACACTTACAAACAGTAACTGAAAATCTGGCAAAATGCACTTTTAAGCAAGTGCAAGACATATGACTCTCTACATCACTAATAACTATTTTAATGGCATTGCAATATAAGTAATATAAGTGTGTGAATATGTTAATATGGTACTTTATTTGTGTTATTATAGGCCAGGCTTAAAATGCAAAACTCAATTTCACACAATATGTAATGGGGGTCCCTGCTCTTTGGCTCTTCTCACCAAGGGATCCTTGAAAATCTTGACAAGGGTAAAGACCCTGTATTATACATTTAGTGTGGTTCAGTTGATAATTGACATGCTTGAGCGACTATGATTCTAGATGGCCTCACTCATGATACTCAATGCAGACATGCATTTGTCCTCTGCACTCTGTCAATAGCTATCAGTTCGAATGAAGGACAAATGAAAGGTAAAGTCTGATGAGAGAATTCTCTCACAAAATGAGTCACACATCTGCATCTCTTCTGATTCAGGGTGAGTTTAGTAATTAAAAAACATCTGCTGCCTTCTACCAGGCTGATTGAAGTCTCTCGTATGTCTTTTTTCACCCTCATTTGCATTTGTAACACCAAGACCAACTGGGAGTCTGATGATGACCTCACTTCCTGTCAAATTATGATTGACCTTGAAAGTTGTTACTGTCCTTTAATAGATTTTTTTAGTTTTAGCTGGGCGTGTAGACAGATCTATCCAACCTTCCATCCATCTGTAATACTGTTCAAAAGTTTGGGTTCAGTAAGATATATTTCGAAAGAAATTACTACTTTTATTCAGGAAGGATGCATTCAATTTATCAAAAGAAATTTATAAAAAATAATGTGACCGTGTCCACAAAAAAATATTGAGCAGCACAACTGTCCTCAAAATTACTTAAACACCAAATCAATCTCATAGTTTTTACAGTATTTTTGAACAAATAAATGCAGCCTTTGTGAGCAAGAGACTGAAAAACATGAAAAAAATCTTACAGACCTCCAAATTGTATCTATCTACCCACACATCCATCCACTTTCAAAAGTCCTACAGGCTGAAATTGTATATAATTATAACTAATGACTAGACATCAATTTACACATTTTAAAAGCTAAGAAAAAAGAAATGTATTTAACTTAAAAGTTTTATTTTTTTAAATATGTACATCAGATAGACCTGATTACTATATGCTACAGCTACTCAAGAACATCTCATTCGTCAAAACTGCTGGTATACAGAAATAGATTTAAGGATGTAGTGCCACAGAAACATTTATTGCAAATTACTGGTGGTGTACTTGAATTACCAGAAAATATATTAAGCACGACTTCTCCACAGTCAATTTAATGCAATTTGTACTTAATTATGTTTGGCCTGTCATATTTGATGCTGGGTGAATCTGGGTGAACACTGGCAGCAGTGGGAGACAGACCCACTACAGCTCACCCGCTCAGGGCATCTCTCTTATCAAACATAAAGCCTCATAAATGGAAAGCCCTGAATTGGTGAAACCCTGATAGTGCAGACAGAAATCAGATGAATGCAGATGTCATAAGAAGAGGAAGAAATGGTTGCCAACAAATCAAACTATAGCATTTTTGCAAACACAGTCAATAAAACACTGCTTCATTTTCCTCCATAAGCAGCATGTGATTGTATTGACTGTGCAAAAATTGATTGTGTACAGTTTCTGGTTTTATTTATTGACTGTGTGTGTTCCTGCTGGTGACTTAATCTCTCATAGATGGCATGTAGTTAAGGTCCTGCAGGGGTCACACAATGAACACACACACAAATAAAGCTTTACATGTCACACACACACACTGAAGGGTCTGGTCTGTTGTTACCGTTGGAAATTTTCTGTGGTCAGCACACTTAGACTTTGATAATCACCTGGCTGACAGCAAAACGCTAAAAGCAAAATGCAGAGGTCAAATAAAGGGGGGACTCAAATACACACTGAAAAACTCACAAGTGCTAAATTTAAAAGCATTTGAGTCTAGTTCAGATGACTGTGAAATATCTTAGAACACAGACGATAAAATAAAGTGTGGATGATCACATTATACCACTTATTTTGTATAAAAAGAATAGTGAATAAAAATGTAAAACGTGAAAAATTACCAGGAAAGTACAGATATCGTTCAAAAAAAATTCTTTATGTGATGCTACATGTGAATTTATGCATCACATTTTAAAATACAACATGAAAAATGTATATTTATTTTGAGATTTGCTAAAATATTTATAAAAAAAATATGTTTTTAAAGATTAAATATAATAGTGCAAAAGTGCCTGAGAAAATCCATTTGCAATAACGAAATAATTTTTTGAATAACACTTTTAAAATACGAAAAAAGTACTTAGTTAAAAAAGTTACTCCAAAGAAGAATAAAATGTGTATCCAATTAAGGCTAAATCCAAAATCTCTGCTTCTGTCTTGCAAGGTAGAACCAGTGCTATTCGCCAAACAGATGTTTTAATGTTGACCACTATATACTCAAGGGTCTTTAACCTGCTGTCAACATTCAAAACATGTCCCATCAGGCAAAGGTCCTTTGTGGGTAACAAACATCATTTGGATGGTCGCCCTTGTGTGACATTTTTCACAGTGGCACCTCTGTACTAATTGCATTGGGGATCCCAGAACTGATCCAATCCCAAGACTTCATCTCTACAGCTCTGAAAATTACACCAGTGGAAAACCCTTAAGGGGAAAGTAAACATGTTTATGTGAGCTTATAATGATGTTCTATTAACAAAGTTCGGGAGGAGCATGTTCAGATAACTCCCAATCAGTGCGAGAAGAGGCTTATTTATAAGGCCAACACAGCTCTGTTCCATGACAGTTTTTCCAGCATCCCTCTTCCACCCCAACTTCTCACTAATCACTATTCTTATTATTCCTATCCAAATACACACACACACACACACACATATATATATATATATATACATACATAGTTTATATAGTTTTAATTATGTAGTTTTAATTATTTTTCATTTATATTTCATTTATATATGTATGCACACAATACTGGTGTTGCATCTTATAAAATTCCACCCATAAACAACATTTATCCTTGCATACAAAATAAAATTTTCAATATTAAAAAATTATAGCAGTGAATGTTTCAGAAGGAACCGTGATGCTACATTTCTCTTAGGACCGAGATAGCATCAACTTTCTCTCTACAACACGTCACCTTCAGTTGGCCTCAAAAGCAAACCTCAATCCATTCATGCAGGCATGTCAGCCAGCAGAGGAGGGGTTGAGAGATCGATGTTTGAGATGCATCTGTAATCTTCGTCTCACCGTGTGGGACAGATATGTCTCAGCAGAGTACAGAGCTGGATAGATTCAATTACAGGAGCAACACTGAGGAAAAACAGCTGTCTGGCTAGTACGGCCCAAATCTGGTTAAAAACCATTAGACGGCACAACTGGAAAGGTCAGTGATAGCATCGGAGAACGTCTCCTCTCTCTGACAGAGAAAAATGCAAGAAGTAGTGGTGTCACGATACTGGAATTTCCAACTATGATACGATACCTTTAAAATAAAACCGATAAAAAACACTGTTACCCGATACCATTTTTGATACTACTGCCATATATACCGCCATACAGATAATTTGTTATTATCTCAGTATTTTTTTGATAATTTGGGTAATTTTGTTGCAACAAACAGCTTAAGTTTTTTTTAAAGTGAACTCCTTTAAGTGAAAACGGTTTTCCAAAGAACTCCCGAGCCAATTAAGGCTATATTTAACATAGTAGCATGATGGTTTCTCATGCAATGTGGTCTGAGGCTTGAAGGTCACACACGTTCAACAGAGGTCTCCTGCCTTGCCCTACACAGACTAAGATTTCTCTAGATTTCCTGAATCTTTTCACAAGATTATGTATGGCAAATGGTAAAAGAAAGACCCAAAATACTTTGCAGTCTTGCATTGAGAAATTCAATTTTTTTAATTGTTTGACAATTCTCTTATTACATTTGGCACAAATCAGTGAGCAATGAACCATCTTTGCTTGAAAAGCTCCTTTTATACCCAGACACGATACCCATTACCAATTCACCAACTAATTGTGGACTGTTTCAAAACAGTTTAACTTGGTTATTCTGCAGACCTTTTCACTTTTAATTTGCCTCTGTCCCAATTCTTTTGGACTGTGTTGCAGCCATCAAAACGTGTTTATATTTACAAAACACAAATAAGTTAATTGAGTACAATTAAGTTGACAATATCATTTTTTTGTACATTTGTCAGTTAAATAAAGGTTAACAAATACCACATTCTTATTGAATTTTACAAAATGTCCCAATGTTTCTAGAATTGAGGTTATATTTTGCCATTTGAAGTTTTAAACAAACTATACATGGATATCATGTTATGTTCCATATACTGAACTCACTTTGCATTGCCTACTATAATATCTATACATTTCTGATTTTCTGTAATTTGCAAAACATTCCTTCAAATCCTTTAAATAAATCATTACTCATATTTTTACTCATTGTCAATGATTTTACATGGATCAGACTGCTCAACAGGAGTGCAGAGATTGAGAGATTTCCCAGAGACAAAGCACTATGCAGTTAAAAGCTGGGTACAGAACATAAACCTCTTAAATAGATTAGTAAAAGTCAAGGTTTGCTGTAAAAGCTATAAAACTGGCCTATAAGACAAACCTCACTCTATGAGCACATGAGTTTATGGTCAGATGTATCCCTGAACTTGATTTTAGTCCCCAGTTGGTATTTGGCAGACATCCTGTCCATCTCCCATCTAATCAATGTAAATGGATTTTTAAAATTAAAAATCTATGCTGCCCAATTCAGTGTGAGTTGATGTATCTCCCCACAGAGGGACTGTGCATTAGTGCATAATACCATTACAGACAGCTGTGGGGCAAGAACAGACTGGCGGGACCTCCTTAGATACCATGTGAGGACAGGGCAGAAACCAGACCACTATCCGCCTCCTTATTACTGTCTGCATGATGACTAACGAGAGTGCCAGATTTTATCCTCATCACTGGGGACTCACAGAGTTATGACAAGACACTAATGTCCATTACTGTCTACTGTCCACTGAAGACCACTACATAGACATTTCACAGTCTACACTCTCAGAAAAAAAAGTTCCCTTTCAGTCGTTTACGTTCAACGTAGTCGACGTTGACTGAACGGTATCACACTTAGGGAGCCTGTCATGTTCGAGTACTGTTAAAACGAGCCAATGCACATTGGCGTGCGTGATTTGCATCACACACTCTGCCCCCACGGTGCGGGTATAAATATGGAAGTGGATGCACACACACAGTTGCCTTTCACTTCGGAGCCTATCGTGTGATGTCTCTGAAGAGTTCTGTTGTTTACAACGAGTGAGTGTGTCTGTGTCTGGCTGGTGGTTTCTACAGCGCGAGTGCAGCGGTGAACACGAGCTTTGAGCTCTTAACTGCTGGTTTATCAGCAACAAATTTCTAAATGTTTGTGTTGTTGACGGCTGGTTAGAGGGCGGAAAAGTGAGTGCTTCACTGTTTCAGTTCACTGTTCAGTGTCGCCGCAGTCATTTCCCTGTGTGCTTTGGCACTGGTGATGGGTCCTATTTCCTGAAAGGGCAACATGGGTGCGTTTGCGTCTTTTTGAAGATATCATTCCACCTGTGCGTTTCTGGATGCGGTCGTTCCCTGTTTCTTTCTGACGTTCACAATTGTTGCTGAAGCAGCTTTAGCGGACGGTTCATGGTCCCACTGCGGGACTATGACTGTTGCGGTGTTGAAATCGAGACTCGCCTATGCCCGCGAAGCTGAAGTCCCCATTACCATACCCCACTCCCGGGTGCCGTGTAGGATGGGTGATCGGAGGATAGTGATGCATTTCTCACCCGGTAAACATTCCCTGTGGGGTCCTCACTCCTCCATGACACTGCAGCTGGTGGAATTTCCTGTTGAACTTGCTGGTCCCTCTGTAATGGACTGATCAGCTGATTCAATTGGGGTTCCCACAGAAAATAGGATCTCGATAACTGTATCGGAGGGTGATCTGGCCTCTGGAGATGATATCTCTCTCTGGGAGCCAGATCCAGATCTGTGAACTATGCTGAAACGGGCAGCCAAGGCTGCAGGGCTCAAGTGGATCCTCCACCCTATCCCGCTCAGTCTCGATTTGGTATTTGGTATCGCCACCACAGTGCCTTTCTTTCCCGAAGCACATGGAGCGCTTACCAGGTTGTGGACGGACCTTTCTCTGCCAGAAACTGCCTGAATAGCTTTTTCCCCCTCACTACCCCTGACGGAGGAGCGGTGAAGGGTAGCCAGACTATCCCTCCAGTGGAACAGTCTGTCGAGACACAGGTGGACCCTGTGTCTGGCGCCCGCTGCCTTTTGGACGGGGGATCATCGTCTTCCCCCTACGGCCTGCGAATTCCTATCCGTTCCGACGGACAGAGCTTCCAAAGCCTGTGGACAAGCCCCCTCCTCTTTGCATGCCATGGTCCTGCTACAGGTCTATCAGGCCAGGGCACTTATGGACATGCACGAGGGTAGCCCAAACCATGTGCTGAGGTGAGATGCAGTTGACCTCACTGCATCTGACCTCACCATCTGGGGCATGGTCTGGCGATGCCCACCTTACTGGTTCAGGAGCGCTATATTGTTGGCTCAGCCTGGTTGATATGGCGGATGCGGACAAGGTTCAGTTTCGGGTTTCCCCAATTTCCCAGGTTGGGCTGAGTGATCGGCGACACAGCGGAGAACCGCCCCCAACAGTCCAAATTGAGTATCTCTTGGAACTGTAATTAAATGCCATACATACACTGCCTTGCTAATTAAATTAACTGTTGTAAGTTTTTGATCATACTTAACAGTTCATTTAAGTTTTCATTGCATTTAATGTCTGTGTCTGCATTACACTGTATGTCCTTTTTTTAAAAGTCCATATCGGGAAGAAGTTAGAGTCAAGTCTTGAGTGCCAACTTGTTTTCCTGCCAATAAATTCAATAAAGGGCCCTGTGGTTCACGCGCACAGAGAGTGTGAACCAGCTCTGGAGCTGGGTCACAATAAAAACCTTGTTTACAGTGAAGACACACATCTCCCTGGCAACACAGTGGGCAAGAATTCTGCCAGGACAACAAAAAAGCAAAGTGATGAGACACTTAAATATCTCATAAATAAAAAAGAAGAAAAACATTATAGATGAAAAGGGAATCTTCTATAGCTTAATTAAACTCTCTCTCTCAGACACAAACACACACAAACCCACGATGCCACAAAACCCCTTCTTTTGAGTACTTGCTTCTCAATATTCTAAAATCATTCAAGCAGAAGGATCTGTGAAATCTAGTTGGACTCTTGTGAATCGATATCAAACATGATGCTCATTGAAGTGAATAAACATTTTCCATACAGACATTAGCTGATGCTTCTCTCTCAAACCGTATTTGATCACTGACATGTAACATAGGAAAACAATTTCCATCAGAGAACATTAAATAACTCCAGCAAGAACCAGTAACACGTTCATTTGAATTTTTAATTCTCATGTAGCTGGTTTAATTTCCTTTCTGATTGGTCTCTGCAGTTTATCAGGAAGAACCCTGGTAATAAAAAGTAATGCTTAATGAACTTCAGTGAAGTAACCATGATCATTCAACAGCACAGCACTTCTAATGTTCAATTTCACATTCAAAATTATTCAAATTATCAGTTTTATCACTGTGTCTGATCTAAGCAGATAAATATGTAGGCCTATACAATGTATAGCAGATAAATATGTATGGAATATCGTGAATAAATAGTGAGTAAAGAAATACTCTGAAGCCTAACATAGCAAAATCATTATCAATGTAATGTTTCAACACCTGAATCACTAAAACATATCCAGCATTAATTCACATTAAAACAGCACGCAAAACACAAAGTTTGAAAAAGAAACCTCAGGTTAGGTCAAAGGGAAGCATGGAATGATTGAAAAAGAAAAGAAAGTGATGAGGAAATGAAAGCAGATCAGCAGGTCTCCAGCTAAATTTGTTTGTGAATCAGTCTCGTTAGCAGCGGTGAAACAGAGAGAGGCGCATCCTTTTTTCTACTGAAGCACAGCCAGCTGTGATGATGCAAGCAGCGAGGAATCACAACACAATTGACCGCAAGCAGCTCAGCATCATGATGAATTTAAGCATTTAAGCATAAAAAGTGCATGTGCTTTCTGAACTCCCCACCGTGCCATTAGAGCACACAAACACAGTCTGGGTTAAGTGTTAACTACCACACACATAGTTCTTTAGATGAGGAACAAACTCACCTTCGGTCTCACCACACAATGTGCACTGTGACTGTACAGAATAAAAGAAAAAGAGAGAAAGTGAACTTTGTGAAAACTTTTACATAACCAGAGTGTTATGTTAATTGCATTATAGTGTGAGGACAGTCTCCTTGTTGAACATTTAAAACACTTAAAATTAAATTTTTCATGATTGGATGTCTTTGACTACAGGCACCTCCAAGAGGTTGATTTATTTTTAGGGCTTGATTTTAAATTTAAACCAATAATAATATAGAGCATACTCGTAATCTGATATCTTTACATAAATTAAATACATAACCCAAATTACCATATAAATAATGCATAACTGTATGCATAAATAAATAAATTAAATACACAAGATATAAAAAATTCTTATGCTACAATAACACTCAAAGTTCTCTTACAAGAGGTTCTCTCATATTGCGGAAGTTTAGCTTACGCTACGGGAAAGATTCATCATCACGAGATATTGAAGCCTTAAATTATCCTTAAACCAAAAATTATCCTTAATTATCTTAGAGCAGACTGTCTAGCGTGCTCATTGGCTGTCCTGTAGCAACTGCAACAGCCTACCAGTGAGCACGACATGAAGTCACGTCCTATGAAGGGTGCTCGCGTCCTCAACGCATCCTAGCCCGCCAGAATGGGTGTGGCTTAACTTGTATAAGCAGGGCTTGGAGGCTGAATCTCTGCTCTCAGCATCGCTGGATCTTGAGAAGCCGGCGCCGCCTTTGAAAAAGCGACAAAGCCAGCTTAGGACAGTGCCTGAGGAAGCAGGCTGTCTTCACTACCTTCAGCCTTCCGTATGAGCTACACTATTCAGCAATGTATCCTTTTTACAAAGCTTTTTCTCTATCTAAAAGAGTGCAAGACGTCTTTGTAACAATGTCTCGCACTACCTGCAGCTCGTGTAGAGCCCCCTCAGTGTCGGAGACCGCCACGTTATCTGCACTCTCTGCATGGGCCAGGAACACGCTGCTCTTGCCCTCTCTTCGGGAGGATGTGAGCATTGCGAGGAGTTTCGAAGCCATCACCACCGAAGCTCGCTGAGGGTTGCGCCAGGCCACCTGAACGATGGCCCAGACAAACTGTCCAGGGACAATGCTCCCCTGGGGGAATGGTCCCTGCAACCCCAAACAGTCCAGTTGTTATGGCGCCTTTTTTTGGCAAAGCGGAAATCGACGTCTTTGCGTCACAAGACAACGGTCACTGCCCAAAGTTCTTTTCAAAGAACGAGGACGTGCTGGCCCAAACCTGGCCCAGCCGCCCACTATATGCTTTCCCTCCGATCTCTCTGTCGCCACAGGTTATCAAGAGAATCAGGAAAACGTGCCACTCAGTGCACCACATAGCCCCACGTTGGGAGAACCAGACTTGATTCCTGAAGCATAGACAGTCCCGTGGCCAATTCCGGTAAGGGCAGATCTTCTCTCTCAGGCTCGTGGCTCGATCTAGTATCCCTATCCAGAGTGCTGGTCCCTGCATGTATGGTTGATCAAAGGATACCCATTGCCCTGCCAGACGCAGTAATGAACACAATCAAGTAGTCAATAGCTCCTTCTACCAGAAGGCTCTACACATCTAAATGGTCTGTGTTTTCCAAATGGTGTGCTGACAAAAACCTGGACCCACAAAGGTGTGGGGTTTTGCGTTTGCTTAGTTTCCTTCAAGAGCTGCTGGATGAGGAAAGGTCCCCTTCCACGCTTAAAGTCTATGTGGCAGCTGTTGCATTGTTCTCATAATCGATGCACAGCAAGCCAATAGGAAGGAATGAGCTTGTCATCCGGTTCCTTAGAGGAGCAAAGAGGATGAATCCCCCACGTCCCCATCAGTTCCCATGTTGGATCTTTCTTTGGTTCTTGAAGTCCTGAAAGCAGGCCCCTTCGAACCTTTAGACGCTGCGGATCTAAAATGCCTATCACTCAAAACCGTTTTTCTGATCACACTGTCATCAGTCAAATCTGTGGGGGACTTACACACGCTGTCTATCAGCGCTGTGTGTCTTGAGTTCGGACCAAATGACTCAAAAGTCATCCTCAAACCCACAGTAGACATGGATACGTTCCTTAAGTGATTGGCATTCCGTTCAGGTCATTTTCCTATCGGCTCTGCCAGCATCCGATAGTGAGAAAGATGTTAATCTCGTCTGCCCGGTCAGGGCACTGAGGGTTTACATTACACGCTCCGTCCCTTTCAGGCGCTCCGAACAGATTTTCATTTTTTTCTGAGGGCGCACCAAAGGTCTCGCCACCTTGAAACAGAGCCTATGTAGATGGATAGTGGACGCTATTGCAGCTGCTTATGCGTAAAAAGGTCTGCAATACTCTTTCCACTAAAGGTATGGCCTCTTCGTGGGTGTGGTCTAGCGGAATTTATATTCATGGCATATGTGTGGCAGCAGCCTGGACCTCCCCGTCCACCTTTGTTCTATAACCTGGATGTTCCTGCCCTGCTGTCAGTTTAAGTGCGATGTCAGTTCTTTCCAGGCATTCGTGCGCAGGCTACTCTGATATGACTTGGCTCTTCTGGTTGAGCTGCACTGTATCAGGTTATGTGCTATATGCTTATACATGTATTCTCTTCATGCACATATTCTCTTACCAGTTAAATATTTTCGTAAAATATTTCGTACTCCATAATCATTATATCTGTGGCCTCAATATGCAAAATCACGAACAAATACTTCTGCATTCAATCTACTTTCTGAACAGTAAATACACAAGCTTGCACACACAAACACATTTTTGCAGCCAAAATGCAAACAAAAACATAAAAGCAAAACTCCAATATAAATGTATGCAATTTACAATGTAGTCTTTCCTTAAAAAATGTAAAGATTCTTAGCATCAAAATATAAAAATATATATAATATATATTTTTTCCTTTCAAGAAAACAATAGTCATCTGTAATACATGGGTTCTTCAAAAGAGAATGCCATAAAAAATTAAACACTACACAAATTGTCGTGTATCCTTTTCAATTAAATTTTCATTTCAGTTGCCATTAAAAAGAACCACTATATTATAAAAGACCTTGAGGCGTTGCAGCAGATATTTAAATAGTCATTCTGCTGTGTTGAATGGATGATTCAGTGAGTATATGATTAGTATTCATTAGCACTGTCTATTTAAGCCATATTCCCATGCTGTTAATTAAGAAACAACTGACATTTGTTCAT
The DNA here is from genome assembly GCA_038021265.1 of Cyprinella venusta. NCBI lineage: Eukaryota > Metazoa > Chordata > Actinopteri > Cypriniformes > Leuciscidae > Cyprinella > Cyprinella venusta. The sequence continues at coordinate 13,134,312 of CM075875.1, forward strand.
AATCATGTTGAGAGCTGTGAACAGGCAACAAACTCAACAGACCAATCTTCTCATCAAGTGACTTGTGTTTCTGGCAGACTCCAAATATATACAATCCAGTCCAAACATCATAAATGATGCCTAAACTGGGTACGTGATTTAGTATCATTCCAATATCCAAAAAATGTAAATGAATGAATGAAAATGAATTCCTTTCTGGGCCTTTATTGTCATGATGACTGGAGCTTTTTTTCCCTGAAGTTATTAAACTCCCTCTCTAAAAGTGAACCAATACAACCTCAGTCTTTACAGTGACACCACATATTTGCTATTACTCCTCAAAATTTTGAAAGAAGTTTAATTAGGACTTAACAGCAGCTAGAATTGGGCAGAAAACTGAGCTGGACAGCGACATCCATATTCATTAAGACATTCTCAACAAAAGAATAATGCAGATTATATACACACTGATCCAAGACCTCATCCCTGACCAAGACTCTAAAAGTCCATTTGATTTGTGTCCCATTTGAGGTTCATAATTCCCATCCAAACTCAGGAAAAACAATATGTACACAGAGACTACTGGCATCATCTGATTCAAATTTCGTCTTGTGATTCGCCAAAATAAGATGCGTGAACTGGCTCTGCCCAACCTGTGAGTGTAAAAAGTGTTTCAGTTCATTCCACAATGAAGCATTCCATAATTAACACCAGTATTTGCATATTAGCCTTGTGAGCTCACACTCTCTGCTTTAGTTGGCGTAGTATTAAGTGGGAGTGTCATTGGTGATAATTAGCTTTTCTGTTCTGGTCTTTTTTCACAGGCACACAGAGGCTTTTCTTCGGCTTTGTGAGGAGACGGAGAGTTAATGCCCGATTATATCATTATAGAACCATTCTAAATACTATTTTTGTGAATCTCATTTGATGAGGTCATGAGAAACAAATTGATTAACATGAGCAGAATCATGTACAAAGATAAACGAGTTAATAGACTTCAGTTCAAAGATGATCAGTGCAGATACAATATATTGACAAGCTTCCTGGCTTGTGTAAACACACAGAAACGCACATACGTACGCCTGTTACTCTATTTAGATTACTATCGATTTCAGGTTCTGCACTCCAAAACAATCCCTCTTGTACTTGGCTAACTGCTCCTGCAGGAGCTGACAAAGCACTTCTGTACTTTCAGATATCAGACATCAGACTTTATGAAGACTGTTAGCACTCAGTCTATCATAAGCACTCTGCTTGTAAGAGCTCTCGTTCCTCAACAGTAAAACAGATAACAACATACCAAGTCTGCAAAAGGATGAGAGAATACACGGCATTCCAACACAGTCTCATGAAAGTGTGTATCTATACCACGATTGTCATTTCTCGTGGCATTTATACGCCAAAAATGGGTTTTGCGTGCATATGCTACGCACTGAAAACCCCCTGGGTAGGTTTAGGGGGAAGGGGGGTGGGGAGTTCGTACTTATTATACGCCAAAAAGTGCGTATCATATGCACGCGAAAAACGCGTACCATATACATGCAAAAACTAGTTTTGCCGTATAAATGGCACGAGCAATAATCATTCGTGCTATAGACACGAACTTTCATGAGATCGGGCTCGGCATTCAGACCAACAGTAGGTGTATGCTAGTGCGATTTCTTTACGTTAATACTTTTTAGACAAAATATATTGTCATTACTTTGTCAAATTTCAATCTGGCAACAATAATAGTTCCAAACATAGCCACGGTGTAATGAAGAGTTGCATATCTCTAAACAGCACAGTGGTGTTTTGTTCCTGAATAAATCCATTCAGTGCCTGCATCCAAAATCGCATATTCTCTTGAGTAAGTACTTGTTTTGTCATTACTTCACTAACACTAAAATAGTATGTTCTATTGAAGGAATGTGTGTAGTATGAATGTAATCTGGCCATACAGCATGCATGTTATAACAACAGTACCAGCATCAGTTACGTAGCTTCACTGCATTTCATAAATCCTCTCCCGTGGCCTCATGGTATAGTAAAGAGTCCATCGTATGAACACTTCAGAATATCACTGGAAGTAGGAGGTCATCTGGGTACTTTTTGCCTATTCTTTTAAGATTCGTTTACAGTTTTTCACTTACTATTAACATTAGAAGGAAATTATGCAATTTTTGGATGCAGCCAGAGACTCCTGAATGAATTAGCATTGTTGCATGAATCGGTTGAGTCAATAAGTCAACGACTCACTCATAACTTGTTTTGTTTCTAAATGAAAGTGTTTGAATGTAACATGCAGAAAGTCACTTACTGTAATCTACAGTGTTAATGTATATGCCACCCTTTCTTTCATCTCACATGATAAATTAATTGAATCCCAAGTGAATTAACCCTGTCTAGGTTTATTTTGCAATCATCAGCTGCATTATCCCTTACTGCAAAGTTTCAGTTTTAAAGCACACCTGCATTTCTGCCCTAGCTGCAGACTTGGAAGCACAAACATCTCATATTTACCTCAGTATTTCCTCTGGGAAAAATAATCTAAATCAGCATGAGGACCCAATGTTAAGGATCCCAGTGGTGCCATTATCTGCTAGTCTGCAAGAGTAAATCGTTCAAAGCACCTGACAATACAGTTCGATTTCAAAAGAGCCGGTGTTCAATAAGGCTGAACTCTGTATGGGACTACATTTAGAAAAATTGAGAGAGCAGTTTTGATAAAGCTGTCAACTAATTGACACAACAAGGGACATTCTGTCATTTCATTACACCACTAGAGCTCCAGACTGAGGACTTGACAGTTTCTTCCAGAGGGCTATGCTGGAAAATCTGTACTGTTCTTAGCCTTTAACAGTGTTTTAACAGAGCTTATCTTTTTTTCCCATGCATGCAAAGTTATCTTAGTCTCTTTTATCATTACTAAGCTGCTCTTAGCAGATTAACAGACGAACATTATTAATATACTAATAAGAAAATTAGTTAAAAACCTTGTTTTTGTGCATTCAAATGGTACTTTTTCACAGATTTTATGACATAATTTTATCCTTTAAAAAACTGTAAATATGTGTTTCTTCACAAACTTTGTCTCAGAGGTTGATTTTTATTTTTTTAATAGAACTCGAAATGTTTTTTCCGATGCAACCGATTAGTACAGACCAAAAATAGACCATTTTTCAGCAGAAATAATCAGCAAAATTTCCGTGTCCATTCAGTTCAGTGGTTTCGCGATCGCGATTAAGCAAGAGAGAGAGAGAGTGTGTGTGCGGCTCTTTACTGGGCTATTTATCTTAAAACATGGTGCGACAAGTAAAGAACAAAATCATTACCTCTCACAGAAGACAGAACTACAAAAGTTCTAAAATAGAGAAGTGTGAGCGTGTGTTTATTTTGAAAGTGTGAAAGAAGGGTGTTAGACTGTTGATTATATTTTGTTCTTTTATATTTTTTTCCACGCTCTCAGAGGCACAAAAGAGACTTGTCATAAATTACCTAACATCCAGCATCTTAAAATAAACTTGTAAAAATCAGGGAAACAGTTCAAGTTTCTCTGCATATGACCTGTTTAGTGTACCCAGAATGTAAACATAATCAAGTGTTGTTCTCCCATACAGGTCTCATGCATTTGGGTATTTGAATTAGTTTAAAAGCTTCCAGCATTTGCCCCGATCTCCATTTAATTTCATTTGAAGGGTATCCAGCAAAGTAAATGTTGTTTTAGATGATGCTGAAGATTCTCCACATTTCTTTAAAAGCTGCTCTGTAATGGACCTGTTTTCCATCCAACCTCTTTGATATAACAAGCCTGAGATTGGCAGAAATGTGAATGCCTGAAAAGGAAACCATTAAAAATGTCCCTTTCAAAAATGTGCTGTCATAGTGCCATTGTACATTGCACTCCTATACTTTAATACTGATTGATTGATGATTTATTTAATCATGATTTATTACCATGATATCTATGAGGTATTCAGATCAAAGAATACCGGCATGGCACTGTATTATAGATGCATTCAAATGTCTGTGCCTTTAAACAGAATATGTTATCAGGTAAGTTGCTGTAACATATCGACTTGAACTAACTTCCTTAGAAAAATTATCTTTAATATGTTGCCATAATTATCATTATAGAAGCAGCATATGCATACTTATATGCATACTTCCACATAGTAACCAATTACATGTAATCTGGATTCCGTAATCAGATTAAAAAAATGTAAACAAAAATTGATTGCCTGATTAGCTGTTTTTCCTCACAAAGGAATTATTGATTCCCCCAACTTATTTTTTTCCTTTTATATTTTTCTTAAAAAAAAATAAAAAATCTCTACTACTTATATGTGTTCAGAAGGTCTTCCATTTCACACACACCAGCCACTAATCATGTGTACATCACTAAAAACTGAGACCCATACAGTATTTGAGCACTGGATTTACTGAAACCCTTTCACTTTTAAGAAGTATTTTCTTAATATTGCATATGTGGCCTTTTATTGTGGCCAGCCTAAGGCACACCTGTGCAATAATCATGCAGTCTAATCAGCATCTTGATATGCCATACCTGTGAGCTGGATGGATTATCTCGGCAAAGAAGTGCTCCTTAACACAGATTTAACAGATTTGTGAATGATATTTGAGAGAAATAAGCCTTTTGTGTACATAGTAAAAGTCCTAGATCTTTGAGATCGGAAAATGGAAAATGGGGGGGGGGGGGTGCTACGTTTATAATTTTGTTCAGTGTATATCAGCAGTAATTGTAATCTCGTTTATTTATTGATTAACCGTGCAGCCCTATTGTGTGGTGAGTAAATTAAGTGCAGCTGTAGTCCTGAGAAATTCTGAGAGCTTGGAGGACTGATGAAATTCTTCACGGATGAACACCCTCATGTATTATAAGAGAATCTTTCAAGAAGCGTTTGTTCTGCGGCCTCTCCTTTCTACACCCCTTAATGATGTTCACTGCACTCCTCTCTTCTCTTCCTGTGGCCTTCCCTTTCTCTCATTTTTCTCACTATCTCTATTTCGCCCATTTCTTCTTTACTTCCTTGCTTCCTCTCTCTGTCTTCATGAATAGGATCACTGAGGCGTCAAGCGCAGGACTAGGTCTGTACAGACCTCAAAGACAGGAAGAGAGAGATGACAGATGAGGAGGAGGAGAGTGAGAGAGTTTGGGTTGACATGAAGGGTCATTGCAGTGCTTTCCTCTGAACTGTGAACATTCAGTGCTGATGGCAATGACAAAGTGGCATAGGTCATAATGCTATATGAACATCTGGAAAGGACATTTCTTGTTTCGAGATTATTTCCAAACTGGCTCCTTGCATTTGTCAGTCGATCAGTAGTGCTATTGTAAAGATATAGAGGAGAATGTAATGACTAAATTAGTAATTCCATTGTAATTAAAGTTAGGATTTTGTTTAAGGGGTCATACTGTCATAATGACATAATGCCATTTTCATACAAGTTAATTAGATTTTTTAGGGTCTAAATGAAAAGTTTGTAATATACTTTAATTAAAAATTCTCTTTAGTATTGTAAGAAAACACTTATTTTACCTGGTCAAAAACAGCTCTGTTTTCAGCACGCAGTTTAAGCCTGACTGGGCTTAACCCACAATGTGTCGAAGTGGTGAGTGAAAAGCCTAACAGATAATGGCAATGAGGAATGCTATCTGTGCTGTGCCTCCTTGAGCTGCTGGTGTTGCATCAGACGTGCTTTACAGGTGAGACATTACTAACAGAGTGTACAGCAAGAGCACAACCTGGCAAAGCAACTGCTGCCATGGATACAGGGACTTCTGCAATCTCAGACAGACAGTTAACTAAGACTGGCGTTTTTATATGATTCCCTAGTATGGTTTCATTAGTAGAGAGAGACAGAGGGAAAGAGAGCAGATGCTTTTGCACAGTGAAATGTGACTTACTGTCCCCCACAGGTACAATCTGTCTGAAACCTGCTATCAGTCTCTCATTCCCCCCTCAGTGTTCTGAGCTGGAGTTTTGGTCCAGTCACACACTCAGACAGCTGTAGGCGTGTGTGTGTGCCAGCTTAATGCCTGTCATTTATTTAATAAGTTGCTGGTGATTATGAGACAGACCCGGGAGAAATCTGACAGAAACGAGGGTGCTGTTCTTCCTCAAAACCTTAAAGTTACAGGAACACCCCAGAGGAATAAAGACAAACATCTTCATGCTCTGGACTCGTGTCCACAGACTGTGTGGTAGATATAAAATGAAACAGGGTGCATACGAAAAGGAGAAAATGATGCAGAAAATTGAAAGGTCTTAATCCCTTCCTGTTCCTGCAGTTATTTACTTGTTAAGTAGCCATGTATATGTGGGATAATGCAGTCAGTCCTTCACTATTGCAAAATACATTAATTCATGGTGATAAAAGGCCTCATGAACTTGGCAAGGGTTATTTTTCATTATGATGGCTAAGATATTTACTTGATGTATACGGTATACAAGAAACAAATGCTGCTTTCACATACTTCTTTTTTTTTCAGAGACATCTTATGATGACTCAAAATAAGGCTTTTAGTGCTGTATTATGAACAAGATTAATTTGAATATAATGTTAAGCATAAAAAAGCATTAAATGGGTAGAAGCAAAGGACTACCAAGTCCAAAAACAGAAAACATTAATCGGAAGAACAAGGAACTGATATGAGATACAAAGAGCTGGATAAGAGCTTAAAATAAAGTTACAATAGCTAAAAATGTTAGATAGTCCATTGAAAAAGTACACTGTAAAAAGTATATGATAAATTATGACAATAATTTGTCTTACATTTGTTTTATTTTGATGCTTTAACTCAAAAATAAGTGTCAACAAGTAGCAATTTTTAACTTTTTTATACATTATACAAGATTCAACTAAATTAAGTTAGTTTAATGTATATTAAGTTGAAAGGACTTAAATATCAAAGTAGATTGTGAATATTTTTTTACAGTGATAACATACATTAAACTAAATATAGTACAATCATTTCATTGAAATAAAAAACAAATCTGTCAAGTGAATAGTTCCTGAAGGTTAATGCATCCTTGGTGAGAAATGTATTAATTTAATTATTGTTGCTAGCCAGACTGTTACATTGTTATGAACTGTTTAGTCTTACAAGTAATACAAAATTAATTTTGGCTTAAATCAATATTTAATTTCCATGTATGTATTATTAGCAGTTACCGTATGTAAGTACATGGGATAGCAAAGGGTTAGTTCGCCCAAAAATGAACATTCTGTCAGTAATTATTCACTCTGATGTTGTTCCAACCCCGTAAGAATTTTGTTCACACATGACCAGCGTCAGCCAATAGTAAGCCTACGTTCTGACGTACAACCCAGAAACGCCGCACTGTTATACTACTTGAACTCACATCAGAGGCCCACACAGAAGAAAATGAAGTTAAATGAAGTCACCATTTCTGGGGTTTTTTGCACACAAAAAATTATTCTTGTACTTGGACTATTTTAAACATTGTCTTTACTAACTATCTGAGCTGGCAAGTTTCAATTAAAGAGAAGCCTATGTGAGACAGCTCTCAGATTTAATCAAACATATCTTAATTTGTGTTAATTTGTGAACGAAAGTCTTACAGGGTTGGAACAACATGAGCGTGAGTATTTTTATTGACAGAATTTTTATTTTTGGGAGAACTAACCCTTTAAGACTGTACCTTGTTTCTTACACATTTCATATGCCCTAAAGAAGAATGCTAAAAAAGGTCCCAAAAATGTCAATTACCCCTGTTAAGACAGCATTAACAGTAGGATTTCTTCGAGAAAAAGTTAAAAAAAAACAAAACAATCCTCCATCTGCTCACATACTTTCCCTCTCCAAACGCTGTCCACTCATTCAAAGACTGGCAGTAATGATTAATTGGCAGAACGCACTAGACTTTCAGTTAATGCACCTGCTACCTGACTGTGTCAGTAAGAGAGAGTAGCGGGCACCAGATGTGAAGCCTGTGTCCACCCCAACACACAGTATAATTTCAGACTGACCCACTTTCAGTTTTTAACTGTAATGGCTGGTGGGGAAATTAATCACATCCAAAGATTTCATAAATAATTCCTATTATTTGCTGAGAGAGAGAATGTGTGTCTAAAACCCCAACATCTAAACTGATCTGAAGGTTCCCTCACTATTTATTAATTGGAAACGAAAGAAAAGCCATTGAAGAAAATGTGAATCAAACATTATTGTTTAGTGATGTACAGTTGCCAAGCAACAACTCCTACATGCATCAACACTGTACAAATGACAATCTGAATGGAGAACTACAGAAAATTTTGAAACTGTTAGGAAGTGAATGGATTCTAGTAGAGAAAATGTATTTACAAATCTATCATAATACAGTTCTAAAGTTATCAATCTCCTTCTCAGCTATTTAATGGAACAGTTTAAATTATTTTCTCACCTTCATGTCATTCCAAACCAGTATGCTGTTATTTTGCATTGCACGTAAGGAATTTTGAAAAAATTACAAAATTGCAAATGGAGAAAATAGTCAGTGAAATATCAGTCCTCACTTAAAGCTACAGTATGCTTTTATGGATGCCCTTTTGAAGCTTTAAGAGTCTATATTCAGTACCATTACAAACCTGGGAAAAGCCAGTACATTATTTAATATAACTCTGATTGTGTTCGGCTGAAAGAAGAGAGTCATATGCAAGTAGAATGACTTGAGGGTGAGTAAATTATGGGATGTTCTTCATTTTTGAAATTACTCCTTTAACTGCATATAAATGCATGTGGAATTGTACACAGTACTGGTAGGTTTGTATTTGTTCTCAGGGGAGTTGTATTATTTTATTTTTTGAGAATTCTCAACCATCACTAATTGCACCCTCCTCTGAGCCTTTCTGGAGCTTTTAAGCAAGAAAACATCACAGGCAAAGTTTCCAGTAAACAGGCCAGAGGCAGATGATGGGGGATGCTGTGTGCGTTCTCCTCACAAATCTCAACTGATCAGCCTTATGCTTTAATTTCGTCCTCTGTCCATGTTCAGAATTTATCTGGGCAAGGACCTGAGCTAAGGATGTCATTCAAATTTAGCAGGGCGTCAATAAAGTGCTCTCTCACCTAATAACAGACTCTATGTTAAACAAGGGTAGAACAGCCACCCGAGACTCTCTCAGTCCTTAGTAGCCTAGCAACCAACGCCAACACAGTTTGCCGTTCAGACCAATGCGTTAAGCTTAAGGAAGTCCTTAAGTCATTCAGGTGAGGGGAACTGTGTCTCGTTACCTCAGGCGAAGAACGAGGTGCAACCTCAAAGTATGTTTGTGCAAGTGCTTACCTTTTACATGAATGGGTCAAGATGCAAAAGGAATAAACCAACACACAAAAAAGTGTTTAGATGACCGTTTCTGATCTAGTTGCCATGGTGATGTTCAGAGCTGAGGTGTTCTTGTATGTTTAGCATCTCTCATTGCATATGCTAATTTAACATGATAACACACAAATGCTATATGCTAATTCCTCAAAAGAAGCCTCGCAGACCTGATCTGAATCCTGCATGTTTAATAAAAGATATCTTCATCTTGTCAGATCACTGTTTGTGCCAAAGATCTTCATGCCTGAGGGAGCTGGACCTGAGCCAGAGGTTAAATTCAACCTGTGTTAGGCTGCCATTACCAGAAACATTAAAGTGAAGTTCAGCTAACAGCCAGCGGCAACTGGATTTGCGCAGCACTGTACAGCTCCATCATACAATTCAGCAGAGATCCACAGTGCAGCAAAGCTGAGAAGCTTTAAGGAGGGATTTGCCAAACGAGATGGTTTTATCTGGTGCACTGTTTTCTAAGAAATGTGTAATGTTTCTTTCTTAGAAAGATAAACTGGTAACGCTTCCTTTTACAGTCCAGTTACCCATGTAAATACTATGTACTTATTTTAGTAACTACAATTACTGGGTAATAACTAGTACTAACCCTGAACCTACCCCTAAACCTACCCCTGTTCCATGTACTTACCTTATATTAGCAGTACTTTCTAGGTAAGTACACTGTAAGTACTGTGCTGTAAAAGGAAGCGTTACCGATAAACTCAATGTATATTGCACATTTAAGGATACTGTACATACAATATACAGTAGTATTCAGTATGCACAGCTGTTTGGCTCAAACTGTTCTGTGTAAAACATTATTGATGGAGGCATGGCAATGAATCAAAAATGTAAACCCATCAGAAACACCAATCCAGAGCTGTGGTTTTCTGATAATTGCAGGCTATCTATTTAGACCAAAGGGTCAAGGTTTGGCTTGTTAGCCTGGCCCAGTCTGCAGGATTGAGCAAAATTCAGAATGGAAGAATTGACTCTTTTTCACATCATGTGAATGTATCAAAGTTGGATTCCAGAAGTAAAAATCCCATTCATTTTCATTTTCTGTGAGCTCTGAGGTTGGTAATCAAAGGTTTATGGTTTTGTTGAAGCCATCAGCCCACATTTTTTAAACTTAATTTTTTTAATAATCATGCTGAACAATGAAGTCCTGGTGAAAAACTACACTATCCATGATTCTGCAAAGTCTCCACCAGAATTAAAACAATGAAAAATTTGGCAAAATAAATGTTAATGCCCGTCCACTCCCTAGAAAGCACTCCCCATGATGTGTAAGCATATTTTGCATTTATATGCATATTTTGCAATAAACTTAAATAGTAATTTTTTAATCAAATGATGCCATTCCCAATGCTTTGTAGAACTGTAGTTCTGTCCCTCATTAAAGCCTTTAAGTGCAGGATGCGAGGACATGATGCAAGTAAAGAAAATGAGAATGGAAGAATTGAAGGAAAGCTTATTGGAACATTGAAATTCTTGATCACTCAAGCATCACTTGTCCCAGTTTTCAAAGTATAGTAATTTAGGAAATTCATAATAAATATTAATAAAGAAGAATGCTGCTAAAATATTTGAGATGCATGGTTTATTTAAATTTCAAATGTAAAAAATATATATATTTTTAATTATTGTGACAGATGTGAAGGGAAGGAAAATTTATACAGGTGTTGGCTTTTTTTGACAAGTAAGATTTCGCTATAGGACCCGTCCTTGCTTATAGCTCCTCTGGAAGCTTCCTCACTCCTCATTCCTCACCTCATCAAGGTGCAACTAGAGAATTGATCTATCCTTCAAGATGGCTTACTTTGATCAATTTCTGAATTCCAGGCTGGAGGAACGAGAAAACAACGAAGGATCCATTTGAATATTGATAAGCACCCACAGTCTTGTATCTTTGTCTTTTTGTCAGATTTTCCGAATAGCATTTTTGTGTCAAATTAAAGTTTGCAATGCTATCACTGTGAATGCTTAAGTGAATAAGACCCACATGGTACTGGACATATTACAAAAGTGCTGTGTACTAGCACTGAGAGAGCTACAAACCCAGAGCACATACAGCTCTGTGTTGTGGGTGTCTCCCGCTGTCTGTACAGATGTTCAACAGGCTGATATCAGTGAGCCCAGTGTGTGGATACAAAGCTACTCAAGTGCAGTGAGCCAAACGTTCCTCAAGTTGACCTTAAAGGGATAGTTCATCCAAAAATGAAAATTCTATCATCGTTTACTCACCCTCATGTTGTTCCAAACCTCAATGTGTTTATTTGTTCTGCTGAACACAAAGGAAGATATTTGGAAGAATGTTTAAATCAAACAGATCTCAATCCCCACTGACTACCATATGTATTTATTCCTACTATGGAAGTCAATGGGGATTGAGATCTGTTTGATTAAAACATTCTTCCAAATACCTTCCTTTATGTACAGCAGAACAAATAAGAGTGAGTAAATGATGAAAGAATTTTCATTTTTGGGTGAACTATCCCTTTAGAGAGAAAATGGGTAGAAATTTCTCCCATTTAACGGTGAAAATGTATTTTGCATTCAAATGAACTGTGTGCAAAATTAAGCGCCAAAACACTATTTCGTAACCAAGGAATTCAAAATTATTTACTTACCTTTGTGTTATTCTAAATCCAAATCCAAAACTGACAATATTTTTTTGAAGAAAAAGAAGAAGGATTCATTTGTAATTCTTTCCATAGAATCACATGTGATCAGAAATGTCAACCTCAGGGGAAAAAAAACAATACTATACAAGATTGATAAAAGTAGTGACTTCAGATTTGAATTTGTGGTGCTGTTATGCTGTTGTTTTTAGTGTTTCTGTGGAGCTTGTCAGCCTGGTCTCTATAAATTGTTCTCATATGTCAAGAGCTGTATGCATAATTCTTAAAGCATTTCTACCTGAACTGTGTTCAATAGAAAACATAACAACATATGGTTGTGGAACAACATGAGGTCGTGAGTATATAATGAAATCTTAATTTCTGGGTGAACTATTCCCTTGATAATGGTCTGAATTCTTTACATACTTTAATGTAACAGATGAAGCCTGCATTATACTTGTGATGCATATAAAAGAACCTCACCAAAAACATTCTGAACTATACCGCTGTGCTAAGATATAGCTGCAAACCTGTTAAGAGTAGCAGCATCCATTAGCCTGGGCCCTGCAGTGGTTCTGGTAGAACAGGCAGCATCTGTGTGTGCTCAGACACATCCAAGAGGACATGGAGAGATTAGCAGGCTTTGCTCTGCCATGATTAGCGCTAACAGCCATGCAGCAGCACACAAGGCTAGCATCTGTTCCTTACAACAGCACTCCATTCAGCTTCAGCTGATTCATTAAAAGGGGGTTTCTTCATTCAGGGTTTACTCTGGCCTGAGCATCAAAAGCTTTTCTAGAAGCCTGATTCAACTGACAACTATGGCTTTCTGCAGACCAAATCACTCAGCTTCAAAATGGAGGGAAGTGAAGTAAGAGGAGGGGCAAAGAAAGTTTGATATTAAATATGGAGTGTCGGTTTCTCTGGGAAACAGAGCAATAATCCCCTGATGTGTTTAGCCACATGATAACATGATTTAAAGTCCTTCTCAGTGGGAGTGGAAAAGTAAACAAATGGAGTTATAGTATCTTTTTTAAAGAGCATTTGGTGAGGTTTGAGCCTGGTGACTGATATTAATATTTGAAAGGATAAAAAACAGAGTGTCATATCAAACTACTTTAAAGGGAGAGCGGAACAGGATTCCAGGGGCCGCAAACAGTGACATGTTTTACAGAAACAAGTAAAATCAAAATAATGATTCTTAGACTCATCTTTTGATTATAGTTTTATAGGGATGCACTGATATTACAACTCTGATAATTATTTTCTTGCTATGACCAATAACTAACAAATGGCTGATATTAATAACTAATAAATGGCTGATATTAATAACTAATAAATGGCTGATATTAAAATTCAATTATTTTGATTATTGAATCATTTACATTTTATATATATATATTTGCTAAATATAACAAATAAAAGTACGTGTTTTCAACTAAGGGACTGTTCTTTTTTAATCAAGGGGCTACCGGAGGAGTTTTTAGATCTAAAGTCAAAATAGACTTGACCCTCCCTTCGCCAGCAATACATTTTTCTATGATTTCTATGAGAATGAGCCAACTGATTTAAGCTGATGGAAAAGCAACTTTGATTGAAATAACCACTCGTTACAACCGAGGTATGCAGCAAAGCATTTGTGAAGCTACAACACTCGCAACCTTGAGGCGGATGGGCTAGAACAGCAGAAGACCCCACTGGGTACCACTCATCTCCACTACAAATAGTGAAAAGAGGCTACAATTTGCAAGAGCTCACCAAAATTGGACAGTTGGAAACTGAAAAAAATGTTCCCTGGTCTGATAAGTGTCAATTTCTGTTGAGACATTCAGATGGTTAAGTCAGAATTTGGCGTAAATAGAAGGAGAACATGGATCCATCATGCCTTGTTACCACTATGCAGGCTGGTGGTGGTGGTGTTATGGTGTGGGGGATGTTTTCTTGCCACAATTCAGGCCCCTTAATGCCAATTGGGAATCGTTTAAATGCCACGGCCTACCTAAGCATTGTTTCTGACCATGTCCATCCCTTTATGGTCACCATGTACCCATCCTCTGATGGCTACTTCCAGCAGGATAATGCACCATGTCACAAAGCTTGAATAATTTAATATCACACATTTAAAAAAAACATTAAAAAAAAAAAAAAAACAGCTTTGTTTATAATAAACACAATGTAGTTTCGTACATCTGTTCTGAATGTTGTTTCAGCTGGTTCCTCCTGCAATGACAGACGCAGCATTATTTCGAAGTGGCTTTCTTACATTCTCAATTAGGACTCACTGCACCAAACTCATATCAGCTCAAACAGCTCCTCGGCGAGCTCATGCCATCCTCACCAGCTCCCAGTGGCCACATGTTATGGAAGGCATAAAACTGTAAAGGCTAAAAACTTGTACACTCATCAGCATAGCTGTCTTCTGCCTTGTTGTTTACAATTGCCATGTTTACAGATTACATTTATGTTCATTATAGATGCTTTCTTATCAGAGCGAAGTACAAGAAGTACAAGAAAAAAGTGCAAGTAGTTAAAAACACAGCAGGGTGTTTTCACAACTTTATATGGTTGCGGCAATTAACATATTTCAGAGCAAAAAAAACAGCATGTTAATAATATATTAATAAATTAAGTTACCAACAATCTTTTCAAATCTTTCTATATAAATTTGACAGAGATTTAAAAACGGCTTATATTAATAAGATTATAATTATTTTCATGTTATTTTCAATTTAGGCATCATATTATAATGTACATGAATATTATTATTCAGTTTTAGATTTGCTAAAGATTACATTTTGTAGTGTCATTAAAGCTGCAGTCAATGGCTTTTTTGGGGGGTTAAAAATGATTTAAAATACATATTTTAGAAAATACTTAACCAGCCAGTGTTCAAAACTCACCAGTGACAACAGATTCACCCGTTGTAAACTGCAAAAGGCTTTGTTCGGACTTCGGAGTGGCTACAGAAATAAGAGACGGCAACTCATGCGAAAACAAGGATAATATTGGAAGGACATTACATGTAGTCACGCACAGCTGACATTAATTTGCAAGGTTTTGAGTGATATGATAACTTATAAGCGATTGTTCTAGTTCAGATGACATTTATGGTGAAAATTTTTATGTTGATCATACTTCCAAAAAGAATAATCTGTGATTCTGAACGACAGTATCAACACCCGCGTGATGACTGACAGCCTCACACTCTCCTCAAACATTGTGTTCATCCGTGCTGTGCCATCCCGAGGGTGTCAACAACTCACGTAAAGTTGATAATTCCACGAATGACTGCAATTGCAGATTTCAAACAGAGATGGCGACAAAGAGGAAAATGCGGGACTGCAGCTTTACATTATTAGCATTTAAAGACTGACTTTTAAACACTGATTTTAAACAGACACTATTTGCTAATATGGTGACAATATATTCTACTGTAGATACAAGTGAAGTACTAAGACAGAGATATCATCTCACAGAATATCATTATTTACACAGCAGTGAGAAAATTGTTAGAGGAATTTGGGAAACCCATAAGTAGACTATTTTAGTAGGTCAGTAAGATCATCTAGAAAATTTCAGCCTGCTTTTTAACTGCAATTGTCTGATTAGTGTTCTGAAATGTAGCCAGAGCACAGCAAATCCCTCATTCCTGTTTTTGACAGAGAAGGAGATTAGAGGGGAGGTGAGATGTGTCACAAAATTAGTGGATTTTAAATTACAAATGCTGAATTGCCTTTTGCAGATGAACAAATAAAAGGAAAACAAGTTCTCTCTCAATGCAAGAATTTCCTTAAGTTGTAAAATGTTTATCTTCAACAGAGTTGAAAGCAGTGATATATTTTCCCCCTCATTTGAAGGGACATGGAGGAGAAGCGTGTCAGATTATATTAACATCCTATTGTGCCTGTTACCAGTACAAACTTTTCCCTAGAGTCACACAACCATCCAGAAGACAGAACGGCCCACAGCCGAGTCGCACACACATCAATAAAATCAGCATCTGAAAAGAGGTCAAAATAAGCTTGATTTGATAATCAGAAATGACTTCAGTGCACCAGCATCCATGACACCGACAACCATTAGCTGAAACATTATCTGAACTGAAGCGTTTCTGAACAGCTCCGGCTGATTTATTGGCATAATCAGAAGTGTTACAAATGACACATGCACTAAACTAAAGAGTTAATCACTCTATCATGCATTCCAGAGGATCTAACATGATCTATTTGGCCCTTGCAAGGTCAACAGAAAGCTGTCATCCCCAGAGCCCCAGAGCCCTAATAAATGTCTCAATTTATGAGTCTACAGCGTAACTGTGTGGGTGCGTATGCGCTCTCTGGAAGGCTGCAAGCTGCCGCTTCTCTGCGTCCGTTAGTATTTGCCTGTTTCATAAACATGTCCATGTGGCTCTAGCTGTGCTGCTGCTGCCCCACACGGCAAACCACTCAGCCTCTTATTTCCCAGCATGCATCTGGCAGCCGTCACAAACTATCTCAGTGAGGGGGGCTAGGAGTGAGATGCCAGAATGCGAGCCAACTTGCTTGTCCTCCTGACTTTCACAAGGAGATACATTTATATATTTATGCTGTTAAACTCTTAGCACATAATACATAACACTGGTTCAAAAGTGTCTGTGTGTGATAATAATTGGGATGATGACCTCCCAGATGAAGACGAATTTGTAAACTGTCATAGCGTGCCTAAATGAAGAAAGAGACAGCAGTTCTCAGTAACTAAAATAAAAAATAAAACAAAACATGTCATGTTTATGTGCACAGAAAACATTCTCACACAAAATGCATACTAGAACAGGAGTGTATGGATAATACACAACACGCACATAGATAGAATCCAAATGTTGATTATCCCAAATTATTCTAAATGACGGAGCACAAGGATGCGGTTAATTTGCATAATATATGGCCAAATTCTTCTATATCTGCCCATAAGGGCTTTCAGCACAACCCGTACAGTCATTCATCACTCTTAAAAGAAAATCTTTACTCTCGCGCCCTAACAAACACTCTTTAGGCCTGGAGTACAAGTGAGCGCTGTCCCATCCCAGAATGAGCTGGAAAGGACATCATTTTTGAAAAAATATATACTGTACAGTCATTATTCAATTTCTAAAAATAATATGTCATCATAATAGCATAAATTTCTGCTTAATTAATACATTTAATTCAATTGTTTGCAGTTTTAGTTGGCTGGCTCTAAACTATAAGGGTTGATAAGAGGTAAAATCAAAAATCTCAAGCTCACCACGGCTAAATATAGTAAAATGACAATAATAAAAAAGTAATAGTGTAAAATAATTTTACAAATTAAATTTCTTCAAGATTTATTAATGAATAGAAAGCATAACATCTATATATATATATATATATAGTACAACTTAAATGTTAAGTAAAGTGCAAACTTACAGATGAGTCATCATTCTGACAGTATTCGCACAAGGTCTTCTGCGCAAATACACTCTTATGCACATTTAGTGAATGAGACCCAGTGCGAGTAAATCTATCGTAGCCATTGAGGCATGTGTTGTCTCTGAAAAACAAATCAGAGCAGAATCAAATTTTAGATGCCCTGAGACAAATGACATGCGAGAAAGGAAAAATCAGTCATGAGAGTAACTGCCTTGGGAAAAGCGGTAATTACAGAGAAAGACCAAAATATCCCCCAACGCGCAGGAAAACGACGTAAATATTTAAACAAAATAGATTTGTCAGTTTGACTAATTTTAAAAAAGGACTATACCTCGGTTTAGTTGGGCTCATGCTGTCTTTATTGGATGAAGGATATGTGTGGTGTCGGAGTTAGTAAACAGCAATAAAGCACACGAGACAGGAGTAGTGAACCTTATCCTATCCTAACCTAATCATTTCACTCCACAGATCTAACACCACACAACAGTTCAAAATGTACAACTCACTTACGAATACAACATGGATGTCTAATGCTATTTCATGCATTGTGAGTTATTTAAAATTTAGAGTTAAAAGAGCCAAATCCACTCCTTCAGGATTAGTATACGTTTCGGAAAGTTTTTTTCTTCCAAGTATGGCCCTGTATGTGTCACAGATGAGAAGAATGCCAACAAGGAAGTTCAACAGAGGAATTTATCGATCAACAGGACAGACACGGTAGGTGGGTAATTTCAAATGGATAGTCTTTGGAAGCAGCACGGAAGAATTAAAGTAACCCAAGTCTCTTATCTGTTGCAGGCGTGGAAGACAGGAATGAAACTAAAGACGATGAACCAGAATGCTGACAGAAGAACCAGGTGATGCAGAAGAAGCTCTGCAGAACGAGTGAGTATAACAGGTAAGTTTAAATAGCCGATAGTTCACAAGAACAACGGGAGTCAGGACGTCTGAGGTTATCCGACGAGACCAGACAAAGGACTGAGGAAACTGACGGTGTTAATAAAGGAGAGTGAGCTTGATTACAGATTGCCGTCAACTGATGAAGACGGGTGGCCGTGATCAATACTCCGGGGATGAGGAACGAGTGGGCGGAGGGACGAGGTCTAGCGCTGATGACTGTGTGTTTGTCACAGTATGATGTCATAAAGGACGGAATTCCTCATTTGGGCACTTCTCCTGGAAGAGTTAATGCACACATCAACCAGAACGAGAGTAAGGCCACGTTTACACAAAGCCGGGTATTTAGCAAAACGAATATTTCCCCCCTCTCCGTTTTCAAAAATAACATCGTTCACACACCCGCATAAATACGCCGTCGAGCGCCATCATAACTATAACAAACCTATTGGTGGCAGTGTAGGGAGAAGGATAAAGCCATGCAAGCCAATCAGAATCCTCAGAATCGACATGAGAGAACCTAACACGCCGTTTCTCCCAGTTCACATGACAACACATAACCGGCGTTTTCAGAAATCTCCACTTTGGCCGGAGTTTTCAGAAATAATCGTTTTCTGTGATAAAAACAGGGTTTTCGTGTAAACGAGAGGCCAATCTGCAGGGAAATATCTGCGTTTTCCCGTCGTGTAAATGGGGCCTATGTGCTTCGTTTGGGTTACGGAAGCCGTCGGCAGCACTGTTAATATATTTTTAGACCACGAAATCAATGTGTTTTTGGTTGTGAGGGAAAGATAACCTTGTTCAGCTTCCCAAAGAACCCAGCATTAGGGGAACAGTGGATGGAGTTAGTTTTTCAAATTTTGGTATGGGTTTCCATACCTTCACTTTATCCCCCTCGTAGAAACAAAGAGTGCGGGCAGTGCGTTTGGCATCGGTGTATTTTTTCACTGTGTTGCAGCTGCGTAACCCTTCGGTGAACAGTCATGTCAGTTGGCGGGTGCACAGGAGCAGATGGTAAAATAGACAGGCTTGTGCGTATTTGCCTGCCATACAGGAGCTTAATGGGTAAAATAACCAGTTGCAGCATGAGGAGGGGCACGGTACACCTGCAAGAAGTTAGTTACAGGTTTTCAGGGCTTTTGTTGGCTTTTGCTGGATGGTCATTTGGACAGTGTGCTTGAGCACAGAGTTGAACCTCCCTACAGCACTATTAGAGAGAGGAACGGTGGTGGTGAATATTCCTTCCTTCAAATCATTGAAAGTAGCAGACGTAAACTGAACACCCTTATCAGTAACAATACTCAAAGGATTGCAATGGCGGCTGATAACTGATGACAGAAAGGAAACCACAGAATCCGCAGTGATAGTGTGAGTAAAGTGTATCTCATGCCATTTACTGTAATAATCCGTGTATTGTTATAGCAAACCTGAAGTCGGATGCAGCAGTGTCAAGTGGCCCGACTATATTTACAGCCACTTTCTGCCATGGTCCGTCTGGCAGTGCCACAGGCTGGAGAGGAGCAGGATGTGACTTGACAGTTTTGTCACTGAGCTGACACATGTGGCAGGAATGTACAACATGAAGAACCTGAGTATCCATCACTTCCCTCCCATAGAGATCACAAAGGCGTTGTTCCTAACCTCTCCCTGATGCCCTCTGTGCACTATGGAGGCCAGTACAGATCGAAGAGCAGCAAGTGCAATCAGCCATGAGCATCGGACGATATAAATGTCCTTCGAAGACAGTTCTAGTCGCAGTTTATAGTATGGCAACATCTCAAGGTCCAGGACCTTGGGTGAATGAGGCCAACCATTAGAAATCAGGACAAGAAACACATGCAGCATCAGCAGAAGACGGAGAATAACAGGCAGCAGATAGAAAAGCAACAAACTCCAACATCATCAACAGGAACTGGAGCTTCAGCATTATCTGCAAGAGAAGCAGGTAAGGGCAAACCTGCCAGATGAACAGCAAGCAGCAGGGGTATTTTGAATCACCTTTGAGGATTCTCCGCTGAAACATCGTGACTTAAGAACAGCAGGTTGGTTTGTCAGAAGTGACACTTGTCTTTACTGAGCTGCAAGCCAGCAGCAAAGTGCTTTGTCATGTATGATATGTCATGTCAGAGGATGATAATGTCGCCCATACAATTTTCAACCCCTGACAAGCCAGTCAGGATGATGGTCATCATCTTCTGAAATGCCACAGGCAATGAAGCCAAACTGTAAGGAGTACAGTGAGGTCACGTGAGGTCAGTGCACTGAAAGACTGGCACATGAAAAGCAAGCACAGGAAGTATATTTGGAGACAAGACTTGATTGCTTTCAGTCCTCACATGCAGTGCAGACATTAGATCCCTCCCAATGAGGAAGGTCCCTCCCATCACAGGAACTGAGTGGTCATGAAGGGAAACGTTCGCTGACAAACATCCAGCCATCGGAATTTGGGTTTTTCAATAGGTCACAAGTCTTTGCAGATTCCAGCCGCAGCAGATTCAATCTGGCTTGCTGTCATAACAGCTCTGTCCAGATTCGTTTCTAGTAAAAGTCTCTCACGTATTAGTGGACTAAGTGCATTCTCTACTAACTGATTGCAAATCATTTCATCAGTATTGGCAGCGAATTCACATGAAACAACAAACTCACGCAAAGCAGGAACAAGTCTCATGAGGCGCATGAAAGCGGTTATGGACGGTCTAAAAAACTAAAAACTACACTAATGGTTATATCCTGTGATGTATTTTGTACTGTTTTGTGGGCAGTCATTTTTATTTTTCTCTGTTATGTTTTCTTTTTCTAGTCTTTTCCGTGCTGCTGCTCTAAGAGGAGCTGATTGTTAGCTTTTGGCACGGAGTAGGCTTTCAATGCATCCTTATACGTCATACCCATGTTAGTCAATGAGTAGAAAATCCATTGTCTCTGCGCCAAGACAGAAAAGCAGTACAGCTCGCCATCTTTCGTCCAGCTAGGCATGTCCTGTAGCATCAATAACCCTTAGATAATTTTCGAAGTAAATAAAAAGCATAGCAGGCTCACCAGGGCAAAGCAGGTTAGCAACACTTATATTTGTGACCAAAAAATGCCTAATCCTCGCTGTCAATTTGCAGTATCTGTCAAATAAGTTAATAAGCAACAATAAAGCACACAAAACAGGAGTAGCGAACTTAATCCATCTTGTTTACTCATTTCACTTCCGTTCTCCACACATCACTTCAAAATAGTAGTCAACAATGTACGATTCACTTATGAACACTATAATATGATTGTCTGCAAAACTGTGAGGGACAATTTTCTTTCTTGCTCTGATGCATGTCAAATAACTCTTCTTGCTACCTGAGTTTACACTGACAGAAGAGAAATTGTATTACAGACAGACTCTGAATTTGACAAAGAACATTTACAGGAAAATCTATGAGAGGGAGATGGCATTTACTTTATTCTTACTCTTGAGGTGTCAAACGGCAATCTTTCGTGCCTGAACACTTCAAGATACTGGAGGAAGTGTATATTACTGTGGTCTAAAATGCAGCTCCAATGTTTCAATATGGCTAGGGTCAGATAGATTACGAGTATATGGCCAAGACCATTACAGCCAAATTGATTTCTTTGACAGTGCTTCTATTGATATGGTGTTTTACTCCACTTTCAATATTGTCTCACAAGTGTTATATAATCAGCCAGTGTTTGTTTGTTAAAGACCATTTGGAATCCTTTGGGGCCATGACAAATATGTATCTACAGTAAATAGATTTTAACTAACAATTGCGTGGTGTCTCTTAATAGAACACATGTTAGGGCCTCCACCTATACTGTATATATAACAGATACAACCGATACAATTACAGTATAATTACTCAGTACATAAATGTATAATTATTACTGTAACACATATATTGGTTCTTTGTCGTTCTTTGTCAAATGTTCTTTGTGAATATATTGTATCGATTACACTTTATTTTAAGGTGTGTTACAGTATAATTATACAATTATGTACAGAGCAATTATACTGTAATTAACTATAAGTACTTATTTTAGGGTTAAAGGTTAGTTGCATATGACAATGCATAAGATTTTGTAATTACTACAGGAACTACATGTAACATGTATTAAGATGTGTAAACTGTTACCATTATATCCATCGGTATGCAAATACTGTGTGCTATTAATGGACTCCAGATCATAATAAAAACAGTCTTCAGTGGACTGTAATTACAACAATTTAAGTGTAGCATTCAAAGCCAGGGGCTAACGGTCAGATAAGTGGTATATTATCAACTCGTTAAGCTCAGAGCTCATTAAACCCCATGAAATCGATTGACAAGCACAGATTCCTTAAATTGTTGATGTATTTCCTATTGAAAGAAGAAGTTGGGATGATACATTAAAGGAGAGGTATTTTCATAATAGAAATTAAGAATAAAAATACTAGAATTAAAATTTCAATACGCCTGAAACATACGCCTGAAGCCATTCAATACGCCTGAAGCCATTCTGAATTGAACTAAGAAATCTTTTTAAATCCAATGGATTTTCTGAAATTGTATTGAATTTAAACGAGGGATGCACAGATGTATCGACCAATAATCAGTATCGGAAAGATACAGTACAACTTACAAAAAAACCTCTCTCACGTAATCGCTCAATCACTGTTTCATTCATGAAAAGACGTCAATAAAACCGCTTGTGTACGTCACTTAATGTTACATTTACCACAAGAAAGTTATCAAGTGTTTAAAGTTTATTAGTTAGTTAACTATAAAATATACTAGAGATATTATTAATGTTATTTACAAATGAATCAATACTGAATCAAATTGTGTGTAATACCGTAAATAGCAATATTTTCAAAAATTGCTGTCGTCTAAAGCGCAAGCATTGCAAATTCAATAATAGTAAAATAGCATTCAAAAATTCAAATAAAAATAATTCATAAAGCACAAAAGCTCAAGATATTACAAATAAAAATATCTGTATCGATTAGCAGGTATCTTTCTGAATAATTAGATATTGCTTCTGCTCAGAAATTTTAACAGTGCATCCTTTATCCATTTTAACTGAGGTAGCAAAAATGACTGGAATTTGAATGTAAGGAAGTAGAATGGAAATGAATTAAGATTTTTTTAAAATATATAACTGTCATTTTTTTAATTAGTAAACCTTGAATATTGGTATTGAAATGGATGGATGGATGGATGGATGGATGGATGGATGGATGGATGGATGGATGGATGGATGGATGGATGGATGGATGGATGGATGATAAACAGATGCTGTGTGTGCTGGATGTGTGACCAATATTATTTGCATGGTCTTCTTTCCTAAAACAGAAATACTGTACATTTTAAAAATGTATACCAATATGTGAAGTACACTAGTACATAGATATCCAAAAAGACGACTAAAAATGTATTAAAAGGCTCTTTAGCATCAACTGAAATACATCACAATGTATTATGCTTGCTTGTTATAATGACTGAAAGGTCTTTCTTATGGTAAAAGCAGTCACCTATGTGCTTTATCTATTTATACAATTACAACAGCAGCATATTGAGTCATAAGAGAGAGAAAAACTCAAAATAATAAGAGCTCTAACACAGATTCATTTGAGAGTCAAAAAAGCACTCTGAATACATCAGAATATTTATCACAGCATGTTAAGTTCAGTGATTTTCAGACATCCATGCTTCTGTTATGAACAAACAAAAAGTAGGGCAAATAAGCCCCCAGATCCATATGATTCTGAAGTTCTGCTCATGGCAATACTGAAGTCCACATTTTTGCTACATTCAACAAAGTAACTTCCTCTAAACTACACTGCATTCCCTCTTCAATGCCCCATCATCCTTGGGTGCTGTCTGGTGGATTCACAGTATGCAGTGAGAGGGTGAAGAGAGAGTGGGAGGGGGGGGTGTATAAGTGCCAGAGAATATCCCACTGGTCCTCAGGGTGGGCAGCAGTGAGAGTCTGAAAAATAAAACAGTATAGAGGCCAAAGCCATCTATCATGTTTTATGAACTCTTTTCCAAATGCATAATTATTATGTTTCTTCAAGATACAATCATTTAAATGGCAGGGAACTGCCACAAAATCTTGATATCAAACATTTCATTTGTTTGACATATTTTCTTCGACAGGATTACATTTATTCAAACACGAGCTACCGTTCTAAGGTTTGGGGTCGTTAATATGTGTTATTATTTTTGAAAGGAGTCTCTAATACCTAACTAGGATCCATTTATTTGTATAAAATGTATGATGGCAAAGCTGAATTTTCAGCATCCTTACTCACATGATCACAGGATCACATGATCCTTCAGAAATCATTCTAATATGCTGATTTGCTGCTCAAGAAACATTTCTTATTGTTATCAATGGTGAAAACAGTAGAGCTTGATATTGTTTTGGAAACCATGAAACATTAAAAGGTAGGGCATGTGATTTTCTTTTCTTAACCATTTTTTCAAAATTACTTGAAATCTCTTTCCTAACCCACTTACAGCCACTGAGTTAGAAGCACTGAAATGAAAATTAAGCAATTTAATCATTTGTGGAACAGGCAGGACTCAAAAAACTCCAGCCAGTCATTTTCAAGACCACCTAGAATCATTGGAGAGTCAATGTGTCAATCAAACAGCCGTACCATACCCCCCTCCCCCCTCGCACGCGTCCCCTTCGTGCACATACTCGAAC
This sequence comes from Cyprinella venusta, assembly GCA_038021265.1. Lineage (NCBI taxonomy): Eukaryota > Metazoa > Chordata > Actinopteri > Cypriniformes > Leuciscidae > Cyprinella > Cyprinella venusta. The sequence continues at coordinate 13,159,248 of CM075875.1, forward strand.
ATACTCGAGAGAAAGTGCAATCTCGCGCATCTGAGTTTTGCGGATCTATTGTGTATTTTCAAAATCTGCAGGCCGTTTTTGCAAATCCCATACCCTACCTTTAAGTTTCATGATTCTTTGAGGAATATTGAACTAGAAATCTTTTGTAACAATGAAAAAAAAATCCATGTTGATCAATCTAATGTAACTTTGCTGCTACAAAAAAACTACTGACCCCAAACTTTTGAATTATAGTAAATATTAAATAACTAAGACATCACTTAAGTTAAATGCATTATATTTAACTTATGAAGTTGTAAGTTAATACATAAGTTAATAAAGTTGTAAGTACATACACATTGTATGTGTATCATTATTTACAATTTTAGCGATATGCTCTTCACTGAAGTTTGAAAGCTTTGTCTAAAAACACCCCATTGCGACTTATGACTCGTATAGATGGAGCGCATCATGGTATTACATAATCGGGAACAACCCGCTTGTTGAATGTATATTACATTATACTTCATCTTTAATTTCCGGGTGAAAAGATACGCGAGGTCATGTCACAGTGTTTTCAAGCTAATGCTAATGCTAGAGGGTGAATGAGAAATTTTCCTGCTTCATTAGTCCCCCCGTAGGACCGAGAGATTATACACAGAAAAACAAGCTCCTGTCTCTGCACACACACACACACCCACCCACCCACACACATCTCTCTCCCTCTCTTCTCCAATGTGCACAAGGATGTGTGACTTTCCCACCCACTCTTTCACTCTGTCTCTCTGTCACCTCCTCTTCTCTCTGCATGGAAGATAAAGAGTTTGGCTTGCAGCATCTCTCAGATGCACATACAGCACATGCCGATACACACACACACGCATCTAGAGAAACACACTCCTCTGGCCCGTTCATGCACACACCCACACACCAGTATGCGGTAAGTCCTAAGAAGTAGCATCGTGGCTCAGCACGTATGCAGAACCATGCGAGAATCGCAGACTCTGCTGCCTAGCTACGTCTCCATGGCAACAAGAGCAGCACAGCCCTGTGTAGCACCGTCAAATAACAGGAATGAATGTAACGCTAGAGAGAGAATGTAAGAGAAAGTACGTTTTTTGTTAAAAAACTGAGATGTGTTTTTCCATTTCTATGAGAGGAACAGAACTGATTACCCGACTACTTTCATCTCTGAGTCATTGCGGGGGACAGACCTGTCCTCACCTATCCCCTCTTCCTCTCTTTTGCGCGCGCTTTCAAGCCCTCTCTTTCTTTTTCTCGCGCTATTCACTGTTTAACTCACTTTATCACAGCACAGTTACAGTAGAGTGACGTCCTTGAGGAGGCAGATTCCATCAATTCTAAGAGTGTTTTTAAACGGAGCCTCAGAAAGAGCTTTCTCAGATAACATTCTGTTCCCACAGCTCTCGTGTGCGTCAGAACTTCAACTCATCACCTGCTTTTGGTCAAAGTCTCTTCCTCCTCTCACCATTTCTGCCTAAGAAGTCTGCGGGAGTCTGAGTGTATTTCTTTTACACCATCAAAGCGCCCTGCCGCGCTTCTGTTGATTTTAAAGGGATAAGTTCAGCCAAAAATAAAAATCCTGTCATCATTTACTCACCCTCATGTCATTCCAAACCTGTTTGACTTTCTTTTTTTCTGTGGAGCTTAAAAGGAAAAATGTTGAAATATGTACTTGATACTCATTGCTGCGAAAGTGAATGGGGAATTGAGCCGCTGAGTTCCAAAATGGTAAAAAAGTACCATAAAGTTTCTTACAGAGACACATTTTTACTATATTTTAATTCTGTACAATTAAACGTAATTAGGATGCACAGATATTACAATTCTGGTCAAAACCTGACAACTGATAAAGGAACGGTAGTAAAACTTTATTTTGTCTAAATTAATTCAAAATAAACTTAACCGTAAATGCTGCAAGTCAATTTACCCATCTCAACGTTATACTATACAGTATGAGAAATGGAAATTCATTTAGAGATGTCTGACACGTTACTGAGAGCGAGACACACTTATCATTAATAATGATGTGTTTGAGGACACTGGGATGTGACAGGGAACACAAACTGTGTGTGTGTGTGTGTGTGTGTGAACTAATAAACTTTTATATACCGGTACACGGTCTGCAAACAGCCATTAGGTACTAAATATACTATAAAATATATATTGTAATGTATACTAAATACATTGGTAACATCAACTGTTTGTGGAAGAGGTGTATTTAAATCGTGAGACGAAAATGTTTTAATACATACCAGTGCAAAAAAAATAAAAATCCTAATCAGTATATTTCAGTCTTGTTTTCCAGTAAAAATAACTAGCTAAACATCTTTAAAATAAGCTAAAGTTGTTTAAAAAATAAGAAAAATTGTGGAAGAAAACGAAACTTGGATGATGCTTGTTTTTAAAAGATTATTACAATAATAATTTTATGAATATATTTAAGTATTTTTTTACTTGCTTTAGCTCGCTAAATGTATAAAACAAAAAATAAGGAAAAATAATAATTAAATAATAAATCATTTTAAATAGTAATTTTAAAAATGTAAGATATTAAAAAAATGTAAAGAATAAAGTAAGTTAGTTTTTCTTGATTTAAAAACTTTTCTACTGGAAAACAATACTAAGAAATTGTCATACCCTATTTTAGGAGGATCTTTTGTGAAATAACTGAAATAATTTGGCAAAAGTGATATGGAACTGTTATGTGGTCAAGACCTACTTTAACTGTGCGTTTCCTTATAAATATTTGCACACCTTAAAACATTTGTCTACCAATCAGATTCAAGCATTCAACAGCCCTGTATTATAATAATCTATAATCACTATAAACACACACACGCACGCACACACACACTGCAGTTCAGAGTAATCCAGGAATGAAAACATTGATCAGTCTTTGCCACTTGATCAAATATATGTCAACTCTCACTGAGATAAGTTTGAACTCTAGTCCTCAGATCTGTGTTTGAGTGACAGGACTACAGAGAATACAGAGCGTGTATATATGTGTGTGTGGGTGCGTGAGTGTGCGTGACACCTAAAGAGAGAGGAGAGGAGGGGGAATGCACTGCAGGAGCAAGTGTTTAGACCTGCAGTGCTTCCTCTTTCATTCCCTCTCTGTCTCTCTGCTGATATATATGCTAGGACATTGACAGAAAGTGCAGTAAATTCTCTGAGGGCAATAGCCAGGAGCACACACACACACACACACAGGCACACACACATACAATAAAAGTCCCGTTTGAGTGAGGTTCATCTCTGGTTATTAGCATAGATCCACTTAATGTGTCAGTAACGGGAGAAAAAAGACTTGCTTATGAAATATCTCTCTTATTTTAAACAAACTTGCACACAGAAACTCAAAGATGTGCTTCAGAGAGTCCATTCACCCACACACATGGAGGAAGTCTTGCAGCCAGTATATTATGAATAAACTCCTCACCCACGGCTCAGAGTCTGTTACGTGACCCTGTGGAGGACAACCCTCTCTCACAAGCAAAAACTGCTTATATAAAGTCACCAAACCCACTCCCAGAATTCCCCACAATAGGCTCACGAGTCTAGTACTGGCACTGGCAGAAAGTGCAAGTATTCTACAATCAAAAGGCCAAAAAGGGGTATAACAGGAACCTGTGGGAACAAATAAAAGCAGCATTTCCTGCTCTGCTGAAATAAATGTCATTCACACATCAAAAGTCCCATTTCTGAACATCTAGCGTCCCAAACAAGCTGCCCACCAACCCCACAAGTCCCGAACCTGTTCCAAATGATTATCTCTTCTGAGCAAGCGCAAGTGTTTCAGAGCTCCTGATTTCTGAACGTGAGAATAGATGAAGGGACTCGCGTCTGCCTACCTGTCAGGTGACGAATGAGTCCGTTTGGCTCTGTTCAACTCGATCACAGACAGGCACACGGTCATGGGTGTGGAGAGCTCTCACTCATTCTGTTTGACTCACTGCAGTACGCTTGGCTCTTCTGTCACAAACATAGTGTCGTCCTTTCCCCTCGATCCGTCCTCTTTCATTCAGGCACTCCAAGCATGATTTTAAAAAATGTGAAGAAAAATAAAAAAAAGGCAGGGAGGCTGCAATGCCCTCCACAGAGAAGTAGCAGTTGGCTGAGCGAAGCGCTCTCTACTGCAGCACCACGCAGGAGACACACACACACACACACACACACACACGCACACACACACACTCCACACACGCTCTGACTGATCTACTGAAACACAGCCACAATGAAAACCTGGAGATGGAGTCTAGGAAGGAATGGTGGCCAGGATCTTTGGTTCTCGTTTAATTTGATTTGGTTCCTCCCCTCCCATCTTTCTCTCTCTTGCACAGCTCTATAATTTTATGCCCACTCAAGACCTGTCTCACTCTTTCTTTTTGTTCTTAAATGTGACCGTACCCTCTGAGAGCAAACCACAAGTGACATCGCTTCCATCCTAGTCCAAACATGGGCAACTTCCTAAAGTCGAGTGTCATGATAACATTCGGAAAGGGGGCGTTTTGAGGGAAGAGATAAAGAGTTGGAGCCTGTATCTGTGCCACTGCACATGAAAGAAAAACAGCTGAACGGAGACAGGCATTTAGACCAGATTTGGTGTCCAAGGGCGCAGTTTACAGTAGTGCGGCCAGAGGTATGAAGATGACATGAATTCAGAAATTATGCCCCTGCCAATACAACTGATTAAGCAATGAATCACAATTATATTTATTGGCATTGATACTTTAGAAGAGACATGATTGTTTCATTTATTAATGTGTGTATTCACGTTTTCTATGCCTCAGTGAATGAAGATGTTGGCTGTCGAAAAGGATGAAAGATTCGAAATGTAATTTATATTGTGAAATAAACCGTTTTCAAGTTTTGAACATTTTCTTTAAAAGGAAATGCCATGGCAAGCAATATTTAACATTCAATTTCATGGCCACTAACAAAAAGATTGTTTGACATTTAACGTAACATTTATCCATTGTACAAACAGTCAGATGTTCTTGCTTCTATTGAGGCACAAGAACATTTTTATAAAATGATACAAGTTATACTATCATTTCAATACCAGCTTGTATCATTAAGCTGATAATTACATTCATGTTATGACCGATACATTCTTGATATTCAATTTTATATTATTCTGTCTAAATAAATTTCAAAGAAAACACATAAAATGAAATTCTAAATTTTTGCGTTGTTCATATTTAAAAATAAAGTGAATTTAGACATCACAATATTATAATATACAGTATGAAAAATAGATAGATTTGCTAGAGATTACATTTAACAGTGCTATTAAACTATTAGTGCTTTTAAAGATTAACTTTAAGTGAGCGTTAGATTATGGAAAAATAATCAAAATGTAAAAATATGGAAAATTAGCAAATTTATCAAATGTATATATATGTATACTGTATATATATATGTGTGTGTATATATATATATATATATATATATATATATATATATATATATTATTTTTTTATTTTTTTTTAATGGCCCGATAGCCAATGGGCCAAATTTATTGTGCATCACTAACACTGTAAAAATATTGTTGGTTTAACTTAAAAAAGTAAGTAACCTGGTTGCCTTAAAATTTTAAGTTCATTGAAATGGAAAAAGTGAGTTAATACAATGAAGGAAAATGATTTAATCATCAGAAACTCAAAATTATATGTTATCTGAGCTAAATAATTTATTTAAGTTGATTTGACAAAAGAAAAAATGTTGTGATTACTTGTCATGAAAAGATTTTTTTTCAGTGTAACTTTGTTGAGTTAAAATGATTAATTATCATTAAACGATAATAGGTCACATACCATATATATACAGATTAGGCGATTTTCACTCAGTGTAACTCATTATCATAAAATAATTATTAAAACAAAACAATGAATATTAAAAATATAAAAATAGAAGCATTCTCTCTGGTGGTCTCTAGCTTTTAGACCCCACTGCACAGCAAATGGCTTTAAACACCGTGCAAGCACCATTGATTCAAAACACACAAATACACACCTAAACCTAAAAGTGCAGCATATTCCTGTCTCAGCAACTATAAAATGTAACCAGTAGAATTGCAGTAGGTTATTACAATACACAATGAAATATTTATTTAGAGCATCATCACTCATTAATAGTCAGGAGTTGTTGGATTCTGTATCAGGAGGTAGATAACAAGACCTCTACAATTTTCACGCATTGAGTAACTGTATTGTGCAGTATCATTGCATTCTCAATGTAACTTGTTGCTCATTAGAGTTCAGGTAGAATAGGAGAGCTGTTTGGTAGTAGAGGGTAGTTAGTAAAAAAAAACCTCATTAGAAAATCCTAGTAGAGGAGTGAAAAGATATTGTCTTACCGATTTTTCAGCTGATTTTTAAAACATTCCCATAATTGTTTATTAATCAAAGGGTGTTGGTGCACGCAACTGTGTCTGTCAGCGGGTGAGCATTAACAGCCCCGCCAACTCAATTCCCTGCTGAGTTAATGGCCCTCCCAATTCACAGCCTCTAAAAACAATCAACCAGTTCTGTGCACAATTAAGAAGTGAATTGAGAATTTGTTTACATTTAAATTCAATTCCTGAATCTGAATTGTATTTGAATTGGCATTGCAAATCAAAACCAGAATAGAAACACAAACTTTTTTTTCACAAAAATTTCAAGGAGAAATATAGCTGCAAGCAGCCATTACCGGGGCCAAGCGCAAGAAGCGGCAACATATGCCAAAATGGCAAGGAGTGGCAGAACAACTGCAGCAAGGAGCAATTAGGGGCATTTTGAGAAAACTTTGGGCAAATGGCTAAAAAAAATTACATAAAACTTGACTTATAAGATGATTTAATGGCTTATCACTTTCGAACAATAGGTGGCGCAGTCACGAAATAGATGTGATGTGATGAGAGTGAGGTGACAATGACACATGCAAAGTTTGGTGTCAAAATCTGAAGGCATTGCAGAGATAAAGCCTAAATAGTCATTTTGGCTGCATGCCTCAACTTTGATGCTGTGGTATACAAAAACGGTTTTCTCTATCGTCACGCAATCCATAACTTTTAGTCGGCACGGTCTGGAGATGATACGATTCAATTTTCGTGATAATCGGACACACGGTCTAGGAGGAGTTCGAAAAAGAAGGTTTTTCAAAGAAATAAAGATGGCGGACAGGAAGTTTGGCTGATTATGGAAAACCTGATATCTATGTTTTCGGCATAACCCAAGGAATCTATTAAGATCAGTTTCATTGCAATAGGCAAATTTATTCAAAAGATATTAGCATTTTCAGAAATTAATTATAACATTTGACCAACAGGTGGCGCTGTCTCAAAATCTTTTGAGTACCTCCGGGGCATGCTGCTTATCTCACAAACTGAGTTTCGTAATATTACACCAATGCATTTGTTTAATATAGCATTTAAATCACAAAACTGTATTGAAGTCAATGGGAATTTCACGTTTTGTTCTATTATAGCGCCACCAAGAGGCTCAGTCCCACAATTTTTTTCATGTGTCCTCAGAGTGAACCCATATATATGTCTGTCAATTTTGGTGAAAATATCTCAATTCGCTTCCGAGTTATAAACATTTATATGAAAGAACACATAAAAAATGACCGACACATGTCTTTGTTTGAATTTTACTACCCCTTACTATCAATATTTTCGCATTTGGGCATTAGCGTATAGTTAACAAGCTATGATTCCGTGTTTCTGGCGGTGGTTTCGTCTCGATCGGAACAGCGGTTTCGAAGATATCGCCAAGTGTTTTTTTCGCGCTAAATCGCTACGCTACACCAACCGTAAGACGAAACCCAACATATTTGGTATCGTTGGACTCGACAACGATTCACGACCTCAAAAAGATGACTCCCGTGAAAATAAGTGTATCACACCCAAAGTTATAAGCGTTTGAAAAAAAAAGTTCACCACTAGGTGGCGCTGTTTCGAAACTTCTCAGGCTCCTTTAGGGCATCGTACTGATGAACCATACCGAGTTTCGTAACAATTCGTTCATGCGTTCAAAAAATACAGCATTTTAGCACATAATTCAAAATGGCCGACAGCCAAAATGGTCGATCTGGGAAAATTGGATATCAGTCGACTCGGCATGACGCCCTGAATCTAACGAGACCAAGTTTATGATTTTTGGACAAACCGTTCAGAAGTTACGAGCAAAAATAGCCATTTTTCATATCTCCGGACCACTAGGTGGCGCTGCGCCGAAACGCTGCATGTAGCCTCAGGTCATGCTCGTGACAACACGTACCAAGTTTGGTCTGAATAGGATGAAGCGTTGCGGAGATACAGCCTTACGTCTGTTTTCGCAAGCGCTACGTAAAATTAGTTTGTGCGTTTATCGAAAACGGCTAATCGAATCAACTTCAATTCCATAACTTTTTGTCAACACTGCCTGGAGATGATCCGGTGCGATTTTGGTGAAAATCGGACAAACGGCCTAGGACGAGTTCGCAAAAGTAGGTTTTTTGGACAATTCAAAATGGCGGCCATTTTTTATGACGCAAAATGACGTCATAGGGTGCGATCAAATCGGCATGAGCTCAGGAACAAGAGGAAAAAAGAATTTCGTTGATAGGCCTTACGGTTCAAACGTTATTAGCATAATAAAAGTGAAACTTTGGACAGTTGGTGGCGCTAGAGGGAATGAGTAAGAGACACCAAAATTGGTGTATTTAATGGTGGGACTGTCCTCTATCAGAATGTCAAACCAAAACAACTTTCCCGCAAAGCGGTCTATGGGCTGCCATAGACGCCCAGTCGGAAGAAGAATAATAATAAATATAGCTGCAAGCAGCCATTACCGGGGCCAAGCGCAAGAAGCGGCAACATATGCCAAAATGGCAAGGAGTGGCAGAACAACTGCAGCAAGGAGCAATTAGGGGCATTTTGAGAAAACTTTGGGCAAATGGCTAAAAAAAATTACATAAAACTTGACTTATAAGATGATTTAATGGCTTATCACTTTCGAACAATAGGTGGCGCAGTCACGAAATAGATGTGATGTGATGAGAGTGAGGTGACAATGACACATGCAAAGTTTGGTGTCAAAATCTGAAGGCAATGCAGAGATAAAGCCTAAATAGTCATTTTGGCTGCATGCCTCAACTTTGATGCTGTGGTATACAAAAACGGTTTTCTCTATCGTCACGCAATCCATAACTTTTAGTCGGCACGGTCTGGAGATGATACGATTCAATTTTCGTGATAATCGGACACACGGTCTAGGAGGAGTTCGAAAAAGAAGGTTTTTCAAAGAAATAAAGATGGCGGACAGGAAGTTTGGCTGATTATGGAAAACCTGATATCTATGTTTTCGGCATAACCCAAGGAATCTATTAAGATCAGTTTCATTGCAATAGGCAAATTTATTCAAAAGATATTAGCATTTTCAGAAATTAATTATAACATTTGACCAACAGGTGGCGCTGTCTCAAAAACTTTTGAGTACCTCCGGGGCATGCTGCTTATGGCACAAACTGAGTTTCGTAATATTACACCAATGCATTTGTTTAATATAGCATTTAAATCACAAAACTGTATTGAAGTCAATGGGAATTTCACGTTTTGTTCTATTATAGCGCCACCAAGAGGCTCAGTCCCACAATTTTTTTCATGTGTCCTCAGAGTGAGCCCATACATATGTCTGTCAATTTTGGTGAAAATATCTCAATTCGCTTCCGAGTTATAAACATTTATATGAAAGAACACATAAAAAATGACCGACACATGTCTTTGTTTGAATTTTACTACCCCTTACTATCAATATTTTCGCATTTGGGCATTAGCGCATAGTTAACAAGCTATGATTCCGTGTTTCTGGCGGTGGTTTCGTCTCGATCGGAACAGCGGTTTCGAAGATATCGCCAAGTGTTTTTTTCGCGCTAAATCGCTACGCTACACCAACCGTAAGACGAAACCCAACATATTTGGTATCGTTGGACTCGACAACGATTCAGGACCTCAAAAAGATGACTCCCGTGAAAATAAGTGTATCACACCCAAAGTTATAAGCGTTTGAAAAAAAAAGTTCACCACTAGGTGGCGCTGTTTCGAAACTTCTCAGGCTCCTTTAGGGCATCGTACTGATGAACCATACCGAGTTTCGTAACAATTCGTTCATGCGTTCAAAAAATACAGCATTTTAGCACATAATTCAAAATGGCCGACAGCCAAAATGGTCGATCTGGGAAAATTGGATATCAGTCGACTCGGCATGACGCCCTGAATCTAACGAGACCAAGTTTATGATTTTTGGACAAACCGTTCAGAAGTTACGAGCAAAAATAGCCATTTTTCATATCTCCGGACCACTAGGTGGCGCTGCGCCGAAACGCTGCATGTAGCCTCAGGTCATGCTCGTGACAACACGTACCAAGTTTGGTCTGAATAGGATGAAGCGTTGCGGAGATACAGCCTTACGTCTGTTTTCGCAAGCGCTACGTAAAATTAGTTTGTGCGTTTATCGAAAACGGCTAATCGAATCAACTTCAATTCCATAACTTTTTGTCAACACTGCCTGGAGATGATCCGGTGCGATTTTGGTGAAAATCGGACAAACGGCCTAGGACGAGTTCGCAAAAGTAGGTTTTTTGGACAATTCAAAATGGCGGCCATTTTTTATGACGCAAAATGACGTCATAGGGTGCGATCAAATCGGCATGAGCTCAGGAACAAGAGGAAAAAAGAATTTCGTTGATAGGCCTTACGGTTCAAACGTTATTAGCATAATAAAAGTGAAACTTTGGACAGTTGGTGGCGCTAGAGGGAATGAGTAAGAGACACCAAAATTGGTGTATTTAATGGTGGGACTGTCCTCTATCAGAATGTCAAACCAAAACAACTTTCCCGCAAAGCGGTCTATGGGCTGCCATAGACGCCCAGTCGGAAGAAGAATAATAATAATAAATATAGCTGCAAGCAGCCATTACCGGGGCCAAGCGCAAGAAGCGGCAACATATGCCAAAATGGCAAGGAGTGGCAGACCAACTGCAGCAAGGAGCAATTAAGGGCATTTTGAGAGAACTTTGGGCAAATGGCTAAGAAAATCACATAAACATTAACTTATAAGATGATTTAATGGGTTATCACTTTCGAACAATAGGTGGCGCAGTTACGAAATAGATGTGATGGGGTGAGAGTGAGGTGACAATGACACATGCAAAGTTTGGTGTCAAAATCTGAAGGCATTGCAGAGATAAAGCCTAAATAGTCATTTTGGCTGCATGCCTCAACTTTGATGCTGTGGTATACAAAAACGGTTTTGTCTATCGTCACGCAATCCATAACTTTTAGTCGGCACGGTCTGGAGATGATACGATTCAATTTTCGTGATAATCGGACACACGGTCTAGGAGGAGTTCGAAAAAGAAGGTTTTTCAAAGAAATAAAGATGGCGGACAGGAAGTTTGGCTGATTATGGAAAACCTGATATCTATGTTTTCGGCATAACCCAAGGAATCTATTAAGATCAGTTTCATTGCAATAGGCAAATTTATTCAAAAGATATTAGCATTTTCAGAAATTAATTATAACATTTGACCAACAGGTGGCGCTGTCTCAAAATCTTTTGAGTACCTTCGGGGCATGCTGCTTATGGCACAAACTGAGTTTCGTAATATTACACCAATGCATTTGTTTAATATAGCATTTAAATCACAAAACTGTATTGAAGTCAATGGGAATTTCACGTTTTGTTCTATTATAGCGCCACCAAGAGGCTCAGTCCCACAATTTTTTTCATGTGTCCTCAGAGTGAGCCCATACATATGTCTGTCAATTTTGGTGAAAATATCTCAATTCGCTTCCGAGTTATAAACATTTATATGAAAGAACACATAAAAAATGACCGACACATGTCTTTGTTTGAATTTTACTACCCCTTACTATCAATATTTTTGCATTTGGGCATTAGCGTATAGTTAACGAGCTATGATTGCGTGTTTCTGGCGGTGGTTTCGTCTCGATCGGAACAGCGGTTTCGAAGATATCGCCAAGTGTTTTTTTCGCGCTAAATCGCTACGCTACACCAACCGTAAGACGAAACCTAACATATTTGGTATCGTTGGACTCGGCAACGATTCAGGACCTCAAAAAGATGACTCCCTTGAAAATAAGTGTACCACACCCAAAGTTTTAAGCGTTTGAAAAAAAAATTTCACCACTAGGTGGCGCTGTTTCGAAACTTCTCAGGCTCCTTTAGGGCATCGTACTGATGAACCATACCGAGTTTCGTAATAATTCGTTCATGCGTTCGAAAAATACAGCATTTTAGCACATAATTCAAAATGGCCGACAGCCAAAATGGCCGATCTGGATAAATTTGATATCAGTCGACTCGGCATGACGCCCTGAATCTAACGAGACCAAGTTTATGATTTTTGGACAAACCGTTCAGAAGTTACGAGTAAAAATAGCAATTTTTCATATCTCCGGACCACTAGGTGGCGCTGCGCCGAAACGCTGCATGTAGCCTCAAGTCATGCTTGTGACAACACATACCAAGTTTGGTCTGAATACGATGAAGCGTTGCGGAGATACAGCCTTACGTCTGTTTTCGCAAGCGCTACGTAAAATTAGTTTGTGCGTTTATCGAAAACGGCTAAGCGAATCAACTTGAATTCCATAACTTTTTGTCAGCACTGCCTGGAGATGATCCGGTGCAATTTTGGTGAAAATCGGACAAACGGCCTAGGACGAGTTCGCAAAAGTAGGTTTTTTGGACAATTCAAAATGGCGGCCATTTTTAATGACGCAAAATGACGTCATAGGGTGCGATCAAATCGGTATGAGCTCAGGAACAAGAGGAAAAAAGAATTTCGTTGATAGGCCTTACGGTTCAAACGTTATTAGCATAATAAAAGTGAAACTTTGGACAGTTGGTGGCGCTAGAGGGAATGAGTTAGAGACACCAAAATTGGTGTATTTAATGGTGGGACTGTCCTCTATCAGAATGTCAAACCAAAACAACTTTCCCGCAAAGCGGTCTATGGGCTGCCATAGACGCCCAGTCGGAAGAAGAATAATAATAATAAATATAGCTGCAAGCAGCCATTACCGGGGCCAAGCGCAAGAAGCGGCAACATATGCCAAAATGGCAAGGAGTGGCATAACAACTGCAGCAAGGAGCAATTAAGGGCATTTTGAGAAAACTTTGGGCAAATGGCTAAAAAAATCACATAAACATTGACTTATAAGATGATTTAATGGCTTATCACTTTCGAACAATAGGTGGCGCAGTTACGAAATAGATGTGATGTGGTGAGAGTGAGGTGACAATGACATATGCAAAGTTTGGTGTCAAAATGTGAAGGCATTGCAGAGATAAAGCCTAAATAGTCATTTTGGCAGCATGCCTCAACTTTGATGCTGTGGTATACAAAAACGGTTTTGTCTGTCATCACGCAATCCATAACTTTTAGTCGGCACGGTCTGGAGATGATACGATTCAATTTTCGTGATAATCGGACACACGGTCTAGGAGGAGTTCGAAAAAGAAGGTTTTTCAAAGAAATAAAGATGACGGACAGGAAGTTTGGCTGATTATGGAAAACCTGATATCTATGTTTTCGGCATAACCCAAGGAATCTATTAAGATCAGTTTCATTGCAATAGGCAAATTTATTCAAAAGATATTAGCATTTTCAGAAATTAATTATAACATTTGACCAACAGGTGGCGCTGTCTCAAAATATTTTTAGTACCTTCTGGGCATGCTGCTTATCGAACAAACTGAGTTTCGTAATATTACACCAATGTATTTGTTTAATATAGCATTTAAATCACAAAACTGTATTGAAGTCAATGGGAATTTCACGTTTTGTTCTATTATAGCGCCACCAAGAGGCTCAGTCCCACAATTTTTTTCATGTGTCCTCAGAGTGAGCCCATACATATGTCTGTCAATTTTGGTGAAAATATCTCAATTCGTTTCGAAGTTATAAACATTTATATGAAAGAACACATAAAAAATGACCGACACATGACTTTGTTTGAATTTTACTACCCCTTACTATCAATATTTTCGCATTTGGGCATTAGCGTTTAGTTAACAAGCTATGATTCCGTGTTTCTGGCGGTGGTTTCGTCTCGATCGGAACAGCGGTTTCGAAGATATCGCCAAGTGTTTTTTTCGCGCTAAATCGCTACGCTACACCAACCGTAAGACGAAACCCAACATATTTGGTATCGTTGGACTCGGCAACGATTCAGGACCTCAAAAAGATGACTCCCGTGAAAATAAGTGTATCACACCCAAAGTTATAAGCGTTTGAAAAAAAAAGTTCACCACTAGGTGGCGCTGTTTCGAAACTTCTCAGGCTCCTTTAGGGCATCGTACTGATGAACCATACCGAGTTTCGTAACAATTCCTTCATGCGTTCAAAAAATACAGCATTTTAGCACATAATTCAAAATGGCCGACAGCCAAAATGGTCGATCTGGGAAAATTGGATATCAGTCGACTCGGCATGACGCCCTGAATCTAACGAGACCAAGTTTATGATTTTTGGACAAACCGTTCAGAAGTTACGAGCAAAAATAGCCATTTTTCATATCTCCGGACCACTAGGTGGCGCTGCGCCGAAACGCTGCATGTAGCTTCAGGTCATGCTTGTGACGACACGTACCAAGTTTGGTCTGAATACGATGAAGCGTTGCGGAGATACAGCCTTACGTCTGTTTTTGCAAGCGCTACGTAAAATTAGTTTGTGCGTTTATCGAAAACGGCTAATCGAATCAACTTGAATTCCATAACTTTTTGTCAGCACTGCCTGGAGATGATCCGGTGCGATTTTGGTGAAAATCGGACAAACGGCCTAGGACGAGTTCGCAAAAGTAGGTTTTTTGGACAATTCAAAATGGCGGCCATTTTTTATGACGCAAAATGACGTCATAGGGTGCGATCAAATCGGCATGAGCTCAGGAACAAGAGGAAAAAAGAATTTCGTTGATAGGCCTTACGGTTCAAACGTTATTAGCATAATAAAAGTGAAACTTTGGACAGTTGGTGGCGCTAGAGGGAATGAGTTAGAGACACCAAAATTGGTGTATTTAATGGTGGGACTGTCCTCTATCAGAATGTCAAACCAAAACAACTTTCCCGCAAAGCGGTCTATGGGCTGCCATAGACGCCCAGTCGGAAGAAGAATAATAATAATAAATATAGCTGCAAGCAGCCATTACCGGGGCCAAGCGCAAGAAGCGGCAACATATGCCAAAATGGCAAGGAGTGGCAGACCAACTGCAGCAAGGAGCAATTAAGGGCATTTTGAGAGAACTTTGGGCAAATGGCTAAGAAAATCACATAAACATTAACTTATAAGATGATTTAATGGGTTATCACTTTCGAACAATAGGTGCCGCAGTTACGAAATAGATGTGATGTGGTCAGAGTGAGGTGACAATGACACATGCAAAGTTTGGTGTCAAAATGTGAAGGCATTGCAGAGATAAAGCCTAAATAGTAATTTTGGCAGCATGCCTAAACTTTGATGCTGTGGTATACGAAAACGGTTTTGTCTATCATCATGCAATTCATAACTTTTAGTCGGCACGGTCTGGAGATGATACGATTCAATTTTCGTGAAAATCGGACAAACGGTCTAGGAGGAGTTCGAAAAAGAAGGTTTTTCAAAGAAATAAAGACGGCGGACAGGAAGTTTGGCTGATTATGGCAAACCTGATATCTATGTTTTCGGCATAACCCAAGGAATCTATTAAGATCAGTTTCATTGCAATAGGCAAATTTGTTCAAAAGTTATTAGCGTTCTCAGAAATTAATTATAACTTTTGACCAACAGGTGGCGCTGTCTCAAAATCTTTTCAGTACCTTCAGGGCATGCTGCTTATGGCACACACTTAGTTTCGTAATGTTAGACCAAAGCATTTGTTTAGTATAGCATTGTATTTCACAAAACTGTATTGAAGTCAATGGGAATTTTACGTTTTGTTCTATTATAGCGCCACCAAGAGGCTCAGTCTTACAATTTTTTTTATGTGTCCTCAGAGTGACCCCATACATATGTGTGTCAATTTTGGTGCAAATATCTCAATTCGCTTCCGAGTTATAAACATTTATTTGAAGAAACACGTAAAAAATGACTGACACATGACTTTGTTTGAATTTTACTACCCCTTACTATCAATATTTTCGCATTTGGGCATTAGCATTTAGTTAACAAGCTATGATTCCGTGTTTCTGGCGGTGGTTTCTTCTCGATCGGAACAGCGGTTTCGAAGATATCGCCAAGTGTTTTTTTCGCGCTAAATCGCTACGCTACACCAACTGTAAGACGAAACCTAACATATTTGGTATCGTTGGACTCGGCAACGATTCAGGACCTCAAAAAGATGAGTCCCGTGAAAATAAGTGTATCACACCCAAAGTTATAAGCGTTTGAAAAAAAAAGTTCACCACTAGGTGGCGCTGTTTCGAAACTTCTCAGGCTCCTTTAGGGCATCGTACTGATGAACCATACCGAGTTTCGTAACAATTCGTTCATGCGTTCAAAAAATACAGCATTTTAGCACATAATTCAAAATGGCCGACAGCCAAAATGGTCGATCTGGGAAAATTGGATATCAGTCGACTCGGCATGACGCCCTGAATCTAACGAGACCAAGTTTATGATTTTTGGACAAACCGTTCAGAAGTTACGAGCAAAAATAGCCATTTTTCATATCTCCGGACCACTAGGTGGCGCTGCGCCGAAACGCTGCATGTAGCCTCAGGTCATGCTTGTGACGACACGTACCAAGTTTGGTCTGAATACGATGAAGCGTTGCGGAGATACAGCCTTACGTCTGTTTTCGCAAGCGCTACGTAAAATTAGTTTGTGCGTTTATCGAAAACGGCTAAGCGAATCAACTTGAATTCCATAACTTTTTGTCAGCACTGCCTGGAGATGATCTGGTGCGATTTTGATGAAAATCGGACAAACGGCCTAGGACGAGTTCGCAAAAGTAGGTTTTTTGGACAATTCAAAATGGCGGCCATTTTTTATGACGCAAAATGACGTCATAGGGTGCGATCAAATCGGTATGAGCTCAGGAACAAGAGGAAAAAAGAATTTCGTTGATAGGCCTTACGGTTCAAACGTTATTAGCATAATAAAAGTGAAACTTTGGACAGTTGGTGGCGCTAGAGGGAATGAGTTAGAGACACCAAAATTGGTGTATTTAATGGTGGGACTGTCCTCTATCAGAATGTCAAACCAAAACAACTTTCCCGCAAAGCGGTCTATGGGCTGCCATAGACGCCCAGTCGGAAGAAGAATAATAATAATAATAATAATAATAAGAACCGGAACAGATACAATAGGTGCCTCCGCACCTTCGGTGCTTGGCCCCTAATAATAATAATAATAATAATAAATATAGCTGCAAGCAGCCATTACCGGGGCCAAGCGCAAGAAGCGGCAACATATGCCAAAATGGCAAGGAGTGGCAGACCAACTGCAGCAAGGAGCAATTAAGGGCATTTTGAGAGAACTTTGGGCAAATGGCTAAGAAAATCACATAAACATTAACTTATAAGATGATTTAATGGGTTATCACTTTCGAACAATAGGTGCCGCAGTTACGAAATAGATGTGATGTGGTCAGAGTGAGGTGACAATGACACATGCAAAGTTTGGTGTCAAAATGTGAAGGCATTGCAGAGATAAAGCCTAAATAGTAATTTTGGCAGCATGCCTAAACTTTGATGCTGTGGTATACGAAAACGGTTTTGTCTATCATCATGCAATTCATAACTTTTAGTCGGCATGGTCTGGAGATGATACGATTCAATTTTCGTGAAAATCGGACAAACGGTCTAGGAGGAGTTCGAAAAAGAAGTTTTTTCAAAGAAATAAAGATGGTGGACAGGAAGTTTGGCTGATTATGGCAAACCTGATATCTATGTTTTCGGCATAACCCAAGGAATCTATTAAGATCAGTTTCATTGCAATATGCAAATTTGTTCAAAAGTTATTAGCGTTCTCAGAAATTAATTATAACTTTTGACCAACAGGTGGCGCTGTCTCAAAATCTTTTCAGTACCTTCAGGGCATGCTGATTATGGCACACACTTAGTTTCGTAATGTTAGACCAAAGCATTTGTTTAGTATAGCATTGTATTTCACAAAACTGTATTGAAGTCAATGGGAATTTCACGTTTTGTTCTATTATAGCGCCACCAAGAGGCTCAGTCTTACAATTTTTTTTATGTGTCCTCAGAGTGACCCCATACATATGTGTGTCAATTTTGGTGCAAATATCTCAATTCGCTTCCGAGTTATAAACATTTATTTGAAGAAACACGTAAAAAATGACTGACACATGACTTTGTTTGAATTTTACTACCCCTTACTATCAATATTTTCTCATTTGGGCATTAGTGTATAGTTAACAAGCTATGATTCCGTGTTTCTGGCGGTGGTTTCGTCTCGATCGGAACAGCGGTTTCGAAGATATCGCCAAGTGTTTTTTTCGCGCTAAATCGCTACGCTACACCAACCGTAAGACGAAACCCAACATATTTGGTATCGTTGAACTCGGCAACGATTCAGGACCTCAAAAAGATGACTCCCGTGAAAATAAGTGTACCACACCCAAAGTTATAAGCGTTTGAAAAAAAAAGTTCACCACTAGGTGGCGCTGTTTCGAAACTTCTCAGGCTCTTTTAGGGCATCGTACTGATGAACCATACCGAGTTTCGTAACAATTCGTTCATGCATTCAAAAAATACAGCATTTTAGCACATAATTCAAAATGGCCGACAGTCAAAATGACCGATCTGGATAAATTTGATATCAGTCGACTCGGCATGATGCCCTGAATCTAACGAGACCAAGTTTATGATTTTTGGACAAACCGTTCAGAAGCTACGAGCAAAAATAGCCATTTTTCATATCTCCGGACCACTAGGTGGCGCTGCGCCGATACGCTGCATGTAGCCTTAGGTCATGCTTGTGACGACACATACCAAGTTTGGTCTGAATACGATGAAGCGTTGCGGAGATACAGCCTTACGTCTGTTTTCGCAAGCGCTACGTAAAATTAGTTTGTGCGTTTATCGAAAACGGCTAATCGAATCAACTTGAATTCCATAACTTTTTGTCAACACTGCCTGGAGATGATCCGGTGCAATTTTGGTGAAAATCGGACAAACGGCCTAGGACGAGTTCGCAAAAGTAGGTTTTTTGGACAATTCAAAATGGCGGCCATTTTTAATGACGCAAAATGACGTCATAGGGTGCAATCAAATCGGCATGAGCTCAGGAACAAGAGGAAAAAAGAATTTCGTTGATAGGCCTTACGGTTCAAACGTTATTAGCATAATAAAAGTGAAACTTTGGACAGTTGGTGGCGCTAGAGGGAATGAGTTAGAGACACCAAAATTGGTGTATTTAATGGTGGGACTGTCCTCTATCAGAATGTCAAACCAAAACAACTTTCCCGCAAAGCGGTCTATGGGCTGCCATAGACGCCCAGTCGGAAGAAGAATAATAATAATAATAATAATAATAATAATAATAAATATAGCTGCAAGCAGCCATTACCGGGGCCAAGCGCAAGAAGCGGCAACATATGCCAAAATGGCAAGGAGTGGCAGAACAACTGCAGCAAGGAGCAATTAAGGGCATTTTGAGAAAACTTTGGGCAAATGGCTAAAAAAATTACATAAAAATTGACTTATAAGATGATTTAATGGCTTATCACTTTCGAACAATAGGTGGCGCAGTTACGAAATAGATGTGATGTGGTGAGAGTGAGGTGACAATGACACATGCAAAGTTTGGTGTCAAAATCTGAAGGCATTGCAGAGATAAAGCCTAAATAGTCATTTTGGCTGCATGCCTCAACTTTGATGCTGTGGTATACAAAAACGGTTTTGTCTATCGTCACGCAATCCATAACTTTTAGTCGGCACGGTCTGGAGATGATACGATTCAATTTTCGTGATAATTGGACACACGGTCTAGGAGGAGTTCGAAAAAGAAGGTTTTTCAAAGAAATAAAGATGCGGACAGGAAGTTTGGCTGATAATGGAAAACCTGATATCTATGTTTTCGGCATAACCCAAGGAATCTATTAAGATCAGTTTCATTGCAATAGGCAAATTTATTCAAAAGATAATAGCATTTTCACAAATTAATTATAACATTTGACCAACAGGTGGCGCTGTCTCAAAATCTTTTTAGTACCTTCGGGGCATGCTGCTTATCTCACAAACTGAGTTTCGTAATATTACACCAATGCATTTGTTTAATATAGCATTTAAATCACAAAACTGTATTGAAGTCAATGGGAATTTCACGTTTTGTTCTATTATAGCGCCACCAAGAGGCTCAGTCCCACAATTTTTTTCATGTGTCCTCAGAGTGAGCCCATACATATGTCTGTCAATTTTGGTGAAAATATCTCAATTCGCTTCCGAGTTATAAACATTTATATGAAAGAACACATAAAAAATGACCGACACATGACTTTGTTTGAATTTTACTACCCCTTACTATCAATATTTTCGCATTTGGGCATTATCGTTTAGTTAACAAGCTATGATTCCGTGTTTCTGGCGGTGGTTTCGTCTCGATCAGAACAGCGGTTTCGAAGATATCGCCAAGTGTTTTTTTCGCGCTAAATCGCTACGCTACACCAACCGTAAGACGAAACCCAACATATTTGGTATCGTTGGACTCGACAACGATTCAGGACCTCAAAAAGATGACTCCCGTGAAAATAAGTGTATCACACCCAAAGTTATAAGCGTTTGAAAAAAAAAGTTCACCACTAGGTGGCGCTGTTTCGAAACTTCTCAGGCTCCTTTAGGGCATCGTACTGATGAACCATACCGAGTTTCGTAACAATTCGTTCATGCGTTCAAAAAATACAGCATTTTAGCACATAATTCAAAATGGCCGACAGCCAAAATGGTCGATCTGGGAAAATTGGATATCAGTCGACTCGGCATGACGCCCTGAATCTAACGAGACCAAGTTTATGATTTTTGGACAAACCGTTCAGAAGTTACGAGCAAAAATAGCCATTTTTCATATCTCCGGACCACTAGGTGGCGCTGCGCCGAAACGCTGCATGTAGCCTCAGGTCATGCTCGTGACGACACGTACCAAGTTTGGTCTGAATAGGATGAAGCGTTGCGGAGATACAGCCTTACGTCTGTTTTTGCAAGCGCTACGTAAAATTAGTTTGTGCGTTTATCGAAAACGGCTAATCGAATCAACTTGAATTCCATAACTTTTTGTCAGCACTGCCTGGAGATGATCCGGTGCGATTTTGGTGAAAATCGGACAAACGGCCTAGGACGAGTTCGCAAAAGTAGGTTTTTTGGACAATTCAAAATGGCGGCCATTTTTTATGACGCAAAATGACGTCATAGGGTGCGATCAAATCGGCATGAGCTCAGGAACAAGAGGAAAAAAGAATTTCGTTGATAGGCCTTACGGTTCAAACGTTATTAGCATAATAAAAGTGAAACTTTGGACAGTTGGTGGCGCTAGAGGGAATGAGTAAGAGACACCAAAATTGGTGTATTTAATGGTGGGACTGTCCTCTATCAGAATGTCAAACCAAAACAACTTTCCCGCAAAGCGGTCTATGGGCTGCCATAGACGCCCAGTCGGAAGAAGAATAATAATAATAATAAATATAGCTGCAAGCAGCCATTACCGGGGCCAAGCGCAAGAAGCGGCAACATATGCCAAAATGGCAAGGAGTGGCAGACCAACTGCAGCAAGGAGCAATTAAGGGCATTTTGAGAAAACTTTGGGCAAATGGCTAAAAAAATCACATAAACATTAACTTATAAGATGATTTAATGGGTTATCACTTTCGAACAATAGGTGCCGCAGTTACGAAATAGATGTGATGTGGTCAGAGTGAGGTGACAATGACACTTGCAAAGTTTGGTGTCAAAATGTGAAGGCATTGCAGAGATAAAGCCTAAATAGTAATTTTGGCAGCATGCCTAAACTTTGATGCTGTGGTATACGAAAACAGTTTTGTCTATCGTCATGCAATTCATAACTTTTAGTCGGCACGGTCTGGAGATGATACGATTCAATTTTCGTGAAAATCGGACAAACGGTCTAGGAGGAGTTCGAAAAAGAAGGTTTTTCAAAGAAATAAAGACGGCGGACAGGAAGTTTGGCTGATTATGGCAAACCTGATATCTATGTTTTCGGCATAACCCAAGGAATCTATTAAGATCAGTTTCATTGCAATAGGCAAATTTGTTCAAAAGTTATTAGCGTTCTCAGAAATTAATTATAACTTTTGACCAACAGGTGGCGCTGTCTCAAAATCTTTTCAGTACCTTCAGGGCATGCTGATTATGGCACACACTTAGTTTCGTAATGTTAGACCAAAGCATTTGTTTAGTATAGCATTGTATTTCACAAAACTGTATTGAAGTCAATGGGAATTTCACGTTTTGTTCTATTATAGCGCCACCAAGAGGCTCATTCTTACAATTTTTTTTATGTGTCCTCAGAGTGACCCCATACATATGTGTGTCAATTTTGGTGCAAATATCTCAATTCGCTTCCGAGTTATAAACATTTATTTGAAAAAACACGTAAAAAATGACTGACACATGTCTTTGTTTGAATTTTACTACCCCTTACTATCAATATTTTCGCATTTGGGCATTAGCGTATAGTTAACAAGCTATGATTCCGTGTTTCTGGCGGTGGTTTCGTCTCGATCGGAAGAACGGTTTCGAAGATATCGCCAAGTGTTTTTTTCGCGCTAAATCGCTACGCTACACCAACCGTAAGACGAAACCTAACATATTTGGTATCGTTGGACTCGGCAACGATTCAGGACCTCAAAAAGATGACTCCCTTGAAAATAAGTGTACCACACCCAAAGTTTTAAGCGTTTGAAAAAAAAATTTCACCACTAGGTGGCGCTGTTTCGAAACTTCTCAGGCTCCTTTAGGGCATCGTACTGATGAACCATACCGAGTTTCGTAACAATTCGTTCATGCGTTCAAAAAATACAGCATTTTAGCACATAATTCAAAATGGCCGACAGCCAAAATGGCCGATCTGGATAAATTTGATATCAGTCGACTCGGCATGACGCCCTGAATCTAACGAGACCAAGTTTATGATTTTTGGACAAACCGTTCAGAAGTTACGAGCAAAAATAGCCATTTTTCATATCTCCGGACCACTAGGTGGCGCTGCGCTGAAACGCTGCATGTAGCCTCAGGTCATGCTTGTGACGACACGTACCAAGTTTGGTCTGAATACGATGAAGCGTTGCGGAGATACAGCCTTACGTCTGTTTTTGCAAGCGCTACGTAAAATTAGTTTGTGCGTTTATCGAAAACGGCTAATCGAATCAACTTGAATTCCATAACTTTTTGTCAGCACTGCCTTGAGATGATCCGGTGCAATTTTGGTGAAAATCGGACAAACGGCCTAGGACGAGTTCGCAAAAGTAGGTTTTTTGGACAATTCAAAATGGCGGCCATTTTTAATGACGCAAAATGACGTCATAGGGTGCAATCAAATCGGCATGAGCTCAGGAACAAGACGAAAAAAGAATTTCGTTGATAGGCCTTACGGTTCAAAAGTTATTAGCATAATAAAAGTGAAACTTTGGACAGTTGGTGGCGCTAGAGGGAATGAGTTAGAGACACCAAAATTGGTGTATTTAATGGTGGGACTGTCCTCTATCAGAATGTCAAACCAAAACAACTTTCCCGCAAAGCGGTCTATGGGCTGCCATAGACGCCCAGTCGGAAGAAGAATAATAATAATAATAATAATAAGAACCGGAACAGATACAATAGGTGCCTCCGCACCTTCGGTGCTTGGCCCCTAATAATAATAATAAGAACCGGAACAGATACAATAGGTGCCTCGCACCTTCGGTGCTTGGCCCCTAATAATAATAATAATAAGAACCGGAACAGATACAATAGGTGCCTCGCACCTTCGGTGCTTGGCCCCTAAATATTGCTGCAAGCAGCCATTACCGGGGCCAAGCGCAAGAAGCGGCAACATATGCCAAAATGGCAAGGAGTGGCAGACCAACTGCAGCAAGGAGCAATTAAGGGCATTTTGAGAGAACTTTGGGCAAATGGCTAAGAAAATCACATAAACATTAACTTATAAGATGATTAAATGGGTTATCACTTTCGAACAATAGGTGCCGCAGTTACGAAATAGATGTGATGTGGTCAGAGTGAGGTGACAATGACACATGCAAAGTTTGGTGTCAAAATGTGAAGGCATTGCAGAGATAAAGCCTAAATAGTCATTTTGGCTCCATGCCTCAACTTTGATGCTGTGTTATACAAAAACCGTTTTGTCTATCATCACGCAATCCATAACTTTTAGTCGGCACGGTCTGGAGATGATACGATTCAATTTTCGTGATAATCGGACACACGGTCTAGGAGGAGTTCGAAAAAGAAGGTTTTTCAAAGAAATAAAGATGGCGGACAGGAAGTTTGGCTGATTATGGAAAACCTGATATCTATGTTTTCGGCATAACCCAAGGAATCTATTAAGATCAGTTTCATTGCAATAGGCAAATTTATTCAAAAGATATTAGCATTTTCAGAAATGAATTATAACATTTGACCAACAGGTGGCGCTGTCTCAAAATCTAATGAGTACCTTCGGGGCATGCTGCTTATGGCACAAACTGAGTTTCGTAATATTACATCAATGCATTTGTTTAATATAGCATTTAAATCACAAAACTGTATTGAAGTCAATGGGAATTTCACGTTTTGTTCTATTATAGCGCCACGAAGAGGCTCAGTCCCACAATTTTTTTCATGTGTCCTCAGAGTGAGCCCATACATATGTCTGTCAATTTTGGTGAAAATATCTCAATTCGCTTCCGAGTTATAAACATTTATATGAAAGAACACATAAAAAATGACCGACACATGACTTTGTTTGAATTTTACTACCCCTTACTATCAATATTTTCGCATTTGGGCATTAGCGTATAGTTAACAAGCTATGATTCCGTGTTTCTGGCGGAGGTTTCGTCTCGATCGGAACAGCGGTTTCGAAGATATCGCCAAGTGTTTTTTTCGCGCTAAATCGCTACGCTACACCAACCGTAAGACGAAACCTAACATATTTGGTATCGTTGGACTCGGCAATGATTCAGGACCTCAAAAAGATGACTCACTTGAAAATAAGTGTACCACACCCAAAGTTTTAAGCGTTTGAAAAAAAAATGTCACCACTAGGTGGCGCTGTTTCGAAACTTCTCAGGCTCCTTTAGGGCATCGTACTGATGAACCATACCGAGTTTCGTAACAATTCGTTCATGCGTTCAAAAAATACAGCATTTTAGCACATAATTAAAAATGGCCGACAGCCAAAATGGCCGATCTGGATAAATTTGATATCAGTCGACTCAGCATGACGCCCTGAATCTAACGAGACCAAGTTTATGATTTTTGGACACACCGTTCAGAAGTTACGAGCAAAAATAGCCATTTTTCATATCTCCGGACCACTAGGTGGCGCTGCGCTGAAACGCTGCATGTAGCCTCAGGTCATGCTTGTGACGACACGTACCAAGTTTGGTCTGAATACGATGAAGCGTTGCGGAGATACAGCCTTACGTCTGTTTTTGCAAGCGCTACGTAAAATTAGTTTGTGCGTTTATCGAAAACGGCTAAGCGAATCAACTTGAATTCCATAACTTTTTGTCAGCACTGCCTGGAGATGATCCGGTGCAATTTTGGTGAAAATCGGACAAACGGCCTAGGACGAGTTCGCAAAAGTAGGTTTTTTGGACAATTCAAAATGGCGGCCATTTTTAATGACGCAAAATGACGTCATAGGGTGCAATCAAATCGGCATGAGCTCAGGAACAAGAGGAAAAAAGAATTTCGTTGATAGGCCTTACGGTTCAAACGTTATTAGCATAATAAAAGTGAAACTTTGGACAGTTGGTGGCGCTAGAGGGAATGAGTTAGAGACACCAAAATTGGTGTATTTAATGGTGGGACTGTCCTCTATCAGAATGTCAAACCAAAACAACTTTCCCGCAAACCGGTCTATGGGCTGCCATAGACGCCCAGTCGGAAGAAGAATAATAATAATAATAATAATAAATATAGCTGCAAGCAGCCATTACCGGGGCCAAGCGCAAGAAGCGGCAACATATGCCAAAATGGCAAGGAGTGGCAGACCAACTGCAGCAAGGAGCAATTAAGGGTATTTTGAGAGAACTTTGGGCAAATGGCTAAGAAAATCACATAAACATTAACTTATAAGATGATTTAATGGGTTATCACTTTCGAACAATAGGTGCCGCAGTTACGAAATAGATGTGATGTGGTCAGAGTGAGGTGACAATGACACATGCAAAGTTTGGTGTCAAAATGTGAAGGCATTGCAGAGATAAAGCCTAAATAATAATTTTGGCAGCATGCCTAAACTTTGATGCTGTGGTATACGAAAACGGTTTTGTCTATCGTCATGCAATTCATAACTTTTAGTCGGCACGGTCTGGAGGTGATACGATTCAATTTTCGTGAAAATCGGACAAACGGTCTAGGAGGAGTTCGAAAAAGAAGGTTTTTCAAAGAAATAAAGACGGCGGACAGGAAGTTTGGCTGATTATGGCAAACCTGATATCTATGTTTTCGGCATAACCCAAGGAATCTATTAAGATCAGTTTCATTGCAATAGGCAAATTTGTTCAAAAGTTATTAGCGTTCTCAGAAATTAATTATAACTTTTGACCAACAGGTGGCGCTGTCTCAAAATCTTTTCAGTACCTTCAGGGCATGCTGATTATGGCACACACTTAGTTTCGTAATGTTAGACCAAAGCATTTGTTTAGTATAGCATTGTATTTCACAAAACTGTATTGAAGTCAATGGGAATTTCACGTTTTGTTCTATTATAGCGCCACCAAGAGGCTCAGTCTTACAATTTTTTTTATGTGTCCTCAGAGTGACCCCATACATATGTGTGTCAATTTTGGTGCAAATATCTCAATTCGCTTCCGAGTTATAAACATTTATTTGAAGAAACACGTAAAAAATGACTGACACATGACTTTGTTTGAATTTTACTACCCCTTACTATCAATATTTTCGCATTTGGGCATTAGCGTATAGTTAACAAGCTATGATTCCGTGTTTCTGGCGGTGGTTTCGTCTCGATCGGAACAGCGGTTTCGAAGATATCGCCAAGTGTTTTTTTCGCGCTAAATCGCTACGCTACACCAACCGTAAGACGAAACCCAACATATTTGGTATCGTTGGACTCGGCAACGATTCAGGACCTCAAAAAGATGACTCCCGTGAAAATAAGTGTATCACACCCAAAGTTATAAGCATTTGAAAAAAAAAGTTCACCACTAGGTGGCGCTGTTTCGAAACTTCTCAGGCTCCTTTAGGGCATCGTACTGATGAACCATACCGAGTTTCGTAACAATTCGTTCATGCGTTCAAAAAATACAGCATTTTAGCACAAAATTCAAAATGGCCGACAGCCAAAATGGTCGATCTGGGAAAATTGGATATCAGTCGACTCGGCATGACGCCCTGAATCTAACGAGACCAAGTTTATGATTTTTGGACAAACCGTTCAGAAGTTACGAGCAAAAATAGCCATTTTTCATATCTCCGGACCACTAGGTGGCGCTGCGCTGAAACGTTGCATGTAGCCTCAGGTCATGCTTGTGACAACACGTACCAAGTTTGGTCTGAATACGATGAAGCGTTGCGGAGATACAGCCTTACGTCTGTTTTTGCAAGCGCTACGTAAAATTAGTTTGTGCGTTTATCGAAAACGGCTAATCGAATCAACTTGAATTCCATAACTTTTTGTCAGCACTGCCTGGAGATGATCCGGTGCGATTTTGGTGAAAATCGGACAAACGGCCTAGGACGAGTTCGCAAAAGTAGGTTTTTTGGACAATTCAAAATGGCGGCCTTTTTTTATGACGCAAAATGACGTCATAGGGTGCGATCAAATCGGCATGAGCTCAGGAACAAGAGGAAAAAAGAATTTCGTTGATAGGCCTTACGGTTCAAACGTTATTAGCATAATAAAAGTGAAACTTTGGACAGTTGGTGGCGCTAGAGGGAATGAGTAAGAGACACCAAAATTGGTGTATTTAATGGTGGGACTGTCCTCTATCAGAATGTCAAACCAAAACAACTTTCCCGCAAAGCGGTCTATGGGCTGCCATAGACACCCAGTCGGAAGAAGAATAATAATAATAATAATAAGAACCGGAACAGATACAATAGGTGCCTCCGCACCTTCGGTGCTTGGCCCCTAATAAGAACCGGAACAGATACAATAGGTGCCTCCGCACCTTCGGTGCTTGGCCCCTAATAAGAACCGGAACAGATACAATAGGTGCCTCCGCACCTTCGGTGCTTGGCCCCTAATAAGAACCGGAACAGATACAATAGGTGCCTTTGCACCTTCGGTGCTTGGCCCCTAATAATAAGAACCGGAACAGATACAATAGGTGCCTCGCACCTTCGGTGCTTGGCCCCTAATAATAATAAGAACCGGAACAGATACAATAGGTGCCTCGCACCTTCGGTGCTTGGCCCCTAAAAATAAGTCGACGATCTTCATATACTAGTTGTAAAGTTTTGGCTTGAAAGTGTATAGACATTATTGGCCTTATAGAAAGACAGGCAAGGTTATTACAAATATTTAAAGGGGTACTTTACTGCTGGCAAAATGGGCTTTCAATAAAAAATGGCTGCCTGTACAGTAAAAAGATGGGAATTTAATGGGACTAGAAAAAAAACAGAGTACTATATAGTTTATTGGGAAGAATGAAATGGAGACGATTGTCTGAAATATAAAATCATTGGTTACCCGTAAGCCAATGACATAACGTTTGGTTATGACGTATGTTATTCGCCAACTCAGCCGCATCGAACTTCCACTGTAAACACATGTATGCTGCGAAAAGGAAACCATTGAGCGAATAGAGTGAACATGGCTGACATGGCCGAGTTTTGCTGCCTCCTTAACCTGATCCGCCATGAGTGCACCCAAGGGGGACACAATCACAACTATCGCCTTGCTATCCTTTGGCCTGCCCAGTTTCTCACTGACGATTGGTAATAGTTGAGAAATTAATCTTTTCCCAAAACCTGTCGGGAGTAGGACCACAACATAACCTCCAAATGTTTAACAAACACTCTTCTTGTTCGGGCTTCAGTTCACAAATGCTGGGAATATCCTCCACAACAGAGTGAATTGCATCCCGTGTCTCCATTTCCGCGGTCGTTTTCGATTTCCCTAACCTAAAATACAATCTTTAAACTCTGTGCTTAGTGTCTACGCAGGCTAAATGGAGGCCTTAGGCACAATGACAAAGAGGAAAGACTTCTCCACATGAACAAGCAAGCACAGAGACAGTAGCAATTCAGTTCGGCATGTTTTAATTTCAAGGTATATTAGTTTAAAATGTAAAGCTTAATAACTTGTTGTATGCATCTGTAAAGACATACTAGCCATGTATAACCATCTGACACCATCTGCGCCTCCTGCCTCTGTAAAAATCTGAATGAACCTGAGGCCGTGACATGCCAATGTGCTAACCTCACTAGCACATTATTACAGTATTTGTGTATCTGCCTGGGAGCTTTGTAAACAATTCTCCTTTTTCAAATCATTTTTCCTATTCAGACATGCAGTGATGTATAACTGCAATATCTGACATCAAGGGCTAGTTTACCAGTTTTCCCACACACAATATGTATGGTTTAAACTAGCACTTAATACTGATTAGAACCAAAGAAGCTCTCTTTAAGTCTTACTTAAACACATTTATTTATTTATATATTTATTTATTCAATTAGGGAGATATCACTCTCTCTGCTGAAAGTCACCTTAATGAGAGGGATAAATTGAAATCCGTTCAAATTTTCTTCATGGTTAACAATGCAAGAAATTAGCAAATACAATTACTTTCAAGCACAGTTTGATTATAGGGAAATAAATGGATACTGAATACCAACATATTCGCAAACTCCTATCAGGAGGCCAAGCTCATTCACATCTGAAAGGCCTTCGCTATATCTCAAAACCCAATCAACAACAACAACAATAAAAAATCAATACATGAAAATGATTGTGTAATAGTCAGTGATCCTAACTTTAGACAATGGTTTGAGGCTTTAGCTCACAATGGGAGCTTAAGATTAATGAACATCCAACAGGATGGCTCCTCTGACTTCATTAGGGAGTCTGTGATGCAGCAAACGGCATCGTTTTATGATATTTACCCCCACATCTGGCGCCATGACAGCCTGATGGATTATGGTTAGTGTGTTTATCCTGACAGGGGACAATAAAACGAGAGTTTATTTGTTTATTTGGCACTGGTCTAAATCTTTTTTTCTGTTTGCATACAGGTCTAAGAAATAATATTATTCCAGTTCACTGCAGGACTTTTCACTCTATCTCAGTGGTGCGAAAGCCCTCCATAATCCAACACAATATTCAAACACAAATATATGCAAATATGCGATTACATTTCCAGTATTGCTGGCTGTAATTAGGACAAAGCTACATGTTTTTAAACTTTTTTATTGATATGTTGAATCTATTGATGTGGTTAATTAATGTAAAACAGTAAATAAATGAAACATGATTTATTTTGTGATTCCAGAAGTTATGTTCTGCAATCCAAAACTGTATGTTGTTCAATATAAAAACAATAGTTATTGAGGGAAAATAAAAATAAATAAATTACTTTCTGAGTGATTTTTAGCTATTTCATTTTGCTTAGTGATAGTGTTTTTTTATATAATAATTCATTAATTTAAAACTTTTTAAATAAAGTTTACTGAGGATCCATAAAAATCAACAAAACTTAAGTGTGAAATGAAAATGTTGGTTTGCGCTATTGCATCAGCACACAACTGAATGGCTTCCCCTTTGAAATCACTTCAAATTCACAACCCTAGTCCCTAAAAGAAAAAAGAGCACTTTGTGTGTCTGTTCAGATAAAAATTTAAGTGACTTCAGTGTATTCTTGTAAAATGTACTTAAGTATATTGTTTTAGGACAGGATCCACACAAGACTGACATTTGATTGTAGTGAGGCAAACTCTTTAAAGTTCAGAGAGAGTATTGACCTTCATAAGTCTGCTCTGGGAAAGAGGTACGTTGAACGAATGCAAAGCAAGATACATCCTCAGTCTTGATCCTTCCTGCTTACATTTGTTCAAGCTTATTACTGCTTCTCTTGAATGATTCCAGGGATTATCGCTGAACTACACATCCCATGCATGGTTTCAAACAGAGAAAGAATCTGCATTTAAATTCAACCAACGTAGTCGAGAATCTCCTACATTTATTTGGCACCACCATCTGATTTTCTGTCACCTCGGAAGACATTAGACATTTTCATACTGACTCACTATCTAGAGGTCAACAAGGATGGAAAAAGTAATTATGTTTAAGTAATTGCAGATGATTGCTTTGAGGAATCCTCACACTTAGAAGGGCTCCAGACTGAATAAAATGTAAAAATTGCAAAAATGTTGTTTGTTTAAAACAACTTTGTTTGTTTAAATGCGGTTTCGTCCAATATCATCTTGTGAAGTGCTGTTAGTTTATTACATCTTTCCACAACAATAAAAGTTCTTTATTGGAATCAATGGTTCCATGAAGAACCTTTAACTTCCAGGGAACCTTTCCATTGCAACAAAAGGTTCTTTATAATGGAAAAGGCTATTTAGATTATTAAACCGTTCAACAAACTCTGAGGAAAAAAGCTTATATTATTAACTGTTCACTGAAAAGTTCTTTCTGCATATTTAAGAGTGTGGGCCAGATGTACATTACGCTTTTGCGCCCACTTCAGGCATATTTGTTTCACAAAGTGCTCATAAAACCATGGTGAGGTATGTACGAACGGGACGAAACAAGATGAAAGCACAGACTGCCTGTCGCAGGTACTGAAAATGGCAAAATGCGCTTTTCGTGTCATGCATGGTCAAGGAGAAAGTGGGAGTGTCACATAAAGAGATGGGATGGGAAAGTAAACTTTATTTAGCGCTGACCTTTATCCTCCTAGATTAAGCAGCTATGGAATATTAAATACGCTCAATTTATGATTGGGCGTATTAAGGTTTGGTACATAACATGCACACAGCGGTTTCACATCAAGCGCTTTCTGCGTCTTGGCCATGGTGCTATTAATGCTGCACTCACAAATGTATGTACATTTGGCCCTGAGAGTCAAAAAAGAACAGAGCGCGAGCTATGACTATGAACTGGTTCTTTGTAATTATTCTGTCAAAAAGAGTCACAGAACATTCTCGAACTAGCATATGAATTACTTTGAAGGTATTGAATTTGACATGTTAGTGAGTGAATTTTTTAGAAGCAGTTCCTAACTAACTGAATCGTGTATCATTTTTCTGTTTGATTCAAAATAATGTATTTAAAGATACATATTTTCAATAGTGGTCTGTTGCAATAAATGGTTCAATTGGTTCAAATGGAATTCAAATATTACACAACAAATATTATTGGTCACCTTAGGTCCAGTCATTGAATCAAAAAAAAAACTGTATAGGTGACATTTGATTCATGATCAACACAACATTTGACTTTTTTCAGACAGAAACATTCTGACAAAACACAGTGACATTTATATACAGTAGTGATATATGCATGCACTAAAATCGAGATCACTACAATGACAGGATCAAATAGGAACTAATGTGCTTCTGAACAAAACATCTTTATTCAGCAATTCTGTCAACTAAAATTATTTGGCTCTCAAATGTTTACATTATACTGTAGAAGCCAATGGCTCCCCAAATCATTTTCTAATCTGGAATCCTGCTTAGATTCCTTTCAACCTCTCCCTATTTGTCATCTTCATCACTATCCATAATGTTTCAAACCCCTGGTGACCTGTGTATCATACTGCTATGCATCTGAAAGATCAAGCATAGTTTCTATGACAACTGATACACAAATGGCCATGGTGATTGGTGATGTTATAAGCTGGTTCTTATCTAGAGATTCAGATTTGACTTTCCTGTAGAACATGAGGTTAAGCAGTTGTTGTAAAAAGAAACAAATAAAGGAAAAAAGAATGAAACTGGATGAGACATCCACCATTTTGATGAGTGCTGAACTGGTCTTATTGCCACCCAAATGGGGACAATTAAAATGAAATGACTTAGTTGTTAATTTAAGAACAATTCATTAAAATGATTTTAAAAGGTGACATATAATGGAAACATGTTGTACTGTATATGAATATGTTTACTTTAAGAACCCATTACTTTGTTAGAGAACCCCTTTTCCCTGAGAACAGTTCAAGTTCCCACAATCCTCGCTGCCCTGGGGAGACTAACGTCCTGAGGGGGGAAAGCCCTCGGTCTATGAGAACCTGATCAAAAATATAAATCTTTAAAGTGATTTAATTATAGAGCTCTGATGGATCATTTCAGATCCTCTTTGTGTAAAGACATCGTAGTAGTCCGAGTGACTACAGTGGCTCAATCTTAAAGCTACACTGTGTGATTTTTACCCCCATCTAGCGGTGAAAAGGTATATGACCATCCAGTGAATATTAGTTTATGTTCCTCTCAGTTCCGATTTCGTTTTAACTCCTACGGTGGCCAATGTAGTCCAAGATTAACATGGCTTCCAGTTCGACCTCGTCCATGAGTGTTAACTCAAACGTAAACGTGAAAGGCGAAGCTTTAATTAACAGGTATATCCCTCTTTGGCTTATGTACTTTCAAGATGGAGGGGCAACATGGCGACCGACATTAGAACCCCTTACCCGTATGTATCTTCAATGGCATATTATACACTCACGAGAATACTTTATTACTTGAACGAAGTAAATATACATTAATGAGCAAACAAAAACAAAAATAATGACTTTATTCAACTATTCGTTTCCTTCTCTGTTGGCCTCGAAATTTCACGTAGTGAAACTACACAAATATTCAAGGTTGTATGTCACACGCATCATCACACACATGACCTGTGTCAGCCAATAGTGAGCCTACATGTGACGTGCAACACAGAAGCTTTGCACAGTTTCACTACGTGAAATCTCACCGGCCCACAGAGAATGAAATGTATAGTTGAATAAAGTCGTTATTTTTGATAGTTTTTTTGCGCACAAAAAGTATTCTCGTCGCTTGATAAACTTAATATTGAGCCACTGTAGTCACTCAGACTATTTTAACGATGTCTTTCATAATTTTTCTGGCCGGCCAGTTTCGATCCCTTAAGAAGCCTATGGAGGAGTGATCCAGCTCTCAGATTTCATCAAAAATATCCTAATTTGTGTTCCAAAGACGAACGAAAGTCGTACGGGGTTGGAACAACATAAGGGGGTGAGTAATTGCTGACAGAATTTTCATTTTTGGGTGAACTAACCTTTAAAACTGGCAAAACGAGTCTACAGCACCATCTAATGGTAATAATGGCCATTACAGGAGACAGCGGTTGCCAATATTTTGCAGTCAACAAGCAAGACATGAGGGCATTCCTCTGAGGGGCTAATTTGATCTTGTTGAATTCATGATACCCCCATGTCCTAATTTTAGAAATAGCCTAAAAACACATACAAACAATATCTAAACCTTTATTATTTATTAGTTTGAAACTGTATAAATATAATAATAAATAATAAATATTTGATTTAACAGAATAGGAAACTAAAATATGCATTAACCTCACTGATGAAACATCAGGAAAGAAAGTAGTGATTACACCAAAATTGACAGTTATGTCAAAAATAATACATTGTTGATTATTTTCCATGAAATCCTTTAATACTCCAATTCTAATTAATAAAACATTTCAGCTGAAACCATTTATTATTAATTCAAGACAGTGACCTAACAGTCAACTTGAAATTGTTCCTTTAGCAGCAGGAAAAACAAAACAGTTATTTACACACTGTCTATGCTTTGTTAATTATAATGTTAGCACTGTAGTTTTTGCTTGAAGTGTTTATTGGAAGCAAGTCACAACATGGCCATTGGCCAATCATAATACTATTTTAATCTTGTCTCTATTTTTTAATTAATAGTGCAGCTCTAATTTACCGTAGCCTTATTTAGCCTATTTAACCTATGTTTGGGGTCAGTAAGGTCAGTGTCTTATGCTCACAAAGTCAGTAGACAGTAGAAGTGTAAAATTACACTTTTGGGTTCAAGTATTTCTTATTATTTCAATGTTGAAAACCCTTGTGCTGTTTAGATCATTTTTTTCAGGATTCTTTAAACAGAGAATTCAAGAGAACCGCATTTATTTGAAACAGAGACTTTTGTAACATTATAAATGTGTTTTTCTGTCACTTTTGACCAATTTATAACAACAACCTTTCTGAATAAAAGTATCATTTTCTTTCACACAAAAAAATCTTACCGACTGCAAACTTTTTAGTGTATGTCATATTACAGATATAAAATGGGTTGGAAATGTGAATTCGAGACTTATAAACTCCTAATTTCTTTTTAAATGATTGTGTAAATTGAAATGTTCACCCATTAAACTACATATGCTTTAGTTTACCATATTAAATGCTCATGTATTGTTTTCACACATTGAAGAAGCCATATCACAGTCAAATTGATGTCCTTTGTATAGTACGGGTGAAAGGAACTACTGCATATATGTGTGCACATCTGTGTTTGTTTTTGTGCGTGGGTGCATGTGTCTCTTTGTGAATTGTCTGCATGTGTCGTGTTTGTGTGTGTGCATCTGCTTGAAGTTTTGGGCGCAGCTGAAGCAGGTGTGCACAAAATCACACATTGCATTTTTTTAATGAGCTTGTGGTCTATGGCCAGCAGTGACTGAAGTGGAATCCTGCGCTCTCCAGGCCCTACACCTTCTAATAACAGCCATCTGTCTTCATGACTGTCTGCTCAACAAGCTCAGGGGAAGGAGGAAGAGCGAAAAGAAGAGTTTGGGTGGAAAGACTTTCAAAAATTATACAAAGCAATATTAGTTTGTTTTTTCTTCTTTATATTGGTCAGTGTAGAGAAAGGGAACAGGATCATTGTAAATTATTTAACTATTTACTGTGCAACACTTAACAATAAGGTTATTTTTCTAAGTTTAGCAGTTTACATTTTTACTTTCCTTGCCATTATTCTCACTGGCTCCACCATTTAAATTAAAGTAGTAATAAATTACAAAGATTTTAAGTTAAATATTTAATCAATTAAAGGTATTAGAAGTGACAGCAATTAAATCCAAGATGGCTATAAATCCTTAGACAACCTTCAATCATTTCCAAGTTCAGCATACACACACCTTCAAAAGTTTGTCAGTATGTTGTTTGTTTTTTGACTATGTTACAAAAAATTCTATTTCAAATAAATACTGTTTTTGAATTTTCCATTAATAAAATAACAATAGCATGCATCGTGGTTTCCACAAAAAATTCAAACAGCACAAAATTTTTCATCATTGATAAAATGTTTCTAGAGCAGCAAACCAGCATGTTAGAATGTCTCTGAAAGATCACGTGACACTGAAGACGGGAGTAATGATGCTGAAAATGTAGCTTTGCCATCACAGGAATAAATTACTTTAATTACTTTAAACTGCATTGTAAAAACTGTTTTGTGTTTTTTGATCAAATCAATTCAGGCGCAAACTCTGAAAGGTATAGTGTATTTAGAGTTGTGGCATGTTTAAATCAAAATAACTCACAATAACTCTTGGTTGGGCAAGTGACAGTTCCCTCACTGACCCAAATCATTCTCACATTAGAACTAGTTAGTCATCCTTCTATATTGATGTGACCTTCAACTTCTATGAACAGATCATGCTGATCCATTTATCAAACTTCTTACTGTAACCCCTAAACCTTCCAGACTGTCCCATGTTTCCCTGATTTACAAATCTAATGCAATCCTTTATTATAATGGATTAGTAAATAGGCCCAACCGCAGTAGCTCTCTTGTCCTCGGCTAGCAGCTCTCAGGGGTCAGCAGTGCTGATGAGCTGTGTGATGGGGTCCTGAGCTCTCTGGCCATGCCGTACAAGGTCAGATCAGGTCCGAGCGCTGACTCAGACAGGTCAAACACACAGCAAAACCATATCAAGCTCTCCACCATCTAATTTCCTGTGCAGCACACAGTGATTTCCTTTCCCCCGCTTCCATTTTATCTCCTCCTTTCCCTCATGTTTGCGAATCATCCTATCCCCTGTGTAGGTGTGTGTGGTGCCACCCACACCCCCTCTCTGCATGTGTATAGACGAATAATACAATTTTCATCACAAAAAATATCGATTTGTAAAAAAAAAAAAAAAATCAATATTTTGATGTGTATCAATACTGAAATATCTAAAACGTGTGTAAGCTACAACCAAATTCCTCAAACTATCAAAAAATGAGATAATACATTATTCGAAAAAGGTATCGAATATATCGATATTTTTCAAGTTTTTTATCTTATCAAATTTCAGTACCGTGAAAAGACTACAAGAGAAGATGACACAGAAAGCGTACTTCACATTTTAAAGCACACACACTTTTGTTTGCTTTCATTTGCTGAGCACTGGCCACTCACTGCATATAGCGAGTGTCACTTCATGCAAACCATTTCTGTCTTCACCTCTTCACCTCAATATAATGCTTTCATCCTCCCATCAAATCAGAGGAATCAACTACTCCTCAGACAATGCACCTCTTCTTCTCACCCCTCATTCTTCACTTTTTTCCCCTCTCGTTTTATTTTACTTACTCTTTCTCAGGAACTACTCAGACCGGCTTTTGTAAGCTGGCTAAACATTTAATCAGCAACACACTGAATTAATTATTGATGTGACGTATATGCAGGGGCGTAGCAACCGGGATGGGTGATGCAATCGCACTTTTAGAAACAGGTGATTCTGTCCCCTGCGCCACTATGTTCTCTGATTTGTTACTTAGACTTGAGTGAACTAACATTCAGCCAATCACAGGGCAAAGCATCTTGGATGCATCTGCCATAAGCTTCAAATCTCTCGTTGCTCTTGCGAATTTTTTTTTTTTTTGCACACTAGCTTTACTTGACGCTGCAAATCGGAGACCAATTCTTCTTCACTGCTCTAAAACACTGGTTGCTTGTGGCAACACAGGAACTTGTGCTGTTGCCACAAGCAACCACTGTTTAAAAAAATTGAATGTCTAAATAAAAATTATGTTAAAATCATCACAATATTCACAATGTTGCTTCATTGTCCAATGTTGCTTCATTTTTTTATGTAAATATACTGTGAATATCCATTTTTATAATCCTGCCCTACTTTGGATGCATTTCAAGAATGCCTTTACTGGGGGGAAAAGACCTTGGCCATTATATACAGGATAAATTTGTTTCTATATAGCAATTTCCATTAGCAGGACTCCCACTACATGCTGATGA
Source organism: Cyprinella venusta (assembly GCA_038021265.1). Lineage (NCBI taxonomy): Eukaryota > Metazoa > Chordata > Actinopteri > Cypriniformes > Leuciscidae > Cyprinella > Cyprinella venusta. The sequence goes on from CM075875.1 coordinate 13,197,659, forward strand.
AACACTAACACATAGTGTTAAACTGTCTTAAAATCTGAATGACCATGACATAGAGGGAAGAGGAAGCAAGAGGAGGGTTTTCTCTGTCGACTACAATCTTTTATCAAACAGAAAGCGAGAGAGAGAGAGAGAGAGAGAGAGAGAGAGAGAGAGCACATAACCCCTACAGGGACTGAAAAATCAATACAAACACTCTTCTAAGAATGCAAAGCAGAGCCACACAAAAAGTTTTGTGGAACATCAGCAATTCCAAAAAAAAAACTTTGCACCTCTGCAGACTAATCAAAACATTAGCATATACAAGAAAGTCATTCACAAGAGCAAATGGTAATTCTGTTATTTAACAATAGAAACTCTTTCAATATACACAAGAAGTTTTGCTTGACTTCTTCCAAACCACCAACAGTGAAAGCAGTGGAAAGTAATGCTGAAATATTAACATGGTTATTAAGAGTATGCCCCCCACACACACCTTAAATCATTTACTAGTATAAAGGAGCCGTAGGCGTACAATGTGTTTCAAGAACAAATGAGACAATGATGGAGTCAAACAGCCCGGAACAAATAAGTGTTTAAAGCAGGTGGTTTTCTCTAAGAAAAATGTGGATAACAAAATGATAATAAAACAATAAAACAAAAGGAATGTAATAAAATATGAGACTGAGTAGTAGCCTATATAGATCACTTTTTAAAGTATCGTAGTTCGGTTCATTTGGTCCGGACCAAGGGTGAAAAATTATACTTTGTAACATTTTCAGGGGTTTTGGTTCGTTTTCACACCACACTGATTCCTCTGGTCTGAATCAGTTGATGAGTGGATGAAACGAACCAAAATATAGTCATGTGACAACATCCACATCAATCATTGGCCAGAATTAACGTGCGGGAAAATTCCAATGGAACTTCCAAAAGGAAGATGACAGAATATAATGCCGCATTCCAGGCAACCTGTAACTAGTGTTTTTCCAACTTTATACCAATGAAAGTGCACTGGAACGGCAGTCCATGACTTCCTACCCGTGAACTAGTACTAGATCCATGTACTCCCAGTTACGAGCTCTGACGTCACATAGCTCGCGAAACCATACAAAACAATAATGGCAGCCCCTACGGATGCAGTGTTTCTGCAGGCGATACATAGTGAGAATACACTTTATGACAATATAACGTTGCAGTCAAATTAATAATAATAATAATATAATAATAATAAAAAATACACACGATTATGTATTACAATGTTATCTGTCTGAAACAATAAGTACTGCATCCGCGTAGTTTGGCATAAGTCATAAGGCATAAGTCGTGATTTACGTGCTCAAAAACCTGCCTGGAACGCAGCATAAGCTACAGTATGCTTGGTAAAAGCTTGTAAAAATTTTTTTATTAAATACTATATAGCTGTACTATCAATATTTAAGCTATCTATATTTTTTTATCAATGTCCTTTTCATATTTTTACATAAAAAATCCTTTTCTTTTAAATCCCTGCTTATCTGGCTTATGCTACCCCATACAATGTCTGAACTTTGTATTTTGAGCACTTGTTTTTGCCTCTTTCACGATGACTCGCTTGGTTTAGTCCTCGCTTTGTAGTCGCTTTGGATAAAAGCGTCTGCTAAATGACTAAATGTAATGTAAATGTATCAATAAATCTATAAATAAATAAAAACTCGATGAGATATCAATGTGAACTGATTTAAAGAATAGTAGTATATACTATGCACTTACTGTAAATAAAATGTTATGGTACTGTGTGCTTGTTAAAAATGTAAGATATACAGTAAGGTGCCCCATAGGCTTTTAGCACAAGAAACTGTGCATACACTGGGGAAAAGGAGGCTTTGCCTCTTCATTCAAGAAGTCCACCACACGCCACTGGTGTAAAGTGTTTACGTGTCACTCCTCATGACATGATTCTGTAGCTGACTATCACAGCCTCCCGCAGCTTTAGCAGAACCAGAAGAGCTGTGTGGGTGGCTGTTGTTAGCCGTCAGAAAAAAAAAAAAACATTTTCTGCTTTACAGCACATGTATAACTGAAACTTACTCACTGATTCTTGAATTCATGATATTTCTGTATTGTTAGCTCATTGCCAGAAGCAAGTGTGTTGTCTTCCTCGTCATCAAAAGCTGCTACATATAGCCTAAACATCTGCCTCTCCCTTCATGTTGCAGAGAGTGTTTTTGTACTCACAGATGCTGCTTTCTGCCTTACAACAGGTCTATACAAAGCTGAGAGTGAGGAGAAATCAGTGACATCAATTTGCATAATGAGGGGAAAATCTGTGGTGGCCACCATCAATGCCTGGAGTTGAGATCAGCTCCAAAGCAAAGGCCAAACCTGAAATTTAAAATGTAAATTGGATGATGCCTGTGAATGCTTCAGATGCATTAGGTAAAATGGCTTTCGGACGGATATAAAATGATAGTAAACCTATACTGACATGGTCTACATTGTCTCCATAGAAACAGGATAAAACCATGGTCACAGCATTGGTGCAATACCACCAATTCATTCAAACTCTACATCCACTGGGAATAAAACCCCCCAACTTCCAAACTTGGCACAATGGTTTAATACAAAATGCCCAATGGAGGCAGTGAATAATTGCTGCATTTCTAAGACTTTTATAATGCAAAAACTGAAGGTCTACATGCCATGAAAAGTTTTTTTTTTTTAACACAGCGCCTGGCATCTTCTGCAATTATCTAACTAAAACACACCTCTGGTTCAGTCTGTAAACACATTCATTATTACAGGTGGTGAAAGAGGGGCACAAATGCCCCAGCAGAGAAATCCACTTGGCATATTATAGAAAAATTATGAATGCCAGTTTATCAAGCTTTGTTTTGACAAATGCCCTTGATGTCATATCTGCAAACACAATACAGGAATGCATAATGAGCCAAAGAATACTTAATATTTATCAAGACACTTAATCTTTATGGAGACAGTTATGTGAACATCTACCATGTGGATTATCTGCATTAATGCATCTCTTGTAAGGTCTCTAGTATTTCATGGCTGTGTTATGGGATGATCCCCTGTTCATTTCCTTAATTCTCTTTCACACTACACTTTAGCTATCTAAATTTTATGTTATTTTGACATATCATTGACTTAATTTTTTAAATACAACTAATTATAAACATTACAGACTAACTCATACCCTACTACAACAGAAAAACCTTGTACTACACACACTCTTAAAAACACATAAACACACTTACAATCACCCTAAAGACCACTAGAGTCCCTCATTACACAAAGGTACACACTTCAAGTTATTTACAAATAATTTTCTTAATCATTACTTTAGTGCTGTATGAAACGAAAAATAACACTTTTCTGCAAATTGCAAACAAAAATGAAAGTACTTTATAACATTTTATGTTATTTTGCTTCGCAATAAAATATACTATCATTTTAGTTTCTATATGTTTACTGGAAAAATAAAAAAGAAGAATAGTACACACTTAAAGATCAAAAGTGTACAACAGCATGACAATAAAGGAAACACAAAATGATAATCTAACTTTTTTTTTAAATTGCCTATTATAAGATAAACATTGATCTACAATAACAAATGCGTTTAGTTTCAGCTTTTAAAGTCCTCCAGGACTCCTAGTCCTTTATACTCCCAAGTACATTCACAAATGCTGGGCTTAATTTTCTAAAATTAGTGTAAATGGTTACAATTAAATGGATGAAACTGTAAGTGCAAGAAGCACAGGTACAATCCATACACACTGAGTCATCCAATTAGGTCCTTCCCTCCACTAAACCTTTACTCAAAATCAATTTTTGTTCCAGGTTTTGCTTCAAATGTTGATTTTCAAACCCCAAAAGACAGATTTTGGTCTATTTTGACTCATATGCGAAGCTGGATCTACATCAGAAGACCGACACAAGCCGAGTCAGAGTTGCAGCGCACAGCGAGTACCTCAGTAAATCTACCTGCCCAATCAATCACGTCAAAAACACACACAAACCGGTAGATCAACATCTAGGTCGAACACCGTTAGTGGAAGCGCCTCTGGCTCTGGGCCTAAACACAGCATTGCATTTGAATGACAGGTGTATGGTTTTACCTGTGTTCCTGTCTGGGAGGATACAGCAGTGTTGTTGCACTATGCTCAGCAGCACCTGGGAAGGAGAGAGAGAAATGTAGAAATAAAAAAAGAAAATTAGAACAAGCATGCATGAAGGGATATTCAGTGTAAACAGCCATTAATTACAGGCAAAAGCTGTCAGGTCTAGAAAGCATTAAGTGGCGGTTTCCCTTCTGCGTGTGCGTGTGTGTGTGTGGCAGGGACGGCTGTGTGGGTGAAACATTTTATAACAAGAATGTCTTTACATGGATGTTAGCGAAGAATGAAGCCAAAACAGGAGATTACAGCACAAATTTGTTCACTGAGAGAAAACAGAGGCCACTCTACACACAAAATCCTCCAATTCGACACCCTCGACATGTACATAACATGAGAAAAGTGTGTTCGAGTATTAGAATACCATAATAAATTGGGTCTTTACATTCATGCTGACTTAGATGTAACTCGGCCACACTTTTGTTCTGTAATTCCCATGTAAATCCAGCTTTCTTCCACACTACCAGGTGTTTTTGGAGACTCACGTGGTATTTGTGTCTCCTCAAGGCCACAATTAAATAATGCTCAAGTAAACTGCAAATAACAGTATTCTGTTTAATAATAATCATGTTCAGATGAAGATTGAATAACATGGAATTAGATTTTCTTTTTCATTTAGTTTTTATTATTTTGCTCTCTAAACAGAAACACAGAATGCAACTTTGAAAAGTTCCAGATCAGATTTAATGTGCAAATATCCTTGCAAACACTCTGAGCCATTTATGCTGCTCATATTTTATGGTCATACTGAATTTAACAAATAAAACCATGAATCAATCTCAATTTAACAGCATTTCATAGCAGACATTTCATTTCAGTCAAGCAGAACAAATTTACCCTCCTAAAGGAGATAGGAATGATGCTGCCATCTAGTGGCTGGGTGGCTTTGGCACTAGACTTTTTATCAGACAGCCTGACACACACTCAGTAGTACAATTGAGATAATAGTATGACATCTGGTTTCATTTTACAGAGTTTATTTCCTCAATTGTTGAAGAAACTAAGTGTCTCAGCATTAATGTATCATAATCCATTTTCACAATTTAAAAAAAAAAAAATCTTTTAGCTAGAAAATAACTTAATTTGGTAACATTAAATTAACCAGCATTACAAACAACAATATTCACACATCGTAAAGAATAGAATAGAATAGAATAGAATAGAATAGAATAGAATAGAATAGAATAGAATAGAATAGAATAGTTTTTGGTCATGCTGCGCATTCACACTGCATCTGACGCTCCACAGTAAACAACACACAAAAGAGTGAATTATTAACCAATCAGCTGTAAAATAATCACTTGTGTTGGCAGAGATTAAATCAAGCCGACAGGACTGTTGGGTTTTGTGTTGTTTGTATATGAGAAAGAGAATGAAATTAAATGTGTGCAGTGTGGATGGAAGAAAGGGGAAAAATATTAGTTTCACAATCCCTCATTCCCGAAATAAATGTTTTCCATCTTACATGAATTGTATTTAGCTCATCAGAGGAAGCTTTAGAATGGCTTAATGTTGATGAAATAAGCTAAATGAGAAATCCGATTAGAAGAGAGTCAGTTCATTTACCAATCGGTTGCAGGATATGCAACACACAGTAAACATGGATTCTGAAGTCAGGAGTAAGGGGAGGCTGAATTTTTTTATGTTGAGCTGAATCTTAAACAAACCAGAATTGGGACTTTCTCAGTTCAGTTATTCTGAATGTCTTCATGCCTTCACATTGTATTTAAGAAACTAGTGTTCACTTCACTCTGATTCTCTGGCCAATTCCCTCCAAGAACAACTGCAGTTCTGTTGCCTGTCACTTTAAATGATTGAGCTCTTTTAACAGGTGGATTCTGATTGGCTGTAAATGTTTGTGTTTATTTCTTGCAAATGCACATTTGACAGTAAAGCACTGAGCTTGAGTTGAGATGCAGATAAAAATTACTTTTAACAACAATCACGTTTTATAGGGAATCATTTTAATATTCTACTCTTATTAAATATACCATTGTTCTTCTATAGTATCATACTGAACTGACATACAGCTTCATTGATTATAACAAGTCCGCTCTTTACTTGCTTTCTTTCTAATTCTTTGCAATTTTAAGAAGTTTTTGTTTTTCATGAGACTTTCTTCATATGTAAATACAAAGACTGCTAATCTTTCACAAAAAATAATTTCTTGATTTGATATTTTATAACAGGAATTTCATAATATCTTATAAAAATTTAATAGCAAAACATGTAACCTAATGTTCTAATAGCCTTGTGGGCAGCACCGACATATAGCGCCGTTGCGCTTCGCCCGACCCGGGTTCCAGTCCCGGCCCGCGGACCTTTCATGGTTCATTGAGGGTCTGTCCAAATAAACTTCCCTCGTCCACAGTGAAGTTGAATGCACTTCAAAATAGTGGTGGGGATTCACCCAAGGGGTAAGAAGTTTGTGAGTGTGTCTAAAAGTGGAGTTAAACGCAGCCTGCAATAAACCACTCTGAAATGCAGTTAAACCGAATCTCAGGTGAACTCAAAGAAGACTCAGCTTAACTTCAAAGTTCTAGCTCTCAGTCCAAATTCTGCATTCTCTAGACTACATCCTCAGAATGCTAATCAAGCTGTGTAACCTGCGCTTACAATTCAGATGAACCATCAGAGAGAGAGCTGAAATTGAAAGGGAGAGGAAAGAGAGAGAGAAATTTCACGCAAGAGCAATTCCAAGGTTCCCCTGCACAGACTTCACAAACTGCATCCTGAACTAAAGCACAACAGTCAAATCAAACTCAAAGCAAATCAGAGAGAACTGCCAGCCAGTCCTTGCAAAAGGACAAACAGGGGCTCTGCTGATATTGACCAATATGGCCTTGCACTTACTCCAATATTTTCTCAAGTCAAAACCACACCAGCTCCTGTTAATCATGCCCTGCTGTAAAAGGATATTCTTCAGGCCAGGTCCACATACGTTTTCATTTAAAAATGTATATTTTACTCTCCGGTTTGGCCTTCCATCCACACTGAGAAGGCGTTTCCCAGCAAACAAATTTAGGTTCTGGGAATGTTAGTTTTTGGTTCTCAGAATGTTCCTAGAACTTTCGCTTAAGGTTAAGGGAACGTTCCCGGAACATTCTCCTTAGGTTATAAAAATGGAACCTAAAAATAACCATGGAACGTTCCTAGAACGTTCTTGTTTGGTTCCCAAAAAAATAACTACCGATATGTTAAAGCAAACCGAATGTTAAACATATAATTTTTGGTTTTGAGAGAGGTTTAAATGAGAAAAAGGTGAAAACATCAGAAAACATTTGTTTGAGATTAAGAATATCTCAGCAATAGGCCAAAGATGTTGTTAACTTTATCAACACAGCAACTCAAGCTCTCACAGAAACAGCCAAGCAATGAAGAAAAGAGGTTGGTGACGTGCGGGTACCTCCACCGGCATCATACTGCACAAAATGAAATTGACTGTTTTCTTTAGAATTAATGAACCTCTGCTCTTCCCTGAACTCCCAGTGCACAGGAACTGACACCGAGGAGCTGGCATCCCAGAACTCATTTTTCTGCCCAAACTAAAGTGCACTGTCACGTTCAATGTTCTGCTTAGTCGCCTGTGACTAGGGGTGCAACGGTACACGGTAAAATCCCGGACCGTTCGGTCAGCCCTGCACGGGACAATCTAACCTCGTGTCCCGCGGGACTTCGGTACTGCCATAGAGTTCGTGCTGATCCTTTTGCCGTATTTTCCGCACTATAAAAGGCGCACTTAAAGCCTTTAATCTTCTCAAAAAACGACAGTGTGCCTTACATTCCGGAGCGCCTTACTATATATGGATCAATTAGTTAACAACGCTCCGCGTTATTAAATTCGCCCGCAAACTCGCGCTCGTGTCCAGCTTATGCCTGCTTTGTCACACGGCCAGTTCAACCTCGTATACTGTGTCGCTCACACGAACAGACCGGCTCTGCTCGCGCGTCATAGATGTTCATAAAGCCTTCCCCGTTCACAGTAACGGGTCGTCTCATTCAAAACAGCCAACTGTTGCTGTTAGCGAGCCGCCGCAAATTGAATACTCATATGAGTCAGGCTGCGAATGTAAGTTACGTGCCCGCCCCAGCGCGCTCAAGCCGGCTCAAGCGTACTAAATAAACGCCTCTCACCTCCGGCTCCATGTAGCCTACTCTCTACATTCCCAGCACATGATAGTGGATGCATAATGCAAACCCAGTCAAACGTTTGACTGCAGTATATTTTTGCACAAGAATCGCTCAAAAGTGGATGAGTAAATAACATGCACTTTGTATCCTGAATGCAGTATTTTTTTTATTATATTATTTTGCTCTGCTCTTTTTATTCAAACCACAAGCTAATTTATGTTAAAGGTAAAAGTGCACTTTTTCTTACACATTGATCACTTAATTTACCAAGGTTTGGAATTGGGATCCACTTGAATATTTTAAAGTGTGTTCGTTTACATTTTGTATATCACAAGTGGTAGTTGAAGAGGTTGTATTACTTAGTGTTGTTCAGAACAGACTAGAGTGTTAATTTATTCCATACACATTGATGTTATTCCTACTGTGACATTCTGTTTATGCTCATAAGAAAAATAAAACATATTTTTGGGATGAAATAGCAGTCTCTTTCTGCACAAAACATGTACCGAAACCGAACCGAGACCGTGGCCCAAAAACCGAGGTACGGACCGTCCCGTGGGCTATCTGTACCGTTGCACCCCTACCTGTGACGAGGATAAAGTGAAAAGAGTACAAAAAAGAGAGACTCATAAACCCAAGGGTTTTCCTCTCATCTCAGATAACATAACGCATAGGAGTTCACCCACCCAGCAAAAAAAAGCCAATTAAAACTCATTTAACCATTAGAGACAGTCAGCAGATGTCATTGATATAATCTATTGTGGACTCAAAGAGTTGTTTAAGTATTCAATAATTAGAAAATATCTTCTAATGTCAATGATCCATTTTTAGCACAGCGGAAAAAAAGTGGTTACCGTAAACAGCATTGGCCTATATGTGGAATGTCATTATTCTTCAATGCTGTTTACTCCAACTGCAAAAGCAACTATCTTATACTAAAGAACTTATGTGTATGAGATATGCGATAAAAAATTTACATAGGTCAGCATGCATATATATATATATATATATATATATATAGAGAGAGAGAGAGAGAGAGAGAGAGAGAGAGAGAGAGAGAGAGAGAGAGAGAGAGAGAGATGGTACTTTTCCAACCACATGAGAGTTCATTGTGAATGAACCATTTTTGCTAAGCCCCACCTTAAAAACGTTACTGACAAATCCTACCTTAGCAACTGTTGCCGACTGCAATTTTTCAGACAAGGTTTTGCTAATTGTTATTTGCAAGTCTATGGAGGATAAAAGTACATTATGGAAACAATCAAAAAATATGGTAATAATAATTGTTGCCAGGTCACTATTATCAGAGAAGATATAAGCAGTATGTTATTCTTTTTCCAAATCTTTAAATAAATCATAAAAAGTTCATAATGTGGATTAATCTCTCTGCCTCATTTCCAAATGAACACCACTAAAACAAGTACATTTACTCCAAGATAAATAATGTTATTAGTTGTATGTTATTTCATTACATATTTGTACTGTGGAGAAACTAAAGAGTAAAATAGTAATCAGCTCTGTTCACTTATATTATCAGCTGTAAACACTTTCAAATGAGACTTTTCTCTTTTTAGTATGTGTGGAGCATTTGCCTCACAGTCTCCAAAGTCTTTAACCACTTTTACAGCATAATTTAACAAATTCTTCAAGAAAAGTGACAGATAAAATGCTTTGCAAAGGCCCCATAAGAATCAGACTGAATCAATTGTTACCACTTTATGCATACAAATCGTACAGTTTTATGTGTCTAGTGTCACAATCACTGTGGTTTGTGTGCATGTCATCTAAAGAAAAACTATACCTTGAAAAAATCTAAACTTGATTTCTCATTCATAAATCAAACATACATCTGGCTACTATCTGATATATCAAACATGCAATTTATGAGATTCCATCTCTACAATAATCATTGCCCTATCTGACCCTCTTACCACAGGACACCAGCTGGCTCATCGTAGAGCAAGTGTGAAATCTCTGTGTAATCAGTGTGTGTACACTTACGGTGTGCTTAATCAGTGTGTATATAATCAGTGTGTCTAATCGTAGCTCGCTAAATTACTAAATAGCTCCAACTGTCACAATCAAGAGAAAAAAACACTGTGCCGCAAAAGCAGATATACTCCGTGCGTTCTCTCTGTTTTTCAGGCACCTCTTAATTCCCGGAGTAATCGGAGTAAGGCGGAACTCTGAGACAGCAGCACTAATTACAGTGTTTTCTGGAGAAATGTTTCATGCTGTGGCATTTTAACCTACAGTCAGAGATGATAAGGTCAACAACCACAGAAAGGGTGAGAAGTTGTTAAGAACTCTTGTGTTCTGTTACAGTTTTTAGTTTTCGGTACTCCAATCATGCAAATGTAAAAAATAATAATAGTCATTTTGAAATTAGCCTGTTGTGCCTTCATTTTCTTTTAGTATCTATAACCTATATATATATATATATAGGGCCTATATATTGAACTTAAAAAATAGAAATGTTGCCATGGCCTCTAAATAAAATAAAAATATGTTTAAATTAAAGTACAAAAATGATTAAAACTTAAAAAGAAATTGAAGAAATAAAAAAAATTTAAAAAAGCTAATTCAAAAAAATAAGTACATAATTGTATATATATGTATATATATATATTATGGCTGGGCAACGATTAATCGCGATTAATCGCATCCAAAATAAAAGTTTGTGTTTACATAATATATGTGTGTGTTCTGTGTATAATTAATATAAATACACACACATGCATGTATATATTTAAGAAAAATGTGTTATTAATATATCAAATATTCATATTTATATATAATATTAATTATGTATAAATATATAAAGTATATACATGCAAATATTTCTTAAATATATACATGCATGTGTGTGGATTTATGGATTTATATATACAAATTAATTATACACAGAACACACACATATATTATGTAAACAAACTTTTATTTTGGATGTGATTAATTGCGATTAATCGTTGCCTAGCCCTAATATATATATATATATATATATATATATATATATATATATATATATATATATATATACACACAATTGTATACTTATTTTTTTGAATTAGCGTTTTTAATTTTTTTATTTCTTCAATTTCTTTTTAAGTTTTAATCATTTTTGTACTTTAATTTAAACATATTTTTATTTTATTTAGAGGCCATGGCAACATTTCTATTTTTTAAGTTCAAGTTTTCATCTTATATTTTAGTTCTACTTTATTTCAACTAACAAAAAAAATATTTTGATTAGTTTTAATTAACAATATAAAAAACACTAGTATGCAGATATTACTGAAGCTTCAATCCTCTGGTTTTCCACAAAAAATGCACTTTGTCAAAAATAGGACTGGTATCTATTCTAGTAGGGATACATTACATTCATACAAAAATTTTGGATGAAATCGATAACCATATTTAATTTTCAAGTTAAGAATGTAAACAATAAATGGGGAGAATTCTACATTATTCTGTGCAAATAAGTTAAATAAATGTTTTAAATGTTACAAGTAAACTTAGGCATCATAACAATATAATGTGCCTTGTTAAAATTTATTTTGACATTTGCTAAAGATTACATTTAACGATTACAATTTGCATGAAATTAGTAGCATTTTAGTGACTGTTGGGTGATGAACGAAATATCTTAATGTAAAAATGAATAAAATATTTCTTTAGCATCAACAATTACCTCGTATGGAACCAATATATTGAGCATTCATATATTCTGGTAATGTCAATCTGATTCTTCACTGTATATATTTTTCTTGGGGTCCCTACAAAGCACGGAAAACGTATTTCTGACCCTGCCTCATTAATTCATTCTTTTTTTTCAGTCATTAATTTTTGTGCCATCCTCTCGTAGTTTCCTATACTTATCTTGCCATGCAGCAGAGCTTCCACAGAAGCACTTACACATGCCTGCATTATAAATGGGAGAAGACAAAGAAATAATACTGTAGCTGCCGTTAAGCTGATGACACAAGCACACATGCGAGACACGAAAAGCTTCTTGTGGCTTGATGTCCATGAGTTCTCCTGTCATATCACGCTTTACCAGATATGAGCTGAAAATAAAGGCAATCCCATGGAGTGTTTTATTCAAAAGGCTCCACTTCCGAAATATTTATGGGAAAAGAACAACAGAGGAACCTGCATCACGATCCACATCATACACTGTAACTAGTAGAGATGCACCATATTAGTATGGTTAAATATCTAGTTAAGTGATCATCATCATTACATAAATATATCTGTTCGACCATTAAAGTATTAAGCATTCCAAAGAGTCACTTAATAAAACATTTTTATATTATATCCCTTATTATAAATCTGTACTGTTTTGTCTTTTTTTTTCTTTTAAACACATTAAACTCTGATCTAGAATTTTAGTGATATGAGCCATAAAAGATTATATAAAGTAGAGCTGCACGATTCTGGATAAAGTGAAAATCACTATTTTCAGGTTAAAATAAAGATCATAATTCTCCAATGATTCTAAATAGAAAACTACACAAATTAACACGTAATTTACTAGCAGTTCTGACAAAATGCTAATTGCTTCACTTTATGTAAAAAATATTTAAATAATTTGATTTACTTTTTTATTGGTTTGAATGAATGATTCAATGACTCACTCATAAGGACTTCACTTGTTTTACGGTATGAATCAGCATTTTTGAATGAATTTCTTGAAAGAATGAATTCATAAACAAATAAAATTTTTAAACAGTCACTTGTCAGCACCTACTGGTGAAATTATGTAATTTATGCAATCGTAGAATTTATTGTTTATATCTGAATATATATACAATTCCATCCCTGTACTTCTGTGATCTTTTGAATTATTGAAACGAAAATAATGATATTGTGATTTTATTTGTAAATCTGTTTGTGAATGATTTTGTTTGTTTCATACCTATACATGACAACAGCTCTCTCTGGGACAGCGGAAGCACCAACGCAGATCTGAATCGCTGTGATCTGAATCGCTGAATCGCTGTGATCGGTCAAAGGTTTACGCCATACCCGAATCGTTGTAATTTACTGTAGGAATTAGATCACAATCTTTTAACGATTAATCGTGCAGCTCTATAAATGTTGGACTGACACCTATACTTTTGAAAGCCTATACGGAGAAAAACAACATACTGTGTGTACTGGGAAAAAAATGACATAGTATTTGCTTCCAATATCGGACTGAACTCTTTAATAATGCTAAACAATAATACAAATACAAACAAATGCTAATATTGGCATAGGTAGAACAAAATTCCACACCTGTCTTCAACCTATTCTGAGTATTCTGAGTCACTGAACTGAATAAATGATTTTTTTAGAGATATTTACAGGTAAAGCAGCTATATAAGAAGCTTTAATAAACTCTCAGCATGGGCCAAAGAACCCTCAGTTCAGATCCTCAGTTAAATGTGCTGTCTATCAGCATAAGTGTAAGATACAGAGAAGGCTGATTCTGCCCGTCTGAGTTATTTCTGTAGAGCTGGTGTTTGAAACTGCAAATGAATGCAGCACCCCGCACTTACATTGACAGACAGCTGCATCTGGGAAGCTTTGTACTGCATCTGCTGCTGGCTTATGTAATATGTTTAAAATGGGCATCTTAGAGTCATTTTAGAGAACAGCTTAGATAATAGATGCATATTTTGTCGAATTTGCTCTATCGCAGTCACACACACACACACACACACACACACACACATTTGAAGATATTCCAGCAAAAGCTACACAGACACAGACTTCCATTGTTATCTCAACGGCATCAATTAACTGGACTGAGATATGAATGCCATTTTGGGTGACCACAAATGGTAGTTTTTCTTATTTGCAACATTGTATCAGGGATGACCTGATATTGAATAATTATATGCCTGATAACCAATAAATGCCCAGTAATCAAATTCTATGCTATTTTTATAAACAAACAAAATATATATATTATAAACTAAAATCAACTGTTTTAAACGCTACAAGTGAATTTAGGTATCATAACATATGTACAGATTTGATTTGAAAAGGGATATTCATTTTGAGATGTGCAAAAGATTCTTAGGCCTGGTTTCAGAGACGACTTAGCTTAATTAGGACATTTAAGTAGCTTTTATAAACGTGCCTTAGAAATGAACATTACTGGTGTGCATCTTGAGAGAAAAAAACAAAGGCACTGACATATTTTAAGATATGCCTGTATGTGGCTTCAGTTAATACAGCTGAAACATGCTTTTTAATTGTTGTTGTTTTTTTTTAAATTATTCAAAAAAGCCTAAAATACATAACCAGTTAATGTTCAAAACTATCTGCTTGTTTTAGCTCGATTCAAAGCGGGAAGCTTGTAATAATGTTTTTAATTCCAGTGGTACTGGTGGATTTCGGCGGGAAATTCGAGCCTGTCTTTGCTGGAGGTGAAAATTTTTATGTTGGTCATGTCATACTTCCAAAAACAATAATCTGTGATTCTGAATGATAGTATCGACACAGGCGTGATGACTGACAGCATCACACTCTCCTCAAACATTGTGTTCATCCGCGCTGTGCGGTGTCGAGGGTGTCGAAGTACAACTCATGTAAATTTGATAATTCCGAGATTGACTGCAATTGCAGATTTCAAACAGAGATGGCGACAAAGAGGAAAAGTTGGGGACTGCAGCTTTAGCTTTGTGAAACTGGGGTATTGTGTAACTTTTAAGTGTGAGTTAGATGATGGTAAAGGTAATCTAAAAGTAAAAATAACGTAAATCTGCATGTACAAAGAAATATCCAACATAATGTTATTCTAAATTACAATATCACACAATATCACAATTCTAATCACTCATTAAAAAATGTGAGAGTGTTTCTTTCTTTAGTGATTTACAATTGAATATCTTTCCAACATTAAAAAAGGGGATGTCCCACTGTCACCCCGAATATTCGGATTAGTGGTTGATCAATGTAATTGTTATAATTACCGATTCTTAAAAAGTTTACATTTATAAGTGGATGTAGGCTAACTATAACCTAATATTGGGTGACTGTTAATTGCATATCACTGAATGTTTACATGGCCTACTAACATATTATTTGAGATAGACATATTTAAGCTTACGTTCATTATAAGATGGATAATTAGCAGTTTTGAAAATTGCACTCAGTTGACCCACACACACCCAGTTAAGCTACACAGAAACGGGAAGAAATTGTTTACAAATCAATATCAATGTTCAAGAATGAACATTCTGAGCAAACTTGAGTAGTTTTTGGAATAAAAATAAAATAATATAAAAGGCAAACTAAAATAGACAACAAACCTAAATAAGCAAAATATTTGTTGAATCCGACAGGTGAAAATGTCACGCCTTCTCTCGTCAGGTAAGTGATGTAATGCTGAGCTCTGCATCTCGCGCGCCGCCGCACACAAGCTCGTTAGAGTAGAGTGGACTTTTTTGTTTTCTTCTCCGCCTTTCAAAAAAACAAGCATGCAGAAATTGCTGAACGTACCTTCTTCCACGTTGACATTCTAGGTATTCGTTGAGCTTGTGGCTACATGGTGAGGATGCAGCGAAGTTTTGAGAGTAAATGCATAGCAGTCGCCGCCCCGCGGGTGCAGATCAGGTGCAGATGCGGCGGTCCCCTGGAGGTGATGTAGCGCTTATCCACGCCGCTGGAGGGAGCAGTTCAGGACGCTGCACGTTCAGGCGCCATCTTGATGAGGTCTGAAACACAACAACACAGGGAACTGACTATACTTTCTTTACTGTATTATGACATATGTGTGCGATTTGACCGCTCATTGTTTATATTCTTTTATAAAATGTGTAAAATAGTCAAAAATTAAATGGCTTAAAGATGATTGACCTGATTTGCGCTTTATCTAATTCTAAAGCCACTGTTTACACCATAGATATCACAACGTCAGAAAAATATTGTAATGGATTGTCATTTTGTTTACGATTGAGGAAAGAAAGGTCTTCGTGATTCTCAGCCGCTGATATGTCTGTCAGAAAAGAAGGTAAGAAGAGAGCATTTGATACAAGTGTTTGACCGTACCCATGTGTTATAGAACTGGTGCTCTGCACGTGTTTTTATTGTTGTCATCGTTGACACATAAGAACACATCGTGTGTGTTTGTGTGTGTGTTAGTATTCCAGTCCAAGGTACTGCAGAGATTGTATCCTGCTACATCCCAAGAGCAGAGTGTGCTGCAACCCGTTGTCGAAGAACAGAGCATACTTGTACCTGTGCACCCTGTGGAAAGACCTCAGTACCCACTCAAAAAGCCAGGTTGGAGTTTGCTTAATGCTTAAGTCCTTAAACTTTTAAAAAGTGACCCTTTTATGCTATTTTAAAGGTGCCTGATTCTGTTTTGTATCACCTGCTGTATCACCTCTTTTATCACAGTGCCTGAATGGTACAATAAATGAATCTGTCTTTCTAAACCATTCCTTTCTGAGAGTCAGCTCTGCTCTGATTGGTCAGGGGGCCCAATCTGTTGTGATTGGTCTACCATCGTGCAACATTTCATGTTAAAAATACCCATTTTTCTAACCCATGCATGCTTAAACAATTGCCTGATGGGCTGAATGAGCCCTCCTCTGATCACTGTGATTGCCTCTATAATCCTGTACAGTAAAATAATCCTTTTCATCTCCCTTTCTTAGGTGATGAGAAAAGTACAGCTGTACCAGGCGAAAAGCTCTACACTGTACTTCCTCCTCCTCAAGGCTACCTGCTCACTAGCGAGGATGATCCTGTCACACTGTCCAATCCAGATTCCACTGACTCTGAGAACAGCCCAGTCGGTGAGTTGGTGACAACCGTGTTCTATCTATTAATGATACACCTCTTTGGTTAAGACCACCATCGCTTTTCCCCTTTATTTGATTTCTCTTTCAGTCACACATTCCAGTATGAAATGGATACCACTAGTTGCTGTGAAGTGATCCTAGTAATCCCTGTAAATAATTATTAGTCACTGCAGATTATATTAGCCTGTCTGCAGCTGTATCTTGGTATCCTGATAGATATTTTACTTTTGAATTATTTAGACTAATCAATTGTGTTTTTTAAATATTGGGTGATTTTTCTGTTTATTTTAATTTGCAACTCTTGTTGTGGATCCATTCCAAATGATCAAATCGTTTGATTCAGTGGAGCATATTAGCCAGAAAAAAACACCTCAGAAATAACATCTTTGTTCATCAGGAAAACAGTTTGGATTTATCATCTACACAGACACAAAATTAGTCAATTCTGTGCTTAATTCGCACCAATATCACAGAACCAAAAGGAATCAGACCGTTTGAGATTTTTGATTTGCCCTGATCATTTGTGATTGTTTCATTGTGGCCCAATTGATGCATGCTTTTTCCTGCTTCCTGATGTATTTATACAGGTAGGACAAGCCAAATCAAGGGTTAACAGAATTTGGGTCTGTTGGTACTTGTATTATACGACATAACATTTTAATAAATAAAAATATTTAATGACAAAACCAAGCACCTCCTCTATACAAGGTTACATTGTTGCATCTTTTATTACACATTACTAATGCCACCATCATGAGTCTTTTAGTTCAGTTGTCGTATTGCTGGTTTGGTTAGGTATGCATGCAATACTTCTTTCCTCTTTCACTAAAAAAGCTCTGTAGATCCTCCTACTGTCTTTTTGTTGCTATTGATCTGAATAGACCTCAGTAGACCTGCAGAGCAGCAATAACTTCATTCTCAAGCTCTCTCTCACTCACACACATTTACTCATACTGTCCATGTTATTGAGGTCTTTCCTCATCCCTTCTTTATTGCAAACCGGTCGCATTGTATGAGCTGTATGCTGATGAGCTGAATCTTTGCTTCCTGCGGTGTGTCACTCAGATGTGCGGTCAGTTTCTCTGCTCTGAATACAGATGAAAAAAATCAATAGCTCAGCACTACTCAGTGTGTTTGTATAGTCCTAAGTAGCTTGAAAAGCCTTGCAGAAAACCCATGAAAGGGCAAAGTAGTGTGTGTGTGTGTGTGTGTGTGTGGGTATGGTACACTATCCACTCTAGTAATTGCCTCTTATACAGCATGTGCACATTTCTTAAAGGATGCTTTTTATTTGAAAGAGTCTACCAAGAGCATAAATGTAATGAGGCTGTAACTGATGTCATTCAGTTTTGATAGTGTATTTATTTTAATCTGTTCATGACAAACCAGTCACATTAAACCTCCTTTTCCAGATAATGGAGCCTGATGCTTGTCGGATTTAAAACCCCTTTGTAATAATTCTAATACTGTGAGAAAGTCCATAATCCCCCTCACCAATGAGACATTTTTGGATCTTTCAGACGCAGATGAGCATGAGTTACATAAGAAGAGGAAAAGGAGGAGAAAGAAAAAAGTGACTCCCATTATTTCAGCCAAGGTATCCACCCCTCCAGTAGAGGGCACTGTACAGGTCCAGACAGATGCTGTACATCCCAGCGATGAAGGGGACACTGCAAGCTCATTGATCATAGAGCGGATCAGCAAAAACAGAAAGAGGAAAATGAAGAAGAAACGGCACAAAGAGAAACTCATCGCTCTAGGACTGGTGCCTCAAGTGAGAGCTATTGAGTTCACATATTCACAGAGTGGACATGGAAATACAGAGGAGGTGCTCCACTTCCTTCGTACCACACTGGAGATATACCTGTCTGATCGCAAGTCCTCTGGTATAGCATTTTACTATAGCATCACTTTTTTTTTAAACTATAAATGTAATAAGATACATACTGTATTGTTATTCTTCTTTTCAGGCTCCAGTACAGAAAGTGGACATGCTCTCTCCCTCACTGCAGCTGAGACTCTGTTCTCTCGTCTGTCTGGTAGGACGCTGCCCCCTGCTGAGATCTCCAGGCTGTGTGGACTCGGGGCTCTGTTGGTGAATAACGAAGAGCAGTTAAAATCACAGCTACAAGAATTCAGGCACACAAGCACATTGCCTGCAGGTGAATGAGGGCACTTGGATCTTGCATATCTGAACATCGCATGTGTGTTTTTGGTTTCTAGTAATAGTTGTAAATATTGATTTCACTACCAAAAGACTAAAAATGCCCACAAATATAAACTACTATAATGGAAAAGTTTGGTGTAGGCCATTAATGTTACTCTGCAGATATATGTTGAGATGTCCTATTAACAAAAAAAATTGTATGGGAATCTAGATCTAATCGTGTATATAAATAAAGCGGTACTTTTTTTTTATTTAGCCCTTATTTGACCAGGTCGGTCCTGTTAAATCTCAAAATATCAGCCAAATCTATACAGTAGGAAACATAAATTCATGATACCTAAGCAAACAACATAAGAACACACATAAATATGGGCAAATGTTATATTTAGATGATCTTTCTCTTTCTCGTTTTACAGATGAGGTTTCAGTGGTATGTGCTCTTATTGAGTATTGGGTGACAGAGATTCTGCCCATACAGAGAGAGCAGAAGACATGACGTCCCCAGATTCAGAGCCTAAGAGGATAGCGACTGTGAATAGCCAGCAGGGGTCTGATTGTAATATCTCGTCAGTCATGCTGGTTTAAGGAATTCAAGAAACTCAGTATGCATAACTTTTAAAGACCCAGCATGATATATTCTAGTTATCTTGCCTTCACAATAACAATTATTTTCTGCTGCTATTTATTTTTTTTTTATTGTAAGTCACCAATACACTCTCACAGCTGTTTCTGCTGTCCAAACACTAGAGTATTATTGTTGACCGTGGCGCTGGAGCTCATTATGGGTGGTTTAGCGTCTTAGCAGCTAATTACTTTAACATCAGAACATCAGCTCAGTGATCTCAGAGACTGTTTAGATCATGACATTTAAGCTTTTACTCACTAGACTGCTCATTTCACCAACACAAAGCCTCATTAAGGGGTTTTTTTTTTTAGATTTAATGAGCTACTTTGGGGCATCGACGTGAGAAGCCACTGTGACTATCAATGTGACTAGAATAATGTCTTAGTGCAGCTATAAAGATATTAAAGTTTTTTTTCAATTCACAAGATAAACGAATGTGTTCTTGTTTCCATTGATGGTTTGATACTACCTGCATTAAGAGCAGTGCAGGACGTACCAAAATCCATTTAAACGGATACAATGTCTTATCCATGACGTCAAGGAAGAATGACTTTAGCTATACAAGCATCTCTAGACAGCCACGTGTGTGTTTGTGCTAATCTGCGATACTCAAGGAAACCCACAGCATGGGCTTTGATGCCATTATAGGATCACATGGGTCTGGGTTGGCTCAGACAGAGAATACGTTTTCTTTATTGCTTCCCATTAGGTTACAATGTTTAGAAATAATAACCCTTCTGTTTCTCTGAGAAATGTTTTCTTACGCCAGCTGGAATATGTGGCGGACGACACAGCAGGTGTGATGGTGGAATTCTAGCAGCTGAAAAGAACAAAATATCAACTTGTTTTAGCACTAAGCGCAGCATATCATCACACTAAATGCTCACTGCAGCTTTAATATCGCAGTTTATTGATTTATGGTTTAGTTTACAGCTTTATTGATCCCTGTGAGATTACATGGTGCCTCACATAAAAACTTAGCATATGCATTTGAAAAAAAATATAATAATAAATAAACAAATAAAGAATGAGAATAATAATAAAAAGTCACTTAAGTTTATTACATAGCTGTATTGCTTCAGGCAGGAAAGTAAATTAAACTATCTATGATTATAGATCATATCCACTCAGAAGATGAAAGGCAATACTGCAAAGAGGTGGAGCAAATATCTGCCAGGCATAAATCCTCAGAAAAGCTATTTAATGTAAACATACTAAATGATCTGCCTCCGACTGAGGCCTGTTTGTTTAACAGGTCCTCATAAGAACCAGATTTGTCGGTCCCCAGTGAGGCCCTCAACTCACAGACTGATATAACATTGTGTGGCTAAGGGTCTGACTGTGTTAGGAAAGACAATATTTTGCATTTATTATGTTCTCTACCCTAAGGCAAAACTCCAGACAGGTTCATTTTGCGGTGTGTAGCAACAAACAGATACTTAACTAGGTAAATAAGCAAGACACAATGGTGGCATTTCTACACCATGCTGTTTCTAGAAACCACCATTCAGTAAGTTTGGGGTTCATTAACCATGTGTTAAATGTATCAAAAAGTAACTGTAAAACTTTTACATTGTTACAAAAGATTTATATTTTAAATAAATGCTGTTAAATGTTTTTTTTTTAACTTTCTATTCATCAAAGAATCCCCCCCAAAAAATAAATTTCCATAGAAATATTAACAAAAATATGATTTTTAATATAATAACAATAAAAATGTTTCTTTAACAGCAAATCAACATGTTAGAATTATTTCTGAAAGATCATGTGACCCTGAAGACTGCATGATGTTATATTAAAAATAAAAAAAAAATGTTATTTTACATTGAATAATATTTCACATAATTAATGTTTTTACTGGATTTTATAAATAAAAGAAAATAAAAAATCAAATAATTTTTATTTATTTATTTATTTCAAAAACCAAATCTGACTTACAACAATAGTAGTTTATACCTATAGGACTATTGTCTGTACTGTTGTAATACATTGGTATTCTTGGTGTACACACTGTACCATGGTAATCATCTGATCATCTGAATGGTTGTTGTTTTTTGTTTAAAAAATCGTTTGTTTTATGTCATGTTTTTATATTATTTTGTGGGATTCTTTTTTCTTCTCTTTTTATTTTTATTTTGTTTTGTTCTGATAACTGGGTCGCCTCTGACCTGTGTCAGTAGACTTTAAAGCCCTTTCCGGCTTTACATATGCCAACACAAGGTTGTCGTCCTTCAAAACAACTTAACCTCATAACCTGTACTGTCGCAGCTGTCGTCATGGCTAGCATGTCAAGTGTGAGATAGCCTCTTTTGTTAATCTCATTGAGAGACAGACAGACAGACAGATGGGGACTCTATATATAAGCTACGATCACTGGAAGACGTGAAAGACGTCCACACCTGAGTGAGCTCTATCATCTGTGAAGACTGTCAGAAAGGAAAGAAACAAGGAACCAGAGGAAGAGGTAGACCTCCTCACAAACAGCTCCTGGGCCTAGTGACTAACTTGACATGTTTTTTGGTCTCCCACATACTATTTCAGGATACATTCGCTACTTGCAGGTAAGTAAAATCTGTCCAGATGTGCATGTTATGGATAAAAACTGAAAAGCTAAACAGTCTAAAGTAATCATCTGTAGATGTTTATAGTTTTGTATATGTATTTACACCTGAACTAGGGCAGAACTACAGTGCTAAACATAAAGCTGATTGGACATTGATGTAATGGGTGAATAATTGTTTTCTATACTTCAAGAATTTTTATAACATTCAAAATGGTGTGATTTCAATCACTATAATCTCAAATTAAGCCTTAAATCTGCAATAATTGCATAAGATAACTGTTTGATCTAATTATAATATTTTACATGTTAATAATGATCATGATTTGTTTTATGATTTAAATATTTAATGTTTCACAACCAAAAGAAAAGAGTCATCATTCAGTCATGCAGGTTGAGGTGTTCCTAGCTGCCGTCCGTTGCTTTTTTGGGGTTTCAAATTATCCAAAATACATTTACATTTATTCATTTAGCTGACGCTTTTATCCAAAGCGACTTAAAATTGCTATATATGTCAGAGGTCTTGCTCAGGGACACATTGGTCTCTCACAGTGGATTCAAACCCGGGTCTCTAACACCAAAGGCATGTGTTTTTATCCACTGCGCCATCACCAACCCTATATCACACTCTCCCAAACATTGTGTTCATCCACGATGTGCCGTGTGTTGAAGTACAACTCACGTAAAGTTGATCGAACAAAGATTGCAACAAAGAGGAAAAACGCCGGACTGCAGCATTAAATTTGACCTTAAATGTAATGTGTGTCAGTTCATCACACAATTTAACCATGTGTTTACATTCTCTTTCAGACATCAGCAGTGCAGACTGTGATCTACAGGGCTCACGATCTTGTAGTGCCGAGGTTGCCTGTTGTACTGGGTGCTTTGGGGTTTGCAATGTCTGGATACAGCTCTCGCCAACTCACTATTCACCACCGACCCTCCACTAGCATACTTCATTGGCTGTCTAAACCTGCAATTAATGTTGAG
The DNA here is from genome assembly GCA_038021265.1 of Cyprinella venusta. Classification (NCBI taxonomy): domain Eukaryota; kingdom Metazoa; phylum Chordata; class Actinopteri; order Cypriniformes; family Leuciscidae; genus Cyprinella; species Cyprinella venusta. The sequence continues at coordinate 13,221,081 of CM075875.1, forward strand.
AGTCCAGGATCCCCATCAGCCCGAGCCCGTAAGGCTCAAGCCAATGCTGCCATGGCATCCATCAAAAAAGATGAAGAGAACCAACCAATCAAAAACACAGGTGGCATCGAGCAGCCTGTGAAGACAGCAACTGTCGTATGAAGAAAAAAACGTTAGCCATACAAGGTCTTACTGTGTAAGATGGAGCATTAGTCAATAATTTAGTCAGGGAATGTGCCTTTGTACAAGAAAGCCGGTTTGCCCTGATTAGTTTGTGTTTATTTATGAGGTTCGCTACAGTTGCACAAAGGATTCAGCAGATCTGTATTAACTGTTGGTCAAATATTGAATTGACATGTTTGTGAAAATAACTTGAATTTTTTATTAAAATCTGTTTAAAAATACAGGCATTTGGTTTGATGATGTCATGCTTAGGTGCTGTCACTGAACTCAACTCAATTTTAATCATAGACTGAATCAAGCCCAGATACTAGGCATAATTTACACATGTCTGTCAGTGACATCCTGATGACTGTTCTTAGACATGTATTTACAGTAACAATATCACCCTATGACTGGGATGTTTCCTAAGCTAAATTGTTTCCTGAGGATTAGTCCACTGAGTTTATTTACTAGGGCTTGTTAATGAGATGTGGTAGATTAACCTGTTATACGTCTTACAAAGAGAATATGGCACTAAAACAGTCCTGTATATTGCACACAAACTACATGCACACAACTGGGAGGATTGTTCTGATATTTTGTATTCATAATGTTTTTCAATGCTTATTTTAGTTTTTATATGGCTGCAGTCCTGATAACTGTCTATCTTAAAAACAAGAAATGCAAACTATTGTGTAAATTTAGCTGTGTATGCATTTACATTTTATGCAAATAAAGAATTAACTTAATTTTCTTGGCCTTTTTATTTAAAAGCCATTGACTTTTATGGTCTATAGTTTATTTATATATACTGTGATACATTATTTTTTTATTATTATTATTAATAAATCACTTGAAGTCATTGCAGTATTACATTACAAGTCAGATATAAGTTAAACAACAATCTTAACCTTCTGTTGCTCAGCGCTCAAGTCTTTAAATTATAATCAGGTCAGAGGTTATGACCTGACAGGTTGCCTGTAGTAGGCCCTATTCGTTAATCTATATAAATCACACCTCAGAGTAAGAATAAACTCTTAATGTGGATGTTAATGAGGGAATATAGTCTGAATCCTGGCGGAAATGAACACATGAGTTGTTTATTTGTGAGTTGTCGCTGCTTCTAAAACTGAGGACAGTAAGATCATAATTATTATTTTTTTTTATAGTAGTAGTACTGCTCAGTCCTCATGAGGGGGCAAAAGGACCGTTTTTAACCGAGCTTCAAAGTCCATTCCCACATCCTGCTATTTCTGCTCATGATCCGCTCCCGTCCGTGTCCGTGAAGAGGTGCGACTCTACCAGCGACAGCATGTAAAACTTCCCCGTCAGTCCCGGTGAACACAAGACCTTCATTAAGGTGTGTAACATAAACGATTCATTAGTTTTCTCTATCGTTTAGGCGTTATTATATTTGATTAATTCATATAAGTATGATTTGCGGTCCTTTTCTCCAGATGATGATGCTCGCCGTGTAATCTCCTATGTTATTTTCTTGTTTTAATATCTTGGTTGAAATATGTTATTGATAGACTTTATTCTCTTGGTTTAACGTTGAAGATGCCGGAGATTGTTGTAACACTGGGTAGCAAGTTAACAGTTTTAACCCATTAGAATTTATCAAAAAGGTAAACCGATTAGCCTATTTATTAATGTTTTCTCTCAGTTTTTGTTATAAAATACAACCATATTAATTATTTACACTACAAGACATTAGATATTAATAACAATGTACGTTATTGTTGTTGTTAGTAGCGTAGTATCGCCGTAATTTATGTAGGCTACTTACCCTAAGTTATTTAGTGAACGTCGGTTTGCTTTGCTTTGCTTTCACACTGGCAGCGTTTGACGCGCGCGGCTGTACCTCAGGCTACTAATGGGTAAGTTCGTTGGCATTGCTTTATTTCGTTTTCATATTCATTTAAGAAAAGGCCTGTCAATAAGCTTATTTTATTAATTAATATATTATGTAACTTTTGGTTCATCTTTGTTTTTGTAGTTTGGGCAACAAGTTAATTTTTGGACATTTGTTTTCTTTTTAAATAAGGTTATTTGATTGACAGTTTAAAACACAATAGATACAATGCGCTTTTTGGGGTAAAACTGCTGTGTATTTTGGCCATGATCAATGCATTGTCACTTGTTGGTTATACATCCAAAAAGTAGAATTGATTCTGAATGACAGTATCCACACTGGCGTTGCGACTGGCAGCCTCAATACATTGGATTCGTGCCGAGGAACAACCCACGTAAAGTTGATAGTTCCGCAAATGACTGCAATTGCAGATTTTGAACAGAGATGGCGCCAAAGAGGAAAAACTGCAAATTGCTGCATTTTATAATATATTCTATGCTGTTTTTTTTTTTAAATTACATCGAAACCAAATGTCTTACAACAATCCATGGTGTTCCCTAATTATTTGTTCTACCTCAATGTAATAGCAAGTGCTGTCAATAGGCTTTTGCATTTTCATGCAAACTTTACCACAAACCTCATTCAAATTGCTCTACCAGTTGTTGGAGAGCTTTCTGAATATCTCAGAGACCTGGAAGGAGTATGAGAGATACTAATGTACAATTTTGTTATATTTTTTGAGTTATTGTTATGAGCCGGCACCACTGTTATTTGGATATTGAATAAAGAGTGGGTCAGTTGGCTAATTTAAGGTTAAGGTTGATTCCCCATTGGACTTTTTTTGTGGCACAGGCCTGGGCAACCGTTAACATACTGACCCTAACCTAACAGTCTACGACAGTCTACTAATTAGTTAGTTAGTTGACATGTAGTTGCAAAGTTACGTAAGTAGAATGTCTAAAGTGGACCATTGAAATAAAGTGTAACCAAGAAAAATTATTTTTTGTCTCATTCAATAGACTGAAAAGGCTGTTGGTAACATGGGGAATAACTCTGGAAAAGAACGACATGGATCTTCAGGTAACTAGATTTTGATAACACATACACACACACACACACACACACATATTTGAATTTATCCGTGTTTTATTTAGATCTGAGGCAATAACCCTCAAGGGGCTGGGACCAACGGAGGCATTTTTCACAAGAGATAAAATCACAGCATGCAGAGACAGAGAGATATAGAAACCAAAAATAAAGCAATACAGGAGGAAAGAGTTCTATGTAAAGTGTTTCTAGACACGTGACTGTAAAATATTGTGAAATAAAGAAATGCAGAACAGTTATTAAACGTATTAGAGAGAGAGAGAGAGTGTGAGAGAGAGAGAGAGAGAGTCATTATTGGCATACTGTATTGTACATTCTTCCCTGTTATTGGTGATGTACTGAGTCGCCAGAATTACTGAATCAGCAAACCTTTCCCACCCAGGGAGACGACAGAGGCTTTTTAATGAAGAAGCCTACTCACCTACTCAAACACATTCAATCTAATCTGCTCCTTTTGGTTTGTATTCAGTAAAAGCAAATAGTGAAACCTGCCTACTACTTCACAAAATCATTGAAAATCATTTACCCATACTCTAACCCGAGTATGAGTATGAGTGGTTTAAATCACTCTGATGGTGGTTTATATCTGACCTCACTGATCGTACCCAGTTTGTTATGTTAGAATACAATAAATCTTTGGCCAGGTATTTATTGTTGTGCAGAGCTTAAGGGAATAGCAATAAAAAATAATAAGGACAATCATATTGTAGTCATTGGACTACATTGTACAAATACAAAATCTAAAGTCATTCCATAGACTTACAATATAATGTGAAGACAAACAAAAAAATATTATGTGCTGTATAAAGAATTATTGTTTACTGAGAAAGAAAAAAACATGCTTAAAAGATGGACTTAAAAGGGGCAGAACGATAATTCATATATAAATTATTTACAAGGGATTATTATTTATTTTTATTTATTATTTAAAAATAATTTTATTTAGAAAGAAATCTTGAATCTTTCTTTTAATGGATCTTTAGATATATTTTGCTAGAAAACAAGAAAAAAATGAAAAAAGCAGTGATAGTGTCATTTATCCAAATGGAGAAAAAAATCTGTACTTGGTAGTCAAATCTGTACCGTATATGGTAGTCACTAGTCACATAATTCTTGTCCCCTGAAATCATGAATATTAACCACATGCTGAACATCCCATGAATAACGGAAATAAAGTTTCATTTCTGTGACAGACTAATGTATGCACACAAGTTATTATGTAAGGTAATATTTTATTAAAGTATTCTGAGAGCTCCTCCTCTGTCTCTCAGCAGGCAATGGTGTGGACATGTATGAAACACCTCCCGCCTCGCCATACAGTCTTGTTTCTACTTTGTCACCTACATCTCAGCTGGTGTCCATTTCCAACTGCACAAGCACAACCACCCCAGAAACGCCTCAAGATGCTCTCAGTCCGCCACTCATCTCCACCAATCAGAATGATTCACTATTGGACTGCAGGACAGGGTCCGCAAAAGAAGCTAAAGAATGTGAGATGACAGAAGTACCTAGACTGGTATCTCATTCGTCATGTGTGTGTGTGCATGGAGACACAGAAGTGGACGCAAAACTACTCCAGGAGTGTTTGAACACACTGCAGCTCAACAACATTGAAGAATCTACACACATTCTGAATGGTGAGTCAGACAGTCATGTTATATCCACTGATCCATTCATAAATTAGAGCATACAAATAATGAACTGCAAACATTTTTAGGAAGTGGTCCGCACACAGTATTAGGAAAGTCACATCTTCAACAGTGTGATTAGATTACTGTACTAATTACTCTTTCTAAAAAGTATTGCCTTACTTATTACTAATTACTTTCTAAATCCCATATCAACCTCGACCAGGTAAACAATACAAGGATAGATATGAGGTCATGCAGTGATTTTACTACTGCTGTAAACCTACACACTTTCTTAAGTGTGTAATTGCTTTACTATGTTCTTAGCAAATATCTGTATTATTTATAATTTGATAAATATTTAGAATCACATTTTTGTATGTTTTTCAGATCTGTTACAATGTTTTCTGGTGGAGAGGGAGAAGATGAAGGAGGAATTGAGAAGTTGTAAGGAAAAGATTCAGGTGAATCACACTTGCTACTCTCAGTTTTTGCTTGACACTTTGGTTTCTAAAATTCCCTCTTTTGAAGACAGGAAAATGCAGCAGGAAGTAACATTGTTCCCAGAGGGGCAGGCCAGGGAGGGTTTGATAACAGCTTGTCAGCATCAACAAAGGCTTATGGGACATGCAATCCTACAAATGACTCCCTTCCTGTCTTAGTTGAGGAATGGACATTGTTTTTATGAGTGGTTTGTGTTACGGTTCTGCTAACATGGGCCTAATCTGGTAGTCTCAAGGAATCAGATAAAATCAAATCTATTTTTGACAGGTAGGAGGAGAAGAAAGGGCAGAGAAGAAAAAAAAATAAGAAAGAGAGGGTGAAATTGTGCATTTCTCTCAGACTTGCATTGATTTACTGAATAGATTGATAAAACATTGATCTATAGCCTAGTATTAATATGAAACAATCTTAGCTAGTTATAGTGACATTTAAAAACAGAATGGTGCTCTGGTCACCAGTCAGCAGCTATACAGGGTGTCAGGCCTGAAGAAGTAGGAGTGTTTGAGACACAGATGGAAACAGGGAGTGAACAGGACATAATGAGGGGGATGTGGGGAATTCTGTTCAGCTCCTGCAAGAACAAAACTTTTTTGTTTGGTCCCTGTGACAGTAGAAGTCAGCATGCAACGACTCACTGACCAAACAACAGAGTGAGTGTGTTCCTCCCCAGCCGTCTGTGAGCGCACATATCTTTAAAATGCAACTCAACTACCAAGTGCACTTACATGCACTTCAGTTGTGACTAAAGCAGTAAATGATCTTTAACTACAATATTTTTAAAATGGAATAATATATTGTTAAATAAACAATATTTGTTTAAGTGAACAATAAGTGATCAGCATAATCTTTTTAATTAATGTGCCATCATAATCTTTAATTAACTTTCCCTCTCCCTTGGAAAGACATCTCTTCTCTGATGACATTCAACGGCATGAGGGCGGGACAATAATCCAACTCTTCCAGAAACCTGTCGCTTAAAATCACAGCAATTATCCAACCAACTATCCAAAAAAAAAAAAAACTTTTAAGGAATAATTTGATTAATTATTACTCAATTCTAATTTGTTAAATATAATTAATAATATTGCTTGTAATCTATTGCCACAATTCTATTGCTTAGATAGAGCATATTCATTTTTACAGTGTGGCCTCATGGGATTGTAAAGTGTTCATTGAATGCATTCGATTTCGAGTAGTCTTTTCATCATGCAGTGTGTATTAAATCTTTCAAATATTTGGTAACACATTGTAATGCATAATGTAATGTTCGTCATGTATACTTGAAACAGATGAAAAGTGTATCTCAGCTATGTAAAAAAAGCTGTACGACATAACTGCAGATGTACATGTACTCAATGACTCTCTCACACATTACCACACAACTTTCATATTCACTCATAAGATCTATAAGTCACTCTTGTAATATTGCCAGTTTCATTTTGACCCTAACATGCGCTCTCTTGCTACACTGGAAATCGCAAAAAAAGTTAAATTTGGTGTTCTAACAATGACTGTACTCAGGGCGCACAAATAACTATGGATGGAGCAACCCACCACCACTCATAATAACACACACAAACACATACACACACAGACGTTATGAACATAAGAAGCTGGCGGATCAGTTCCAGATGGGCTGCTCTGAATGCAGGAGTCACTGGATTTGGGTTTGGCTGGAAAAAGCTTTACACAGTGTATTAGGCCATTGTGTTAGGCGCACTTGTCTGTGGGCACTTTTCTGTGTGTGTATAACTCAGTGTAGTGATTATATAGTGTGCAAGGGGTTGTCAAGTAGGGTGATAGAGTCACTCTCTACCCACCCCCACACATACTGTGCAAAGCCCCAAAAAAGAGCAACAACTTCTTTTTATCTGAGATGGGTGTGATACTTCCTTAGAAATCCCACTGAGTCAATGAGCTGATGTCTAAAACATCACCACTGACCAGAGAGAGAGAGAGGTGGGGTCATTTTTAATTGTACTGGGATGCCTGGAGTGTGAGCAGGGAGAGAAAGACAGAATTGACTTTAACAAGTTTGGGTGATTGCCCACATGTGTTAATGCGTTTTCATTCAGTCCTTATCCATCAATAAAGTTAAGTATCCTTTTAGAACAAATGCTTCAGGATTTAATCAGGCTAAGTTCATGAAAATCTCTCCTGTGTCAGAAAATTCTTAACTAATCCATTCTTAACTAGAAATCACATGTGTTTTGTTTAAGGCTGGGATTTTGAAACACAACTTTTGCCCAGATATTTGCCATGATTTACAGTCAGGAATAGTAGAGGCAGTCTGCCGATTTTGGCCAGTTGGAGTTGACAGATTTCATTGAAAATTGCGTATGATAGGCACAGACTATTTTTAGCTTCAGATTCTGATTCCATCCAACAGGAGGATACTTTCAGCTAATTTTAGAACACATATTGTTTTCAATTTTCACATGTCTCCTATCAGTGAAGCACGTGTTTCTGTGTGAGTTTGTTGTGTTCTGAACCACTTAAAAGTGTGTTGATCCTCAGTGTTTAGGTGTACGATGCCTATAGCATTTTAAAATCTGTTCAGACTTTAGTGGATTTTAAAAGCAGGACGTTTAGTAAATACTGGTGTGAAAAATCAAATGTAACATTAATAGTTAATACTATTGATTAAAAACATAATACTTACACATTTATGTATTTTCTCAAGGTTTCACAAAAACCTTGTGCTTTCAACAATTGGCTATTGTGCTTTCTCAGTTTAAAGTTTAAAATGGTTTTCACATTCTAGACAACATAGAAATACCTAAATACTCTCTAATGCATGCGTTTCGATATCAGATAGACTCTCATGTGTGCGTTGGAGGAAGTCTTGCTATAATGAGCTCCAGCTGGGGTCTGGAGGCCTCAGTGATGATGAAGAGGGTCCTGAGACTTTTCCTGCTCTCTCTCTCTCTCCTCCTACTCTAAAGTCCATCCGCCTTCATTTGTTTAATTGCAGATGGGGTCTTTAACCTTTTTCAGGCAAAGGAACTAACGTATGACCTATACCAACATACGTAGTGTCATAATGTATTTACATATTTTGAAATGATCCTATCATTGCAACTCCATTCAAATAATCATTATAGAAGTCAAAATCATGTAATTGAATAACTTTCGTTAAAGTTAACATACTGATATTTTCTTTTTTCTCCACAAAAATGAGCTTGATAATCGGCAGGCTTCTGATTAGCTCTTTGACTCTTTTTTTAAACGTTTCTACATAGTTGTTCTCCACCCTTTCATCCTAATAACTATTGTCTAACTATTGCTTTTTCTTTCTGCTTTATATTATTGTACAGGATTGTACAGATTAACTCACTTTGAAAACTTTAGTAGTCAGTAGTTTGTGTTCATTTAAGTCACTTTTCCTCTCTGGCAGAATCAAGGAGTTTCAGTCAGTTCTATTGAGAGAGAGAGACAAGAAATGAAAGAGAAAGAATAGATTTAGATTGTATGTTTTACAAATGTGTTATCATGCCTGGGAATCACTCTTGTATTCTTGACATCTGACTATTGAGCAATCATTTTATTGCCAGAACATGCTCAGGGCTGCAAGCGGAGTAAGATTCCTGTGTGTCTGTGTGTGTGTGTAAATTTGACACGGCTCTGGACCACTGCATGTAAATAATACAGGATACCGTTTTATAACTTTGAAGTAGAATTTGTTGCTGATTTTAACCTTCTCAAATTCCTCGGCAGAGCAGAGCTAAGTTTAATGTAAGAATGTTGCGTGTGAGTGTGTGTTTATCAAACAGTGAGAGGTGGACAGTATGATCACCATAGCAGTGAGATTCACAACAAACCTTCTGACCTCATAGACTCACAGCTGAATTACAACTCTTGAGGAAATCCAAGAGGAAAACATTCATATACTCAGTCTACTGCTCTGCTCTCGAAGCCCCTACATCCTAGTATTTTTTAATCTAGTAATCAAGGAACCTTGACATATACTGTATATATACAGTATATCTTGTTAATCACGTATTTATTTGGCTTCATGATTCATATGTAGAGACGTTTCTTTTAGTTATTTATATGTGGAACCCGTGCGGAACTCAGAACATTGTCATTCGGAAGAGCAAGAGTTATGATTACATATTATGATCGACAGCTAGATCAAATTGACAATACAAGAGTATACAACAACACAATACTCTTTAAAATCTACTCTAGCAAATCCCAAAGACTTTGATGATCTGGATCTGGACTCAGAGGTCCCATTTCATATGTGAAAATGATTCTTCATGCTCCCTCCAAAACCATTCTTTTACAATTTGAGCTTGATGAATCTTGACATTGTCATCCTGGAATATGGCCATGATATGTCCTACATGGTTATTTAAGAAATGAAAAGTTACACACTCCATCAGTTGGGAGTAGAATAACTATTGCCAAACATAAAACCTAATAATTATAGTCATAGACTCTTAAGCATTTGCCTATTTTAATCCAAATAGTGACTTTTTATAATCTATCAGTCTCTCTCTCTCTCTCTCTCTCTCTCTCTCTCTCTCTCTCTCTCTCTCTAACGTAAATATGTAACGTGCCTATTAATCCAACTCTACCACTGTTTTCTCCTTCTAGGCAGAACGAGAGGAGTGGCAGCAATTCCAATCTGACCTGAAGGTGGCGCTAGTGGTTTCAGACAGACTGAGGGCAGAATCTGAGGAAGAGCTAAGTTCTTTAAGAGCAACAATGCAGGACATGGGCACACAGCTAGCCGATGCCTTACAGGGTCGCGAGGAGTTCAAAAGTCAATTGGAGAGCCTCAGAATTGAACTGGAGCAGAGCAAGCAGGAATTGAAGCAGGTCACAGGCAGCCACCAGGGGGCGCCAGTACTGAGGGGCCTAGAGAGACGAGTGGAGGGTTATGAAAAGAGCACTGGACCCCAAGAGCAACCGTGGACAGATGAGATTAAGGGCAAAAGAGAAATTCGCATCTCTGGTACTGCAGAGAGGTCAAGGTTAGTATTATCCAGGATTCAAAATGTCAAACATTTAGAAAAATGGATCCAAAACACACAAAGGCTAAAGCTTTGAGATCAAATAAATGTGAATTATAAAAGTTTAATATAATGTAAACTGGTTACACTTTACAATAAGGTAGTTATCTTTAGTTAATGTCAATATACCTTTTAGCTGTTTTTCCTCTTTGCTGGTGTTTCGGTTGTGAATGACTGTCTACATCTGAAATAATTGCATACTTTCCTACTATACAGTAGGCGAAAAACAGTATGTGACAAAAGAAGTATGTCCGAATTCACAGTAGTCATAAAACAGTAGGCAACCGTACCCGGAAGACCTACTTCTTCCAGCGAGGTTCAGAAGTGTGCATATGGACACTTTACTATCCCATTAGCCAATGGGAGAGGATTTGTGAATGGCCAAAGTCCCTTTCAAGGACTAACAGTCACAGAATAAAGCAAGATCTGACCATGCTTTGTGGGTGATCTGAATCAAAAGATTCAAGTAAATTTAAAGTTAATAAAAATCCTCAATTTAAGCTCTTCGGGCTTTCTTTGAACATGCAGTAGTTTGTAATTTGAGGTAATGGATCTGTTTCGTCTGAACGTGTTTGAATGGAGTCGATTCGCCTGAGTGGAATTGATTCCCACCTTTGGAATCTACAGTGCTCTCTCTCACTTCCCAACTGAATCAAAGAATCAGTTTTGATTCAGTCTTAATCAAGCTTGTCTGTTCATCGAGTGAGTCATTCCGTTTTGAATCAGTGCACATTCTGTAATGCATGCTGTAGACATATCTGATTTGAGAGCATTGTTTAGTGTTTCTAAATGATTCATTGTTTACAGCCCACAGTCTGTCAAAGAGACCTATGTTACATTCATGGATCATTCCATCATTTTGCAGGAGTCTGTGCAGACTGCCGTCCAATTACCCTGATGTTGTTGTAAATGGTACTTCCCAACCCTTCATGGCTATGACAACAGAATCTGTGAGTAGAGAAAGTAAAACATAACCCCTTTTTGCTATTTTCATTTTTTTAATGAATACTGAATCTGAAATATTTACTCACTCCTCAGAGCAAGACTCAAGCAGTAAGTTTAGAGAGTCAGAGCAACATGACCAGCTCCATTAAAGGTATCAAAACAGGGGTTTTATTTGCGCAATATCCTGTTGATTGGGTTTCATATTGAATTTTTGACTCATACGGACACAAACGATTTATTGTGCATGTCTGTGCATGTCTAACAGACAAGAAAGTGGAGAATTCACAAACATGCAACTCTTCGGGTTTAGATGTGACAAATAAGATCAACAGGACAAGGTGAATCAAACACCATTATCTCTTTTTCCATTATCATTCATTCATGAGAAACACTGGAATGACAGTCAAATAATAAAGAATTGACATCCATCTCCTTTCCCATCAGGACACAGGAGGATTTCCCATCAGGACTCAGGTCACTGAGGCTTCATGGAAGTTCTAGGCGTAACTCCCTGCTTCGCTGGAGTCAAGGCAGAACTCAGGGATACAAGGTACTGAATTGAACCAAACTAAACGATATAGCTGACAGATCAAACTTGGCAGTCAGCCACACACCCCCTTGTCTCAGCCTTAGACAGCACAGACCACCCACAGTCCTTTCACTGGCCATCTGATGCACATTGTACACACAACTCAGAAGCTCTTTCTCAGTCTGGAAAGCCAGGAGTCTGTCTCATAGTGATTTTTTTAATCAGTCTGCCTGGAAAAAAATAAAGCCTCGGAAGTCATGTTTACAAGTTACTGGTTTGAAACAACAAACCCTATGAATAAAGAAATTGTCACTGGATTTCCTAAAGTGAAATTTTGGTTTTGTTTGAAGCTGTTAGTAGCAAGATTAATACATTTATTCAGCTAAGTTAATGTATTTATGTTTAAATTAATATATTCAGCAAAGATGCATTGAATAAATCAAATAGATTTATAATAATACTTCAAGTCTTTCGGTTTCAAATAAATGCTGTTCTTTAAGAATCTTGAACGTATTTATCATGGTTTACATAAAAAATATTAATCAGGTCAACTGTTTTCAATATTAATAATAAGAAGAAATGATTCTTGAGCACCAAATCAGCATATTAGAATGATTTCTTACAGATCACGTGACACTGAAGACTGGAGTAGTAATGATGCTGAAAATTCAGCTTTGCCATTGCAGAAATAAATTACATTTTAAAATATATTAAAATAGAAAACAGTTATTTTAAATTGTTTTATATTTTATAATATAAATAAATAATATAAATACGTATTAACTGTATTTTTTATCAAATAAATCCTCGGTGAGCATGAGAATTATTGCAAAAAAAATTTTTTTTAAAGTATTTTCCACTGCCTTTTTTAATTGTATCTGTGAAACAATTGGGATTAATGATTTTTATTATAGACAGGAATAGTCATCACAGAGTGTGAATATATTTGCTTCTATTGATAAACTTTTTCTACACATGTCTATTATTGTAATGCTGACTATAAAACCAAACAGCATGCAACAAAGACTAAACTAACTGTGGTTGGTCACTTTATATATCAACCACCCAAGTCCATTCCTGTCTAAGTGGGTGGTTCTTGGCCAGAACAAATTTGAACAAAATTGTCCTGACTGATGTAAAATATCTGCCTGTCTCTCTATCATTCTGCTGCCTCCTGTCTTTCCTGCAGAATATAGAGATCACTAATTTCAGCAGTTGCTGGGTGGACGGTTTGGCCTTTTGTGGGATTTATCACAGTTACCTCCCCTCTCACATACCATATAACAAACTCAGTCCAGAGAACAAGGTAATACACACATCTTACAGATGCGTGCATGCAAACATATTAGAAAAAGGGTTGTTATGGTAATGATTTTATCCACAGAAAGATAACCTGACGCTAGCATTCCAGACTGGAGAAGGCTTTGGGATCTCTGCATCACTGGTGAGATGATTGAGTTTTTTTCAAAGCTGTCATATTTAATTTCATAACTTAATCCTATAATTAATCCACCCTTATTCAGCCACCAAACTAACCAAGCAATGCACAATTAATTAGTTCCAGCTTGAATCAAAAACATTCTGTCAGATTGACTTCAGAATATGCAAGACGTGAGAATGGAAAACGTGTCAGGCCAGATGTGAAAATGACTTGTGGTTGAATAGATATGAGAAAGATATGATTGATTAGGTATGTAATTGACTCAGAAATGAATGGCTGAACATGATAATTACTCAAAAATGAGGGACTGGATATATAAATGCCTGGATGAATGTATTAACTGATTGGCCTGATTCAAAAAACGACTCTGACATGATTCATTGGAATAATGCAAACATGAATGCAAACAGGATTTCATGTGTTTGTTCATTTATGAATAATGTTTCATTGTGGTTCCTTAGACAGTGGAGGAGATGCTAAAAGATGATGCACCGGACTGGCACAGAGTTCTGGAATACGTAGAGCGCATCTACCAACATTTTGAGATGTGAGACTCTGTCTGGATACATGTCCTGATCACTTGCACAGTCATCACAAATGCTTTCAAATTTTCATTTTGGCCTCAGAGGGGAGATCAAAACTTTGAAGTAGATCTGAATGTTCATCTTTTGCTGCTGAATTTGTATTTGAGTTTGGCTGGTTAGCATGGCCCGCTAACCCTGCCATGTATTCTGACTAATTGCAAGCAACAAGTGAGTGAATTGCTTGTTTCATTATATGATACTGAAGGGCTCTTAAAAGTGTCAAATGAACTTGAGACAAAGGTTGCAATAGTCTTTTCTATTGCAGTTATTGAGCAATTATTAGGTTATGAGTACACATGAATTAAAAAATAATGAAATAAATAAATAATGATGTGCATGGATACGGCATTATACTGCAATATTCCATAACAATATAAGAATTGTCCATTTTGATTTCATGGTGACTGTGTGCTTTCTTGTTGTGCCATTGATAAATCAGCATTTACTGCTCTGTTAATTAGCTCATAAGTTATGTGCCTAGAACTGAGAACCCAAATGGAAACAAACAGGTTGCTTACTTGTGGGGGTTCTGCATTCATCCCACTGAGATGAACTGGAATGCAATTTGATGTCCTAGTATTATAGACCTCCTGAGCAAAACTCCCAAAGAAGAGCGGCGTGTTTGTGTAAGGTTTATGAGTTTAGTGAGGAGTGACCTGTTATTATTGCTGCTTTCTGCCCTCTACTGGTTTTCATGTGGAACGTTTTGCTTTTTTTATTCAGATACAACACGACATGAACTACGTTGTAAATCACAAATAACAGAAATCATTACTTCTGTATGTGCCATGTTTTATTCTCTGTGATATTAAAAGTCCAGGAACAGAGCTGATTTATTCAGCGCCTGTAGCTATCCTGTTCTGTTGACTTTGAGCCCCAAACCCCACTGATAATCCGACAGCCATTAGGGTTTTGTAGATATTAATGGGAAGTAAGATTCCAAAGACAATTATTAATAAATACATATTTTTATTTATACTGTTTGTTTCATTGACCGAGGAGTGACGGCTTGACAAAACTTGAGAGTGATGATAAAGTGATTGAAAATGTGTAGGAACATGAATGAATATTCCTTATTTAAAGTGTGGATGAAAGAGACAGGCGTCATCATAAATTCATAAATGGTTAACTGCACTTTACAGTTTCAATAGTCTCTTAGTAGAACAGAAATATACACACATTATTGATTTCAGTATTTTTTTTTCAAGTCTCTCTGGCACTATTGGAAATGCATTCCTATTTATATTTATATTCCTATATGCAATTTTTAGTGGTCTTTGATGGATATAAGTGACTCTTCCTGTTTTGAATTGAATGAATAAACCAGTTGACTGACACATGATCATTGGACAGACACGTCAGAATGAAACTTATGTGCGTAAGGGAAAATCGTTCTCCTGTAAGGAAACAATTTTTTTTCATAATAAAAGTCATTGTGAGAACGCATAATTAATCAAAGCTTTAGCTACTTTATGTTGGTACTGTAAATTAACGTGTATTGTATATTAACGTGTAAGGTGTATATTATATATGTTTTGGGGGGGTTTGTATTGCATTGTATTTTACTTTATCAGATTTTTTTTTTTTCATTTCTTCCTTGGTTTTTATTTGTTTGAAAATTTTTAAATGCTGAAAAAATACAACAAAAAATAATAAAGATGGAAAAAATGTATAACAATAAAAATGTTTCACAACATTAATACCGATACATTACATTTTTTCGCACCATGGTTCAATGCTTCCCATCATGATACTTGATATATTTTGGAATATATTTATATTGATTTACTTTTTTCTCCAATTCCAAATAACTCATTTAATGAGCATAATGCATTCTTAGGAGGGCATTTACAGTTTTGGTTTACTGGACACTGATCTCCTGCTAAAGACAAATTCTGCATGGATGAATGAGTGATTGACAAAGACAGAAAGGTAGTTGAAAATGACAAATGAATCAAAATATGAAAGACTTTTACTTTGAAAATGAATTACGCAGCACATGCATTAGCTGCTTCATAGACTTCCACGTATCCCTGAAACCAGGAAGCAAGAATGAATAAACCAAATAGACTCTGTAAACTCTCCCTGCCTGTCACCTGCGTGCTCTCTAATAACTCTCACTGAACCGCATTCATCAGCATGGTGAGTGTAAATAGATATGAATGTGAACTGTTGTGTTCTGTTATATTGTTTGTTTTGTTCTGAGAGATCAGATATCTTACTTTCTTCCTTCGGTCAGGTGACATTTACAGTCTGTTATTGTGTTTTATATCAGTGCAGTCAGTGTATATGAGTGTAGTGAGGCTGATTTTAAAATTGATCTCTTGAACGTTTCCGGAGTCATTAGTGAGTTTTAAATGCAGTTGTGATTTGACCGTCACTGATGAATGAAAGAGCTCCATTCAAAAACACTGAAGAGCCACGTAGTGCAGGTACAGGTTGAGGAAGTATAGGACACACCTACATACCTGTTTACAATGATCCAGTAATTACATTCACCCTTGTATTTCTATCTTTCTGTTTGTGCTGAAGCCTCTCAACATGGGTCAGAAGATCTTGGTGACAGGAGGAGGTGGATACATTGGCAGTCACTGTGTTGTGGAGCTCATTGAGGCTGGTTATCACCCTGTGGTTATCGATAATTTCAGTAATGCTGTCAGAGGTAAACAGACTTCTATGAATCACCCTACACTGCTGAAGGTCCTTGGTAGAATCCTGAACACATTGCATTACAAAGAGTCTCAGAAATATCCTGCTCACACAGTGAGCCCATGTGTGGAATATATAAAGTCACTAAAATTATTAATTTAAATATTTTATTACAATATTAAATATTTTACATAGTATTTATTTATTGTATTGAATATTTATATATTACAGTTTGAAATTTATATAAATATAAAATATTGTTATAATATTGCTTGCTCTGCACTTTGGTTTGACAAAACTTCAGTTTCTTGTTATATATTTTTTAATGTATTTTTTTTTAAATGTCCGTCGTTCTTTGTGAATGTGTGTTGTGTTGAGGAGAGGGTGATATTCCAGAGAGCTTGCGGAGGATAGAGAAGTTTCTGAACACTCAGATCGAGTTCCATGAGCTGGACCTTCTGGATAAACCAGGACTGGAGACAATATTTAAAAAGGTAAAAATGAACGCCTACTCTTGTTTGTATCAACGCATCCTGTATAATAAAATCTATTCTTCATTTAATACATTGAGCCGCATGTCTGCTGTTTACACCCAAGGATTGGAAAAGTGACATTACAAAGTGAAAATGTCACTCATTTTTATAAAGTTACAGTGTCCAACAGCGACACCCCCAGGTAAAACAACATCGGAGCAGTCAGTTTGGGAAAATTAAAGCTACGTCTTTGTCTGTGTGCAGTCTTGACTATTAACAAGAAAAGCTGAACATTAGTTTACAAAATTTTAAATTGTTACTGCCTTCAGTTATTTTGGAATAAATGTAAAAATTCATAAAAAAAACTACTTTGATTAAATTTATACTTTGTTGTAATAAATAGAACATTACATTGTGTAATACATGAAATACTAAATAGATGTTCCTAGTGGGAAAATATGAATTTCCTAGTAGTAAAATATGAGTTTCCTAGAAGGAAATTATTATAATTAATTGTCTTTGCTGAAGAAATTGGTCAACTCTCTCTCAAATCATATTTCTCAACTAAGACACTCAGACTTCCTAGTGGAAAAATAAGAGTTTCCTAGTTATTATTATTTCCTAGTTACTGTTATTATTAAAATTATTATTTCTCTTTTTTTTTATTATTTCTCTAGCCTTTTCTTGATTCAAATCAATCTATTCATTTCTGAACCGAGCTGGTTAAATGTATAACAGCGTCCCCTAATGGTTAAATGATTTTATTGTTTTCTCTCAGCACTCCTTCTACGCAGTGATGCACTTTGCAGGACTGAAGGCTGTGGGTGAATCAGTAGAACAGCCTTTAAGATACTACAGAGTCAATCTCACAGGAACCATCAATCTCCTGGAGGTAAGAAATGTGTCTGAAAATGTAAATGTCTTTGCATGGATTATTTTTATGCATGGAGAGTCCATATGAATCTGATTCTTGAAATCCAAATTTAGTACAGTTAGGGGTCTGCTTGTGCATGTCAGTGCTTTCGGCTCTTAAGGAATGCCTTACTGGCTGTGGCTCTGTGTGTGTGAATCAGGTGATGCAGTCTCATGGGGTGCGTAATCTGGTATTCAGCAGTTCTGCCACCGTCTACGGAGACCCACAGAAACTTCCCATTGATGAGCAGCACCCAGTGGGTGGCTGCACAAACCCCTATGGCAAGACCAAATACTTCATTGAGGAAATGATCAGGGACCAGTGCACTGCAGATAAGGTAGTTGACCGCTCTGTTATGACGCCTTTGTGTCTGTTTGGCAAGAGTGTAACTGATCAAATGTCTCGCAGGACTGGAATGCTGTGCTGCTCAGGTACTTCAATCCCATTGGTGCTCACATCTCAGGACAGATTGGTGAAGATCCACAGGGAATCCCAAACAACCTTCTGCCTTATGTTGCCCAGGTAACCTGTCTGAGCACTTGAGGTTCAGAGGAGTCTCTGTGCATTGTAAAGGATGTTGTTCTTTCTCACTTTGTATGGCAGGTTGCTGTTGGAAGGCGAAAACATCTGAATGTGTTTGGAAATGACTACAGCACTCCTGATGGGACTGGTAATACGAGATGGTTTTCAGCATTGTTGTCTTATTTATTAATTTCTGGAGTTTATACATTTCATATAAATGACATGTATATTTCCCCTGGGGGATTAATAAAGTAAATCAAATCTAATACTTTTGAATAATCAATTAGTTTTTCATTCATATAATTATGTGTTGGTAATTTTAACAAATTAATAAACATAGTTTTTTAATTGAATTTTTAATTGAAATAATGCTGACATAAAATGTAAATATTAGATAGATAAACTTAAACTAAAAATGAAATTTAGTTCCCTTTACATTAAACTGCTTATTTCAGTTAAAAGCCAAAGTACTAAAATGACTAAACTAAACTTAGGAGATAGAAATAGAAAATGTATTTGTTTTTTAAAAACTAATAAAAATGACAAAGCACATAACAAAATTACTAAAACTTAAACTCAAGTTAAAATGAAACTGAAAATATAAAAATGAAAGCTATTTCAAAATGCGAATAAATATTGTAACAATATATAAATAATACTAAAATAACATTGAGGTTTTTTTCAGAATTTCTGTTTATTTAATCTTTAATTAATTTTAGTGCAGTCTAACTGTAGTATCATTTATCATTTTACTGAATGCAATTAAAATTATCTGCAGTGTCTAATATTTTTCTGTTGAGTCAGAAGCATTTTAATGTTTAATGCAGAAGGGTTGCAAAGGTTTCAAGTTTTATAATACCATGTTATGTTATTTTAGTTTCCTTTCTTTGTACTTTGTTTGAAAATTGTTTAGTTACAGTTTTTATTTCAGTTGATTTTGTTTCCATTTTGTGTTCATATTCAAAACACTGATTTGCTCTTCCTGGCTAGGTGTGAGAGACTACATCCATGTTGTTGACTTGGCAAAGGGGCACATTGCTGCTATCAGGAAACTGAAGGACAGCTGTGGGTGTAAAGTACGACATTTTTTCATCCTCTTTGATGTACTCAGTTTTTGCACATCCCTTTTTCTCAGTTTTACCTTTCTGTCCTGGTCTCTGTGAAGGTTTATAACCTTGGCACAGGTACAGGTTACTCGGTGCTACAGATGGTGAATGCCATGGAAAAAGCTTCAGGTCGAAAGGTAAGTGGTAAACCTGCTGTGGTCCAAAGCACATATTTACAATTTGTATATGCATGCATATACAAATTGTTTAGCCTGCGGTCACCTTTATGAAATCTCAATGTGATGTTTAAATTTCCAAAATACCAATATTTCCTTCAATGGTAGTATTTTTCCTCTGGTCCCAGATTGCCTATCAGATTGCCCCTCGGCGGAATGGAGATGTGGCCTCCTGCTATGGAGATCCAACTCTTGCGGAGAAAGAACTGGGCTGGAAGGCTGAATATGGCCTGGAGAGGATGTGTAAGTGTACACTAAAATAATTTACATAGATTTATATGGGTGATAAATACTGACAGCTCACGATTAATTTGACTGTTTTATCTGATCACACAGGTGAGGATCTATGGCGTTGGCAATCCCAGAATCCCACGGGATTCAGTAATGGAGCAACGCATTGAAGCTGGATGATTGCTGACTGTTTCTTACTAAAATAAGGGAATTGCACTCATAACAAAAAAAAGCCAAACTGGGATTATGGTTTCTTTCATTTGTAATAATTGTATGTAAAATCATTATATTACAAGAAGCCTGAATCTAAACAAATGATTCAATCTGATTCAGCATCTGTCTCTCTCTTTTTAATGTCATCTCACTTGTATTAAAGTACATTGATCTAATATAGAATTATTTATACTTCCTTGTCAGTGTTGACATAATAAAACGGATTTCATATGTGGTGGTCTCTTTTTGTTTTCTTTTTTTAACTGGAAGGGGGTTCCATTTTTGCAGTATTTTTCAGCATTTAACTAATTGGTTAGTGGCTTACCTGGCAAGTTATTGTAACAAAACACATGCTTCAATAAAACACCTTAGACTCGAGTGTATGAAAGTAAACTAGTTCCCTGTCAAATCATTTGCGCTGTTTCCTGTCTATGAGACGAGAGGGCCAACAATAGTGCAAAAAAAATCTAATCAAATGGGACATTTGTTCATTTTAAGGCCAGAAGGCGTAAATGCATTGGTTTTGCTGTGCGGGGGCGCGTGTGCTTTAAGCGGTTCTCCGGTCCCGGGCGCTCCGGACACCCACGTCAGCAAAACGTTTTTCCAGCACAAACGGGTTTCGGTCTTTCGGGCAAAGCAGGAAGTGAAAGCAGTTCGCCCTGAAAACAAAAGCTGTACAAATACATCCAAAGTAAGCAGAGAAATGGAGATGGTTTGTGAAAGTGGGACATGTCGACCGTACCGGAGTGCGGGTGACGCGGGGCATCTGTGAGTATTATGTTTTGAGACTGGGGGAAACGGTGCCCGGGTGAAGAGGGTGGGCGAAGGGGGCCAGCACGAGGCTCAGCGTCAACCCGCGGGGCGTCCGAGCTCAGGTAATCCGAAAAATGAAAAAAGGCGACGGTGTTGCAAAGCCGGGTGTTTTGCGTTTTAAGATCCAGCCTTTGGTCGGTTCGGTGGGCGGCTCTCCGCGGACGACAGGGCTCCCGTCAGAAACCACCCCACTGCCTCTATTCCCTTATATGACAGCTTTAATTCGTAATGTAAGAAATCCTATGTCCGGTTAATGTTTAAATGTCCTTTTAGTAAAGTACAAGCGTGTGCGTTCGTTATCTCAGGTAATTTATTTACCGGCGGGCGTTTTACACATAAAGGGGGCATAGCACTTCATCTCATAGCTGATTGACTTGTCCAGTGTTTTCTCTGTTGCTACGAATTCTATGGCTTTATATTAATTTGGTTATTTATTTATTTATGTCTTGACTTGCGGTGTAACCCAGTTTTGGTTCTGTGTGTGTGCTGCGAAGGGGGACGAATGATGGAGAGATTTTTTTAACAGCAAGAACGTCCCCTAATTTTTCTTCATTGTAATTATTTCAATGTATTAAACGTAAGTGTAAACACCGCGTTTCTCGTCTTCTCTCCCGCTTTCTGTATTTCCTCCTTTTTTTCTCCCTGATTCTCTCCCTTGTTACCCGATGCGCAAAGTCGGGTGTTGCCCCTTCCAGAGCGAATGTCTATGATTGACAGATGTGTAGTCCAATCAGAGAACAGTAGGCGGAGTCTTGCTGCCTCCTTGTGAAATCAAATCCCTGCCATTGCGTCACACAAAAGCACACATACGCGCTGCAGAAATAATGTAAAAATTAATAATAAGTTAATTAGGCAACGCCTTTTTCCCATTAAATTTCTCACTTATTTTTTCAGACCTGTTCACAAATGGACCAGTGCAGATATGTCAGCCATTCACCAGA
Source organism: Cyprinella venusta (assembly GCA_038021265.1). Taxonomy (NCBI): domain Eukaryota; kingdom Metazoa; phylum Chordata; class Actinopteri; order Cypriniformes; family Leuciscidae; genus Cyprinella; species Cyprinella venusta. The sequence continues at coordinate 13,242,873 of CM075875.1, forward strand.
GCTGTTTGCTAAAACAGCTGGACCAGCAGAGGCAACAGGAGTTGTTCTGTGACTGCAACGTCCTGGTTGAGGGTCAGATTTTCCGTGCACACCGTAATGTCCTGTACGGCAGCAGTGGATATTTCAGGATGTTGCTGTCCCAGGGATCTAAAGACACTCTGGAGTCTGTAAATGCTTCTTTTGATGTCTTCAGCCCTGATATCTTTGCCATAATCCTGGACTTCATTTACTCTGGTCAGCTGGAGCTCAACAGCTCTAATGTAATAGAAGTGATGTCAGCCGCCAGCTACCTGCAGATGAATGACGTAATTTCCTACTGCAAGGCCTTTATTAAATCTTTCCTTGAGATCAGTGCAAAAGAGGACGATGAGAATCGGTTTTTGTGTCTGTCAGACAGCAGTCCTCTTCAGGACAGACGTGAGAACGTCATCGAGCCGTCCAACATGTGTGACGTCAGCATGAGTCCTCAGAACAGACTCTGGGATCAACAAGAGGATGAACAGCCACAGGAAGACTTCAGAGGAACCAGTCCGCAGCCGTCAGGGCTTCAGCAGAACTCTCCTCCACAGTCTAGCCTGGAGGAGGAGCAGTACGGCTCTGGGCTCCCGGAACGCAGGAGAAGAGGAAGCAGGAAAAGAACCGCCACCAGTCGCCTGGTATCAGAAGACACTTCTCTCATTGACCTACAGGGGGTGGTGTCACACTGCTCACAAAAAGCAGACGAGCTGTACGCTAACCTTCCGTCAATTGTTGGGGTAGTTGGGGTGTTCAATAAGGGTAAGCACACTGCCGTCTAAAAGTTTTATTCAGCAAGGATGCATGCTTTAAATTAACCAAACATGACAGTAAATACATTTATTTTGATGTTTGCTTGAACGTTCTATTCATCAAATATTAAGCAGCACATTTTATATTTTAAATATTTTAAAATAAATGTTAAACACTATATCTTATATTTTAAACACTTTATAATTTTAAGTATATTCAAATATAAACTGTGAAACTTTTAAATTGTTCTAATAATTCACAATATTGCTGTTTTTACTGTTTTTATTATTATTATTATTAAATAAATGCAGTCTTGGTGAGCATAAAGACTTTAAAAATATTTTTTGAAGAATTAAAGGGATCCCAAAAAATCATTAGAAAATTTTTTTTTTTATTCTTTTCTATTTAACATAAGTGTTTTTCTTGTCCTCCAGCAAGACTTTCTCTGCCTCCCACTGTGAAAGAGTGAAGTCATATTGGACAAATCTGTTTTGTAAATAGGAGATATTCAAGGTTTTAATCAACAGACAAAACTTGGACAGTAGATAAAAAGACAAAACATTTCTCCTTTATGCCTTTATCACACATTTTGCCCCCGATTCTTTTTTTTATATCTCTATTATGCACCGTTTCTGGGTAAACAAGAGGTGTGTTTTTTTTAAATAGGCTTTCAGATAGTTAACTTATTTGATGTGGTAATGCGTGAAAGGGATCTGACAGTCAATGTCTCTCTCTCTCTGTCTCAGATTGCACTCCTTCTATGCGTTACAAATGTCCGTTCTGCACGCACACTGTAAAGAGGAAGGCAGACTTGAAGCGTCATCTGCGCTGTCACACAGGTGAGCGTCCGTATCCCTGTCAGGCCTGCAGCAAACGTTTCACTCGTCTGGAACACCTGCGCAGCCATTTTGAGACGGTGAGAAACACACTAAGCTTCACACATGTCCAGTTCATTAACTAATCATGTCTTGTACTTCCTTTGTGATCCCATTAAGTCAGCGTTAAATTCAGTCAAATGTATTTAGATATGATTATATATACTTGTAAATGTTTTTCAGCTTGTTAAACAAAAGAAAAATTAAATTGATGTGAGATAGATCTAAAACATCCACTCTCCTTTTTAACACTTACGCAGATTCATCAGGCCCGTAAGCTGGTGTGCAGGAAGTGTAAACGGCATGTAACTGAAGTCAATGGGCGAGTGGTAAGCGAAGGAACCCGCAAATACAGGCTGTGCGACATTTGCATTCAGGAGAGCGGCTACAGTGAGTTAATAACAGATGGAACTGATGATAATGAGGAGAAGGAAGGCTTGTTGTTGGGTGTGGAAGAGAACATGAGTGACAACAGGCAAATTACATGGGTCATGGACGACGATGACCTCGCGGAAGATTCTGGAGCAGATCTCATAATCCAGGAAGTGGAGGACAGTGACGAGGAAGCCAGTGGAAAGTGATGATATGTTTGTGTTTGTGATGGGGAATGGGTAAGAGCTGTCAGCTTGGCAGTTTAACATCTGTAATGTTTCTCTTAATTTCATAAGGGAAATTATTGTGAGTTTTTGTACAAATAAAAGACTCTCTCATTACAAATCTAAAGTATTTAAGTATCTAAAGTTTTTTTTTTTATAAAAGTACAAGTATATTTCTGTAATTTAAAGTATATTTAGTTTATTTCAAGAAGGCATTTATGGGCAAAAGGACAATGTGGTGGTAATTCAATTTATATCCAAGGCTGACACACTGGGGTTGTTCTTTAATTAAAAATTAAAAATTCTGTGATATCAAGCTTTCAAATTTTAGTTTATGCCAAGGTTTACATTTATCATTTTATATACTATCCTGCATGGAGTCCACGTGACCTACTTTGTGTAATGTGTAACAGACTAATTTATTTATTTAAATTGCAACAAGTTATTATCAGTTACATGCTCAACTTAAACATTGTCTAAATAAAATATTGTATGTATGAATGTATATGTTTCTGTTTGACTCTGGAAATATCATCTTTGCAATTTGTCTTATTTTCACATGACAATTATTTGCTTTGATTATTTAGACTGATGAAATGTATTTTATTCATGCATTGTGTGTAAGAATTATCATTTACATTTAACCAGAATAAAACGCAAATAAATTTGTTCTTTCTGTTTAGACTATCATTTAGCAAAAAACTCTAGGAATTGTTGACTTTTTGTGCAAACAAGAAGACATTTAGATCTCGAAGTCTGATGCCGTATTATCGCGAGAAGTGAATTCATATATGGCGTTATGACGTCAGGGCTAATGGGGGCGTGTGAAGATGGCGGCGATTGTTATGATGAGAGTTGGTCCTGGTCCTTTCGCTTCTGTTCGGGTTCACCGACCTGCTCTGCACTCTTTTGCTGCCGTCGTACTCAGATCCGTAAGTTTTTATTTGCTGCTCTGAATGTGACGATGTTATGTGGTTTGTATTTGCCCTTTTGTGTGCGAGTTTGTCAATTTTTTATGTGTGTGTGATTTAACAGGTCAGTGTGTCTGCCACTCAGTCATTCCCAGAGAGGGTTAAGATTGTGGAGGTTGGACCCCGAGATGGACTCCAGAATGAGAAGGTGATGATCCTTCAGTATTAATCAGCCTGTATCACTATCCAAAGTGAAATGTGGTTATCACTTCTATTTTGAGTTTACCAACTGTCAAACACGGGTGTCTCGAAGTAACGTTAAATTAATTCAGTCTTGCAAATATCATGGAATTTCAAAGGTATAGTTAGGTATTCAAATTCGAATTACATTTTACATTTATATAAATGTATATATATATATATATATATATATATATATGTTTTTTTTTTATTATTTGTTAAAAAACATTTCAAGTCAATAAAAATGATAGTTCATGTGATGTGAAATAGAGGAGCAGGAGCTATATAATTTCTGTGTCCTTCAGGCCATCGTTTCCACTGAAGTGAAAATCCGTCTGATTGACATGCTTTCTGAGGCGGGACTTCCTGTCATTGAGGCCACAAGTTTTGTTTCACCTAAATGGGTCCCTCAGGTGAGCTACAGCACACCAATGAAGCATGCAAACATTACATTAACGGGTCATGAAACCACAAACCAAATTTTCTGAGATTTTAACAGGTATATGTGTGTTGAACACCATTGAAGACCATGTTAGCATCAGTCAGATTTAGTGGTATGGTTAAAATGGTTTAATTTATATATTTTTTTCTTGTTTTTTTCATCTTGCAATAAAAATATGGAATTATGAGAGGATCTTTGATGTAACCATTGAAGTTTGTCTGCATTTAATTGGCAGATGGCTGATCAGGAGCAAGTGATGCGTGGTCTCCACAAGAAACCTGGCGTGAATTACCCTGTTCTAACCCCTAATCTGAAGGGATTCCTGGCTGCTGTGAGTGAATAACAGCAGACTGTCATGTGCTAGTGCTATACAACATAAATTTTTATACTATCATTCAAAAGATTTCGGTCAGTAATATTTAATAGAAGTAAACTAGATTTAACAGAATTAATACTGTTATTCAGTATAAGGATGCGTTAAATTGACCAAAATGACAGCAAATATTTTTACATTGTTACAAAAAAATTTATTTCAAATAAATGGTCTTCTATTGAACTTTGTTTTTCTAAGAATCCTGGGAGAAAATGTGTCATGGTTTCTACAAAAAAATATTAATCTGTAAACTGTTTACAACATTGACGATAATAAAAAGACATTTTTCTTGAGTACCAAATACGCATATTAGGAGGATTTCTGAAGCATCATGAGACACTAAAGGCATGATGCTCAAAATTCAACCTTGCTATCACAAGAATAAATTAAATTTTATAACGCATTAAAATAGAAAACAGTGATTTTAAATAGTAGTAATGTTGCAGTGTACATTTTTTTTAACTCAGGTGAAGGCTGGTGCAAAAGAGGTGGCAATATTTGGTGCTGCATCAGAGCTTTTCAGCAAGAAGAACATAAACTGTTCAGTGGATGAGAGTCTTGTGCGTTTTGAGGAGGTGATGAAAGCGGCCAAACAAGAGGGAATTCCTGTAAGGGGGTGAGACCATCACAGATTGCACAGTTTGTCTTACTATTTATTTTTCATAACTCAGTTTGCAAAAAGTTAAAATTACTGTACTCTTATTGTTGAAAAATCCTCTTTTGCTCTATTTTTTCAAGCTATGTGTCGTGTGTGCTCGGTTGTCCATATGAAGGGAAGGTATCGCCAAACAAAGTGGCAGAGGTTGCTAAGCGACTGTATTCCATGGGGTGCTATGAGATTTCACTTGGCGATACGATAGGAGTAGGCACTCCGAGCGGCATGTCGGAGATGTTGAATGCGGTGAAAAAAGAGGTTCCTGTGGAGGCTTTAGCAGTTCACTGTCATGACACTTATGGACAAGCACTTGCTAACATACTTGTGGCATTACAGGTGAGTGAGTCAGAGGGTGTGTGGATTCATGCCTCATGTCTCTTTGCCTGTCTGTCATGATTGATATTTTTTACTATGTTTGTTTTGATTTATTGTATTTGCCTTGGGCCTTATTGTTTTCCTAAGGTAAAAATCCAACCTTTTTGGAAAACTCTTGCTGAAAAACTCTTGAAACTTTGCACACATTGGAATTGTCCGCCTTCAGGGCCGGGCACAAGTTGACATTAGGGGGGCTCTATGGTGCACACTTTTATATGGTTGTATTAAAAGGGCTTTAAAATAGTTTAGCACACTATTTTGTGTGTATGTATCACCGGGGTGACGGTCGTGTCATGGGCTTGGGCCCATCCTCGATGCTTGCAGCTATAATTGTCTATTGAGACATGCTCTTTCTGTACATACCGTGCATTTCTGTTATTTTTCACATTCTTAAAATGAGCAACTACTTTTTAAATACAAAACACTTTTGTTTCCTGCGATCTATTCTAGAATGGGGTAAGTGTCGTGGACTCATCTGTTGCAGGCCTAGGCGGCTGCCCTTATGCTCAGGGGGCTTCTGGGAATGTTGCAACTGAAGATGTGGTCTATATGTTGCACGGACTCGGAATCCATACTGTAAGTCCAACACGACTGTGTCTGTACTTATTCTTTCTGTAAATTTTGGGGTTTTTTTCTTTTTGAAAGTTCTGGTCTGTAAATTCGTCATTTTACAAGCCCTACCCAAAACAACTTGGTTTTGATAGGTGTTGTTACACCTAATTATTGATATTGCTGGATGATTGTGTATTTTCTTAATTGGGGCATTCTGTAAAGTACACCACCCTGCAAAAGTTTGGGGTCAGTAAGATTTTATGTTTTCGGAAAGAAGTTTCTTATGCTCACCAAGGCTGCATTATTTGATCAGTAGTTATACCGTAAGGGAGTATAAGGTAATGATCAGCTTCAGAAAGAAAAAAGGTTTATCATGAAATGTTATGCAAAAATATCTTTGCTCACATGAAGCTCTGAGTAAAAAATGTTTTAATCGATTATACCACCCAGTCATTACAGGCTGCTGTTTCTGTGTTTCAGGGAGTGGACTTGCCCAAACTGATGGACGCTGGCTCATACATCTGTAATTCACTTAACAGAAGAACAAATTCAAAAGTTGCTCGGGCCTCCTGTAAACTCTGAAGTCTTTTTTCTCTTCTTAGTGATGGTAGTCTGGTTTCACTCTTATGGAGGCTCATACTGTGTTTTCGCTTAGTATGCAGTGAAGCCTCTTAATTTACAGCATATTTAAAATAAGTATCTCTAATCACAGTGAAGCTAGTCTGCGGATGAGCACATCCATTCTCTACTGTGAATGTGGGAATTAGTCTGGTGGTGTAAAAGGACGCTCGTGAACTTTCTATCACCTAATATTCACAACTAGACAGACCAAAAATGTTCTCTTGTGCCTTGATAACTGATGACAGCCAATCAATAAATACAGAGTTTTATTTCTAATAAATAATTTAGTGTTTTATGTATGGCTGAAGTAAGATTCATTTATGATGCCTAAACACAATAAATGCTAGAAAGGGACCTAATTTGACTTTGTAGAATATTGTTAATAATATAGGTGCAAATGTCTTTCTGGTTAAACCGTATCACATTACTAATGTTGATTAGTATTATAACTACTGTAATGCCACATGGAATGAGGCGTCACACATTTTTATGTCTAACATCCCCAGATGTGTGTCTGCGAATGCCAATTTGGCTAATTTTGAAACGGAAGTGTCTGTTATTATTAGTAAAATGCTTTGCAAAACTGGTTGTCATAACAAACTCATTACAATGAAAAGACTCTCTGGGAGTGGAATTGATGCAACAATGTGATAACTAATTACTGATGAATTTTGTTCCTCTCCAGGAAAAGACTTGAGTAGTTTGAGGAAAATTATTGAAGGAAATTCCCTTTACATTTGCAGGCAACTGTATATGCAAATGTTTGTTACAGGCAGAAATCAAGCTGAAGCTAAAGGTTTTTAGACTTGTCTTGTGGGTGAAACGGCTTATTATTGTTTCTCTGTGTTGTTAACTGACATTGTGTGATTTTTCGTTATCTTTTTTGTTTAATTGATGTAATTTTATTGATTAAAGACAAGATAATGAAAAAAGTGAATTTATGAGTCCTTATGCAATGTGGGAAACTCATCTTTAGACTGAAAGACTGATTAGGCTGACAGCTGAACTGTGACAAACAAAAAACTGGAATCATCTTGCTGGTTAGGCTGGTTAGGCTGACAGGCAGCTGAACTCTTTTTACAATTGTAACAAACCGGAATCTTCTTGCCAAGATGAAAGAATGTACTTATCTTTTGATGGCTGATGTACTGGATCAACAACTCTTGTACATTTACGCATTTCGTTTGACATCATAGACGCACCCTCAAAAACATGTTTTACAGTTCATGTATTACTAAGGTTTGATTTTTTCATCAGCAGTTAAAATTTGATCAAATCGGTCTCGTACTTTCATCAGTAAGTGGCGTAAATGTATGGCTGGGGGCTGCATATGTGATTATTCTGAAGTATAACTATAAAAAACGTTCTCTATATATTAATGTCTCTATATGAAACAATTTTTTTTTAAATTTGATGGTGTTCATATGTCCAAACATTCATAATAAAGGCCTATACATTAGGTAGGCATTATATGTTCCAGAGATTTTGAAGCAAGTAACAACCAGCACATGCCAGATTACAATCGGCAGACCAGTCTAGTATCCAACAACAAGCCCAAGCGAGCTCACAATCTGTGAACCAGTCTGGCATCCAGCAACCGGCCTAAGTCAATTCAGCTCATGGTCTGTAGACCAGTCTGGCATTTAACAACCAGCACATGTCAGGTCACAATCGGCAGACCAGTCTAGTATCCAACAACGAGCCCAAGCGAGCTCACAATCTGTGGACCAGTCTGGCATCGAACAACCAGCCCAAGTCAGCTTAAGATCTGTGGTCCAGTCTAGTATCCAACAATCAGCCCAAGTCAGTTCACACTCTGTGGTCTAGTCTGGCATCCAGCAACCAGCCTAAGTCAATTCAGCTCGCGGTCTGTAGACCAGTCTGGCATTTAACAACCAGCACATGCCAGGTCACAATCGACAGACCAGTCTAGTATCCAACAATCAGCCCAAGCTAGCTCAAGCAAGCTAGCTGTGGACCAGTCTGGCATTCAACAACCAGACAACATATTGTGTATGTACTTAAAAAAAGATATAAGTTTCTGTATAAGAAAAAAGAAAAATAATAATAATAATAATAAAGAACAGGAACAGATACAATAGGTGCCATCGCACCTTCGGTGCTTGGCCCCTAATAAATATATAAATTAAGTTGTCCTCCAAAGAGGGGGGGTGGAGGTGGGTGAAAAAAAAAGATTTTGAAGCAAGTAAACTTTTTTTAAAGCAGTCAAAACAAAAATACAGAAACCAGTAATTTTATTAAATTTTATTACAATTTAAAAATCGCGTATATATTTGAATATTTTAAAATGTCATTTATTCCTGTGATTGCAAAGCTGATTTTTTAGCGTCATTACTCCAGTCTTCAGTGTCACATGATCCTTCATGCTGTTGAAAATAATATTTTAATAATATTTTAGAGGAAACCCTTATCCATTTTTTTTCTGGATTATTTGATGAGTAAAATGTTTAAAAGAAAAGCATTTATGTGAAATTTTTTTCACAATCCATAGGCTATAGTTAATGTTTTATTGTGGTTTGATCAATGGTTCTTTATAACAGTATTCCTTTCTTTTCTTTCTTTTTTTTAAATCTACTGACCCTAAACATTTGAATGCTATTTTAAATAGATCGTCATAAATGTTTTACTATTTCAATAAGTTCCCATTTTATAATGCGCAACTTCTGACAAAGGAGAATGAATAAAAATTTTCATGTTCTGTGAAAGTTGTTTATCCACTTCCTTTATTGTTTCCCCTTCAAGAATTCAAATGTCTTTTCATGATTTAAGCTATTGCAATTTCACACTGTTAAATCTTTTAAAAATGTGACGAAATGGTTCTTTTATACTTTATTTACAGAGTATCAAAATGTATAAACTTTCAAAACTTAATTTACAAAAGCTCATATAATCATAAAAGCTATTTAAACAATAATCTGAAGATATTTCATAAAATCAGTGCATTGATTGAATTTTTTTTTTTTTACAAAGGCAGGGTATACAGCATGAAACATCTCAACAGAAATATGTAACACGAGCTTAACAGCAAGTCTGAACAAAGTCAGATTCTTACGAATGCTTGCCAAGTGTAGATCAGAAGAGGTTAGTCCACAGTCTTTTACAACAAATAGTAAAAAAAAAAAAAAACTTTCCACTGCTGTCCATCTTTAGACACTGTGGTTTATTTTATATACCACTCATTTTTCCAGCATAAGAATTTGAGTTCAGATAGAGTTCAGGAGTCTTCGCACATAAACATCAACTATGATCTCTCTGAAACTGTGATAGTAAAAACAGCCTCAACAATGAAACTTGATTATGATCTTTACAAATCCAGGACATTGAGAAATGATACATACTAAACAATCAATGACCCATGAGGCATTTTCATGACATCTCACATACAATAAAACCACTCTTCCTCCTATCGTTCTTTGTGCGTGTGAAGGCAGAGGTGGGTTTTGTAAGGTGTGTTCTCTATGAATGCCTTCCTGGTTGCTTGTTCATAATTTTTCACCTTTGTTCTTTCAAAGGAATGATGAGAAAAATGAATCAGAAGAAAATGAATGCTTTCGTCAGCACTACTTCTTAGGATCATTGTGATAATGCTCTGTCATTTGAGCTGTTATTCCAGGTTTGAACCCAGGTAGCAGTGAAATCACAATACTGATTAATCCCCACTTCGCCATTAGGCAAAACATTTTATCCCTGCTATTTACAAGGAAATGTATTTGGCATACAAAATTTCAGAACCTTCTGCAAAATGTCAAACACCTAAGACTGGCAGTTCAAAAGGTCTTGATAGACAACGGAAGACTTTGGGATTCTCCAGCCCTTTAAAGCCCGTTTTATAACTCTGTGTGACTTTGTAAGTACTTGACGCAGAGGGAAACGTGTTCTTTAGAGGATATCAGACTGTAACTTGTACATAGGTACTGAGAGATTTGGAGCAGAAGCTCTCATGTCCACGCTCAACCTGTAGGCTGGCTTAAATGTTGGCTTGACTTCAGATTTAAACTGTGGTTTAGACTCAGGTTTATACTCCGATTTAAAGTCTGGTTTAGACTCCGTCTTATAATGGGGTTTTCTGTCCAACTCATGCATAGGAAGGGTGCAGTTGCTGTCCTCATCTCGGTATCGTCCATCAAGCGGTGTGCTACTTCTGTGGGGTCTCTTAAACTTGTTGGCACAGCGAATGACTCGTTTGGAGATCAGATAGATGATCTCACAGACACTGAGCACTATGCAGAGTGCCGAAGCTCCGACCATGAAGTAGGTGAAGACTCTTTTCTCTGTGGGTCGGCCAATGTAACAGTCCACAATGTTGGGACACGGCTGGACTTCACACTTCACCAGCCGTGGCAGGTAGAAACTGTCGTAGATGTGATGAAGGATGTACAAGAATGAGATCTCGATGGCGGTCTTGACAAAAAGGCTGATCAGGTACGTCCACCACAGTCCACCATGTTTCTTCCCCGTGTTGTCGTAGAGCTTTACTTTATCACCATGCTTCATACAATACTTGCGTTCGCGCTCCTCACGGTACTTCACGTGCATGACGACCATCAACGACGGACAAGTGACGAAGATGAGCTGCAGAGCCCACAGCCGGATGTGGGAAATGGGGAAGAAGTAGTCGTAGCAGACATTCGAGCAGCCCGGCTGCTTGGTGTTGCAGTCAAAGTCCTTCTGCTCATCGCCCCAAACTTTCTCGGCCGCTACAACGTAAACCATCACTCTGAATACAAAAACCACAGACAACCAGATGCGACCGAACGCAGTGGAGTATCTATTCACCCCACTGAGAAGGGCTTGAAAAGTCTTCCAGTCCATGGCTCAGGGCAAAGACAACTCACTTTTCTCTTCTCTGAATTCTTCCTCTGATTCTCTTCGACACTAAATCTGTCTGATAGAAAAAAACTGGAGGAAAAAAAATCATAATGAGTGAAAGTTTTAACTGAGTTATGGTCTGGCAAAGCTTCATAGGCAAATCTTTTCAAAAGGGGCGCCACCAACGGACGTAGCTCAAATGCCTCTGAGTGCAATTGGATAGACCTAAAACCAATCAGAGCGTCGTTCGTCTGCTATAGAACAACCTGCTCACGTTAATTTAAAATTAACAGTAAGACAACTAGAAGTGAATGTGCTTTCCATTAAATATATCACATACAGTAAACAAAACTTTGAGCGACTGCGCAGGCTCAAACTGAGCGTGACGACAGTCTGACAATCTTCTAGGTGCTGTGCCAAGACAAATATGAATCACCTAATTTTTCAAAAACGTTGCTGAATTATTTTGTCCCGTTGTTTTTATGGAGTCTATCTATGGGCTTCTACCTTGACTTTGTGCCTTCATGTCCCCCTGATAGCCTCATAGGCAGTAAAAGATTGTCTATACGGTAATGTCTCTATTGTGTGACAGAAAGTCCCGTGGTTAAGACGCAATCTTTAGCCTATTTTTACAAAAACGGCTTCTACGTGGCCGTAACTTAAGATACAAAGTAATGGAGCATTTTATACATTGTTGTGTTTCTTTAGAAATAAATAATGGACAAATTAAGTCTTTGAACGCCTCAGATGTAAAGTTATTCGCTTTCAAAGTGACGCCAAAATGAATAGAAGTCAATGGGATGCTAACAGCAGGTGAAGTTCTGCTACAATGGCGACTTCCGCGAGGCTTCAACTTCCGGCTGATGAATTTACCCCCTTGATTAGAAATGGGCTTGAATGAGCTCTTTGCCAGACTAACTTGCAGAGCAACTGTGGATCCAGAGTAATGTTTTAAAAAAACATGCACTTTGAAACCAGATTTCAAAAGTTTGCATTTTCAGGCCCCAAAACGCAGTTGGCGTGTAAATAACTGACAAAAACACAAAAAGTTTTCCAGTTTTAGTTGAAAATGGTGTTGTGTAAACGGCCCCCAAAGATATATTTTTAAGAATATCAATGAATAGGCCTCATTGATCTGAAAACAACTGTTCACTAGTAGGAGAATTAACAGTGAATAATGAATTAATTGTTAATCTGTTAGTCACAGAATGCTATTGTATTCAGAAGGCTAAATAGTCAGCAGAGTAAAGATACTTTTATGGTGCTTGTTATTTTGAAACTTGACAGACTCATAACATTCCCTCAACCCAATGAATGTGATTTAACATTTGAAGATATTTAAATAGGCCTATGTAGAAGCTACACATGTGTTGAATCTGTATTAGGTTGACCGTATTTTGATTACCAAAAACAAGATTAGTCACCCTGACCCTAGCCTATGCTTATGTTAGTCTGTATTTTTTTTCTACGCTGTAACGTTAATGAAAGTAAAACGTATGCTGCTCTCTTTCTCACTACTTTATGTCCAGAATTTATATACTACGGCTGTCGGCGATTTTCGTTTTTAATTAGGCTACCATTCGCGGTATTATAACACTGATTATAATTTATAAATATTCATTTTTGTTAAGGCATGTATATTTATTATAATGAGATAATTACGACAGAGCTTCAATAAAAAAATTCAACCGAGTAAAATCGTAAGCGAAAGTTTAATTGCTATACTTTTAAAAAGTTAAACCTCTTTGCCTTCAATTCTAATCTAGATGAATAAAATCGATTTGATCAAGCAGAAAATCCATAAGGTAAATGAACGGAAACGAGTAAATTAGTGATGAAATACTACACGCGCAGATGATTGTCATTTGCCCAAAAACAAAGTTTACTACTTACGTTGGATGTTTCTGTTCTCTTGTAGGCTAATTCAAAGGCTAAACTCTTCTCTTCTCATTCTTCCTTGCGGATCTGGTTTAGTTACACGCCTCACTCACTGAGGGTGGAGTTCAGTCTCCAGAGAAGAGGACACTGTACTATATACATCTTACTTTAAAGATATAGTATGCTAATTAAACACAGAGCCTATAATATATATGGGTGTTTGTGTGTAAGTAAGTAAGTAAAATGCCTGTAAAATCACCATGCATTCCCGTGTAGCCTATTATCTTAAATGTCCAATGTGGTGAACATTGTTCCTATTCTGAAGTTTCAGAGTCTAAATGTACTTGGTAATATGATTCCAAGTTTTTGTTGTTGTTTTGCTTATAGCCCTACTGTTAACATGATGATACTGCATTGTATATGTTTGTGGGGACAAATAGGAAACCCTTGCCTGTGAAGCCTAGTAACATTTTCCATCTTATTGCTCAATAAATAAGACTCCCTTTGTTTGGACAGCTCTGTCAACCAAACACTGCTTGTTAGTGGTTTGTGGAGTTGCCAACGTCTGCAGGCTTCTCTGTTCAAACTTGTCCTTGAATGTCTGTGCTCCCTAGTCACGTAAAGGACCACACCTCGTTCTGAACAATAGCTTTAAATGTTTCTTTTTTTTACTTTTTATTGCCTAGTAACTTGTGTAGTGGGTCTGTGGAGGCATACTTTTAATATTTTGTCAGACACCCTTTTAGTGTCGTGCTGAGAATTCGGTACTAATTATCTTGGGTAATTATTGTTTATATATCCCAAGCAACTTTTGCAATTGTAAATCCTTGGCAAAAGCCCTTCATTTGGTTTGGATGCGAGTTTATTTATAGTTTTAGCTGGTGGCAGGACTCTAATGGTTAAGGATTTGGGATAGTAATAAAAAAAGACTGCAGATTTGATTCTAAGTAAGCCAGAAGTTGAGTTTTCCACAGGAAAGGTCTCTGTGGTTTTGCCATCAAAGCAAAGAGAAATTCTGTTCGGTCACACGTGTGAAGCCCTCTGACTCACTGCTAAAACATCCACAAGATGATTCATTCTCTGCTCTGGGGCATTCAATAAGCTCTAGTTAAAAAAAAAGCTATCCATATTTTTTTTTACATGACTGCCAGTCTTCCTTTTAATGTGTTTTCAAAGTATTACAAGAAATCATGCCTACTTTGAGTTATTCAGGCCATGTGAGCTGTCTGAACTTGTTTGTTCCACAAGAGGAAACATTATGAAACATTGCAGAAGAAACACTGAACCAGATCGGTCAGGTCTGTTTTAAAGTTTTTCAAATGGTTTATACTTCTTGTTTATGTGGGGAAATTATTAACCTCATTTGGATTTGGATTTGTATACGGAATTTAACTTCTGAATTTGATTTTTACCAACAAAAACATTCGTTAAACATACACCAGTGCATATACAGAATATGTATGACTAGCAAATGTTGGTATTTGTGAACTGAAGCATTAACGATGATGAAAAGAGATGAAGGAAGTAAAGCAAGAACACAGTCAACAGGGAGTGGAATGTCGGTTGTGTTAAAAAAGGAAAGAGACTCGTTGGATCGGTTTCTACGCCTTGGGATTTACAAAACCTGCTTCAACATGAAGTTAACTACATCTACCCTACCCTTTCACTGTACAGAGGTTATGAAGATATGAAGAATAATAGAGAGAGACAGGCTGAGGTACACAGGGAGGGACATTTTTTTTGTCTTGGGGTAATGTTATCTACTGAAAGGTGTGATTACTGAATGGTGTTAGCGGAAGTTGAAATACAATCTAGTTACAAAACGGACTTAAAATTCTTTCAGAAAAGTGGTTTGTTATTCCACAGTGTGACAGGCATTTTCAAAATCTCTTTCTCTATATATATATTTTTTTTTCCTTGAAAGTACATTAAAAATTAAACTAGATTTCTTTCTCATTCTGTCTCGCCATTTTGCAGCTTGATGCAGAAAATGAAATGTCATGTAGACACAGCACATGATGTTTATCTCTGTGTATTTTCATGCTTGCCATTTTTTTGCTCCACAGCACACTCACATGCAGAACAGTAACTGGTTTTAAAAGTTAAATCAAATCTGCAAACAAAGTCACAGCTTTCATCTGCTTCCTCTAAACTCAAGACATCACTGATTTAAATAGGCAACAGATTGTAAGAAAATAGAAAAGCACATTTTAATGTATCTCAAATGTAAACAACTCTAAACATGAGGAAAGAATCCTGAAAGTTTAGCATACAAACAGAGGAACCTCATAGAATGTTTACTTTTATGGATACATGTTTATGAAGAACTCTCTCTCATACACACACAGGCTAAACAGCCTCTTTTGAATTTGCTCATCTTGGCAGTGTTGACAGTCTTCATCAATAAATTCTTGAAATTTTAAATACTGCAAACTCTTGGAAGACATTAGATTGAAGCACCACAGTTTATGCACACATTAGCATAAACACACACACACACACACACACATCAGCTAATATAAAAAATAATTCTGCAAAAATTACAAAATATTGAATAGTAATAATAAAAAATAAAATCCACAAATTTGTAAACAAATTTACATTAAAATTTAAGTATAAATTAGGGCTCACTTTGTAGGTTTACAAAATAATAGATTTGGGGATGTATTTGTAAAAATGTGTTGAGTTTAACAGCATGTGCTTTATGTGATGACCGTGATGACATCTTTGCATGCTGTTCTTACATCCAACAGAATAAAATCATTTTTCAAGTAAAAGCCGATTGAAGATAATCAAACCTGTTTCCGCCTCAAAGAATGAATAGAAAAGGTAATTATGAGATGAGTTTAAACTAAAATAAGAAATAATTTGTGACCTATAAAGTCACACTGTGAGTCAGAATTCTGATATTCAAAGGGATAGTGTACTCAAATATTTAAATTTATAAAAATGTATAAAAATGCAGCGATTATTTACTCACTGCCATGTCATTCTGAACCAGTCTGACTTACTTTCTTCTCTAGAACACAAAAGATGTTTTGAAAAAAAAAAAAAAAAAAAAGAAATCCTCACTGTTTTTTGTTCATACAATGGAAGTCACTGGGGTGAAATGTTGTTTTGGATCCCATTTTAAATGGGTTCAGAATGACATGAGGGTGAGTAAATGAAGACAGATTTTTCAAATTGGGAATTATTAAGATGAAAACAGGTTTTCATAGATAATGGCCTTTTTGTTTCCTGCACTCAAAAAAAAAAAGAGTACACTTGAACAATTATTAAAATATGTGAACTGGAGAGTTATTTAGCATCATTTGCTTGTTAGTGTCAATTTAAAAACATGTAGTGTTTAATAGTAATTATCTGGTCTTATACCAAGTGTTTTGTATTTGTTATTTGATCAAAGTGCCCGTTGGTGTTCTGGAGCTTGGCCTAACAGAAGCCACACCACACCCAAAACCCTGACCTGACTTACTTTAGTCAGACTAAAGACAGTGTCATCCTGAATGATGGCGTTTTTCAAATATACAACGTTTTGTTTTTTATCAGGCCACAACTTTTTTTCCAGCAAAAAGATCCAGTGGATATAGTGTAAGCATAAAAGCAGCATCCTCTATTGCAAACCATCCATTGAGTCAGTCTAGTTCAAGTTCACATCATGGTGAACGTGAAGAATATTTTCCATCTCTTGGAGTCCCACATTGGGCCAAAGTTTTTTTTAGGATGAGATGACCACACTGTATGCTGGTGCTGGCTGGTCATTCCTCGTCAGTTTCTTGCTGTTTGTCTCCAAAAGAGTATGTGAGCCCCTCAAGTTTGCAATGGACCTTGCCTTGTTAACCTGCCGTGACCCTTGCACCCTGTGGATACACTCAAAGCAGCGTTTGCCCACTAGGTAGAGCGTCTCGACGAGCGAGAGCAGGATGCACACCAGACTTGACACCACCATGAAGATGGTGAATATTCGTTTCTCCGTGGGTCGAGAGATGAAGCAGTCGACCACATTGGGGCAGGGAGACTCAGAACACTTCACCATGGTGGGGAAGTCATAGCCCTCATAGATGTGATATAGCAGATACACAAAGGTCACATCAACTCCCATCTTAAATACCAGCGAGAGGACGTACGTCCACCAAAGACCACCGCGCTTCTTTCCGGTGTTGATGTACAACCGCTGACAGTCGTCACCGTACTTCAGGCGTTGCTTGCGTTCGCGTTCCTCGCGGTACGCCACATGCAGGACCACGAGTAATGAAGGGCAGGTGACAAAGATGAGCTGCAGCGCCCACAGTCGTATGTGGGACACCGGGAAGAAGTGGTCGTAGCAGACGTTGTGACAGCCAGGCTGAGCAGTGTTACATGCAAAGTCTTTCTGCTCGTCGCCCCACACCTTCTCTGCAGCCACAACAAAGACCATGATCCTGAAAAGGAAGACTATGGACAGCCAGACACGACCGAAAGCGGTGGAGTACTTGTTGACCCCACTCAGGAGATTTTGAAGGAAAGCCCAATTCATGGCACCTGTGAGCGATCAGGTTCTCTCACCTGAATACCTTTCATCCGAAAGGGAGGGGTGCAGAGAGAGCGAGAAAGAGAGTGATTTAGACAAAACATCTCAAAGAAACTTACCATGATCGCTCATTACAATTTATTTGGGTTGTTTTTGTTATATAATGTTAAACTACACATTAGCAGAGGGTCTTTAATCTTTTAGAAAGTTATATTTAAACAAGTTCTATTGTATGCAACTGAGTGTTGAATTTGAAGGCAGGCTTACAATTACAAGCAGTACCTTATTAATACATTTACTTACTTTATGTCGCTTTTAAAGCCTTTAAAATAATTGCTAGTGATGTACAGTCATTTACCGTATATTACTAGGCTACATCTGAATGAAGGAGGCGCATTAGCATTTATCTAAACTTTCACTTAAGTTTCACGTTTGCCCACCAAAAAAAGTTCACTTAACATTGCATGCTTTATTTATTTTATCATAAAATGAGTTGTGATCAAACAATTATAAGAATAAACAAGACAATGGTAAAAATCCTTTTATGTTTCACTATTCAGGCAAGTAGTTTAGAAATGATTTTATATTTCAACTTTATATAGGATGCGATTAAACGAAAAAAATATATTGAGACTGGTATTATAATGTTTTGTAGCTATGTTGTGTACAATCGCCGCATATTTTAAACTCGATTCACAAATATGTATCTACAAAAAGCCATCTACAAAAGTTTTTGACCGTTTAAAAAAAACTTACGGAATGTGAAGATGAGACTTGATAATCTCTATATATTAACACCAGATGTATTAATAAACCAACGAATGATTATTTAGTGTATAGCCTACTTACAGTCTGAGGATTCACAGTCGTCTTCACTAAAGTCACAGCGCCGTGATTGTGTTGTACAGGGTCGGGCTTGCGAACTGTTAACATTGAACCAAACAACCGTGACACGTGTGATGAAGTGTACACATCGACGCCACCTAGTGGAGAACATCATGAGCGACGCTTTGAGTTTTGTAATACATTTATTCTAGACTCATCATAAACTAAAATGTTTCAAGCAACATTTTTATTTTAAATGTTGATACGGCTAACATATTGTCTCAAAATATTTAATTTTTAAGTTTGAAAACTTAAGTACTATTAAATTAAACGTACAGTAGGGCAGGATGGGGGAAGATGGCCCCCTTAAGAACAATCAGAACAGTTTAGATATGTTTAGTATGTGAATGATGCGTCAGCTATTGTGACATTTGCTGACTTAGTTAAAAAAATAACAAAATTTCAAATATTAAAAAGGGGTAATGGGGTAAAATCTCGGCCCAAGGGTCTAATTTTATATTTTTTCTTCAAAATAAAAACTATAACTTTCACCCTACAAATCTAAAAGCAGTAAGGTTATCCACAAAAAAGTTGATATTCAACATGTCACAAATCCCTATTCTCCAGAGACACAAAATTAGACCAATTCACCTCAAAATTGTTTCAGATGATTTTTTTTCAGGTGACAAATTTAAAGATGTTGCGCCATCTATGGTCAGGAGAAAACAGTAAAGTGTGTAACTGTACCTGCTATAAATACCAGTGTCTTTATTTCTAGTTATGCAACCACAAACATGGTGTGGGTAAGACTGCTGACTTGACAGTTGTCCAGAAGACGATCATCGCCAAGCATATGGAAAGTTGATTGGAAGGAAGAAGGTGCACAAGTAACAGGAATGATAGCAGCCACAAGTCCAATTCGCGAACTCCTTACCGATTCATTTTAATGAATAGTTAAAACAACTGATATTTCCTTTTACTGTCTATGGATATTCCCAGTCCTTCAGTTTCTGATCGGATTAGTAAGGATAAATGGAGTAAAAAAATAGGCAAAGTAGAACTATTATTTAAATATAATTATAGTATATTATTATTATTGCACACATTTTATTTTATTATTTATTTACATTTTATTTATTTAATATACAATTAATACATTTAATTTGTAGAACTATTTTCATAGGCACCACAACAAAAATATTATTTTAATGTGTGTAAATTGTGTAATATGCGTGTATATAAAAGTAAGAATGGAAAATAATAGGCCAGAAATATAATGACAAAAAAATGTTTAAATATAGCCTATATAGATTAATGATTCACAAAAAGGCTGTTTATTATTTTGGCCGGTAAAAAAAAATATGCTTGGCTGGTGGATTTTTTCATCTCCCTTGGCAGGAGAGCCAAAAAGTTTATTTCGGACCCTCACAGCACACACAAGCATGGCACAGCCCACGCACAAGAGCATGGCACAGCTGCCAAAAACACACGCACAAGAGCATGGCACAGCGGCCAAAAACACAAGCACACGAGCATGGCACAGCGGCCAGACGCACACAACACAACTGCTTAATAAAGAAATAAAAAAGAAAGAAAATACGGGTGTGATAAAAAGAAGCATGACCTACCTTATTAAATCAGCAGCCGTTGAATCAGCGCGCTCTTCTCCGCCCTTTCAATGATGCAATCCGTGTCCAAAGAAAGCAGAGTCTCTTTTTCGATTGCCATCAACAGAAGGCTTCAAGATGCTCCTCCGCTGTGCTCCTTAATCGATCCTTGATGAACTTTAGCGTGGAAAAGCTTTGCTCACATGCAACTTGTCACAGACAGAGTTCACAGAAACTTGTATCCAAGTCCGATTAGATGGTAGTCAGTGAGCAGGTTATACCTTTGCAGGATATAATAACAACAGATGGGACATTTTCTGGAAGATTGGCAGGATTTGTTCACAACATCTCATTCTTCATTTGGACTCTGCTCATCATCTCCATCAGTACTCATCTTGGTCAGATACTCTTCGCGCACGCACAGACACCTTCAGCTTGTCCCAGTGCGTAGCTCACCCTGTAAAAGGCCTCAGGAGTTGCTCTATCGTGTCTGATCAGTTTGGCGCTCAGGGCAGAGTGCGCCTGCAGGTACACCGTTACATTTCAAGTCACTGAAATTCTGTGGATCAAGCAGGGCGAAATCTGCGTATAGTTCTCTGTTTTTAGCAAAACGTCGGGAAACACTTTCAATGATGGTATCCAGAAGAATGACATTGTGCACTTGTACCTTGATGTCAGCATCTGATTGTGTCATCACATAACTCGCCTGGCATCTTTTTTTGTCTTGTTTGGTCTCCGGTTTGGCAGCGCATGTTCCACCTCTGCGTCTATCTCACGCACATGGGCTTTATTCACAGCTGCACTAGGCTACTTCCATAACTTAAACCAGCTCCTTGTTTCCTTTCTGCCATTACTGGCCAAATTGATTAATTCAGGTGAGCCTGACCTCAGTAGTCACGGCAACAACCAGACACACCTGAATTAATCAATTTGGCCAGTATGGCAGACAGGAAACAAGAAGGAGCTGGCTTAAGTTATGGAAGTAGTGCAGCTGTGAATAAAGCCCATTCCCCATCGGACCATTGCACAAATGCGTTTCTTGCTGTCTTTACCCCCCTTAAAATCCCTTTCATATTTTTTTCAGATTGTCTTAGAGGAGAGACTTCTCCACAAAGCATTGGATCACAGTGAAGTCATAAACTTGACTCGATAAGGTTTCTCTTGTAATTCGGTTTAAGGAAGCCATTAATCCTGTATATCTATATTATCTGTTATTTTAGTTGTTATTAATAATGAATTAATCTAAAGCTTTTGATACTTTTTTATTATTTGTCATAAAGATGTGACCATATCCTCCTTTTTATGTAGGCTTACAAAATAATCTTGATAGAAAAATCAGGGGGGTGCCCTTAACTTGAAAATTTCTGTATTGTAAATCCTTTGATTGATCTTATGACAGTGTGATATTTTGCTATACTGGATTTTTGATGAGCTGTAATCACCCAAATAAGAAAAACTGCTAGAAATATTTTTCTTTCCATGCAATAAATCTAAAATCTATGAAAGTTTCATTTGTAATATTAAATAATCAACAAAAAAAAACCTTCATATTCAAACCTTTTTTAGATGTACCTGTACAAAGAACACCTGAGGAGAGCAACTGCCTCCTAAAAACTGTAAACCACTTGTGCTGACTGAATAAAAACCATTAACACATTCATTTCATGTAATGATCCAGGAATTTTCATCTTTTACATATTTTTCCAGTCATTTTTGACCACTGAATAAGCATTTATAAAAAAAAAAACATTAACAGATTGCACTAACTACAAATAGGTGATGAAATCATTTAGAGGCCATGCGTACAGACAGTCTTCTGGTTGATACATTTCACATCATTGCTGTCATTTAGAGCCAGGAAAGAAAACGTGAGATGAAATGAATCCAAACAAGACATGAGAACAAAGCTTTATTTATTTCATTTAAACTGTACAACAGTCGCCGATATATTGTTTGCATGAAAGGTTTTGGTTGACGCCAACTGCAACCACTGTATAATTAACGTACACGCCTCTGGTTTTTGTGTGTTTTATATTTTTATATTTATATGTTGCAATGGGAGAGGTTCACATTTTTTGTTCTCGAGACCAAGAACTGGGTTATGACTCCAGAGGGTATAAAAAAAAACCCTCATCTGAAATCACACACAGGACACAGAAATCAAACATGAGAAATGACTGTGACGAAGAGAGCAATAACGACAGATAAATCAAGGATGTGACCAGAGGACAAATGCTGATGAGCATAATCATGATAAGCTCATATGTTCGGACCACCGGGACATCAGACGTCTGGTTAAGGTCCAATCGATCAGTGGGATCGAGTTTGGGAAACCCACGGTATCCCATTGTAGCTGGGCAACAAAACAGAGGCAGTTCTGAGGTCACATGAAAAGTGACACGAATGCACCTCAAATGTGTGTGTGCTCTCTATGCACAAGGAGCTGTCAGTCACCCAGACTGAGGGTCAAATGCCCTTTATGACTGTTCTGAGAAAGACAACCACAAGTCCAGGCTGCATTGTGTATCGGAATTCTATAAAACATAACCTTTTGTTTTGTTACAATAAAATTCAACAAAATGAAAAATAAAATGAAATCATATATAAATGTAAGGGTGCTTTTGGGGGGGTATTATTCCTCCTCGCTTTCATTTTCAGGGTCCAGATCTGAATCACCATTTGCTTTTGATTCATCTTTCATTTCTTCGTCTACATCCTCCTCTTTGTGGTTCTTTTTGTCTTCTGTCAATTCCATTGTCGTCTCATCCTCCTCCCAGTTCTGAAAAGACAAGTCAACATGAGAACAATCCCATAATATCACTCTCCAAACAACCCAGAAGGAAAACCTGTGAGAGGGCATCTTACATCAGAGTCATCCTCAGGACGGCCTTCATCTTCTGAACCTTCATCCTCCTCTGAAGACTCTGCAGAAAAAAGGAAGTGCTTATTTATTTTTGCTGTGTCAATATTCAATGCCATTTTGATGTGTAAAATCAGTCGAAATGGGTACAGTAATAAACACTTAAAAGGGAATTAAGACTAAACCGAATACATTTACACAGAATGATAAAATATATTAAGTCAGCTACTCAATAGAGGGTATGTGCGTGACATCACGCCTACTGGGTGTCAAAAAATCTGAGCAGCAGTATTGGTTTTAAGCGTGAATGCTGTGAAACACAAATCACATCTAAAACAGGAAAGAGCTTTGACAATTGACAGTATAAACAGATTACTCGAAAATACTACAGGTTTTCTACAAAGCTTACTGCTAAATCCTGAATAATACTTTTAAGTGTTTAAACTACAATATTATTGGTTCATAATATTTGAGTGTATTTTAGTACAAAAACAAACTGCTAATGGTTACTAAAAAATAAAAGAGCTTATTACCTTCTTCATAAACCAGTTTTGCTGTGCGATCGACATCAGTTTTCTGAGAGGTGCTGCTGGTCGCCACCTAGTGGAAAAATATGCAAAAGTGAGAAAAATCTTAGGTGAACTATACCTTTAAGCCATTTGTTATGGTTGCTCGCCTTTGAGCAGCTCACCTGTGACATAAGCAGGAACAATTTGCCATGTAGCCTGCTGAGCTGATGATATAACTTTACCCTGCTCTCAATCATATGGTAGATCAAGCCCAACTGAGACACTAGATCCGGCAGCTGTGGGGCAACAAGACAAATCAAATGAGGAACCGCCCCAAAAATGTGAGAAATATTATCTACCAATTATTATCTATGCAAATCTATTTGACGGGTATAGAAGTACACACGCACTTACCGAAGACAAGTATGATGCGTGTTGTGTGAGTACAGCCTTAAACCACTGAACTATAAGCAAGGCCCTGCACACAGTAAAAGAATCACATTACAAAAAGTTCAATGCCTTAATAGGATCAAAACACATAAGCAAGCATATACTCACGCGAATGGATGCCCCTGCAGTCTTCTGGACAGCTAAAGAAACAACCATAGAATAAATGTATATAATATCAAAAGATTAGGGGTCTTTTTTAAGATGTTTGTAGTTTGTTTAAATACTTAATACTTTTTAACAATGTTGACATACCTCTTCCAGCAATGGTAGGATAGCTGGGGGTGGTAACCGGGAAACAGTGTTCTTTATCAATATCTCTTTTTTGGTTTGAAATATTTTCTGTTAGAATCAATCAAATCAGAATGAGAACATGAACAGCGTTCATTGACAAAGGGCCTATGAACAGAAAACAATGTTTGAGTGTTAATTACATTAAGGATCTTTTCGTCTTTGCTCTCTAGGCCTTGAACAAGCAGTACAGCAAAGCTGTCCGTCTGCAGGGAGGACGAGCCTTTAGCAGCACCCTTCCTGCCGCCAGCCAACTCAATCTGCTCCAACCGCTCCTCGATAGACAACTAGAGTAGGATGGAGAGGTTTTTTTTATAAATATATATATACTCAGGTTAAGAAATACCTTAATTGAATTGTTGGGTGATCAAATTTAAGCATTTTACAAAGTCTTACCTCTGTGGTACTGGCCTCATTTTTCCTTTTCTCTGCTTCATTGGGAGTTAATTTGATTGGTGCCTTGTGTCCTGTTTGTCCTGGCATTAAAACTTTACTCTTTTGATTAACAACTGGTGTCTTCACCTGTAAGATTAATGCATTCATTAAATTCAAATTAATGCACAGTCAACAAACCGTTTTAAACCATTACCATACCAGTGTTACAGAGGAAATGGGTAGTTGATTTAGTAATTTGACCATGAACATATTTAACAATTTGATTTGAGGTATAATTATCTTTACATATACTTTTCTCTTTAAAAAAAAATTAACAATTTTATTCAAAGATGCATTAATTTCGGTGACAATAAAGACATTTACATTATAACATAAGATTTCACTTTTCTCACTTTCTATTCAAAGAATCCTGACCAAAAAATTTTTTGGTCAATTTGGTCACAAATTTCCACAAAAATAACTGTTTTTAACTGATAATAACAGTAAGAAATGTTTGAGTATTTTTGATTAAACACAGCCTTAGCGAGTATAAATCTTGTCGACTTTGAACTGTAGTGTACATTATTCAAATGCTGTAACTGAATACCAATTCTTTTAAATCAGGGGTGTCCAATCCTGCTCCTGGAGTACCACTGTCCAGAAAAGTTTAACTCCAATTAAACACATCTGAACCAGCTAATCAAGTTTTTTCTAGGAATACTAGAAACTTCAGGCAGGTGAGTTGAGGCAAGTTAGAGCCAAGATCCTCCAGGACCGAGTTTGGACACCCCTTCAAACCTTTTTCTTTCTTTTTGTGGTTCACTTATGGCACTTTTCCACTACACAGTACCAGCTCGACTAAGTACACTTCATGTACTTTTCTTTGCATCACCTCTGGGCGAGGTTCTGAGCGATCTAAGGCGAGCTGAGGCGATAGTAAAATGTGACGTGAAAACAATGCCGACTGCTGATTGGTCAGAGAGAATCATCACTATTCACAGTGTCATCACTGCATGCGCCAGATGGAGTATCCAGAATAACCAAGCCATTTTTAAATAGTGTGGCCAAAGATTAGTTACTAAACTTACAACTATTATGACAACTCGGAAGAATACGCCGTGGTCAAACGAGGAGGTGCAAACTTTCCTTTGTTTGGTTGCTGAAGAGAGGATCCAATGAGAGCTTGATGGGGCAACGAGAAACGAAAGACGTCACTATGACGACCGGGTACTATTTGTGGCGGCACTGTCTGCAATGGAAAAAGGAGCAAAAAGCGAGCCGAGGCGAGTCGAGCTGGTACTGGTAATGGAAAAGCGCCAATAAATTGTTCACAATACTACAATATTTCTTCAAAAGCAGACCGTGGAGACATTTTATTTGTCCACGATCAAACCGTGATATTGCACAACCCTTGCTTCAAGTCTACCAACGACCTTAGTTGTTTTCTATGTCAATCAAGAAGGTTATCATTATCGCGGGAAGACTAATTCTTATAAGGAGAATTTGTACCGGTATACCGCAAACAATATATCCCCCATCCCTAGTGATCATAGGCATTTGAACATGTAACAAAGCATTTATTGATGGCACAGATGGGGTCTTACCTTGGAGACAGCCATGTCTACAGAGAGAGAAAGTGTGGAAAGTACATCTCGGACTAAGCACGTGTGTCTTTCTGACGTGTTAAATGGCTGTGGGAAGAGACGGCATGTTCAAAAATTGACCAATTGAATAACTCACTTAAATCAATGATTAATTTCTGCTGAACTTACGGTTTTCTCCATGACAGGCTGCAGGTGATGTCCGTATGCCAGCTTTAGGTTCTGTCTGTCTGCACACAAAGCTGCTGCGAGCAGAGGCACTGGCACAGGTGAGTCTCCCTTCATAGTGGACACCTGCAGGGAGCACACTGGTGACAGTGGCTTCTTACATATCCTGAGGAAGAAAAATATGAACATGAGCTTCACAGACCTGGTTTAAAGCATAACCATTCACACTGATAAATAGAGGATGGACAGACTCACCCATTCAGAAAGTGCTCAAAAAGATGAAGCTGACCATCCTTACACACCACTGCTAACCTCATAGCCTGAGAAACATACAGAGAGGTGTCAAAACCCAAGCACATAACTCCAGTCATGGATAATGATTTAGCCAATTAAATCCTCACCTCCTCTTTGTGGCTGGATGTCTGAAGATCTATGTGTTGTGGTTCGTCTGTCAGAGTAAATGACACCACTGAGTTCTTGTCCTTGCCATCAGACCTCACCTGCCTGAGGAGCACAGATGGAACTAAATCAGACATTTTATTGAGCCTTAGATTTCAAGGAGCCTGTTTTTTTTTTTTACAATATCATGAACAAGCAGTCTTAGTTGTATTGTTTGGGTCAGTTCCACCAAAAATGAAAATTTGATCATGATTTACACGCCCTGATGCCATCCTTTGTGTATATTAGAAATGTATTTGTACATATTTAAAACTTAAAAAACCATAATCACTGGCTTCCGCATCGATTTATGGTTGAAGACCAATCCCTGACCTGACGCACTACGTAATGACGAATGCAGAGCTAAGAGGAAAGAGCAAAACAAAACACTGTTTGGGAATTAGAAATTTTGAAGTACATAATTTTATATAATAGAAGAGGAGCTTTGTTTTGTTAGTGAGCAAAATTTAGTGAAAAAAAAACATTTAGTGGAGATGGAGAACAAATAATAGACAATAAGTGTAGCACTAAATCTGGCAAAATGTTACATTGTATTGTAATGTACAACGCAGCTGTTTAATAAAGGAAGACATATTAGATAGGACAGAAGAAAGGCTATCAATAATCTTTCATTGCACAAAAGAGTTATAATATAAAAAAGGAGCAAGATCAAGACATTTTATGCAAAACCATAGACCTTTCTTTACAGATCAAGTATGATAGGAACACTGAATCATCTTAGGGAGAGTTTCATCATGGTGACCATCGTAACTGAACACGACATGCTGCTTTGAGTGCTGAATGGAGAATGAAAGCCGCAACGGAGAGAGGGAAGCACTGACATGAACTTGAAATTAACTTCAATATTCATCTCGAACACATTAAACTGTGGAATGGCTTAACACATAATATAGAACACAAAACGTTTATGGTGGTTTAAAAGGTTTTCGTGCCTTTGTGAGGCTTAACACAGAATAGTATACCACAATATCGTATTTGGATAGGTCCCATCTGGGGTGTGTTCCCAAAAACCATCATTAGCCAACTATGGTCGCAAGTTCCATCATTATCTGCATAGTTCAACAAGTCAGTGTTTCCCGAAACCACAGTTCCAATGAAAATTTGAAAAGTTCTGTGGTTGGAACGACAGCTCTCGACCTGTCGTTCCAAGCATCGTTTCTTATTTGCATGACATGGACTCAATAAAACCTTATCTTGAGCAAAATAAGCAAGCTGACATTCAGTACAATCAGTGTCTTTTATTTAGAATACAAATGTCATTTCCGTCTTAGTTTGTCAAAAGATTTAAATTGCAATTTTTTTTAACATCTACTACACAAGAATGAGCCGAGATAGAAACTGGAAATAAATCAAAATTACTGAGAAAAATGAGAATTAGTCCTCAGATGCCACGTCCATAATTTATAGCAAAACATCTCTCATTCATTCCATCTGAAACATTCATTAGAAGTAGTTATTACTCCATCTGTGTGACATCATTAACCAATGTGGTTAAACAACCAATTTACGGCGATATGGTTTCGGGAATCACTCGTGACTAGCTAGTGGATTTCTTCAACGATGCATCGTATTATGGTAGTTGAATAGCGAGTTTCACCATTGTACGGGAAATGCACTCCTGACCGATACCCAATCTGAAAAGCACGTCGAAATTGGGATCGGCGCATCCCTAATTATTAGATAGGCCAAATTGCAATAACTGTGTACACCAACCATAAATGATCATTATGGGTTTATCTCTGTGTGCTATGGTTAGCTAGTAAAGGTGTAACATACCACACACTCAGGAGCCTGTCGTGAGCAGCCCCCGACAGAAAGTACATCCCATTGCTGTCTGGGGGTCGTGTTGTGGCGAAGCAGAGAGTTGTTACCATGGTAGAGTGACCTGTGAATTTCTGCAAATTTGGGAGGTATTGTTAAAAAGGTCCGAAACATTTCTTTTTATATTTACCCGTGACTGCTAATAACATAGAGGTCAGAATCACCCTGTACACTTCCTTAGTCTCCAGGTTCCACATCTTGATGATCATTCCTGCCGAGAGCAGCAGCTTTCCATCTGGACTTATACACAGGCTGCTGACGGCTGATCTGTCTGCCTTCCATTTGCTGAACACAGAACATGTTTGCTTGTACATTAGATGCACAAAATTATTACGTTGAATAAAACCAGAGGAAACCCATTTTGGTCCAACATCCAACACAAATAACTGGCCACACTCACCAACTAACTTTTCCTTTCTGCAGGTCCCATTCGGCTATGTGCGTGTCATCTGAGCCACTGTATAATACAGAGTCCTCTGGATGCCACTGGACGCTGTTGACTGGTCCACTGTGTTCTCCATCCTGACAGGATAAGACACCTTTAAACATTCTTAATTTCACCTAAATTAACAGAAATCACTCACGTGTGTCTTATTTTGGTTAGGTTTAGTAACTACTTTCTCCCCTGGGTATTACAAACCTATGGAAGTAATGTGTGTGGTTTGCTTGCCATTTTCAAATCCACTGTAGTTCACCAATAAATAAACTACTCACACTCATGTCTTTCCAAACCTATAAGACTTTTATTCATCTTTGGAACACAAATTAATAAAATCAGAGATTTCTTTTTGCCCAAAATTCTGATGCTTAAAAGATAATGTGCCAAGCATTTCTGTGTTGTGTGCATGCATAGGCTGTTAATCCAAATTCGATCAACCAAATGGGACCTTATAATCTTTATAGTAGGTGCTATTATATCACCAACTATACACTACACCTTTCCAGTAGGTGCTATTATGCTATTGGCTAGATCGGGCCCAAAGGGGAACATAGTGGCTCAGAGCAGAGAGTGGAAAATAAAAACTAGGGATACGCCGAATATTCGACCAGAAAGTTTTCATCCGAAAATGTAACAACAGTTCATTTTTGGCCAAAAGACCTTTACCACCGAAACAATAACAGGCATAATGTTGTGATGACAGCAAACACAAATGCAACCTGCACATGCTTGTCTGAAGCAACATGTCTGCGGAGTGGACCATAGACAGTAAAAGACAATGGACGTAAACTCTGAGATTATTACTTGTGACATTACAAAAAAAAAAAATATGTAAATGGAAATGTATGTGTTATATGTATATGTTTGTATGTATACAACTAAATTAACGGTTTCTTAAATACCTTCTAATTTCACTAAACACATTTCATTACATTTCATATACATTTGTATTAAACATGGACCTTTGTTTATTAAAAAGGCTTTTTAAGCTATTGTATGCTCATTTTTTAAAAAGTAAGCAACTAATTTAGACATGCAAACTGGGTGCTGGTGTGATGAAAAGTTTGTGCTCAGCTTTGTTTTTATGAGAGAACATTTAATTTTGAAACCTTTCTGCAGGCCAGTAGATTATTATTTAATGTACACATGAGTGAGGTCAAATTAAACATTTTAGTTTGAATTTTATTTTAATGTGCATTGTTGCAATGTGCTAAATCAATATTGAATATATGAAATTTTTTAATTTATGCAATTGCAATGCCTTGATTTTAGTAAAGTTTGTACACAGTCATAGCCATAAATGCAATGGTACTAATAACTGGCATCATTTATTTCTGTGTTTCGGCCTTGGTTTCCTCTTTTACGGTTTTCAGTGAATTTTCATTTCGGTGCGTCCCTAATAAAAACTAATGTTGAGAGTAGAGACGAAAGTGAGGAAAATGACAACACTGAAGAACCTGTTCCTAAAATGAACTGTACGTCTGAAATATGGGAATATTTTGGCTTGTATAGACCTTATGTAGCCCCGCCCCTTTTCAGTGTTGCGCTTGTTGTCTTTTGACTTCCGGTCTGTATTTTCACAGCGATCTTGCATAGGTATGAATGAACTGCTCATTAAAAATTTCCCAGTTGACATTTGTTAAGACATCTGCTTTACAATGCTTGTGATAAACATTACAATGCTCATGACAACTTTTGTTAACGCTACAATAAGTAAATCCACTTCACCAGTTAATTACTCCTCGACAGCGATGCCATAGAAATATACAGAGCGACCACAAAAACGGAAGTTCAAAGACAATATTCTAAAGATGATGGTGCCCACGTTTCTCTGGTGCATAAGGTCTATAGAGAAGTGTCACAAATTCAGCAGGTGTAAGGGGTAATTCACATATCGCATCTAAAAATGCCTGGAAAGCACAGCCGCACCACTATCCATCAATTTACACAAATTCCTTTACACAAATGCACTTTTGTGAGAAAAATTTATTTTGTCCATCAAAAGTGTGCTTTCACTTTAATTGAGCATCAGCAGTGCAGCAAAAACGATTCTGCACCAAAACCTGCGCTTCACCGCTGCTCCCGAATGCACTTAATGATTTACATGCACGCTGGGAATAATACGCGGTGCTCAAGTTTGTGGTGTGAAACGGCCATAATTCGCAAGATTTCCTAAATGTGCGTTCCATGTGCACGTGTGATGTTGATGTTGCGCGATGTTAATCATGCGGCGCCAAAATGCATTTGACCGGCATATGTCATACTGACCAGCTGGTCACCGATCATGTGAAAATCGGCCAATTCTGGTCACCTGCCGATCAATCGGTGTATCTCTAGAACTAACTCTTTAGATCTTTGAGATGCATTGGCCAAATATAATGCCCAGCTGTTGGTGAATTCTTACCAGAGTGCAATGCAGGTCTCCCTTTACTGTGCTGTAGATGAGGACAGACCCAGCAGCAGTGCCCAGAGCCAACAGATCTGTCTGCTCAACTGCCGACCCGGCCTCACATTTCCTCCTCTTCCTCTGTGGAACATCCTAAAGTCAACACATAAAAAGAAAGATTATTACCATTAACTCCCATTTATTCTGCCTTTTAGTGAAGTCCAACAAGAAAACAATTTATTTGTTATTCAATTATGAATAATATTGAAATGTTTCTTACTGGACATTGTTTACCCTGTCATTTGCATTTAAAAAGACATTAATATATGTATCGAGAGCTGTTTTAACATTATTATCAAACAATCGAAATACTGTAGTGACAAGTTCTCTCAATTTCAATAGAAATTTCATTTGATAATGGTATCAAAAACTAGCGTGTTTTGTTACTGGTGACAAATTATTAAGTATTAAAAAGGATATCTAGCTTCCAGTAATTGGCTATGATCCGTTATATGGGTACTAGGATCCATTTGCTCTAGGAAACTGGAGCAGTTATGAATAACCACTTGCAATTACAACTAAAGTACTATTAATAGCTAATAAACAGTAAATGCACAGTACAAGGCAAAAAAATGAAAACATACTATAAACTTTTTTTTATATAGCACAATAAAAGCAACAGTAGTTTGCCATTGTGGTGTACAACAAGATACATGTCTAAAACAACAAGACAGACCGCAAAACAAATGGAGTGTACATAGAAAACACCAATCAGAAAATTTAACATTAAAATCAAGGACAGTTGTAAGCATCCGAGTACTAATAAGTTAGTGTTTGAGGTCCTAATCACGAGCAGAACAGACCTCCAAGTCAAACATTCAACAATTGTAACTAGTTACACTGGAAAAGTCACTTGTCAAAGATGTTTAAGCTCAACTTTCTCCAACACTAGCTAGAATCAACTACTCTGACGGTTACTGTTAGTTTGACAGAAAGACTGATTTCTGATTTCACTTTAATGTCACATACAGCATCAAGAGACAGTTCACGAGTGAGGGTTGTGCAGCCCATGTGACCATGTGCTAATTTGCTAAAGAACATTTAAATCCAACATTCACTGGTGATTTAAACTGCACAAAAATAAAGTAACAGTAAAAGAGATGTTGACATGTTTTTTATAGTTATAAAATAAATAGCAGGGAACCATCACTTTAACCAGCATCAACTTATTAGCCTACGTTATTAGCCACAGACAACCAACCGAAGACTATAACAATGTATACGAGCCCCAATATGCGCATGTAACTGAACTTCTGGAATCAGTGTAGTTATTTTAAAGGCTGTATGTTGAGACTATGTGTTAGTTTAGTGTAGCATCTGCGCGTCTCGCGGCCTGCTTCTGAACATGTGCCACAAGCAACATGTGCGTAGCGCACTCCCCGAGCGCAGCTCTAAAGCTCCCAGTAAACTACATTGTCAAATTATCAGTGTTCAATTTCATGATATGCTAGGTAAATACAGACAAAGCGACCCGAAGACTGAAACGGTGCACTGCGATCCAACAGGCCGCATCCCACGACTGAACCCTGAACACTGTGTGTTAACGTTACCTGTACTGCTCGGCACGGTCCCCATGTCACACAGGTACAGGCTGCGCTCAGGTGCGCGGAAGGCACGTATTCCTGTTGTAGAGTTTTGCTCTCGGTATTCCAAATTCGTAGTCTCCCGTCCTGTGCGCAGAGAGCCAGAAACTGTTGTGATTTGGGGCTGAAGGCGCAGGGAAGCGCAGCTCGGCCTCCGTCCGCCGCCATCTTAGCAGTCCGCGTGTGTCCGTCTGCTTCACGGGAAACACGTGTGAGAGAAAATTCCACAGTGCACATGCGCAGCTGCACAGGCGCTACGAAGACGCTAATTGGCCATCCTGGGTTCTGTGGGCGTGCCATTGTTTTTAACCAACCACAGAATTTTGTTATAGTGGTGGTTATAGTGGACGTTGAATTATCTTTGTTATCATCAAATGCAATTTCATTTGCTTTCTAAAACTGAAATGAATGCGCTTTACTACATAGTAACAAAGTTAAGTATATTTCATTTTAAATTATATGTACATCATATATATTATGTATTATTTACTAACTGTTACATAAAATATAAAAACCCATATAACTGTTACAGAAAAAAATACACATCTATTATAATTCTGTAACATGTAATAGTAACGGTTACACATTTATTTTGTACATGTAATTCTAAATAATTATGAGTCATGGGTCATAATAAATATCAACATTTATTATTTGCCTACTTACAAATCAAATTTGTATTTGTTAACATTATTTTAATGTACTGTGAATTAACATGAACAGTCAATGACCAGCTGGATTTTTATTAACTAACGTTATCAAAGATTAATAAATAGGCCTACTGTAATATGCATTGCTCATTGTTCGTTAATGCTATAATATATTAACTAATTTAACAAATTTAACTAAGTGTTACCATTTACTTATTTATTTGTATTTATTTTGTGTAAAGAAATGTAGCTGATAAAGTGATTAAGATTTATAATAAACAAAACATACACATAGAGTATATATGGGCTTTAAGAAAATAATTCCCTTGACCTAATCATACAACCCTCGTAAATTGCTATATTTAATATTTTAAAAAATATTTATTATTAGGGAAACTGAATCAGGACAACAAGTAGACAAATCTGAACAAGTTTAAGAGAAAGAAACCATCTACCGGTGACAAGATGGTACTGCATCTGTCAGTGACGTCTTTTCCATCATGGCGGCGCCCTTTGAAAATCATGCTGGATTGTTTTTCCTTTTAACATAATGGACACAGGTTGTCATTTACGATAGAAACTTGCCTGTTAATAATTGTATAGCGAATGATTTAGGTGTTATTACAGGTCGTTTGAAATGATCCATTTACTACAAATTTGTTTGACTTTATTTTTTTTAAAAGCTAAGGTTATTGTGTAGAGATATAATGTAATGATTTGCGAGTTCCTACCAGTACGTCTATTCTGGTCTGCGTAGAAGCGCTCAATCGCTGCTGCTGTGTGATGTTTCTGATATCTGTGTGGTGAGAAGAACGTGTGCCATCTTCATCCTTCAAGTTATTTTTTCCTCAGCTCAAAAACATGACAGTTTTACTGCATTTGGGTGCCTCATTCATGACTCGTAAATTTGCCAAACATCATGTTGTTCGGATTAAACCATTTCTCTGTGGCCCGAGGAGCTTTGGGACTGACCCAAAAGATTCTGACAAGGGTTCAGATGCACCCGTGTCCACTTTTCCACCGTTTTCTCGAAGATCTTTGTTTGGAAGACGTCGACCTCTGTCCCCACTGGAGAGAGTCAGTCAACTTCTGCCTGAAGACAATCTGAGTCAAGAGGTTTGGGAGCTACGAGACACTCGAAACAATGATGAGGTTGAAAATGACACTCCGAGTCTGGGGAAGGAGCGAGAAGAGGCAACAGAGGAACCTCAATCTTTTGCTCCACATCATGTGTGTGTTCCTGGGGAAAGGCCAATATGTTTCGGAGAGTATCTACTGTCCGAGTTCAGTCGAAAGAGACGTTTAGAGTTTCGGAAGATGTTCCAGCTAAAGGAGGGCATGAAGCTCCATAGTAACTGGGGATTAATAGCTCACGAGGACATGGAGGGACGTCCTGCTGGAAGCATCATACGCACTTCAATGGGAATCCCGATTCTCATTCGTCGACCCAGCCTGGATGAGTTCACTCTTTTTATGAAGAGAGGGCCAGCTATTGCATACCCTAAAGTAAGAAATGATCGTCATCATAAAACTGCATTCAGTCATCTTATACATCAGTGAATCTGTAATATCTGCACTGTTTGCATATGGGTGAGTGATGTGACGATTATTAAATCTGGTAATTTATTTATTTAAACTTTAGAAATACAGTGACACTATCGTAAGATCTGGTTCATTTATTAATTTTAATGTCAATATTTGATAATGATGCATTATTGATCAATAGTGACAAAGACTATTATAAAAAAATATTGACTCCTTTAAAAAAAAAAAGACTTAAAAAATAAAAATCTACAGACCCCAAACGTTTGAAAGGTAATTTACATTTAAGGTGTAAGGAAAATATGTTATTACTATGCCAATGTAAATAGAAGAGTCTCTCAAATCTCTTCCCTCTCCAGGATGCCAGTGCGATGTTGACAATGATGGATGTGACCGAAGGAGATTGTGTTCTGGAATCAGGCTCTGGATCTGGTGCTATGAGCCTTTTCCTGTCCAGGGCAGGTGTGTGAGTCTTCATTAAAAGCAATGAAATGAGTCGCCTGATTATGAGGGTATTGTAGATGTGGGTATACTATTTCAGTACAGTATCATTTACTGTAGGAATTAATTTATGCTTGTGTCATCAGTGGGTCATAAAGGAAGTGTTTTGAGTGTGGAGATAAGAGAGGACCATCACAGAGTTGCTGTATTAAACTACAAGCGTTGGCGGTCCACGTGGAGTCTTCGTCGAGGGGAGGAATGGCCTGACAATGTTCACTTTCACCATGGAGACCTCATATCTGCCGGTGTTCTTCTGGCTGGGCGGGGTTTTAACTCGGTGAGGAGCCACAACCTGTGATGTGTTTTATGTTTTTATCATAATATAAGAATCATTTGCTGTCTGTATATTCAAGCCTTCTTGTGTGTTAGATCGCTCTGGACATGGTTAATCCACATTTGGCCTTACCTGCTGTGGTTCCTCACCTCCATCCAGGATCTGTGTGTGCTGTTTATCAAGCAAAGTAATCCAAAATTCTGTACAAAAAACACAAAAGCAACATTTAACTGACACTACCATTTAAAATGTTGGGGTCAATAAGATTTTTTTAACGTCTCTTTGTAAAATTATAGTACAATTTAAAAACTGTTTTCTATTTGAATACATTTTAAAATGTACTTTATTCCTGTGATGGAAAGCTGAATTTTCAGCACAATTACTCCAGTCTTTAGTCACATGATCCTTCAGAAATCATTCTAATTTGCTGCTCAAGTAACATTTCTTATTATATCCACTTTGATAACAGTTGTGCCATATATTTTTGTGGAAACCGTCTTTTTTATAGAAAGTTCAAAAGAACAGTATTTATTTTAAACTTAATAATAATTCATTTTTTTATTTATACCTTTATTAATAAAAAAGTTAACAGTAGTGTATAGAATGTATAAATAATGTTTACTTGATTTTGTTGCCAGTATCACACAGGTCATTGATCTGATGGAGGGTCTGCGATGCTCCGCCCTTCCTCTGGTGTGTGAACGCATTGTTGAGGTTCAGTACAGGGATTGGCTTGTTGGTCCGTCACTGAAAAAGGATGGAACATTTAATAAACGAAAAGCTCCACATGAAGACGATGAATGTGATCCAAGTGAAGACACGGCAGGTGATTTATAACATAGTCTTTCTCATATCATACAAATCAGATTCTGCATTGCTTATATTACACAAAACTTCAAACATCAGCACAAATCATTCCTGGTTAGAATTTTTCTTACCCGTCTGTGTTTAAGGGGATTTGAATTGTCAAGATCCAGTGCCATTTGGAGATGTCCCGTACATTGCACGTCCTCATCCTGAACAGACTGGTCATACAGGTGAGTTAGTAAATTGTTGCATTTAATAGAAATAGTAGTAGTATACCTTACCTAGGTATTTTATACTGTATGTGATTGAAGTGTACCTGATTTTTTATGTTTCTTTTCAGCTTTCCTCATAAAACTACGAAAGATCTTGAAATAGATGTGCACTACTTATGTGAATAGAAGAGTACAACAAAGCTGCAGTGTCTCGTATATATGCTTTATCAATAAACTTGTCCAATAAAAGTCTTTTATTGTACATTTTTCTTTCATGCTCTTGAGTATTTAAGACACAAGTATATTGAATCTAAATATCTGCTCAATTCATTTCATAGGTGTTCATTCACATTCATATTAGGCAAAATGTTACACTTGTTTCATTAAGACACAGACTCTCTGACAGTAAGTGCACAACACAGAAATAGCAAAGTACTTTGTACAACAGTAACAAATAAATAAATAGTGATGACGATTATGATACAGTAAAATACATGTACAAACCTTCAAATAGTGAGAGGATTTTTTGACATATTCTTTAGATCTTATATGAACAATGTACATGACCATTACTCTTTTCACACCAATGCTGTACATTTCTTTTAAGGTCAGTTTAGAGACTGAAATTCTGTTCTGCCCCTTAGACAGCTGAACTGCCTCTGATATAGACAACAGGCAAATATGTTCGGTTTAATGTTATGCAATCAAGCTACTCTTCATTGATCCAGTCCATCGAACGGTCTTGACACATTTCGCTGACCCCATCACTTCCTAAAATATGCATAAGAGAAGAATAGCCAATTGTAAATATTTCTACGGAGGGATTAGTACTGGATAGTACTGGCTGCAGTGGCCAAAGTAAAACCCATCAATCATAAAAAGTAGTGGCACACACCATGCATTTCCTTTCCACCGCTAGAGGGCGTCACACACTCATTTACCTGCTGTTGTTGAGCAGTTTAAGGTGTACTGAGCTTTGGTCATCTTACTGGGCCTTTGTGAAGCTTTGGTCTTCGGGGGTACAGACGAAGAACCAGCCACAGTAGAGGATGGGCGAGGCACAGGAACAGCAGAGGTCTTAGCACATAGAGAACAAGGCTCTGGAGAAGCAGAAGGCCCGCGGGGAATGTGGATCCCCTCACAGTTTTGGTACAACCTCTGAGCACCACTGTGATGCTCTGCACGCTCACGCTGCCAGATGAAATGAGATGGCACAATAGCCATCACCTGCAATCAAGCAAAAAGTGATTTAGAGCTATATTCCAGGACTAGCAACTACTAAAATGATTTACAGTGCATGTTTAGTGAGCTGCGTACCTCCTCGCAGCATCGTCTGCTGACAGCAGCTCGATACTCTATGCGTGCCCACAGGTGATCTCTTTGCTTTAGGAATCGTGGAAAATTTTTCCTCCAACTTTTTCCCAGAGCCCATGGGAAGATCTCATATTTGGTCTCCTCTTCATCCTCTTCCATTGTGTTTGCCAGATAGCTAGAGTATAAAAAATGTAATGAGGAATTAAGGTTGTACCCATAAATAGTACTTCTGTTGCGCTCATAGTAACATATTGCAGTTCTATTGAAAAACTTAAACATCACCAAGTACAACACTACATTCTGTAAATACAGAAAAATGCTAAAGTAAAAACCTGTTAGTTGGTTAACTGTAAGTTACCTTTCCATTTATCATGAAAAATTGTATATGGTTAACCACATATGTACAAATGTTTGGCTTCTGAAAATAAAAAAATATGAATTGAAAAATGAATTACCAAATAATTTAAAGTTAAAAAAAAGTAAAAGACAAAGTCCCTGTGTGACTTAGGGGTGTACGATGCTACATTGTCTGTTATTTACTTCATATTTTATACATTACTATTTTAAGTGTTAGTCTGACTGTTTTGTCTGACCTACCTGATCTAATGAGTTTTGAGCATGTTTTATGGACACTTATGATGAACTCTGATTCATCATGTGGCTTTCAATTGTACTACTATTATTATTATTATTATTATTATTATTTATTGGTGGTTATCAGTACACATTAAGGTAAAATTCAGACTTTGGTTCACAGTTCAAAATTGACACTATTTCATAGTATGACCCATTCACAGCTGCTATTTTTAATGATAAATGTAACAGGATATTTTTTAGTGTACAGAACATGCACATAATGGTCAACTCACAGGGCCAGGAAGAAGTTCATTCTGTTGTGTTCAGTGATACTGAAACGAGCCCTCCTGAAGTAAACAAATGTCATAGCCAACAAATACTATAATAGAAAGACATACATAACTGGGTTTATATACAGCTGAATATACAATTTTCTAAATTCAATAATGAGAACAATCTATAAACCATTCAATATCAATAAATACATCAAAATACGCCTTACTACCTTGTCCGAAAGTTTGCAGCAGCAGTCCATCCACAGAAAGTCCTGTATTAAATCATCATCTGAGCAGACAGCAAATCAAAGCGTTATATATATATATATATATATATATATATATATATATATATATATATATATATATATTAATTTTAAATTTTGATTTAAACTAGAAATAAACCTGATGTAAAAGTGACCAGTGTGACAGAGGTAAATTTTGTTAAGAAGGATTCCTGAACCCACCGAACAGTCTGAAGAAGGCGGCCATCTCCTGCCTCTGGATCAGTATGGTCGGGCCGGTCGTCTTCTTTCGAGGCTGCTGAGATGAAGAGTCCGGCTGGTTCCGACCCGTTGGGGTCGGCCTCGTTCTCCGCGGGCCTCGCCTGATCTGCAGACCGTGATTGGGTCCAGACGGGGCGGTTTCGGCCCATGGTCGGCTCAGTTTGATCATGTTTCAATGATTAAATCAGCCGATATTACAAAAGTGCCACTGTGTAAATAGTACAATTATATGATTATTCGATATTTATTTTAGTATGAATGGCATGCGTATTTCGCTATTTAATTCCTGTTCGTTTTGTCAGACCTTTGCTAAATAACGTTACAAATCAGACGTTTGCTATACAATTTAAAGTAACGCATCTTGAAATCCATCACCTAAAGAAAGATAAAAAAACAAATTCTCACCATTCCTATCGGACTAAGATATAAATACAAATATTTATATGCCGAAGTTGTAGTTATTGTGGATTAATATAAGCGAGTTTTCAATGGTAAAACAGATTTACCTCAGTTTAAAAAACCGCGGCTTAGTGACACGCGCATGGTGCCACGCGCTCTCTATGAGGTATGTGTTTAATACTACACATAGTAGTATTAAAGACTACTGGAGTTGGTAAGATTTAACTTTTTATTTTTTTCTGTTGTGTATAGCACTAATAATAGTTTTTTTATAAATGTGAATTAAAACAAAATCAACATTTAATAAATATTTCAAAATGGAAGACACGCTATTCGCGCGAGCGCGCACGTGCACCTGCTCTTTCTTGGGTCGCGCGGGAATCATGTGAGCAGTCACATGGTCAAATATTCTTCAATCAGAGGTCAGAACACTTACATGGATATATAAAACATCATGTTGGGAATATTTTGGAAAGGCTTTATTTGCATTTAAAAACTTGCGCATATA
Source organism: Cyprinella venusta (assembly GCA_038021265.1). Taxonomy (NCBI): domain Eukaryota; kingdom Metazoa; phylum Chordata; class Actinopteri; order Cypriniformes; family Leuciscidae; genus Cyprinella; species Cyprinella venusta. The sequence goes on from CM075875.1 coordinate 13,283,491, forward strand.
TTTATAAAATTATTTTTGAAATTGTTTGATAACTCAACTGACTAAATACAACAAAGATCTAATTCAAGTGGTTAGTGAACAAAATATACACATGAAAAGCAGTCGCCGAAATGATCCAGTATTTATTGCATCATTGCTATAGATTAGATTTTACAGTGAATAATGCACAAGTATTTTTAGAAGAGTAGCTAAACATTAGACATTTCCTGTATTTTGTAGAACATGCGCAGGCAATTAGAGCACATATCCAGTAACTCAAACAGACCACAGGCTGATTTATTCAGATATTTTACCATAAATTACCATGTTAATTACGTCAGCTCAATAACATTTATTTACACATGCTCAAATGCTGACAGGTTTTTTCGCTATTACCAGGAAACAGTAGGTGAAATATCAGGAATTGGTATTTATATGCATATTTCTCGCAGATGTGTTCAAGGACTTTCATTGCTTTGCAAACAGCCTTTATTTCCTGAAACAAAAATTAAAATTAATTAACAAAAAATTTAATTAAAGCCTGGGGAGATATTTTCAAGCAATTTATCTGTAATCAATTTAGGTCAAAGTATTAGTTTACCTTTTTAATCTCATGGAGAATAATGTCCTTGATCTCATGAATTGACTTCTTGCAAACCCAGCACGTAATGACGTTCATTTCAGACTTCAAGGAAAAAGTGTTTGAACATTAGTAACTTTATATCTATTTTATTTTAATGCATTATATAGTGTGTCAGTTTACCTCTATGCTTAATTCATGACTGTTTTTGTCTTCTTCTGGAAAGTTCAGTTCATTTCTCTCCAGCATGTTCTTCCAATCTGCTTTGTTAGTGCTGCTACACTCAACAAGAACTGAACCACAAAAACAGACAACATTTATGTGCAGAATTGAATGAATATGATTGTATAAAATTCAACAGAGCAAATGTGAGATAATGAAAAGAGCCCCAGTAGAAGTTTGAAGTTAAATGAGACTCACCTGAGCACATGATAAGCAGTCCCACATGAATGACAGGTGACATGATTCTGCAAATCTTCTCCTTAGAAAAAAGCTGCTTGGCTTCTACACGTCTGGGTGATTTTAAGTTCGGACACGCTCTGTGTTTGTCATGTGCCCTCCTTTTCTTACAGTTATAACGTTGAAGATAATAAATGTCTACATAAGTCTTTTAAAGTGATGATGTTCAGGGCACCAAAACCACAGTGGACCAAAGTGTCAAGTTTTAATGGAGCTCCTGTCAGCATTTTCTAACACTGTATGTCTGTACAGTTCACCACCTAACCATCAGTAATACATACTTAAAGCAGATGTCCAAATTAAATGCTAGATTACACAAGTAAAATAATGTAAATGGCTAAATAACCATCAGCTTATTAGGTTATTTGTGTTTCAGATGTAAATTTATGTGCTTTCTGCATTTAAAAAAAAACAATGAATCATAAACGCACTGCTTTTGCATTTAGAACATTTATTTTGACAAAACAAAGGAAAAAATCTTCTCTAAACAGCTGATATTTTGATTGACTTAATCAATACTTGACCCTTTCTTGCACATTTTGTACTTAATGCAGGACCTTAGAGGACTTCCTGGGAAATATCCTTTGATGACCAGATTTTTCGCTATTCTGCCAAATAATCTACACGTTCTCCAGAAATATAGGGTGGGACTGCATACAGACTTTATTTTCTAAGATAAAAACAAAAAAAAAAGATTTTTATAAAAATAAACTTTTTCATCATCAGTGTTAGACAAATAAATACATTTCTTCACAATAGTTTCGTGAACAGAGCTGTAACCATAATATGGCTAATAATACCAAGATATATCCCAGAAGGGCTTAGCAAATCATATTTATAAACTTTATTTTATCTTCCTTTTTAATTGAATAGAAGTTTCAATTCATTATGTTTCTAACAAACAAAAATTGAAAAACAGCTTCAGGAATAAAAGTAATATTTACCTTGTCAATCACAGCATTTATAATGGGTATATATTTATTTATCATTTTCATACATATACAACATTTTATGGCCATCTAGGAAGAGAAATAATAAGGGATGGTTATTAAGAAATTCCTTGAGAGAATATGTACTCCACACTAATGTCCAAACTTCACCACAGGATTATTTTGTACATAATTTTTACTTTTATCATGAGAGATGAACATTCTTATAGATATATCCATTTTATTACCTTGGAATTACACTGATCTTCCTTGTTGTCATAGAAGGCGATTGTCTGTAACGTCTCACGACTGGCCTCATATGGAGAACTTTCAGCAGCAGCTGCACAAAATATAACATCAAAAATGTAACATAAAACTGTAAATTATAATCTTACAAAATGCTGACAAAATGTGATTCTGATTAAGCCAATATCTTACCAAAGAGAATTACGAAAGATCCAACGATACAGGCCAGATACATTGTTCTATAAGAGCACTTGAACCTCGTTTTTTTCCTTCTTTTTTCTGATATGAGCACAGACAAAGCTGCTAATTGAAGTGTGTTAAGCAAAGTAAGTTGAACCCTCCCCTAACCCTGGACCATTTGTTCCAATGATGTAACAAAAGTATTCAGTTGCATCTTGTTGCTGATCTCTATTGAATTCAAGTTTACAAGTCAATTTCTGTGTTAAACATCATGGGTCTGGAACCGCATTCCTGATAGTTTAATGCTAATTACCCAAGGTCAGAAATTTCAACAGTGTTCAAAGTGCATTTTATATTAGCATCCTATACACCCAAATGTTCCATTTATTTTTTTGAAGATAAAAATGTCTACGCAAGTCTTTTAAAGTGATGATGTTCAGGGCACCAAAACCACAGTGGACCAAAGCGTCAAGTTTTAATGGAGCTGCTGTCAGCATTTTCTAACACTGTATGTCAGTTCAGTTGACCACCTAACCATCAGTAATACATAGGTAATCAAAGCAGATGTTCAGATTAAATGGTAGATAACACTATAAGTAAAATGGCTAGATAAAAGATTACAATTATTAGCCTTATTAGATTATTACTTTTGTGTTTCAGATGTGAATTTATGTGCTTCCTTTTTTGCATTTTAGATATATTTTTTAAAAACAAATGAATCATCAACACACTGCCTTTGCATTGAAAACATTTATTACCTTTTGACAAAACAAAGGAAACAGACTTCTCTGAACAGCTGATATTTGATTTACTTGTTAGTTTAGGTTTAATCATCAATTTTGCACATTTTCTTTTTATAACAGGACTTTAGAGGATTTAGATATACAATTAAGAGCTTAACTTTCAACTTCTTGACAAGATCTGTACATTTTTTTCGGAGAAACATGTTGGCATTGCATACAGAACGCATATACTATAAGAGAGAAAACAAATAATAAGATGGTTTTAATAAAAAGTAAACTTACATCAGTGTAAGACAATGTAAGACACAAACATGCATTTCTTGACATTTTCTGTGAATAGTTTCGTAAACAAAGTAACAGAGCTGTAACCATAATATGGCTAATAATACCAAGATATATCCGTGGAGGGCTCAGCAAATCACATTATGTTATCATTATGTTTAAGTTCACAAATAGTGTGTTTTCAACAAACAAACAAAAATTAAAAAAACAGTAATTCAGGAATAAAAGTAATATTTACCTTGTCAATTAGAGCGTTTATAATGGGTATATATGTCTTTATCGTTTTCAAACATATACAACATTTTATTGCCATCTAGGAAGAGAAATAAAAAGGGATTGTAATTAAGAAATTTCTAGATAGAATTTATATTCCACACTAATGTCCTCCAAACTTTACCACAGGATTAATTTGTACATAATTTTTACTTTTAGCATGAGAGATGACAACATTCTTATAGATATATCCATTTTATTACCTTGGAATCAGATCTTCCTTGTTGTCATAGAAGGTGATTGTCTGTAATGTCTCACAACTAGCCTCATATGGAGAACTTTCAGCAGCAGCTGCACAAAAAAAATGTCATTATATATATATATATAGGTAATCAGATCAAACAAATGAGTACTAAATGAGTACAAAAGTGGTACTAAAACATTTCTTACCAAAGAGAATCACAAAAGATCCAACGATACAGGCTAGATACATTGTTTGAAGAGCAAAAACCTCGTTTTTTTCTTCTTCTTTTTGTTTTTTTTTTTATGATATGAAAACCTCGTTTTTTTTCTTCTTCTTTTTGTTTTTTTTATGATATGAGCACAGACAAAACTGCTAAATTAAACAAAGTAAGTTGAACCCTCCCCTAAATCTGGACCAACCGTTCATTTGTTCCAATGATGTAACAAAAGTATTCCGTTGCTTCTTGTTGCTTATCTCTATTATTGAATAAGTTTACAAGACATCATGGGTCTGAAACCGCAATCCTGATAGTTCAATGCTAATTACCCAAGGTCAGAAAGTTCAACAGTGTTCAAAGTTTATTCACTTTATTATTGTTATTTTTGAGGCTTGACAGCCCATGTAGTTACTTTCAATGAATGGAAATTATCAGTGTTCAAATCCTGCCTAACATTATACTAAATTATGTCATAAATTGACTACGTTTTAAACTATTCAACAGCACATAAAATATTCTCTATTGGATTGATAAAGCATCATGAACTTCAACTCTTTGACTATGAATGGAGCAAACAAAAGTTTAAATTCTAAAGCACCTTTTGAAAAATATTTATTTCACAGAATACTTTTGTAAACTGCATTAAATGTGTATTATTGGGTATTACTGCTTGGTATGTCTTGGGGAGAGACAACAACAAACGATGAAAAGTATTATTAAAATCAACAGAAAATAACCGAAAGTCACATGAATATTTTTTGTTTTTTGATGTGTAATTTATGTGAAACATCTTCAGTACAATAAACATATTTTAAAGGGGTTAAACATAACTTTTAACTGCATTTTTTGATCTTGTAATCACATAACCTCATCACTCTGCAGGTGGCTATAGGTGTACCTCCAGGAAAAAAGGTTCTCATTATGGAATTTTTGTATCCAATGGCTACAGAATAGCAGAAAGATTGCGTGATGGGTTCAATCCATTTATCACATGTTTTAATGATTTCCTGAAAAGCATAAAGAAAAACAAAAAACTCTATAGGCAAACATTCAAGTTTCTGTGAAACATTCAACAACAAAAAAATGTGTATGCACATTGAAAATACACTGATATTCTATTAACAATTTTCTCTCAAATAATGAAAAACATGCAGTTTTGGTCATTTTAAAAACAGATGTGAAGTTAGCTAGTAACAGTCAATGTAAATGTATCCCTTTACAGCCATTGTCACATTTGTTAGCATAACTTTATCTTCAAACATGTGCCCCTTGGACTCCCACCAGGGAAGAGTTTGTGCAGTATGATGTCCCGATATCTCCATGCACGCTTCAAGCAGATCTTTCGAAAACCCTCTATGAATTTGTAACAGACATTGTTTATCTTCTGTAAAGTAAAAATAAAAATGTACAAAATAGAACTTAATGATTAAATGGAAACAACTGTATTTTCTTTTTCATTATTAATTAAATGTCCTTGTGACACAAGCTGTCCAATGAATAAATTCACATTGAAGTTACTTCTAACTATTCATATAATAGCTATACTCGTTTGATTAAATTGGATAATCACAAATACGACTAAATTAAATTTGAGCTTTTTCTCAGTTATTATAAAGTTTGTGAATTGTTTTGTTCCATCATTATATGTATTGATTACACATGTTATCCTGTCATTAGAGCCAAAATTATTCTGAGACAACTGAACATTACCTTTGAAATCTTTAGATTAACTGCTTTCCTAGCTCGTCTTACAGCTTCTTGGCATACGCAACAGAAGATGATGTTCGGACGCTTTCTCTGCATGCGAGGAATGGGAAAATGAGCTCAAAAAGTCAGAATAATGAAATGAATGAGTCTTATGCAAAGTGGCCGTAGTAATGTACGAGTATAAATGACAAAGTATTGTACGTACTGAGAAGTCATTTCCATAGCCGTCCGTCAAACTGTAAAAGTTTTCAGAATGTGAAGGCATTTCTGGCTCCCACCAAACTGAAAGAGCTTCATTTTCACTCTCTGCTAGGGCTTTCCATTAAATGAAAATGCTAAAATCATTATTTTAATTCACATAAACTGAATGATAGTTTGATTCCATAGTAAATAAATCAATTCAAATCAAAATTGTCAGAAATGTCAACAAATGACATATCTTACCTGAGCAAGAGATCAGAAAAACAAAATAACCGATTAAAAACATTGTGTCGGATTCAGGTACTGATTCCCTCTCACTTGTCTCACTTTCCTTTTTGCTTAATATTAGCTTACCAGTCTCTCTACCTCACTCACTCACTCACTCTCTCTCTCTCTCTCTCTCTCTCTCTCTCTCTCTCTCTCTCTCTGTCCAGAGGTAGGCTACTGTTACAATACACTACTGTCTAGTTTAGGAAATCATGTCATTAGTGTTACTGCAATGCGATTAAGATGACCATTCTTGGGGGTGCAGTATGAATATAACAGAAAATAAAAAGACTACACTTTATTTATTATTTTATTGTATTATTTCTTTTATTTAATTATTTTTATTTTTAGCAGGTTTTTTTTTTTTCTTCTGGAGAGTTAAAACTGTTTACTCATGTCCTGTAAAGAAGCTGAGAGAAATGTAAAAAGCACCACAACACCACAGTGCTAAACGGTTGCTTTATCTTTTGTTTGAGCGGCACTAAATTTACTTTTTTTCTTTTTGCAAACGTGAGAATAACACACGAGAAAACGCAGAAGCAAGTACAGTTTTTCTGGATTGTTAACACACAATTCATGAAACATTTCACAATTTTCTTAGAACTGAGATCCAAACTGGAGTTGATGTACAAATGGAAAATAATTAGCGTAGCTGCTGTTCATAATATTAATCGTGGATAATGATGTGCCTTTGATATAAATGGATTACAAGGTTATGAGATGCATATGCTTGGCTAAAGAGATGCATATGCTTGGCCTTAGGTCAGAAGCATACTTTAATCAACATGGAACTTAATAGTTAACCAGTATAAAACTGATAAAATTATAATCATATTTTCTTGACCTGGTAAGAACTCTAGCAGCTGCATTTTGGATTAATTTTAGCTTATTAATTGAGGATGCAGGGCATCCATAATGTATTACAGTAATCCAGTCTAGAGGTCATGAATGCATGAACTAGCTTTTCTGTATCAGAAACAGAAAGCATGTTTTGTAGCTGAGGTGGAAGACAAGTGGCTGTCTAATCGCTCAGGTCTTTAACTGTAGACTAGAGGATAGAGTAACGCTCGTTTTACACTTATGGCCTACTCCGTGTGCAGTGCGTATGGTACAGGAGCAGCACGCACTATAGTGCTTTCACATATGCTGTGTTCGCACTGCGCAACTGATCCGCGGCTTTACCACAAACACATTTGTATTTCAAATCCAGTTATCAGCAACTTTTATTTAAAAAAAAGTTTTGTCAGCAGTGTGATTATCATTTAAACACAATTTAAACAACGTATAAAATTTGAATTAAAGGGGAATATGTGTTCCCCATACTGAAGTAATAATTGCATAATACTGTATGTGTAGTCAGGTCAGTCAACATATAAACACAACAGATCACTCAAAAATGGACAACACAGCCTAAAGAATGAGCCTTATTCATTGTAAATAAATAAAACATCTAGCTATCGCTAAGATCTGCAGGCTTTTATATTCAGATTTCGGAATATAAAACGTAACATTACACGTAATATTAAAATTCAATTTTGAAATATTTACAAAAATGAACAGGACTGCTTTATCACAACTATTATTTATAGATTGTTATTAGTATTATAAGCGTAATCCATCTTAATCCAGTTTAATCCATCAGGATCTGATCTTTCCATCTTATTAGGACATAAAAAAATACAATTTCATGATAAAAAAACAAAACAAAACGGACTTTACTTGATTTTAGTATCAGGTTAAATCGCCCCTTTGGGGGTCCACATTTAGCTTTTAATACCTTATTATTTCAAAATATTTCATATCTGTTTGTCTGTTAAATGTGATGCGGACTTATTTCAATAAAGCACAGCACAACTGAAATAACCGCTCGTTGCAACCGAGGTATGCAGCAAAACATTTGTGCCACAAGCCACAACACGCACAACCTTGAGGCGGATGGGCTACAACAGCTGAAGCCGGGTACCACTCATCTCCACTATAAATAATAAAAAGAGGCTACAATTTACTCACCAAAATTGGACAGTTGAAGAACAGGAAAACTGTTGCCTGGTCTGATGAGTCTTGATTCCTGTTGAGACATTCAGATGTTAGAGTCAGAATTTGGCGTAAACAGAATTAGAACATGGATCCATCATGCCTTGTTCCTACTGTGCAGGCTGCTGGTGGTGGTGTAACGGTGTGGGGGATGTTTTCTTGGCACACTTTAGGCCCCTTAGTGCCATTTGGGCATCGTTGAAATGCCACGGCCGACCTGAGCATTGTTTCTGGCCATGTCCATTCCTTTATGGCCACCATTAACTCATCCTCTGATGGCTACTTCCAGCAGGATAAAGCACCATGTCACAAAGCTCAAATCATTTCAAATTGGTTTCTTGAACTTGACAAATTGCTCAATGTACTAAAATGGCCCCCACAGTCACCAGATCTCAACCCAATAGAGCATCTTTGGGATGTGGTGGAACGGGAGCTTTGTGCCCTGGATGTGGATCCCACAAATCTCCATCAACTGCAAGATGCTATTCTTTTCAATGGGCCAATATTTCTAAAGAATGCTTTCAGCACCTTGTTGAATTAATGCCACATAGAATTAAGGCAGTTCAAAGGGGGTCAAACACACTATTAGCATGGTGTTCCTAATAATCCTTTAGGTAAGTCAATATAAACACTCATAATCCTGAATACAGCTCTGCTCCTTCCTGCTCTGATCTCAGATGCATGAGTGGAAAATAACATTTTGGAAGTTTAAAGGGACAATGTGTACTTTTTAATGTATTTAATTATTTTAAAATCAATATTTTTATTCATAAATATGTCCTCAATGGTGTACAAATACCTCAATGGTGTACAAATAAATGAAGAATTTAGTATCTGTATACACATGGGTAGGTCCAAGGAGGCTTCCATGTAGTTCCGCCATCTTGAAAAACAACAATAGCAGAGTGGGACATAAAGTACTAGCCCAACGCATTTCCACAACACGTTTTCGTTCAGAGCCAGCGTGACGAGACTGAAAGCAGCAGAAACGGAAGAGCAGAGCAGTTAGAAGACATCCTGTCATAGCTTTTTGGTACATAATGGCTACCGTAGATGCAACACGCATTTGAAAAAGCGAGGCGCTGGAGAGCACAATTCGTTTGAATGCAAAATACATTTTCACCGCTAGATGGGAGAAATTCCCACACATTGTCCCTTTAAGTAAAATAAAAGTAAATGGTCAAATTCTGAAGTGTTATTTTGATAGCAAAAAAAAAGACCAAAAAAACCTGTACATTTATTGAAGAAAAAAAAAACTTTTTATGGAAATATTTGAAACATTAAATATGTTGCTTTAAATTTAAAACAGTGTGAAGTGAGTTTTAATGCTATAGTGAATAGTTGATTGTTAAAACTGCTGCAGTTGCTGAACCCTTACACAAGCATTCAATAAATTAAATACAGAAAACACAATTCTCTCAGATGAGAGACAGTATGACTTACATTCATTGTATGTGAAACACCCATACAATGGGCCCCAAAAAGTATTTGGACACTTTAGCTAAACTTGAAGTATGCATATCATTATCAAAATATCAAACTAAGTGGCGTTTAAAGAAATATAGGTTTAAGATTGAAATTATATAATACATATACGTTCTAGTTGTCAACAACCTTGATACTATTTGGTTAAACTTCGTTGGAAAATAAATGGCTTAGAAAAGTGAAATTTGTTCAGAGAAAAGCTTGGCATCATTTGTTTGCAGATGATTTGATGGTTTTATTAGTTAAAGCTGCAGTCCGGCGTTTTTCCTCTTTGTCGCCATCTCTTTTCGAAATCTGCAATTGCATTCGCAGAATTATCAACTTTACGAGAGTTTTTAGGTGTCCAAATACTCTTTGGAGTCAGTGTACATTCTTCCATTGTCACAGCAGGGGTTAGAACAGGGGCTTTTGTGATCCCTCCCGAGAGCCCGGCAGTGTCTGCTCCTCCTACAGGTGTGGCACGAGTTGTTTCCCTGGAAAGTCTCTTTTTCTTCAACCAAAACCATTATTTTTTTTGTTCTTTCATTTCATATATTCTCCAGGACGTCACAGGGCACAAATCCTCTCTTTTTTCCACTGGCTACTCTGATGAAGCCATTGTGTTCATCCTCACTGCTGACACAAATCTGAAAGTGCAGCATTATTAAGCTGTTTGTGGCAGAAATCCAAGTTAGAAATAATTAGACTACAGCAATTGCTTAAATGTACTCACTTGTCCCTCTTTCAGGGTGATCTGCCCTTGTTCCTTGCAGCCAATAAAGGTTCGGTGACATCTGAACACCCTGTCGCCTGCCCTCACCTGATGTGCAAAGGATGCCGGGAAAAAACCTATTCTATCTTCAATAACACCCTGGAATTATTAGTAAGATACACAAGAACAAAAATGTTAACTCACAAAAATGTATGCTATTGAATAAAGAAAAAATTTTGACATAAAAACAAATTTTGTTGAGTTGGTCACAAGGCAGCGCACATGTAGCGTAAAATTTATATAGACCCCTTCACATTTTTTAATGGTGCTTTGGTGTCTTTTTCTGAAACTTGAAAGCTTTTTTCCTCATCAATTTGTAATTGAATTGATAAGGGCATTGAAAAAAGTTTTCTTAGTTTCTCCTGTTTGACTAATCACTAATAATTTCCGTGTATTAAATTTTGTAATACTTCAAAGGATCATTACACATAGCACTTTTTATAATTTATTTTTTGTGATCATATTTTAAATCAAGTTGCAGAATGATGCAAAACATTGCATAAAAGATAGAATCAATTGTTAACTATGAGAGTGGAAGTCTGCAAATCTGTCATGATTTTACCTTCCACCAGTCATCATTGGAATCATCTGCCAGGATTATTCGATCTCCAGGTCTGGAGGGAGACAGGAACACATTAGGACAAATTAGGACATTACATCCCCTTTCAATAGTACAAATTAACTTTTGGAATTGAGTTTGGATTGAAAGCTTTGATGAGGCAAAATATTTGGCGATAGCCTCATTCCATTACACGAGGCCAGAATGAAACTGCACATGCAAAGAGATCTAAAGTCAACAGTCATTTGCAGCCTCAGCTTCCCGATGAGGTTCAGAGAATCAGACCTGAACCAAAGGATATGAAAGTGCTAATGTGTGATTGATTGTAAAGAGAAATGCGTGCAATCAGAATCAGTCTGAGCAGGAACAATAACACAGAGGTCACAATCAAAGTACCAAACCAAGCTGTTCGAATTTAATTTAACATCTGCCAAAACCACAGGTTTATGTTAATGGACTTTTAATGTTTATACAGTTTTTATGTTTATAGCGCTCCATGGACTGGAATATAGCACATATGTAGAGTAAAATTTGAATAGACCACTTTAATGATATTTTACGATGATTTGTGTCCTTTGTGAAGCTTGAAAGCTTAATTCCTCATTACTTTCCAAATTGGTGGTGAGCTGCATTACAAATAGCACTATGGCACTATTCAACCTGTTATTTTATTGCAAGAAAAAAGTTGCACTGATAAAAAGCCATTGACCTTCATTCATTTATTAAAATTAGTATCTATTATTTATAATTTATTATCAAAAACAGAAACCCTGTACGGTTGCCCATATTCAAAAGTAAATTTTGCATGCTCCAGTGTGACCGTACCTTAATTACAAGGTCAGCATCTTTTTGAACAAATGTTTATTTCAAAGATTATTTAAATGTTTATTTAACAAATTGAGGTTTTTTTGTTTGTTTGCTTTTTGTCTGTTACTGTTTGCGTTTTGGACCATGTGTGTCCTTAATAAAGCTTGATTATGATGAATAGAAACAACATCAAATCAGTCTAGGCAGAAAACTGAAAACTTTTTTCCCCATCAAAACTCATATTTATTCAGGAGTATGCTTGTAAGCATATGGTGTGTGTTCTGCATACAAATAAACCCTGAGCTAATTGTTATCACCCGGAAGCTGTCCAGAAGACAGCCAACAGCCTTCCTGTGAAAAACCAATTGCATATTGAGGATATTGGACGGGAATAGAGAGAGAGAGAACTTTTCTAGTGTGTGAGAGGGAGAAGGAAGTGTATTATAGATGTTAGTAGGATACTAGCAACTGCTGTTGATATCACAAAATAAATATAGGAAATAATAGAACAGCAAATCATGCCTCCTTTGAAATCTAAAAAAAATGCTTTCTTCTCACCTCATTTCCAGGTCTTGGTTGTCTTGTTGGGTGAATCCGAACAAAGCCACGTAAGTATTGAGCTGCAGGGGGTCCCTCTTCAGTTCTCTGTTTGACTACAGTTTAAACATACAGGGGCATAAACAGAAAGAGATTATTACAATTTACATCACAAATCAACAGAAATTATACTGAAAATGTGTGTAGTGAAAAAAATGACATTAAACTTTTAATGTTAATTGTTAATGTTTTAGAGTTAAATTCCTAGTTTATATCATCACTCCTGAGTTTATTCAATATTTCAGATAGCATTTATGTAATGCAATGAAAGGAAATATTAATAATAAAACATTATTGCCAGAAGGATGAGTTAAATAAAGACAGATTCCAGAATGCAAACATTACTGGGCTGCAGACATTGGCAAAGGTGGATATGTTTCTTAAATTTGGACTTTTTCCACCAGCTCCTGGGAAATTTTAAGTATGAGTGTGCGCACACAAACACACACACACACACACACACAGAGACCTCTGTGCTATAGACTGGTGCTACACAGCTGAAAAAAAAGGTTAATTTTTAGAAAGTAACAAACGGGAGAGACAGATTTTTGTCATAATGGTTAAAGCTCAGTAGCTGTTAAGTCTTGAGTCAAAAGTCCAATTGCACAAATGTGCATTTTCTCTAACATAACTCCAGTCTTAAGTGTCACATGATCCTTCAGAAATCATTCTAATATGCAGATTTGGTGCCATTTTATTAACATGAATGCTGAAAACGGTTTCAATGCTTATCATTTTTGTGGAAACTGATTTTTTGATGAATACAGACATAGACCCCAGACTTTCTAACAGTAGTGAATCTCATATTTGTTTTGCTGTTTAATTTGCCTTATTATGATAACTCAATGAACTCTATATTTTTATTCGTGGAGAATAACGATGCAAAAGTTCAATAGCTTTTTGGTAGCCAAGACTTACGGTATGTGCCTATATTGACTGACCCATAGACACTTGACAGCCATCAATGGCATGAACAATATTTAAAAAAAATATACTAAGTGTAAAAAGAGATAATGCTTACAGATGATTCTTCTGATTTCCTTTCAGCAATATGAAAATGTTCCGTTCCATTCTCCAGGGGTGTAAAAACTAAAACACACAGTACAGCAAAAATTAGTGAGTGAAGACTCTCATTGTAGAACAAACCTTGCTTGTTTTCTTATTATAACATGAGGTTATATTAATGATGCTGTTATAGTGGGTCATTGGTCAGAGTGGTGGACTGATTAGACAAAAATAATCATAGTTTCTCGGTCATGCTGGCACCAGAGAAAAAAAATGTCTCTCTTCCCAGAGCAAGCACAGTCATGGACACATGAATTCACTGAAGCTGGAGGTCAGTCTGTGATGAACTGAAGACTTTCTGATACTATATTACAGTCTGTCCAAACAATGCGGTGCCATTTAGGCTTAATAAGTGTGAATAGTCTCTGATCAGAAGCTGGAGTTAAACCGAGGATTGTGGGATGGATAAGCAGATATGTATGAGCAGTTTCCGCTTGGTCAGTTTTATCATAGGGTGATTTAAGGCAGAGTTTGAACTACTTTTAAATAAAAAATTAAAATCTTACAATTTTTTACATTTGTAGTTGGATTTATTCATATTTAGGAAAGCTGAAATTGTCCGGAAATAATTTTTTTTAACATGTTCTCACCGTTGTCGCTGGGTTTCCTGGTGAGTTGAGCACGACTGCAGTGGGCCGCCTTTTCCTCTGGTACCTGAGCCACATCACTGGTCTGAACAAATGAGTAAACACACATGAATTCTCTCAAATAAACATATGTGTCTTAACAAATGTCTTTAAATGTTTATGTCTAAAATACATAATAGACAATGTTAACATTACTATTGACCGATATATTAATAGCATATAAAGTATGCTTTTATCTTTCTTTTGCAAATTATTGCACAGTTGATTTATTTCATCCTGGCTTCATGTTGTTTCTTCTGTCTATTCTCTCTCTTTCATCTCATTCTCTCCCTTTTTGGTCATATTTGCTTTAGAGAGGCATTATCTGAAGCTGACCATCACTTCCTTCCTGGGTATGTGAGTCTGTGTTTGTTTCAAGCAGTAAAACATTACATCTGGGATGCTTAGATTCCCTTACAACCATAGTAACTTCACATTAGATGGTTTAAACATTCACATGAACACAGATTTGAAAACTTGAGTACAAAAAAAAAATATATAAATGTAACAAAGTAGAGATTTATTTTACATCGTGTGAAAAGGGCATTATACCACCCCTTTAATTACCTAGAACAAAACTGAAAAACATTAAGAAGACCTTTGTCTCAAAATAGTACATTTTAATCGATTAGCATTTGCTACATAAATCTACATAAATTTTTTTTAAATCATTAAATATTTGATCAAATTAGCACAGAATCAACTTTGTGTCACTGTCCAGGATTACGTCAATGATAAACCAAACTTCCATGTGCATCATCAAAAGTGCTGAGGTGAATTTTTGTGTCATCTAGTGATTTAAAGGAGAATAAAGTAAAATGCGCCTTTAGTTCTGTTGTACCCTATCAGTTGAACCATTATGGCGTCTAGCACAAGCTTATGGTGTACTCACACTAGGCACGTTGCCTTGTACAGTGCCCTGGTCAATCGATTTCCCTATAAAAGTGTAGCATCCAAATAGTAATTGAAGATGTTTTCTGTAGTAATGATGACAGTAGCGCACACAAGAATAGTAACTATGCCGTGCTCTATCACGGTCAGCAATCACATTATAGTGTACCACAATCCACGTCTGGGCACACTAGTGGTCACACAAGTCAAACGATCCAGACATTGGGTGTCAAACGTGCTCGGGCACGGTACAGATCGCCTAGTGTGAAAACACCCTTTGGGGCCTCAAAATGTAGGTCAAACCATTACACACAAACACACCACACACAAGCATTGCATCCATTCTGTCACATTCCCATCAGACTGGATTTTTTTATGTAACTTCCAAAACAAAAAATGATTTGAATATTTTAAAATTCAGTTGATTTAATTTTGTAGGTAAAAACAAAATGTTTACAGTAATGTTTTAATTATATTTTAAATATTTTAATTAAAACACTAATTACAATCATCTATTTTTAAAATGTATAAGAAAAAAAGGATACAACTAAACAAGTGTTTCTTACAGAGTTTCTCTGTGGTGACTCCGATCCACTGGTCCGCTTGTTCTTTTGTGCCAGAGAGGTTCCAAACCTCAGAGTCTCATAGACCGGGTCAACTCTACTGCAACAGGCTAGGACAAAAAAAAAAAAAAAAAAACATACGTAAAAATGCTACAAAATCTGAAGTGAACATGATGTTCAAGCTGGTGATACTATGCCATATTATGCAAAATTAAAAAATTAAATAAATAAAGTTCTACATATTGCTCACCAATAGGCATAACCTCCCTAATGCAGCCAAACTGTTCCTGAATCAGCAGAGGGGAGCTCGAATATCTCCGAAAACCTTTGGGCTGCAATCAAACAAACAGGATCAGTGGATTTTATTGTTTAATTAATTTCATAACTTCATATCTTTTTATACCAAAAATTGGTTCTCATGGGCACCTTGATAATGATATGTGAAAACAAAACAAATAAAATGTATTTATGCAAAATACCCGAAACAATTATTTAAAACACCAATTATTCTAAATCTGAACAACTGATTGTTAATGTTAAAAAATGGTTGTTATCATGAGAAAAAAAAACCAACATCAAATAAAAATGTAAACAAATCGCAAGATAGCACAACACACCAAACTCATACCTTCAGCGGCATTTTAGCTTGAGCTCTGTTTAATCTCTGACACGTCATGTTAAGTGCCTCAAACAGTTACCATGCCAACATTTCAAGCTGATTCTTAAGATTGAAATGAGTAAAAAAAAAAAAAAATCACATCAACGACATTACAGAGACACTCACAATTACTATGATTTTAATATACTTTTTGGGGCAAATGCATTTTCTAGAGTCATTAGTGTTAAAACCATGTTAATAAAGAGATGATAAATAATATTGGTAATATAAATATTGCTGTTTATTATGTCATATGCACCAATATATGTACATATATCATTCTTCCTTGTGTTAATTTTGTGAAAACATGATTATTGATTCGCCTTGATTATTTAATGATGGTTTGGTAAATATTTCAGAGCAGCTTATACATAAACTTTGAGATACATTACATATCAATCAAACTGAAAAACATTGAGGTATAATTTTAACTATATATTTCTCAACCCTAATATGCACTAGTATACACCTATAAATGTTCCTAGTGTTCTCACACAGGCCTCTTTATAGCTGCTGCATTACAGTGTACATTTGCTTCATGCCTGGCAAAACAGCTGGTTTGTTATGACTTAAAAGGTTAACTTTTTAATTATTAATCCAGTGTCAGTCTGATAGCATTCGACTTCCTTTTCACACACACACTATACTGTATAAATGACTGTTAGAGGCAAATTAATTTGATTAAAGCTTTTTAAATATATTTGAATGATTTTATGCCTTTATGTTACACCAAGATTCAGTGATTTAAATCAACAAAGAATAAGCTCCTCCAGAATTATATCCAGGCACACACATAGCCTAAGAAAGAAACCTCACTATGCCCTTATTAGTATTTGTTGTGTTTAGTCCAGGCAGGGTGTCTACCTACGCAATCAGCATCACAAATCTACTTTAAAGACTTATTTGTTAGCCATGACTGGGGTTAGGGACTCATTTAAGTACCACTCGAACCCAGCGAGAAGCTCTCCAGTGCTACTGCATCACATTTCTCCAAGAGCTCACAAGGGGAATCGTGTAAAGAGACATGTTCAGCGCTGAAGTAGATGCTAATAAATGCATTTAACAAAAGTGCACCATGTCTGGAACTGGCCTAAAATACAGAATTGACTTAACTGAAAAACATTCATGTGATTTTTCTCAACAACAACAGCTACACCACTTGCAGATAATGGGAGTTTTAATGGTTGACTAACAATCAGGACTGGTAGTAAAGCAATCTTTTGAAAAGCACTCGTAGCTCAAAGGTTCTCACTGATTAGACAAGCCAAAAGAAATAAACAGAGTTTAAAAATAGCAACTTGTCCACTTTAGAGCAAAAGTGGAATTACAGCCGAATCCTGTGGGGAGTTGTTCTCTTTTTAATCCTGACCCCCCACAGCTATATTTTCCATCTGTGAGAGCCCACTACATCATCAGGAGACTCAAACCTGCCAAACCGTCTCAAGCACAAGCACAGCATTTTTTCCACTTCCTGTGTTGATGATCTAATAGTAAAGATCTAGAATCAAAAGTGCTTGGCTCTAAGAATAAAAAACATTGGTCAAAGGCTGAAAATTCCACCTTGTCAACACAGGTATAAATTACATTTTTTTATCTATTACTATCAAACTGTAATAATATTTTACAATATTAATGATTTACTGCATTTTTAATTAATGCCATAAGCTATCAAAAACATATCTGGGATTAGTACGATTTTTTTGAATGGCATTTTGTGTATTCAAAAGTAAAAATTATACATATATAAAATATATCTTGATATTAATATAATCTGTTATTTGGTTAATTTTATCCCAGAAGTATGCAAAAAATTTCTACAATAGTAATATAATCATTTTTTTTTTTTTTTTGAGAAAGCTGTGAACTTGTTCTCATGGTCAGTCACTCATTCTCTGAGAAACCGGACTCACTCTGGCATCGCAGTGAAACCATGGGAAAACCGATGGAAATTTTAGCACTCTTTTCCTTTCCTTCTTGGCATTTTTTTCCTGTGTGTGGGGGGCGTGTGAATTTCCCATAAGAGTCGTGACTTGTGGGTCCCTCGAGTAAAGCACAGAGGTGTTTACATGATAGATGCATCTTGATATTCCGTATCAACTATCCTATCCTTCCTCTCCCTCACTTTCTCTAGCACACACCAGAGAATCATTAACATTCATACTCACGCCGCAATTCACAGAAGGAAAAGACAGACTGATGAATCACACCTTCAAATCACCAAAAATAACACTCTCAAGAGTAACATATCTTAACACTCAAACACAAATCTTCACCTACTGGAAGAAAGTAACAACAAGAAAGTGCTCTTACAAATTACACTGAACAAAATTATAAACGCAACACTTTTGTTTTTGCCCCCATTTTTCATGAGCTGAACTCAAAGATCTAAGACTTTTACTATGTACACAAAAGGCCTATTTCTCTCAAATATTGTTCACAAATCTGTCTAAATCTGTGTTAGTGAGCACTTCTCCTTTTCGGAGATCATCCATCTAGGATGGATTATATCAGAAAAGGAGAAGTGCTCCTTAAACAAACATTGATCAACCTGAGCAACAAATGAACACTGAATAGTTGTTTAGTTCCACATTTAATTTCCAAGATTAACCAAATATCAACAAAACAAACAAAGTGTGTGGGGAAAATTCTCATAAAGTAAAAAATATCTCACCAATTTCCCCATGCATCTCTGCTGTCCAACTCCATCCAGGCACTTGTGGTGGATACCCATCTTGCAGGCTTTGCACCGGAGCCCCAGCTTAGCATTAGTGCCTAGCAGTTGAGGTCATATTGAGTTAATAGTCAAACATATTGAACATGTATTGAACAACTATTTGTAAAAAAACAATGATATATTAGTGCAAAACAAAAAGGGATCAATAAATACAGGTCAGAGTAGGAAATTCCCATTTGTGCAGTTTTGATGTGAAATTCGATAATCAAGACTAACAGTTTGTTCTTTTCCATCCACTATTAATTCTCAATTGGCAATTAAATATTTAATTCTAAATAAATATATGTATATTCTTATTAAAGGGTTTAAGGGGTGCAATTCTGCAAGTGTTTGATGGTTGATTCTGGCCAACGTTTCTTTTGCCTATAGAAGATACCTTTTAAGCCGATCATCAAATTTTGGCTTCACAGACCCAGAAACACTTGCAGAATCCAAACTTATTAGTACTACTGGAAAATGCAGGTGTTAATGCTTTTGCTAAGCTGAACAGAGACAGCAGAAGACAAACAATAGCCAAGCATAAAGTTTGAGAACGCAAGTACAAGAAGCTATCTAATAAAACAGCACTCTTCTTATCGAACAGGAATCCTTAATCCTGCTCTTCTATTTGCTCAGTTTCAGTATTTGATATCACCACACCTGGTGCGCATGATATATATATATATAGAGACACGGTTTTATTGATTTAGAGGGTTTATGGATGGACTTAGAGGAAGGATAAAGTAGGAAGAAGTAGCAATGCATGTGTGCTTCGCCTGCAATCAAAATAACAGTTTTATTCATTTGAAAGCAGGGAATGTAAATCTACTCAAAAGTCATTATGTGTAAACAGAGAAACTCTGAAGCTGCATATAAAAATGTAAACAAAATGATAAATAAATTCACCAAAGGACAGCATGTTACAACATCCATTCTCTGCTTTTTCCAGTAACAACAACACTCTTGTGCCATAAAATAATAACACAATCCTTTAATCCATAAATGCCTCTGACTTCTCTTATTATGATAACTCCGGGTATTGCGTATTTAAATATTACCATTACACTTATTTATTACAGATAGTGCTGAATGTTTTATTACCCCAAAAAAAAAACGTTCCCATCACAAATTATGAATCACTTTATTGCATGCTTCTTTGATGATCTTTAGGTAATGAAGAATGAATAAGGCCTAATTGCTTACAGAAATTAAAAAAGTGCCTCTGCGGGATAAACATAATCAGATTTTATTGCGGTGATACGATGAATACAAATTAATGAAAAATGATTTAATGAAAAAAAGTTTCTTAAAGTCATTAGTCTTTCCAGCTGCTTCCCAAGAGTGAGCTTGAGAATAAAATCACCTATTGGCAAAAGTCTCTTCAAGTATACTATACACTCACATAAGGATTACTAGGAACACCATACTAATACTGTGTTTGACCCTCTTTCGCCTTCAGAACTGCATAGATTCAACAAGGTGTGTCACGGTTAATAAGAAGAAAACTGCATGCATCTTGCTGAAAAAAACATTGTAGCTTCTCTCAGTTTATAAAATTCACGCAGTTTATGTTTATGACGAGTCACTCAGGTACTCTACAGTGGCTGTTGTCCTGCTCAGTTCTAAAATGGTCCAAATAAAAAAGCTTATTATAGGCATGCGATTCAGGATAAGACAAAAACATGATTTGGAAAATAGTTTCATGATGGACTCACTTGTTATACTGTATAAACAACAAAAAAAGTTACATAGTGTACCTTTCAACCACTAGAAAAAATTAAAACATAATTTACAGTATATATATAACAGCATGCATAGCAAAGCTCTGAAAAATAACAGCACACACAGAATAATTTAATCTATATTCTTTTGGCAGTAACAAGAAATAACATTCAAAAACAAACCCCTCAATCAACCGGGGCTTGATATTGACCGCTCTAGTGAAAAATTCTATCAAGCATTGAGGAGCTACTTCATCATATGCATTTGCTGAGAGTGCTGAAAAAGTCATTATGAGCACAGAAGCAGGGAGAGGGTGGGGGGAAGATGAAGGGGGTTATCTTATTTTGATTCGGTTTCTAAAGAGTTCAATTCATCATCAAACAGAACAGACTTACCGAACACCTTGCCAGCTCCCCCTTGGCAAGCTAAAAAAAAATTACAGGAGAGAATCCCTCTTGCATTACAATTATTCCATGTATCATAAAAAAATCAAATTGTGGTCATATAAGTCAACATGACATTATTTACAGCTCATTCGAGGTTAAAACAAAAAAAGTCTCTCTGAATGATGCAATGTAATAGACTTAAAGCACTAGTTCACCAAAAAATGAAAATCCTGTCATCATTTACTCACCATCATGTCGTTTCAAACCTCTATGACTTTATTTCTTCTGTGGAACAGAAGAGGAGAATTTTGTAAAAAAAAAAAAAAAAAAAAAAAAAAAAAAAAAACTCTTTTTTGTCCAAAGACTGAAAGTCTATGGGGGAGACACTAAAACATCTTTTGTGTTTGGCAGATAAAATGAAAAAAAAAAAAAAAAAAGATTAAATGATAACAATTCTCATTTTTTTAGGTGAACTATTCATTTAACTATACACAAGATCAAAGAGTAGGAAAAAATATACATTTTCTCATTTTGTGTGGCCTTAAGATTTAAAACAAAAACTGAAAATTTTGTTATAAAGAAATATGAATGCGAAATGATTAATAGGGTGAGAACATCAGGTCGCACTGTTGTGAGAATGACACTGTCACAGGGCTCATTTGCCCCTGTCTGCTACAACAAGCTGCTTCCGGCTATCCATCGATTAATCAAACATCACATGCTCGGCCCAGACTCTCTCATGCATCCCTGAGCTGATCACTTCAGCCTCGGAAAAAAATCTTTATTGTATCTTTAATGTGTTTAATGGTTGGGTATTTATGTGTTCAGGATTTTTTTCTGGGGTCGAGAGATAAAACTGGACACAACAATTATCATGAATATCATGAACACTTTTTAAAATGAGATCTAATTCAGGCCAGGCTTCAATAAAACGCCTGAAAAAGGAATAATAAAATGTTTTTTCGAAAGTCTTCAAATGTTTTCTCTTTATTTTAGGACTTGAATATGATTTCATCATTCAACAACACTTGCAAAAGCTGCATGAGATGTTATGTGGACTTAATTTCAATGTTGTTAATGTCATCAGTTGCCCAATGGAATGGGAATCCACCCACACAGACAGCCAACCATATTCCCAATATGCTAAGCCTCCTTTTATACTTTGATATACAGCATGGTTTCTGTGTCTTTAGAAATAGATGATGCCTCTGCTCCATCCAAACATGAGAGAACATCACCATGAAAAACGTGTTGCTCTCCGATCCAGAAACTGCTTTGTAAATTGCTGACTGACATTTTGCAATAAACTCAATATCTTATTAACTCAACAGCAGAACACACTTGTTCTGAAAGAAATACGCAAACAGTTTATGGTAGTAAAGCAATATCTTTACAGCTGCACAGCTGACCATTAAAGCATTTCTTTACCCATAGAGCTGACTGGGTGCCTTTTAGAAAAGACACATGTGCAGCCACACTACTTAATACGTCAACTAACAATGCCCAACCGTGAAAATATATGCAACCATAATGTAATTTATTTCTGTAAAATAATTTTTTTGAATAACTGATAAAAAATTACAGCTTAATTGGAAATGATCCCCAATGAAATGAAACTAAATGAATCCCCAAACTAAAAGGGGTAAAATTGTTGGTTGTGGTGTAATTTTTTTTAAGTTTATATAAACAATTTTCAGAAAATAAATATTAAAATGGCTTATGTTTATTTCACTGTTAAACTAAATAATTCATATTTTATGATGGATTTACATAGATTAAGATTGAAAGTCTGGGTCTGAGAACAAAATCAATAAAACAAAAAAGAACAAATATAGCAAAACAATGAAATCTACACAAAGTGAATAATAAAATATTATGATGATGATGGCAAAAACTAAAAACTGTGTTATAAAAGTGGCCCAAGTTAATGACACACACACACACACACACTTAATTGCAGTGTCCTGATATCTGATCCAAATGCTGAGATTTGGGTCAGTGATATGTGGGCTCATATTTAATCAACCTGTAGAGATTTGGGTCAAACACAAGTACACAGGTATCCTGATATCCGATCCACATGTGGAGATTTCACGGTTAGATATCTAATGACCCATTAGTCACAGAAGGAAATTGAGACTTGACACACAAGCAGAGGAACTATACCCTCCACTCGCTATTTTTTCCAAACAGCTGATGAGATTTCATAAAATCCACCTTCCTGCAGTAATCAGAAAGCTGTGGGATAATGAACCGACAGATCATCCCTCATCTAGTGCTGTGCAAGCTCAGGTTCCTCTACATTTACTACAAAGATTTCAAACGCATAATTTGGCCTATGGATGTCCTTTTCAAGAGGATGTGCCAGGACAGGATTAGGAGCCCTGCCCTCATTAGTGTGCTCTTCTGAGTGAATGTTAGTGAGCTAAAGAAGCGATGAGGCCTGACAGATCCATATGCCAGCCACAAGCAGACTCTCTCTCTCTCTCTCACTGCACATTCACATACAAAAATACAAAACACTATTTAATATGTATTCAAATATACAATATATATGTGTGTGTAGGTTATATACATATTCAATAAAATGTATGTATGGTGTGTTCTGTTCACCCATTGTGCAGTGGAATAAATAACTATTTCTTTTTAAAAAGATAGACATCTGTCCACCTCACCACACACGCACACACAAATTGAAAACTAAGCCAAAACCTTGTTGCCTTCTTTTAGGATAAACCCACAAATACCCCCAATGTAGGCTTAGCTGAGCACATATGCTT
Source organism: Cyprinella venusta (assembly GCA_038021265.1). Lineage (NCBI taxonomy): Eukaryota > Metazoa > Chordata > Actinopteri > Cypriniformes > Leuciscidae > Cyprinella > Cyprinella venusta. Next base: position 13,307,375 of record CM075875.1, read on the forward strand.
TTAAACATCACACACAAGTAGAGCTCTTTATCGTAAAACCACCTCAATGTTTAAAACTGAATCAACTTAGTTATTTACTTGATATAGACAAGCAAATCCAGTTTGGACAGGTGCATAAATATGGGGCATGAAACTATGAATTGGCTGTAAAACACCTCAATGTGACATAATTTTGTCTTACAGCCCTTTCCAACAGCCAAAATACAATTTGGAGACAAAAAAGTAAAAACACATTGGCTTAATTAGGAAAGAGTTGAGAGCCTTAAACACCTCGTATGAAGCCACTTCCCCGTCTTATTTTGATGAACATCCATTAAAGGGGCTAACGTTGACTCACGAAAAATTCTACTCACTGTGTTCCGGACAGGTAGAAGGAGTCATTTCTAATATATAACGGATACATTTTAACAACTATAAGCTGGAACGGGCTTACGGGCTTGGAACGATATGAGGAAATGACATAATGACATAATTTTCATTATTGGGATGTACTAACTAATGCTTTAACTAAACTAACCCTTTAACCATGATTTGAAGCTTTCAAAAGAGCACTCACATATGACCTTAAAACTATTAGAATAACTAATAGAAACACAAAGACAATTTTGTTTCTCATGGAGTCTTTAACTCATTATGTTGTGCCACTCTATCATTGTTCACTGTTCTCTAAATGGCCAAATCATTGTGTGTTGGCGTCGTCCAAAATAACAAAACATTAGTGTCTGCTGGCGAGACAACAGATGGGTAATGTAATATTCTGGTTTATGCGTTCAGTCGTCTGATCTAAAATCATTATGTTAGGGATCAAAATATGCTCCTCTTTCTAAACAAACACAGGTTTGTTTGTGCGTTTCCTGTTTAATGAGACTTTTGAGCCTGTCATCGGTATATAAAGATAAAACACATCTTCTTACCTACAATCATGTGGTTGCAGATGTCACAGAATTGTGGCTTCTTGAAGATGTGCTCGAGAAAGGTGTGTGCATTGGAGTCCGTCTGGCGGGGGGCACGGGATGGAGAACAGATTGTGATGGGTAGGTTGCCCGGGATGACGGTGGGCAGCGGAGGGGGTGGTGGAGGAAGGGACATCGCTGGGGAGGCTGAGACGGACATACCGATGGTGCTCAGATGACCTGTGCTGCTGCTGACATCCGAGAGCAGTTCGGTTTGAAACTTCACATCCTCGATCGGCCGTTGGAAAAAATTATCAGCGCTTTTGCTGCGAAGACTCTTGGTCTTGAAGGACAGTGAACGCTTTAGCCTCTGCAGCTGAAAAAAACAGAGTACAGAAAAAGAAGAAGCACCTTTTAGCATCTGATTTAGATAAATGTTAAACTCCATATGGCATAAACAGCCCCCAAAACATTAAACTCTGTGAGTGGGAAATTGTTGATGCTTGGCAGAAAGTCAAATGAGGGCATTTCCATGAAACAACCTCCAGATGATTATATGATCTCTCCAGTCATCATATGTTAACCCAACCTCAACAAGGCTAAAATTACAGATTATTTATGTTCATGTAACTCACTGAGCTTAAAGGAAAAAACGCAAAAAGACAAAGTAGAGAAAGATGGGCTGTCATGTCTCTTGGTACGTAACCTCTTTGTGCAGAGCACATTACCCATGATATCAGTCATACTCTGACAGCCCTCTAAATTAGCTGACAACACCCACCAGGATTATCCTTGCCTACTAAAAATGTCCTGTCGGACACACCAACCTGCTCTACTTCCAAGTACTATGCACAGAAAACGCAATTCAAATCTGAATAAAAGTTAAAAAAAAGTACCTAAATCTGTTTATAGAATCTGTACTTTCTATAACTCCTCATATATTACCAATATATGAACAAAGTGATAAATGGAAAACGTGCTTGTTCATTGAAACATTAAGGGCAAAGGAAAGGGTAAACCCTTTCCAATAAAGATCTATTTGGATTTTACATAATTATCTTTAAAATACAGTATACTGAAAAAGGACGTTTCTTTTCTTTTTTTTTTTTGCTGTATATATATATATATATATTAAAATGATTAAAATAATTTAATATTAGCAAAGGATTTTATGTGGAAAAAACTTATTAAAGTTTTCCCATAAAAAAAATCACTTTTTTTATTTGCAGTAATAACTGAAATTATACTGTACCCAATTTATAGCTCCAATATCTTTACATTCACAATCACACATCTGCTGGAAAACAATGACATATAATGCAAATTATTATATGAACGGTTTATAATTTTAGTTTTTTAACTGATGCGTTGAAGTCAATTCTGCAATTCCAGAACAGAGAGCAATTCCATCAGAAAGCTTTCAGTTTATTTTGCGAGGCACAAAAACACATGTACAGTAAAAGATCAACAGAACTAATGATCAAATGAGTGATTGTTCTATTTGCTGGCACAAAGAAAGAAAAAAAAAGTCCTTTGCCATCTGGCCATCCTTTTTAATAATAATAATAATAATAATAATAATGCATTTTATTTAATGGCACCTTTCATAAGTTCACCCTTAACACGAGAAGAGCATTACAGTAGTCTATACGTGACTAGTATGTGAATAAGAACTGCAGTATTATTATTTTATTATTATTTGAAAGAAAGTGATGGAGATGGTTAATATTTCGTAAGTGGAAGTATGCAATCCGCGTGATATTATTAATTTGAGCTTCAAAGGATAGTGTGCAATCCATGATGACACCCAAACTTTTAACTAGTGAAAAAGGACAGATTGCAGTATTGTCAATGTACAAAGAAAGACTATTAGATTTAGATAAAATAGTTAACCCTAAGTGTGTATGTTTGCTTGTATGTATGCATGTATGTAAATGTGTGTGTGAGAGAGAGATGGCCCATTTGGACAATCCTCTGACGTTGTGTTTCCACCAATCAGAATAGAGAATCATTGCAGAGTGTTTATAGTGAGCTTCATGCCTGTGTATGATGATGATGCTGACCTATTGATCTCTAATGCCCAACAGAGAGTGAAAGATCGATTAATCCCCAGTCCCGACTTGCCGCTTCTGTCCATCATCGCTCATAGTTCACTGTCAAATTACAGACAATTTCACTTACAAGCAGCTTTTCCACTTGAAATCCATGTAAAATACATCAAATCAATTATAAAAGTGCAAACGCAGTTGGTAAAAAAATTGTTAAAAGTACTTCCTGACATTTACAAGCCGCTTGCTTTGTGACAGATCAAACTGTAAACCACAGACTATCAAGAAAACCATTGCCTTAGTTCAAGTTACACTTTACCAAGCAGTTGCAATAAAATTAATGAAACGGGGAGAAAAAAAAATCAATGATGCCTGAGACTACTGCTGCTGACAAATGTACGTCTTTATCTCAAGCTTTTGAGGCTCGGTTCCTCACATATTAGAAATTAAGTATTATAAATGTCAATTGATGATTACCCAAGCCTTTTGCACTGATTAAAAATGTAACCTATCATTAGAGAAACCAGATGATTTATAGAAATTTCACATAGGATATTAAGTTTTGAATTTAAAATGCGATGAATGTGTCTCTTGCAAAAATAATGGCCAATACTTCAAGAAAATCACAAAACTTCTATTAGGAATTCATTCAGGTGCTGTCAGCACCAAATGCTTGCCCTGCTCTACCCTGAAGGACAACTATGAATGATGGAGCTGATTAAAGTGGAAGTCAGGTATTTTTTGGAACAAGATTAAGGTATTTAGAAAAGGATGGACTTTTATTTTACATATAATACATTTTCTTATCAAACACAAAGTAATCAGACACAAAGTAGAGAGCAGAAACACATAGAGATTATAATTCACTTTGGGTTTTAGTCACAAAAGGTGTTCCTGGATCCATTCAAGTTGCCATGTGCTCCAAAGAATATGTTAATAGGGACAGAAATAACCAGATTAGTTATTGGTTCAGTTTTTCAGATGAGAAACTTGATAGATTAGCAAATAAAAGGGCTGATACTGAAGAATTTTTCTGATTATTACACCCAATTTCCTCTCTAGAAGTCATTATTACTCTATAACCGGGTTCAAACAAGTGATGTAAAACCCTGCTCACTAAAAGCCTTTCGCTTCTTGGAAATTCGTGAAATTCAACCAGCACTGGAGGGTTAAGCGAATTAATGGTTTAATTTTGCATTAAAACCTCCCATTAACCTCTAATGAGTCATATTCCTTTAGCAGAATATTAAATTCTTGATTTGACATATTCTTGAGTGTATTTTAAATGGACGCCCAAAAGAACTGATAAGAAAACCTCCATTGGATCTGATGTCACCAAAGGCCTCTCTCGATAGGCTGCTGCAGTTGCGCAGGACACCCAATAGGCACCCGAGCCGTCTTGCCTATGTCTGGATGCTGCCGCAACACGTTTTAAATTAATTCAAAATTAAGGATAATTTTTGGCTTCAATATCTCATGGAAAAGAGGTTTTCCCCAAGCGTAAGATATTACGCAGTACGAGAAAAGCTCTCATAAGAGAACTAGCCTTTAGTCATAAATCAAATATAACGTGGTTTCAGATTTTTCCTATTTCAAAAATAATTTTCCTTTTAGAACACTTCAACAGGACTTCAGTAAATAACATAAAATTGTAAGTGCTCAAAGTAACAGCACTGTGTAATAAATACAAATCCCTCAAGACTCTTCAGTGAAGAAAACATTTAACTCCATAATTCAGTGATTAATGTACAAGTTTAAAACATTCACTCAGACGCTCAAACAGTATTTTTGGAGCGAAGGGAAATGACACCAAGTTATCTAAATAATAAATTAGTTTCTGAATAACTATACATAAATAAATAAAGCACAACTGTCTTTCATGACTTATCTCTACTGACTCTAAGACAATAAATATGCAAAATTCCCAACTGGCATTGAGCTTTAAAGGCACAGTGACCCGTCCAACATTTCTGGGCTGAATGTAGAACTCAGGGCCACAGATGACCCAGAAAAACAGATGAGCTCAAACTCAGGGCCAATGTGACAAAATACCACCAACTACAACCTCATCTTAAATCATACACAACACATAGACATCAAGATAATACAAGCCGTATGCAGAAAATACAGCAGTATCACAAATTCCCCTTGAAAAGATAACTTTAACTTCTGCATACATGCCAGAGTATGGGGTTGTGTTTAATAATTAGAATTATTTTAGAGATGTGCACAGTGTTATTGGTAGACACAAAGCAGCATTATGCTTAATATTAATATTTTTTTATATTATCATATATCAATTGAATAAGATATTTATTCTTCTTTCATAGGATAAGTGAACACCTCACCAAAAATTGACTGTATGAGAGACTGAGGAATGTCATAACGTAACACATTGGCTGCGTCCAAAATCACACCCTCTTGAGTAGGTAGGCTACATAATTTGAACAATTACATCATTACCGCTAAAAAAAAGTACGTTCCATATAGTCTGAGTGTGTGTAGTATGGGTGTAATCTGGGCTTACTACATTTGCCATGCTGTCACTATCAAGTGACCTACCAGCAACAGTTACATTGCTTACATTGCTTAACTGCCATTCACAAATCCTCCCCTGTGGCCTCATGGGATAGTAAAGTGATCATCATATGCCCACTTTTGAAACTCACAGGAAGTAGTCCAGGTACCTTTTGCCTCTTTTATGATTACTGTGAATTCGGACATACTTATTTTGTCACATAAGCCTAGGCTACTGTTTTTCGTCTAATATATTGTAGGAAAGTCTATGCATCTTTGATGCAGCCATGCCTGTATCAGTTGACTTTACAGCCTAGACACAAGGGAGAAAATAAAGAAAATTACTCTGTGTGAAATTTAATGACTTCATATTTACGATCATGTTAATCTTAACGTTTGTTAGCAGCCTTAGTATTTGTTTTGCTATTGCTTTGAGATAAATGTAACGTATAATTTGTTTACCATTTTGAATTAAAAAGTTTCAAATAAAACGAGGGCGAACGAGGTATGGAGGTGACATAATTATCTGAACAATTTGTAAGTATAGCCTACCATAATAAATCTATGCACACAATTTAAAACGTCCATTCTGTTTGTTAACACAAGCCCCAGTAGTGTTACAAGGTTATTAACAACAATTGACACGAGGATACGTGGTATGACAACTTTCATAAGTAAATGAATAGGCTATTATTAAGAATCCAAAGTTTGACACACATAGCGTGAAAAACAGACGCTGAAAACCTGTCACAACACTCCGCGGTCTCTGTAATGACAGTAAAAGTGTGAAAGGACTCGTAAACTGCGCACTAGCTACACATGTTATCTCTGTCGGTTTGCTGTGACTGATATTGTTTCAAACCTTTGACTCCTGTTGGCTGATGGATGTGGGGGACTTTGGCTCACGGTGCTCCCGTTCGTTCTCCTTGCCCATCGTGTCCTCCTGAATCATGTTCGCTGGCGGAATCATGTTGATAATAACAGTTAAACAGCACCAGTCTGTCGGGTAGCCTACGTCTGGATGCCAGCGCGCGCGCTCTACATGTTGAGTTGAGATGGAAGTTGTGAACTGACGAATGCGCTGAGAATAAATGGTCTGAATGTAGGCTACAATATCTCACGCGTTTATCGACTTTCCATCAGTTTGTACAATGCAGTGAGTGAAGACGCCGTCCGCTCGAGATGAACTCACTTTACAGTCCAGCTCCAGCAGATTGACTGATCTCATCTGGCTGTCAGGGTGTGGATTAGCCAATCAGAACCGACTAAGGGAGGAGTTCAGATCTGATTCATTCGCATCCTTATTTAAGAAGGGATTTTTTTTTCAGAGTAGACCGGCTGTTATCACCTCTATTATTATCTTCACATTCATCCACAAATTGTGAGTCTAAAAATAACAGTTAGTGTTACTGTTTATTTCTATTTTTGGAATGAATTAGGCTATATGTGCACTTAATGGGTGATTTGGGGAGAATCTTTCTCCCAAATTAAGGCTTAAGCATTGGAGGAATTAAAAACATAAGTTTGGGGTGTCAAAAAGGATGTAGCCTATATTCTATTTAGGCCAATACAAATAGGGTTAACAACATTTCAGCACGCACAGAAATTAGATAATAAATTAGTAAATGTGTGGCTATATAAGGCCATTCATAACTTGGTAACAAAGATGACTATTAGCCTATCCACACCAACGTAGGCCAACGAAATAGCTCTGTTTACAGTTTAAGCAGTTTAATCGTCACTTTAAATGTTTAAGCTCTTTAAAGCAAGATGAATTTGCTAGTTGTGAACAGAATTTGCATTTGACTAAGGATAGCTACAGTAGTTTGCGTTACAGAGATAAAATAAAAATATTCATTTATAAAATGTCATTTTCACTGCTTGACACATGTAGCCGTATATTTCAATTTCTTTTCAATTTCTTTTTTTTTTTTTTTTCAAAAAGTAGCCTACTTTAGGTGTTGATGTTCAGCTCCCAAAAGATATTCAGAAAAGTATGCGGTTAAACAAAACGTTTGGATAAAGTCAGAAAAACAAATTGAAAAACGGCCAATATGTTTTTAAATCTACAGATATGCCTGCACAATTGACACTGTTTGGAGCATCCTTTGTATATTGTAAATATCTTATAAAACACTTCACATTCTGTTTTGTCAAGGTTATTGGTCTGATTAATTCCCATCATTATTTAATTAGTCTCACCATATGTGTGCGATTCTTCTGCATCAATATCCTGAGCTGTTGGAGCCGGCTCACAAACATTCTGCTGTTTTTGTTCAATCAAATTCAGTTAATCCCGTCATTTATATTTATAGATTTGGCCGAAAATAAGCAAGAATTACCAGTTTAATGCATTTTAGTGGCATCAGATTTTTTCTTAAAAGTCCATCAGTTGTGATGGCAACAGATGGCATCTCATTTGTATGAGAGGAAGAATAAGAGAGCTGTGCAGGAGAGCGAGGAAGGGCTGTAATTTTCACCCCCAGCTGCAGAAGAGCATTGAAGGCCACGGGGCAGGAAAGCAGGGTCTTAATTATAGGTGACAGAAGGGTTTTGCTCTATTAGTTCAAGTTCTCGCACAATGACACAAGTATTTTCCAGCATCACCATCTTATTAAGACTGATTAAAGTTGGCTGCTGTTAAATATGAAATATCTTAACAGGCTATATATGCCAGATTTGTATAAACTGATTTGTAATTCTCTAATAGAAAAAAAAACTGGGCTTCAAATTTATCTTTCCTGAGAGGAGTGTGAAATTTTCAAATTAAACTAAGGCTCATACCCTCCTTTTATGTGTTAATTAGATACGAGTTATTCATAGGTTAAGCCAATCACAGCAGATCAATTCTAGAATCACAAGATTTAACAAAAGAGGATATCTACTTCTTCAACCAGAACCAAACATTTCTCAGGGAATCATGATGTACTTTTCAGCTAATGAATCATCAGCTGTGAACACGCTTTACTTTCTTTCAGCAAAATTCCTCCCCAGTCTAAAATAAGGCTTCATCTGTTGCTTACAATATGACATAAAATCACTGCTCAAACATTTTCCCCATGTGCTGAACCAACAAAGTCATCAGAGGCTGATTTGGCATTGCTTTGAAAATAAAATGAATCAGATACAATCAGACATCAGCTTTGAGATCCATGCACTTCCTTCTGAGCGGTTACCTTAAAATAGTGTTGATCCGTCTCTAAAAATAACTATGGCTCATGTTATATATGGATTCAACAATATTTTTTTCTTGTCATCTGTTTTACCTCTGATCTCTGCTAAGTTTAGCATGTGAATAATGGACTGAGGTAATTGCGCTTGCTGCTTGTTTGTCAGATGACTCAACAAACAGAGAAGGAGAGGGAGAGAGAGAAAAAGAGGGAGAGAGAGACATAGACAGACAGACAGATATCCATGACACTGAATATTTAATGGAATCTCACATAAGGTGTGACAGCAGAATCATAAAACAGGAGAGGATCAGTACAGTATCTTAGTCTAATGAGTATCCACACTCTTAAATATCATACTTGATATTCCTCATCCTCAAATCAGTTTAATGTGACATACAAATTATGGTCATTTACTTGTATTTCATGCCAGTTCATTGCACAGCCTCACTGAACTGTTAGTCTCTCTCCATCCACTGTTGAAACACAAACAGAGGGAAATCTTAAACTCTCAGCGTAAGAGTGTGATGAAACTGCTTTCGGGGTTTTCCATCTGTTCTATTCGAAGCTCCACATGAATCATGGAGTCAAAAACATAAAAGCTGCAATATGCCCTCAAGAGAAAACACACACACACACACACACACACACTGGCAGTGGCAGTAATGTCATTTCATGCTCGTTTTCACCAGGGCAGGTCGGCATGCTTCTGCTCTAAACACTTCTGCATGAAACAACATCGAAGCAGAGAATAGAAAACAATTTTAAAGGAAACAAATTTCATGTGCATATCCACATGCCAGCAAACCACAAAATGCAAGTTTGGTGTGCAACAGTTTGATACAGTGTGTTATGCAACAATTTTCAGCTGAAAAAAGTCTTGTTTGTTTATATTTTCAACTTTAAAATAAATGTATATACGTATAAAATTAACAGCACCAGTCAGGTAATACATTCAAACAGTAGATTAAAGACTAAAGGAAGTGAATAATATGAAGGTACAGCCAGAAAAATAGCAATACTGCAAAAAGAGCAACTGCTCATCCACAAACATCTCTACAACACAAGTCCACCACACAATCCAGCACCTCAATGCACAATAAAAACCTAAACACACACCAAAACAACCCCAACACACAATTAAAGAAAATGAACATGCGATACAACACCCACAACACACCATATCCTCTATAGCAGCAGGTGAAGGTGTAGCCTGTGCATAGATGAGATATGAAATGAGAAAGACTGTCAGAAGCTTAGCAGATATTACTGGCTCCACCAGAGGGCGCTAGACTTTTGGGCTCATTGGCCCACTACAGTCCGAGGGATACAAAAATCAAAAGCATTGTCACTTTGATTGGACATACACTGATTAGTTGCTGCAGTTGTTGAATAATTGTCAAAAATTATTTCCCATAAATTACTATATTAGGAGGTTAAGGAAAAAATGACTTTGTTCTACAAAGAGCATGAAATTAAACAGTATAGATGTTAAACTGAACTCAATATGAACCCAAAACAAGACGCCCACACGGTGAACATGGTCCTCTCTAATACCGCTGTTAGATAGGCAGAACAGCAGGAAAATTCGGGAATGTGCTAAATGGATTTCCTGCGAAGTTCTCCAGTGCATTAGTACCAATTAAACCACCCCCTAACGAGGGACTTAAGCATCCATCCCAGCAGGAAAGAGAGCAAGAGAATGAGAGGAACGGGAGATGGGAGTCATGATTTACAGTGCAAATGATTCTTCAGGTAAAGTTCAATGCTTTCACAACAGCCATCTAATATGCTGTTTTTTTTGTTTGTTTGTTTAGTTTGGCTTTTTAAAATATATAAATATAAGCTTGTTTGCGGATACACATTGGCTTGTGATGTTGTGCCCTGGCCCCAGTCTCCCTTGGATCTCTGAACCCCTCACACACAGAGCTAATATAATGCAACAGTTGGGTTCCAATGTAATCCCATTGGTTTTTAACGAAAAATTGTAAACCTTTAACAAAATGACACCTACTGTCATATTTTTAAACAATTAAACAATGACTTCCATAGTAGGAAAAAAATGCATACTATGGTAGTCAAAGGGGATTGAGATCTGTTTGATTAAAACATTCTTCCAAATATCTTCCTTTCTGTTCAGCGGAACAAATAAACACATAGAGGTTTGGAACAACATGAGGGTGAGTAAATGATGAAAGAATTTTCATTTTTGGGTGAACTATCCCTTTAATAAAGCACATCATTTCCTGTTCAGTACATTGAGTCAGGGAGTGAAATATAATATTTCCTCTCTTCTGGGGAATGTGAGCAGTGCTCTGACGCACAATGAACCCCTAAGACTGCTACTTGTTCAGGCCATCGCTAATGAGACTGGAGCTAAAAACAGCGTGCTGTGTGTCTACCAGAGGGACATCCTTTCTGTCACACACATATGTTCTGGGCTGAGGCTTATTCACAAACTTGCATCCATGCACATATGCAACAGCTTGAAACCACCTGTGCAGTTTGGGTTGCCCACAATGCATTATTGTCCTTAGAATTAGAATTAAGATCCCCCTACAGTGATTTAGTGTATTCTGACTTGATGATTTAAGTTATATTGCTAATAATGCCCTAGACTGAGTGTAAGTTATTTCTGTTTTATTAGAGCAGATAAGAGTGAGACCCCAGTTGGCTCATTGCATTTTGCTTCCTGTGAAATATTGTGCTGCTCTTAGTGTTTACATGCAGAAAACAATCTGCACAGAGGTTGGATAAAGGAATGGTTTATATATATCAGGCCACAGCAAACTTCCAATGAACTGTAATCCAACTCTAGTGCAACATTTACCTAAATAAGATATATCGGTTTCGATTTACACCACAGAAACTTCTTTAAAGAAGTGTGTTAGTTTGCATTTGAAGCCCATGTACTGTGAGTTTTCTGTAATGTACTACACATGTAAATATTTCAAATGTTTAGCATCGATTTCATCACTGGTATAAAAAGTGTTACACTGACGTTTATAGGATGAGGTGGAATTGAGTGGGTGACTGGGCACAATTACATAATGACTATGACTATTGGCAGACTTCTTTTTTTTAACAAACTGTCGGCTCTAATGGAAAGAATGACTCATGAAACAGTCTGAGATTTTATTGCAGATTGAAATATATATAATCAGATGATGAAGTGTGAACTAAAATAATCTGCTTAAACAAATCAAACTGACAATTTTCTATTGCAAAATCACATGCTTTTCGCTCATGAAGACGTCCGACAAGTGTTGTGTACTCATTGGGGACTGGTTTGAATTCATCCTGCTTTATGTCCCAATTTCAAGTCCCCCCTTTCAGTTCTATTGCTTTATAAAAGCAAAAATACCCATAAAATGATGCCAAAATCTCTCTCTGATACTCTAAAAAAGAACAGATAAATGTGACACTTTCAGACGGCACTTGATGATGTCAGATTAGCTTGAAACCTCATGGCAAGCTTTGATCCACTAGGAGTTTGTTGTTTTCAAAACTTGATCTCAAACAATAAAAATATCTTGAAGGCAGTAATTCATAATAAAATGCCAAGAAAACCACCTAGTTTGTTTTCACTCTCTCCGCCTGTCTCTTCCTCAGATGCATGGGTGGAGGCAGATGGCTGAATTATACGGTAAAAAAAAGGTTCAATTACGCAACTGAATACAAAAGGTGTGAGAGTCAAATTTAGATGTGTTTATTAAAAACAAGGGGAAAAAAACAGTATCAAGATCAGAACACTGTCCAATAAATAAAAGACATGTGATGACATATGTTTTCTAAACACTGTCTGGGACTGTTGATATCTCCTAATATAACCCCCCACACACATACACACATCAAACGCATATCTGCCAACAACACTTGGAACTCTCTGAAAGACAACGTGTTTATCGTTTCTATTTAGTGCACAAAACCTGTCTGAGACTGTTGATATGTCCTAATCTAACACACACTTCCACATCAAACACATATCAGCTGAAACACACTTGGAACGCTTTGAAAGACAAAGTTTGTTTATCATTCTGTTTCGAGCAGATGACAAACCTCTTTATTCTCAAGTCTCATCAGAAACAAATACATCACGTTTGTGCATGGCAACAATTGTCCTTTAAAGCACAAAGGACATGTTTGCACTGATTGTGTTTGGTGTGTTTGAAGCAAGTGTGTACAAGGCCATCTATAGTGATAAAACACATTGGATTAAAGCAAGCAAGGATTAAAAACGTTTAGCTGTAAGGAATCAGGACTGACAAGTGTATTTTATGTGGCTGGTAATTTGAAGTGGAAAGAATGTAAATGGCTTTTGAAGGTTACTGTATCTTGCATTGACAATGAAAACACAGATTACTTCAGGGCACTGATTACTAGTGAAAACAGATTTGTATTTTGCATTTTCTATAGTTCATTATTTTTTATTACAATTTATATTCAATACTTTCAGTGAAAAATTAAACTAAGTAATTTTTAAAAGGTATATATATATATATATATATATATATATATATATATATATTTACACACACATAAAGGAAATTACATATCACCTTTCTAACGATACCGGTTATGACCACAGACTTCAGTAAACAGACGGATCACGGCATAACGCGTTGGAATTTTCTTGATAATATTGGGAAAAAATGTACTGCCACAAGTGAAAAAAATGTAATAAAATAAACATCTTAATGTATATTTTCAACGTTTTCTTTATAGGAGCTTAAAAGAACACATAGTGAAGGAGTAAACTAGCATCAAATCTCAAAACTGATCACTGCATGAAAAATCGATGTTTTTGCCTGGCATGTCTCGCCTTAAATGTGTATGATGCAAGTCTTTGAAAAATGACAGAGTATAAACTAGAATAAACCGACTTCTCATTTTTCTTTAATGATCTCAATCAGACCATCAATTCACACATATGGACGAATACACATCTGTGTTTCTCTGTGGAGAAACTCTCCCATGGTGACATCTTGCAACCACGAAAGAGCCGTTCTGAACTGTTCAAAAATGCAAAATCTATTATTGAAGACTTTTACATTTTTCATGCAGAAGGCGCCTCTTTAGTTCTGGGCCCATTATACTTCTCATGTAGACCTCTACACCACTTCTGCCACATTTAAAGCATAAAAGATGCATTCAGTCCAGACTTGGTTTCTAAGGAAATGGTTTTATAGGCTAGTATTCTTGAAGTCGAGCTCTAATTTAAATAACGCAGACTCTGTGCTTCAGGTATGTTTTAATAAAGGAACCTGCACATTGAATCATCAAGCTCATTATTGGTGAAAACAACTCCAAATGGCAACATGAGACTGTTTCAATCACAAAGTCTCTGACTCAGAAGTTGCATAAATTGCTAAGACTAGTCTTACAAGTTAGTCATCCAATTCTGTTAATAACTTTTTAAAGTTAGTTACATGAAAACATACATTGGTCTAATTTGATACCGAACAGTAAGCTTGATTACCTCTAGCTAACTGCTAGTTGGTCAAACTAGTTCTTAAGACACTGTAGTTCCTAACATAATGGCTATGCAACTGACCCAGTTCAGACATAAACATTCTGGTTTTCAAGATAAAGCGGATCGCAAACATGTTTCTGGAGACTGAAATATTAAGAAAAAAAATGCCTTATTTGTTATTATCATAAACTGGCCAGTCTGACAGAATATATTGTTCAGTAAATCAAGGTCTGAATAGAAGCTTTCGGGAGCTGGTATGACAGCTTTCATCTTAGTAACATAACAACACCCGAAATTAATCAAATTTGACCAGTCTGTGAGAATGCAAACATAGATTTAATAGACGAAAAATGATCTGTGAAACTTTTGAGCAACAGGCTAAATTAGTGTGTCAATGTCACACAAAGGTCAATATTTATAGTCTCAAACAATGCCACTGTGTCACTGGACTCTATTAAACAAAATCTCCACAGACGTCTAAAAATCCTCTCTGATCTAAAATAGACAGAAACTGCTTTCCAGAGGTGAGGTGTAATGAAGTAGGCCAAGGACTGCCACAGAAAATAGACTAAACACTAAAACTGGCCTGGATCAAATCAGGTCTTTGAGAAAAAATTAAAAAAGCAGGTTAACTAGAATCTTCGAAGTCACTGGTGTCTCTGGGGGGTAATGTGAGGAACAGGCCCCACATGCACTGATAGGTGCAGGAGACTCAGTGCTAGAGGTGCAGCGACATCATTTTACCAGACAGGATACTAATGCAAACGCTGTAGCTGGCATATTTATCAGTGTCAAAGAAGAGAAACTGTTCGTTTTTAGCAACAGGGACTGTAATGTTTCTGTAACTGAACAGTCATAAATGCCATTAACCCCAGTGATGGTTAAGTTTAGGGACAGGGTTCAGGTAAGTCATATATTTATATAACGTTAAGTCAACGGCGTTCATAAACACGCTGAAAAGCGATTATGCGTCTTGATAGCACGCCAAAAATGCAAATACGAATTGGCGTGTCATACACACGCTACTTCATGAGATCAGCCTGCAGGGAAGATCATGTGACTAGATGAATCCTTTAAAAACACTTACAACCTAAAGAATACGGAGGATGATAATAATAAAAAAAAATAAACCATCTCGAGATTTAAATCATTATAATGCGTCAAAATACAATCTTTAGAATAAACTCATTAAACAGAGAATAAAGTCATTGAGTTTCGAGAAAAAAACTCGTTAAACTTCAAGAAAAAAAGTTGAAATACAATCTTGAGAATAAGCTCATTAAATTTCGAAAATAAAGTCGTTTATTCTTGAAATTTAATGAGTATATTCTCACGATTATTTAGACATTTTATTTCGAAATTTAACTAGTTTTTTTTCTTGAAACAACGACTTTATTCTGGATATTTAACGAGTAGAAGCTCAAAAGAAAAGAATGTATACATGTTTATGAATTGATATATATCAATTTCAAAATCTGACTTTTGGTCATCACTGCTGAACAAGTATTCATTTTCAAACTTTTGAACGGTACTGTAAATGTTAAACAAAAGAATATTATTTTCTCACCTTCAAGTGGTTTCAAACCTGTATTAATTTCTTTCTTCTGCTGAACACAGAGGAAGATAATTTGAAGAACGCCGGTAACCAGATAGTTGATGGGCCCCACTGATTTCCATATTAGGAGAAAAAAATATATACTAAGGAAGTCAATGGGGTCCATCAAATTAGCCTGGTAATACCAGACTCTGCTACTTAGCGGAAGTAGGAAGTCTGACGTAGTCAGGCTACCATCAAATGTCCGGTTACCAACCTTTTTCAAAACATCATCTTTTGTGTTCAGCAGAAGAAAGAAATGAATACAGATCTGAAACATCTTAAAGGTGAGTAAATTATGACAGAATTATCATTTTTAAGTGAACTAATCCTTTAAGACTGCATTCTGCCACCCCATGTGGGAAATAAACGTCATCACTTTGAAGAAAATGCATGAATTATAATGCATTTAACCATTTATTTCCTCTAACACACAAACAACAGGCAGATAGAATATCCTTATGTGTCAAAAAAGCAAACACACATGTACAAGTTTCTGTCCTCTAAAACAACTGCAAGACTGACAATAAAAGCAAACTTGAAGTGCTTAGTATGGTAAAAACTATAAATGAAACCCTGCAGTCAGAATGAAAGCGCAGCACATTTTACCTGTTACTGACAGGTACAGGAACATACATTAGTATGTTCAGTGCATGATATAACACAAATTACCTTTGATGACAACATTAATCAGACTGAAATATGAATATAGTGCGGATATGAAAACATTCAAAATAGAATATCACTTAATGAAATGAATTTTATGTAGTGGGTTAAAATTTTGTTTTGTAAGTAGCAGCTAACAAATTCGTAGAGGGATAGTTCACTTTGAAATTAATTTTTGATATATTTTAGCTTACCTCAAGGGCAACCAAGATGTAGGTGTCTTTGTTTCCACAGCATTTTCAATTTCGACATTTTTTTGACTTTTTTTTTTTTTGAAAAATGTCAATTTTGACATTTTTCAAACCGGTATTGTCCGTCAGTCATATAATGCAGTTTTAGGGGGTCCACCTCAAAGAGCAAGCACAGAGAAGTCAACATTAAACATGATTTAATGACTCGTGAATTTAAGTACACATTGATGGTCTAAGACACGAAACAAGCAGTTTGTGTGAGAAAACGAACAGTATTTATATAGTTTTTACCTCTTGTTAACAGCCGTCGAAATGATCTGAATCAGATTCAACTGAACCGCTCCAGACGTTACGCCGGAAGTGATCTCTCGTGCGTCTGTCACGCATTGTTTACGCAGAGATTTCTAAAGTTTTACCTTTCACTAAACATATTTAGAGATATATCGAAATCGTCTTCAATTGCGATTTCCCGTATATCTAAATATCTTCCGAAATCTCTGCGTAAACAATGTGTAAGTAAACATAAACAACGTCTGGAGATGTTTTTTTTTAAATTAAACATTAAAGCAATACACAACAAACATATATAAAAGAAAAAAAATTACAACAAAATACACAGACACAAATAAGTTGCCAGGGTTACATAAAAACAGGAATGCAGTGCATTCACCTTAAGAGGACATATGAATATACAGTTTTCATTGCTTTGGGATTAACAGAGCCAGAGACTATTTTGACAGAGCTTTGGATAGTTTCCATATATCTATCTAGATCATCTTTGAATAAAGAAAAGAGAGGTTTCGAACCAGTAAATTTTTGCTTATGAAATTTAGCTAGAAGGAAACACAAATTAATGATGTAATATTGTCCTGTTTTCTCTTTTGAGTAGGCTAGTCAAAGAAACCAAAGAAAACATCTTTAAAACAGAAAGAGAACTCACTTACAAAATAGGATTGGATAAAAAGTAACAAATCTGACCAAAATTTCTCTGTGTGGGTACATTGCCAAAACAAATGAATGACGTCTTCCTCGGGAGAGTGACAGAAACAGCAGTTTACTTCAATATCAGACTTTGGTTGGGTAACATTTGTGAATTAATTTAAATGTTATTTCTTGAACTTTGTTGGTAAGCAGATACTTATGAGACAAGGACCATATTTTTTGCACGGTAAATTCTCTACAATATTATTCCAGCATGGGATTACATAAGGAATTGTTATTATCTCCTTCTGCAAGAGAGCTCTGATTTTATAATTATTTTTTTGTTGCTCTACAGAAAAGCACACATTTCCTATCATTGTGTCAATTGGGCTCAAAGAGTAAGTACATGGCCATGGAAATGAAGAACTGCAACAGAGAAGACACTCCAGAGGGAATTGCATTGAAAACAGTTGCATATTCAGTAGCAGAAATAGGAATTGTATATTTCTGTAAAAAATCTAAATAGTTGTAAAGTCTGCCCTGTGAATTAAAAAGCTGTCCAACTAAAAGAAGGTTATTTTTGTGAACCAGTTGTCAAGTCTGGAGACGGTTCAGTTCAGTTTGGTTCAGTTGAACATCTGATTCAGATCAGTTCGACGGCTGTTAACAAGAGGTAAAAACTAAATAAATACTGTTTGATTTCTCACACAAACCGCTCATTTCATGTCTTAGGCGATAATTATTCACGAGTCATTAAATCATGTTTGATTTGACCGAAAAATGTCAAAATTGAAAATACTGTGGAAACAAAAACACCTTACATCTTGGATGTCCTTGAAGTAAGCTAAAACATATCAAAAATTAATTTCAAAGTGAACTATCTGTTTAAAAGTGATTCAACATAGCTGGAGGCTTGTGAAGTTTGAGAAGAAAGGTTTTGGATTAAAAACACCAAAACATATCTTATAATGCAATGTATCAGACAGATGGGGAAAGAATGCAGGCATGACCAAAACAAGAAAGTGAAAGAAAAGCACATTTCGGGTTCAATTTCCACTTTAGTGAGGGACGAGCGATCCTGGCACAAAAGCAATGTATGCATAAAACAACTTCTTGTTACACTTTGTAAAAGGAAAAAAACATCTTTTATCATCATAAAAAACATGAGGCATCCTCTCAACTGGCTTACAGTCACAGCCAACAGCCACATCACACATGCTATTCAGATTTTACAGAAACATTTACAACCTGCCTGACACAAGCAAAAGCCAAATATAGTTTTTCCCCTCATGTACTTACTAAAGATAAACCACACAAATTTTTAATTCAAACTTATGTTGCAGAATCACATCAGTCTTCTTACACAATATACACTTCAAAAGTCTGTAAGGGTAGAAGGGGAAAATCACAGAGTGCTAATTACAACAAAATGCAATCCAAAGTCTTCAGTGCACACAAGCACACACACACACAAAAACCCTTTAAATAGAACAGCGTCTTGTTTAGTCTCTGAACGGAGGCAAAAATATGCATGTATCGTAACATCAGATCACTCATCAAAACTGCTTCAAGTATAACAGGGTTGTATGAGGGAAAGTGTAAGGCAAGAGATACACTTCTACAGCTCCATACTACACATCTACAAAATTGGAACTGGGATCCTTCAGGAATCTTAAGTCATTTCATGGCTTGAATATGATGTGATTTTGAAATATCGACTGTGCGCTTGTTGATAAAGGATTTGAAGATACTAATGTCCGATTGAAATTAACAAAACGATGATGGTGAAACAGGAAGTAGTGCTTAGATTTCACAAAATCTATGATGGAACGACAAAGGTGATCACTTAGTATAAAGGCTATCATTATGTGCGCACACACACATTACAACCTTGGTCGCTCAGTCCCAGTTGGAGTATGTATGCGTGTGTGCTGACGAGAACTGCTTCTTTTCCTTTCAGACGTGTCACAACAGCGCAGCATTGTGGAAGCATTGAGGAATGCAGAATAACTTGTTTTATTCAGAGGCTTTATGGGGTTTCCATGGCAACGGTTCACAGGCACAGCCCTACTGACCCAGTAGAAAAAAAAGACTTAAGAACATAAAAGTAGTTAAAATTCCACGTTTTATTCTCTCAGATTTGTATCTCAGACTAAAAGTTTAAACCAGAGAAAATAAATCCAAGAAGTTCAGCCTTACATAGAGAGTCTGCTGAGAAGGTCCGGATAACAGATCATTTCCTCATACTGATGTCATCATCCTTCAGAATGAATTTCTTCCTCAATGCTTCAGATATAAGAGAGGCAGAATCTTCCTCCCTCAGTGAGGTGCACCCACGGTTATATCTGAATACAGTACACAATAACAGTATTCACTAAATTATTAATTAAAAAAATAACAATGATAATAATAATGTATTAATATGCTATCACAATTTATTAAAATAATAATAATTATTATAATTACATTAATTATTAATAATATAAATTAATAGGCATCAAAACACCATTACTATTTATAATATTAATAATTATTGTTTTAAATAAAAAATCAATAGCATTGATAAATGTATATTATTATGATTATTGGTCACAAAACACAACATAATTGTCTAAAAGAATTAATGAAAATTTCTAGCCCTTATGGTTTAAAAGTTAAGCATAAACATGAGCTAAACTTTGGACAGATGGTGGCGCTAGAGAGATTGGGTTGGAGACTCCAGAATTCCTATGGTAACATGAGATCATACAACCATTCTATCTGTGTGCCAAATTCTCTAACTTTCCTACAAGCGTTTCTATGGGCTGCCATAGACTCAATAAGTAGAATAGTATTAAGAATAATATAATATTCATACAATAATGAATATTAATACAAGGCCTTTATTAATAAAAGGGCTCCACCACCACATTTCTGCACAGTGCTGGTGTTAAAACAGTGCTCACCTGTCCTTGCTCATCTTCATGCGGTTCATGTCTTTCAGGATGTCCATTACATCAGCAAAGCTTGTGGATTTTGAAAGAGACACTGTGTCTTCCTCCGGCTCTCGAAAGTCCATAGTAGGGTGATCAAGATCAAAAGTTGCAGATGCTGTCATGGAAACTGGCGGCACAGGATCAGGCACCAGCTCTGACACCTCCTCCTCTTCATCCTCTTCTTCCTCCTCTTCTTCTTCCTCTTCTGTGACATCACTAATGACAAAGGAGGCTGTGGGAGCAGCCTGGTAAGCAGCAGTCTCAAAAGGAGCCATGGAGAAGCCCACACTAGTGTCGTCAGGGGACAGCAGGTCAGGGGTGATGGGGTTCGAATCTAAAACGGGTCAAAAATTTCATGAAGCACTACAGGCCAAAACATTTAAGCAAATACATTTCTGCTACTGCACACTATTCTCAATATTGAGTCTAAAGTCAAATACATCTTAAGTATTAACTTGCCAAAGTAAAAAAAAATGAGAACTCAAGAGAAACTATATTATGTAGAATTAAATGATTTAGTCAAATACTCAACCTGATTCTGAAGCAACAATCTTAGCGATTTGGGCTCGAAGTCGAGTCAACTCATCTTGTAAAGCTGTGGTGCGGTTTAGAGCGGTAACACCTGGTTTCCTCAGACCCTCGACTCTCCTGCCTTCTCGTCTGAAGTTGGGCACAGACGAGTTCCTGTGCATGATCAGCAGCGGAGTTGGCCTCCACTCATGCCTTAGGGGACGTGTGTCACTCCTGACAAACAGCAAGACAGCATTGGGATAAAATTAATTCTTTTGATATTTTAGAGAGGATCCAACACTAACTTCAAATTCTACTCAAAATCATACTAAACACCATTAATAAAGCAGTCAAATAGGAAATCCAGTGCACTAGCATGACTAGCAGTCTTACCTCACTCTGGCATATGTCTCCTCCTCATCATCTGCAATCCAGGCAATATCTGCCAGCGTAGGCACCAGTGGGCCATCAAAAGAGCGCATTGGAAGGCCTGGGAGTTCCTAAAGAACACAAGCAGACCCTAATGCAGAGCTTGTTGAATAAAATCTATATATCAACCCCAATGTTGAAGAAACACACAAATAAATAAAGAGGTGGGATTACAATACATTTAGAGAGCAAAAACTCACACACCGACCCATCTTCTGCAAAAATGACTTCAAAATTATTTTTATGTTAACTTACAACACTTTTCAATCTTTAACTCAACCACTTGATGATCTGGGTGCATGAAAGCATATGCTAGTTTATATGAACAATGTTTATTCCCATACCTGGAAACAAGCCCTTGGACAGGGTTTAAGAGGCAGTGTAGAACCAATTCGTCTCACCACACTACGAGTTGATCCATGTGGTTTATTTTGCCAAATAGGGATTACCTCCTAAAAAGCAAGTAAACAAAATATAAACACTGACAGAACATAAATAAAAAAGCACTTTTAGATGTTGATTTACTTACTGCTTCTGTCTCCATTTTTCTGAAAGTGTAGAAAGTAAGCACTTGCAGACTTGGATTGTACAGTGGTGCGTTTTGATTATAATTATAGCACACTGAACATGTTCATCTGGGACGAGGGTTCCTTTGCCTTGAAAAATTAGCAAGCAAAACATAAAATTAAAACAAATATCTAAACTTTCTGTGCAACACCACTGAATGCAAATCAAGAAATCATAAGCACAGTGAATTGTTTTTTTAAGTTGCTGCAGACTGATTGCCTCCTTTGTGTTAGTTTGTGTAAATCAAGTGAATAAAGTAAATAAAGCGTTGAGTAGTGTAAGCAAAGCAAAAAGGTTACGACTAGCAATTGCTCTATAACATAATTTAGCTTTATACGTAACGTAGTCAATTAAGTAAATGAACTGATAAGCTGAGTACTAAAATAAATTATGAATAAGAGTAAAGAAATAAATATGGGAAATTAAATGAACAGACGATAATGTTAAACGTTAACGTTATGCGATAGAAAAGAGTAACGGTGCAATTTGTGAACATTAACAAACACAATAAACCCTCAAATGTAAACAAAGAGGTAAAAAATCAAAGACGTCCTGTGATGTGACCCTAATTCGTTCTTTTAGCATCACAGCTAACAAACGACCTCATAATGTACTGCTGCTAATTATGCATTTAGAAAACAAACAAGACATACCGTGGTCAGATTAGTTCCGTTAATTTTTCTGCACTGGCGCAGATTATTATGGTTTGTGTATTGTGAATGTCCAAGCCTCCTTTCTCCCTGTTTCGTTAGCTGTTTAGCTGTTAGCCCTGCGAGCCCCCGGCTAATTTTGCCATAGGAATTTTGCAAGCGGTGCATGAGTCGGAAGTGCGTAAGGTAACATCATCCTGTGCAAAATAAAAGCAATCCTGCACACAGTAAAAATATACTGCTTAAAATATAAAATATACCGTTAAAATATAGATATATATTTTTAATATAAATCTAAATATATGTTGTATTTGATATGTTTGCACAATTGTAAATACAGAAGAATTTGGTTTATTTAAACTACTACATAAAAACAAAATAAAAGTCACCAGGGAGATGGAACTGCATTGAAGCAAATGTAGATTTAGAAATTCAAATATTTTGAGGGAGATATTTTTAACTGGTACATTCTGCAACGACATTTCGAGTGTAATTGGGAAGTTGAGCGAAAGGGAATTGAGCGGTCCTATCTATTATCTAATGACTGGTGACAGATTCACTGCAGAGGCATCAAAACACATGACAGTGCATCATTCGGAGCGTCCCGATCAGCTGGTCTTTATATGGGATCATTAAAGACCAAGGTAAGATGAATACACATATTTGGTGATTTTCGAACTCATTTTTAGTGCCAAGTTTATAGAAATAGATAAAACCTGAGTACCATGAGTGGTCCATCAGTGGATACTGCTGACGAATTTTAATCGGGAGAGATAATATCAAGCTAAGGATTCCGAAAAGAAGTCGTTTATTAATACTGTATATTGTGGATTCTAGACACATAAGTGCGAAATTGTGTTGCATTTGAGGCCTGGAGCAACAGGACTATCAACAATCCACACCTTGTACTGTGTTTTGAATTGGGCCTGATTATTACTTCGACATTAAAAGACTAATTTTAAAGCTGCTCTGGGTATTTGCTGTAATATTGGCAAATACCCAGAGCAGCTTTAAAATTACGACTCTGTGCCTTCTTTAGAATATGTATTTCCTGAATATTAAATGGCTGTATGTGGACCGAAAGAGATCGATTTGTTTCAGTCAACTACGCTTTATTGGGATGATTTTCTATCCTTATAAAATTGCTGAGGTATATACAGAATATAGTAACTAAAGTATTAAAATACTACAGAAAATAAAATATTTGTAAACAGAGATGCAATGAATGGTAAAACTAAATAAAGTTCTGTAATATTTATAATTTATTATGGAATATATTTATAATATGTATATGACTTGTGTGTATATTTGAGTACAATGAGAATGTCTTGTGCATATAAAAAATGGTTTGTACAAAGTAAACCACCCATTACAGACTCCTCTTCCTCTCATATTGCAGGTTTCCTGTAAAGTGCAGAGAATGCTGATGAGAATGGAGAGAAGGACTTTCAGGAGGAAGAATTCCAGATGCCGACACAGCAGTGGGCAGTCGTTCCATCACTGATTCCTGTACTGGAAGGGTTAACATTTTTTGACTGGTCAACTCTCAGTTTCAGCAGTGTGACCTCATGGACCACAGAGCGCAGAGAGACAAGAGCAGGGCTAGCTACTTTGGAAATGTTAAGAATAGGTAAGGTTTGGTTGGGACTAAAGGGATAGATGAAAAATAAATCATTAATGTGTAGCTTAAGCTCATATAGAGATTTGTCATCTTGTCTTTAGACTGGGATCAAAGCTGCCGGCTGGAATTTCGCAGTCTCCAGGCTTCATTACAGCTCAATGTTCCATTGGCGCTCAGAGTGTGCTGGGAAACAGTGTTGGGCAGGAGTGTGGCAAAGGAAATCATCAAATCCGAAACCCCAAACTAAGACAGTACTATCTAAAGGGTAAGTGAATGACTATTAACAATGATTCACAATTAGCTTCTGATATGTTAGGCATCTAACCACATACCTATACAGAAATAGTGTTTAGTAGTTATAAAGTTACTTTTTTTATTATGGCACATTAAGTTAGAAACATAAATGAAATGCAGTACTGCATAAAGGGTTTACACTACCGTTCAAAAGTTTGGGGTTGGTAAGATTTAAAAAAAAAATTTTTTTGAAGAAATTAATACTTTATAATTCAGCATGAATGCATTAAAATAATCAAGATAATTTTGAAAATTTTAAAGTGAGAGTAAAGACATTTATAATGTCACAAAATATTAGTTTCAAATGAACTTTCCATTCATCAAAGAATCCTGAAAATAATTTATCACATATTTCACAAACATATTAAGCAGAACTGTTTTCAACCCTGACAATCATTTAGTTAATAAATCATAGTTTCCTGAGAAGCAAATCATCATTGCCATCAAATATATTATAGTTTTAATACAAAATAGTTATTTTAAATAGTAATAATTCACAATATTACTGATAAATAAATGCAGCCTTAGTGATACTTCGATGTAAAGCCAAACTTGGAGTTTGTACATATACATTGAAAATCCCAACTGACATTTTATAAATGGTGATGATTTTTGTTAACATACATAGATTCAACTGTGACTCACAAACACTGGTTTAAAATTACAGTTCCTGCTTACTAAACATACTCAGTGTGTTTGTAGTTTAAACAGCTGAAGAAACAAACTGAGAAAACACATCTGCTTTCACTCTAGTTACTTGTATGCATTTTGAACTGTTTTTGCATCTATCTTCATAGAGGCGGCATTTCCAGTCAAAGATCCCAAAACAAAGATTTTGGAGTCATTCAGAAACAATGAACACGGAGTGAGTACAGTTTTTAAGCTTATTTACACACTCCGTCGCCTTCGCTTTCCTGTTGATATATGATTGAAGTCTCCATATATATAACTGCCAACACTGTCATACCTTGCTATCATATACTGATAACTTTGGAACAAAGGTTACTGAAACACCCCATGCAGTTTTGTCAAGCTTTAAAAGATCTTCAATGAAACTGTTTGATGGATAATTCAAGGAGAACATGGAAACTTTACAGCAAATATAATGGGAGAACGTCGACTGTGAAGGCTTTGGTAACTGATATTTTAGTATTTAACATCAATTAATAATTTCTTCTCATTTTTTAAAGTTGGTGTCCATTTAATTGTATTACACAGAGACACCCTTGAAAATAAATGACGTTCGTTGTTATTCAAGCTTCACCAGATGAAATGTGTTACAAGAGCTTAAACAATCCTCAGATTCTCAGTTGGACCTTTCTGTCATTTGGAAACAAACTGACATTAGTTTGCTAGAAAAGTGTGCTGGGTTTAAACAGTTTCAGAATAAAAAATGTGGGCTGTTGGTTTAAAGATAAAACTATGCAAATCATTAGATACCACTACCAGTATAAGTAATACAGGTTATCCACCATTATTTGCATGTCTGGATACAGTTATATGTAGCAAAGCCATAGGGAATGAAGTGTTTCGATGATCAGATAATACACTGTGTGCAGTTCATTGAGGTTTTCTTTTTATGGTGTCCGTATGTACTTTTAATTATGCATATTAAATCATATGTATTATACTTAATTTTATTATATAATAACGTTCAAAAGTTACATTTTTATGTTTTTGAAAGAAGTCTCTTATGCTTTACAAAGGTAAACACTACACAAACACTAGTTTTTATGCTTTTAATTATATTATTTGAAAGAAAGTAGTAGCTAAAATCATTAATTTTTATTCTTTTCTATAAGATCTCTCTGGACAGAACATGACAAAGGAAAATAATCTATGACAGGAAGTGACAATGTCATGTGATCCGATTCCATTCGCATGAATTATGCATCTTTGTGATTAGCTAATAGTTTCTGGGTGCTGTGACTAGATCCAGACATCTGATGTCACAGGGCTATGAATAAGGAAATGAGGGGGTGTACAGCATTGTGGAAAGAAGGAAGGGAAGTGAAACTGCTCTCAGTGTGACAATGTCTTTCCTTATGCACCACCTCAAACAGTTACCCAAGAACAAAGTCTCTACTTCTACGGCGACAGCTTCTGACCCACATCTGAGACAAGAGCACAGGCTTGAGCCTGCGCCCGACATTGGTGTTGTGGGAACTGCAACTCTTGTGTCTCCTTCCACAGATGCGGAATATGACAAACTGACGGTGAGTGAGTAAAAAATAGTGTTTACAAACCTCGTCACTTAATGAATTGGGGTTTAAATAGTGAACAGCCTGACAATTCTCAGTACAGCTCGTTTGTAGCATTAATTCTGAGTTTAAGCTCTTTGTGATACCAGTCAAACTGTAATGTAGTGACTCACAGTGGCTTCTCTTCTACTGTTTTGTGTGATGTCTCTCGTAGGATGTGGAGGCAGTTCCTTTACCTGATGGAAATGTCTGTCTATTGGCTCTTCCATCTGAATGCTCTCAGGGGGAGGGACCAGCCGCAGTGTCTTGCCTCAAACTGTTCTCCCGTTACATCACAGACAGAAAGGTGACAATGTTAGGTTTTTGTTACACTGTTTCATATTCCCATTACATTTCATAAAATAGAGCATATTCAACTTGAGTTCTGACTCACCATTTTGCTTGTCTCACTTAGGGTGTGGTCTCTGGAATATTGCTGGTGACGTCCAATAAGATCTTCTTTGACCCTCAGAAGTCTCACCCACTTGTTCAGGAGAATGGCTGTGAAGAATATGTATTTTCCTGCTCTGTGGATGATCTTGCCTCAGTGTCCTTCTACACAGATATCTCTCACATTCACTTCAACAGGACCACATACAGGTACTTTCTGCTTCACTGCTTGGAGATATATATATATATATATATATATATATATATATATATATATTCAGGGTGTGCATTGGCACTGCCCTCCCAATTCGATTCGGTTATGATTCACCAAGTAATGATTCGATTGTACGATGCATTGCAATACATCAAAATTCTACTGCACACAACAAGGCAAATGTTTCATTGATCAGATTTTTCTTCCAGATTTAACAGTTGCAAGTCATCAAAAAGCCACAAGAAAACCCATCAGTCAGCATTAGAGGCCATTCCCGCTCCTATGTCCTCCGTTTCACATGATCTGACAGCGACTCTGGATGCTAAAGAAGAGGATGAAGCAGTTGGAGAGACTAGGGACATGTCTGAAGCTGAGAGGCAGTCTGGGGGAATGCTAACATCTGCTGCTGCTACTTTCTGTTGTGGAGGACCAGACAGTGTTCAGAGAGGAAACAAAGAATATGAATTCCATGACAAATCCGAACAGCGGTCATATTTGGAAAGACAGCTGTTAGGTAATCAAGATTTTTCCTCAAAAACTTTGACATTTAACTTGTTCTGACAACTCTTTTTTTCATCAGCCAATCCACTTAGTTATCTCTCTTCACTCATCAGGTCCTAGCCCTTCTACATCTAGTAGTGGTATAAACAGATCTCTGATGTTTGTGAGAATTCGACAGAAACTGCAGCAAGGGAAGAAAAGGGCTTTCTCTAAACCTAAAGTTTCTTCAAGAGACACCTGGTTCACTATGCAACAGGGAAGGTACTTAAGCCTTACCTAGACTACCAGTACACAGCCTGCTTGAAATAAACATGGCAAAATGTTTTAATTAATGTCCTGATAATGTTATAGTATTTGAACTTAACTGTGATGTTACTTCATCTCACTTTCTTTTTCCATTTCTGCCTTTTGATTTTGTGCTGTAGCTCAGATGAGCTGTACGCTTACATGAGCCAGCATCGACCGGACCTGTGCATCCTGGAGGGAGGTGAGGAGGACGAAGCAGAGCATGATGAAGAGGATTTTGTGCTTCTCGATGATGATGATGAGGAAGAAGAGGGGTCTCCACGAGAAGGCCAGGCCGGAGAGGACTGGGAGGTCAGTCATTTTCTAAATGTATGGATTAAACAAATAAATTGAGATAATACACGCCAAGAGAGCAGGAATAACAATCCAACTGAAGTGAAACAAAGAAAATGCCTGATTTGGTTGGAATATGCAGGGAATGTTTTTCGCTCTCTTTAATCATACTAAAACTAAAACACTTTGCATTTGTAAATACAGACATCTTAAATCATATTTTCACAAATATGTTAGTATGTTAGGGTATTCAAACATGAATAAAGATGTTGAACATTCATTCAAGGTTTTCAAACATCTACATCTGTAAAACTACTGTTTGGAAGTGTTTGTCTCCCCAGCTTCAGCAGAATTATTTTGGTGGTGCTCTAATATTTCTCTGTAGAGTAGAGCATGGTAAACTTATCAAATAAAATTGATTTTAATTGTATTTTTGGGGGGGATAGGATTGGATAAAGTTATGAGTGAGTGGGCATTCGTATCTTACCTGTTGTGTAATATGAGTGTCTTGCATTATAAGAAATGTATAAGATTAAATACTTGGATGAAGAGACAATCTAATTTGTAAGAAAGAGCGCCACCAGCCGTGACTGTCCAACCAGCAAACAGTCGCGCGCGGCAGTGACGTCATTGCACGCAGTATCGCGCGCATTGGCTTTGCAAGGTTTCACGCGTTCGTGTTTTTACAGTCTGATTTTCGCAACCAATATGAGAATGAATAATTTCGAGAAAATGGTCGCGGACCAAGTCCGCCAACATAGGTACCTTTATGATCCGATTATGCGCGAAAATACTGACGTTCAAATTATTAAAAATGCATGGAACGAAATCGCCGCTGCCACCGGAAAAGACGAGGCAGATTGCCGTAAAGCGTGGAAGAATTTAAGAGACAAGTTTGTGAGGATCAAGAAGAGGGTCTACACAGGAAGCATTGAACCAGGTCCATACACGATCATGACAGAGCTGGAATGGTTAAGCCAGTTTGTTAAACATCGGGGAAAAGGCTTAAATGTGAAGGTAAGAAACACAAATTATGTTTAATTATATTTTTTTATCGCTATAAGCACAAATGCATATATTTAGGCATTTCTTGCATGAATGTCACTATGTTAACCAATCGACGGGGGAAAAAAATAGTAGCTACGCGTTCATCCTTAAGTTAGAGACAATATTTGTGAACCTCATTCATAAAACCTGTGTAAATCCCTTTCATTCTAACGTTACTCTTCCTTTCTTTAACATTATTGACGGATGTTAACCTTACTGTGTTCTCAGACTAGTTTGGGATGGGATGCCCGACACTTGTTATAAATAAATAGTCGGTTTCAGTAAGATAGTAATATGGTACTGATTAATATGGAATTAAATATTCGTACTTCTATTTCTTTGTGGCTTTAATACTCAATATTTAAAAAAAAAATGTTTTATTAAAATCTATATAGTGGTAGATTGTATATATGTTTGAAAACTATTGTTTAGTACGCTTACAACCTCTTTTAGACCTGAAAGTAATTCTTGTTTCTTCATTTAAGGAAATATATAAAGTGGTCTCCATCGAAGAACAGTTGAAGACAAACAGCTTCCCAACCTCTCCGGCATCAGAAACATCAGAGACTGCAACTTCTGCCATACCTCCACCCCTGTCCCTCATGGAATCATCGCCCCGTCCTCCCACTCCATCCACTCCTCCACCCTGTCGATCACCCAAACGCAGCTCCTCGCCTTGTTCAATTTCAGCTCACCCTACCACAAGCATCTCATCCTGTTCCAATGCCTCACCATCTTCTTCTGACTTAATGCCGAAGAGAATGTCTACCACTGAGGAAGCCTTACTGAAGATACTGGAGCAGCTGGACTGGGAGAGGGAGAGGACCATGATGCAGGACACTGAAGATTCCAGATTCGCTGCCGTCATTGCTGACATGTTGGCAAAAATTGATCCTCAGCGGAAGCCTGAAGTTAAATTCAAGATCCATCAAGTATTGTATGAAGCTGTGCAAAAAACCCAAACATAGACAGCATCAAGATTTCACAGAGACATATGTATATTATTTCACAGATGTAAATGTTTATGTATATTAATAAAAACTTCAATATTCAACTGGAGTTTGATTTTATCAATACAAAAGTAAGCAGTACTAAAATGTTAAGACAAAATTAATTCACAGATTTTCATGCCATGGAGTTCTATTGCACATGGCACACCATAAGTGAGCAAATTGGTTTAAACCTCTCCTATACCTGTCCGGTGCTCCATATTATTTAAACTAGAAACTACAGTAGTTAACATGCATTCATTATTTATAGGTGCTAGTTGAAAGTGAAATGCTTTTTATAATATATTTTTTTAAAGAAGTCTCATCATTTCACCAAGTGCATAATTATTCCTGTGATGGCTGATTTTTAACCAACCATTACTCCAGTCTTCTTTATCACACGCATCCTTCAGAAGTCATCCTATGCTTTTTTAAATAAACCGAAACATTTTTCTTCAGGATTCTTTGATGATTAAAAATTTCAAAAAGCATTTATCTGAAATTGAGTTATGGTAAGTTCTGTTATGAAACTCTAGAGGTTGATGGGTCATCCTTTTACATTTTTAACTACACGGAACAAGCTGATTGGTTCCTGCCCCATCTGCAGCCAATGAGCTTGCTGCTCAACATTTAAACATGCGGTAAACATGTTTTGAGAATCATTGTTGAATATTTCATATTTCTGCAGAAGCAGCAATAATCTACAATACCACCAATAATCAACAGAAGCATAGCAGAGCTATTCTACCAAGACCGACTACATTAACATTGTCATATTACAACCATGCTAAAAATCTTCATTTTTATGATAGAAATGTCTTTTTTGATCAATTTAATGCATACTTGCAGAATAAAAGTTAAAATCCTACTTACCCCAAACATTTGAACGGTAGTGTATGGGTTGGTGAGTCATATCCATATTGTTCCTGTACAGATGGTGTCAGTGGAGGAGAGTGGGCTGAAAGCTTCTGTCTCTACTGAACCAGAAGGTTTGAGTAACATACTGAAGCAGAGTGTTATCCTGGATGGCCAACAAGTTAGAGAGGTCAGTACTCACACACTTCACCGTACATGAATACTTATGCATAGTCATCTCAATCTGGTGGCCCAGTGTGTGTAATGTGTAGTAAAATATGTTGCTTGCATCTTCTCTCAGATCTCGAGAGAGCTGCCTCCACGTACAATTGGACGCACGTGGCAGCTTTCCTACAGCACGGACAAACACGGGGCAAGTCTCAAGACTCTATACAGAAAACTCAGCTCTACCGACTCACCCGTGCTGATAATCATCAAGGACCACAACCAACAGGTCATTATTTCACAGCTGGTGAAGTGGACAGCTGAGGGTCAAGGGTTACTGTTCAATTGGCTTTATGCACAGCTCCACTACTTCCTGAATTTCAGCCAGCTCCTTGTTTCCTGTCTGACATTATTGGACAATTTGATTAATACAGGTGTGCTTGACCTCAGTAGTGACAGCAACAATAATCACACCCGAATTAATCAATTTTGCCCAATAATGGCAGACAGGAAACAAGGAGCTGGCTGAAGTTCAGGAAGTAGTGCAGCTGTGCATATTCATTCCACTTGTAATTTTGACCTAAGTTGGACATTTTGGTTTCGTAAATGTGTATTGTTATACGAGTGGTTCTAATTTCCACCTCAGATTTTTGGGAGCTTCCTCTCACATCCTCTGCATCCTAGTGATGCATTTTATGGCACTGGAGAGACCTTCCTGTTCCTGTCTCACCCACGCTTTAAGGTACATATAAAGCCAAATTTGAGCAAATTTATTATCATTGAGAGGAACAACTGTAAATGTTTGAGATCAAATGAAATTATCAATGGGAATCACGTCTGAGATTATTTTTTATTACATTTAAGTGTTTCCGATGGACTGGAGAAAACTCTTTTTTCATCAAAGGGGATTTGGACTCTTTTGCCATTGGAGGAGGAAGGTACATATTAATATTCTTTATCTGCAAGATGCCTTTATAATGCCGAACTGCATATTTCTTGTCTTTTATTTTAGACTTGCCAATGTTTTTTGTATTTTTTTTTTTGTCTCTCTTCATTTCAGTGGTCACTTTGGTCTGTGGGTGGATGAGAGGCTGTTATTGGGCAGAAGCAGCCCCTGTTTCACCTTTAATAATTGCAGCCTGTCTGAGACAAACGACTTCACAATTTTGGATTTGGAAGCCTGGACATTTGGCTGACTCATGCTCCAAATAATCATGATTTAGTGGGAAATATGAGACCTGTAAATGAAGGCAAAGAGACCCTGCCAACTGAATTCGTCCTGAAGTGAAGTCAAGGGAAGAGTTTTGCACCAATGGATGAAAGCTCACCTATCATCTTTACCACCCAGAAGAAAGCCTGTTTCATCTTGTGATTAAGAGATTAAGATCCATTTGGGTTCTTTTCATTATTTAAATGAGTGTATTTCATCATACAAGAAAAGTTGTCTCAAGTTGAATTCTGGGACAGAATGGAATACTATCTGCCTAAATAACCTCTGAATTGTATGTGTTCATACTGGTGAGGTCAATCATGTATCACACATTATTACTGCAGCGCTAGTTACTGTGCACATGTTACTTTGATGAGGAAACCTTTTCTATCCGTGTTAATGTATAACAACTTAAATAAGCTAAAACCTGACTAAATGGTACTGATTAAAGCCTCACCTGCTGTTAGTAAGCAAAACATCTGCAATACACAGTAGCTTAGGCATTAGTTTAAATTTCCACTGCTACACTTTACACATAGAAAAGGTTCCTCATCACTCAGGCCAAAACAAAAACAAGACTGAAATGATTTTGGCTTAAAAACCACACACAAACCTCAGAGCTGCATGCTTCATGTCTTGAGACTTTTGGTGTCACAATACTTTCTTAGACGTTCACAAAGTCTTAAGCACTTCTGTGGATGGATTCCTAGCCTGTAGGGAAAACTTTCTTTCTGTAAAAAAAAAAAACTCGAACAATGGTAATAAAATCAGTTCACAAAGATATCTATACAAAGGCTCTAAATAAAGGTCAAAACATAAATTAGTCATATAAGACCAATGCTATATTTATACATGTGGAAATGCAGTCACTCAATACTGAAAGTGTTCATTAACTTGCCTAATAAACTTCAAATTAACAATAAACACTGTTGTATTTATAAAAAAGCAAATTGCATCTATTTGACAATGGTAGATAATTAGTAATGCAAAGTTAATTCAGTTGCACCATTTAGTAAAGGCAGTGAATACTATGCCAAATTACATTGTAATTACTTCCTTCCGCTCTTCAGCTTAAATGTGGTAGAAAGAATCAGACGTGAGTGCATGTGAGCTCTTTGGAATAGATTTAATTTTTAAAAGAAATAAAAATGTATATTCCTAACTAGCCATTATGCATCTCCAACTTTAAACAAAAGTGGATTTCAGCAGATATATTAGAGCCCATGGCAGCTTTCCTGCAGCTGTGTGGTTGAGCAAAGATCCAAAGCTGTGCTTTGTGTGTATTTGAGCACAGTATTCTGTTGAGACAGAAAAGCAGGCGTTGCTTCCAGACTTAAACAACAACATCAGGCCTGGCCTCACCCTGATTGGGCTTTCAGACGAGACCATCACAAACTGCCTAGTCGTGGAAGCCACAGCCAGAATCATTCTGTCTCGTACAGAACCATCTGGAATAACAAAAAGTGATGCAGCAAAACATAAGTGGCTTTGTATCTAATGAAACAAAAGTATAAAAGTGGTTTTATCAGATCAGTAATACTACATAATGCTGTTTCAGTTCATTCATCTGAGTGATAGAGCAGACTGAAGACATTTGCACATAAAACGGCAAATGTCCATATAAAAATATATAACTTAATTGAGATTGTGTATAGCTAACACCCCGGTTTCATTGGGGTGACAAACCACACTCTTGTGATCGTAGTGACATTATATTGTGCTTTTTTACATGTCACACTAAGGACCATGTACAAGAAGATGTGGTCAACAGCTTTCTTCTGAATGAAGAAATTGCATCAGATCCTCTGCATACCTTTCCTCAAAGCAGACATGGGGGAGTAGAGCTGATTTCAGCACTTCCTTTATTTTCCCCTCATATACTCCCTTCAGTTCTCTCTGAAGTGCACTGACTTTTCCAGAGGCAGAAATCTGATCTTTAAATTAGTTTTATGATTGCAGGTAAGGTCTGGCCTTTTCAAGTCCTTCCTGCAGGAAGCGGATGTATGTGGAGGTTGAGGGATCTTCAAAACCTGCTGAGAAACTGAGAGCTGGCGCCTCTTCCTCAGGTTTCATAGATGTCTGGTCCAGGAAATTATTAGCATTGATGTGATGGACCTGGAGAAGTTACAGTGACATTCATCTTAGCAAAATTGAATAAGATTGGCACAAATTAAGAAATCTAAAGAAGACTCACTACAGTGCCGTTGGGCAGCGCCACCATCATCTCCACTGGAAAAGTATACATTTCCAAATGCAAACGAGCCTTTTCACTCAAATCCAGATTCTTTTTATCACCCTAAATGGAAGAAAAAGCACTTAATTAGCACTGATATGTGTCTACAACTGTAAGTTTTAATTTTGGCATTTTTTTATTTAATTTTAATTTTGAAAGTCTTCACCTGCAGATCCTCCAGTTCTTTGACTAGAGACCAGCTGCTGATGAAGCTCTGGTTGAGTAAGGCCAGAACGGGCGAACTCTCGAGGACTGTCTCCCGAAGAGTCCGCCCTGAACCTACCGGAGATAAGGAGAAACAGAAGTGTACAGAACGAAAATCAGAGAAACAACTAATATAGTTGAAAGAACTTCAGAACTCTAGCTTTAAAACACACTCTGACCAATGATTAACACTACCAGAAGATCTATGTCATGTTGACTGATCTATGTCATACACCGAAATTAAAATTCTGGGCCACTAGGCACTGGCTTTTTTCTGTATTATTGTATTAATATTAGACATTAATACAATTTAATCATTCATTTTAATGACCCTGAATTAAAAAAAATTACAAGCCAATAAACTAAAATAACCACACTTTTATTGCAAGTAACTAGACAGAAAATATATTAATATACAATTTCTTAAAATCTATAAAATATATTATTATATTACTTAAAATATATAATATATATATATATATTATTATTTTAACAATTATCTAGATAAAGTATAGTCCTACAAAGCTATTATTATCAGAGTATATAAGCATAGCGTAGCGGAATTGTGAACGAGAGGGTAGCGCAATTTTACCAGCATTGCCTAGCACGGATATACCAACCATGTTACAGCACAGCACAGCTATTCCAAACAGAAAAAAGTGTACTACTACTACTTAGAACTTATGTTGGCGTGTTATTTGAGTGGACTTTTCCGATGAAATTGAGCGGAGCATTAAATCCCGCAGTGATAACAGCTAGAGCGAGAGGAAAACTGAGCACTAATGACACTGAGGGGCCGTTTTTCTTGCTGACCAAATATGCCAAAAATGCTGACCCTTATGGCCAAATTTAGCTCTTCCAGCAGCATGAATATATAACTTTGTTATAGTCGACCATGGGTGGCTTACCTCAGCATGATTGGTCATCCAGGGATCCCCAGAGCAGAATGGAGTGAATCAGCTTTTTCTCAGCATCAGCTCTGCTAAAGGCCTCACTGAATGGTAAATATGGCACCTACCAAAGAGAAGAACCATTGATGTGTTTGACATTTTGAGTGAAAATTATGGACTCCAAAAAAGCATGCATGGATCGAAAGTTCACAATTAGAATTTTTTTAGAAAATAGGCGCACTCAAAATAAAGGTTCTTAATTGGCATCCATGGAACCTTTCCATTGCACTAAAGGTTCTTTAGATTATTACAATTTCACTTTTAGAAACAAAAACGGATATTTATTACGAAATGTTCACTGAATGGTTCTTTGGGGAGAATTGGCGTGAAAACCCCCTTTTGAAACCTTTATTGGTGGTGTGAATTCATTTCATGCACTTCAAAGAATATTCATTGCAAAAGCATTGCTGCAGACTCTTAGGAACTGATTTCAGGTGTTCAAGCATGAATTTGTAGGAATTGTAGCAAGGGACTCACCTTTTTAAATGGGTACATTGTGACCTCCAAGCATCTTGATGCTTCATCTCTGCTCAGCTCTGCACTCCAGACAATCTCCTCGAACACAAACTGAATGGGCTCACCTGCCTCCCCTCGGCTGTCAATCACGTTCCCTTGCTCGTCATAGATCACTGAGGGAGTGGAGGGTCCTGCTGCCTTGAGCTCCATCTGTAAACATATACGGCCCATTTACTTTATGTATCATGTTTTGGCTAATCATGCCAAGATGACAGTAAATTAATAATTTGAGCTTTGATTTATCAGCAATAAGAAAAACTGATTAAAGGTGTAAGAGAGTGGAAGCAGTTTCAGTATTATGAATAACCATCAATCAAAACCCTCTGAATGTGTTGTGCATAATTATCAGCTCTAACCTGAGGCAGGTATCCAATATCCACCTCCATGTTACTGCTCTCGCTGGCGCCATACAACCACTCCATGTCCACATTCAGAGTTCTGCCATATAAAACACACACTCAACTTAAATTATACTTAATCTATAACTTATACTTAATTTATCGAGCTCAATTATGCAGCCCTACACTTAACACCTGGAAAGTGCTTATTCTTGCAGTTAGAAATAGTGGAGGGAAGACTGACTTGTCATTTGGGACGTAGAGATGAAACTCTCGGATGTGAGAAGCATCTTTGGAGAGGATGATGTTACCAGTAAACTGCCCAGGAGTGAACCAGAATGGAAAGTTGGGAACATCATTTAGCTGGAACTCTGCATGGATTCTGTAATTATTAACACAATACCATCAGAATCTGTTGGAGGCTCACAGTTAAAATAAAATTAAAACAAAATATTTTAGTTACAGTTACATGCACACAAGATTACAACTGGATTTGAAGAAAATCCCATTTATTGTAGATTTCTAGCATGGCAGTTTATTTTTAACTCACCTGAAAACAATGTCATAATAAAAGTCACTAGCAGCCCGTATACAAGCCACAGCTCCCTGTGGAGCAAAGCGGGATTTCACAAAGGGCCGCGGGTGGAACATGCTCAGCAGAGAGTGGATAAGCACCTGCAAAAAAATGACAATCACGTCACATATCTACAACTAAAGAGATCAAATCAATCAATCGAATCAAAATACTCTTCAAAATCTTAGATAACCTATTATTCAAAAAACTTGCTTTGAATAAATACAAGTGATATTAAAAAATGTTTAATGGGTGTGAACAATGAGCATTTAAACTCACTGAACTCATTTCAAAATGGTAAAGGTATATTTGTACCTCTTTGCCTCGCGGAGTGGGAGGATGATAACGGTTATTGGGAAGGTAGCCAGTGAAAATGTTCAATTCGCTGGGAACAATCCACCAAGTGTCACCCAGGGCAGATTTACCACTGGGTGGCAAGAAGACCTTGAACTGACTGGCATAAAACGTGGATGAAGGAACAGCTGGACGTTTCCAAGACCGCAGCCCACTAAGAGAGCTGTGTGAAACCTGTTGAGAAGGACACTGCACTGAATTTACTTGTAAAAATTGTAATAATAATAAAATTAAGAAATAGATATTAATAAATTATTATTACTTTGAATTTTTCCTTTTACTGGTAATTTTCATTTCAATCACCCTGTCTATTCTAATACTGTGAGAAATGTAAATAATGAAGTCTAATGTTTAAATTACCCCAAGAAAGCCATCTTTGCTCTTAGTCATGCTTTCCAGTAGTAATGGCTGCATTTTAGCATGCATGGTCAGCGTCTCTCCATTTGGGTCATGTGGTATCTCCTCTTCAAACTCTGGAGGAGGTTCCACACCTTCAGGCAACAGAGATGGACATCAGGCATTACAACAATGAAAAATACATTGCTTTAAAACTCTAAGCTGGCATTCAGTTTTCTACAGTGATGGATACAGACCTTGAAGCACGTTAATTCTGCTTTAAAAAGACTATATCTGCCTGTGGAAGGATGTTAATGCTCTGCAAGAGAACATACAGGGTAAATAATACCTGTGAGTTTTTCTGCAATAGGTTTGAATTCCTCTGGACTGAGATAAAGGTCATGATCAGTATCCAGGGATGAGAAGAAGAAGAGTCCATCTGCTCCCAACACCTTCAATCCTTCTTCCTACAATAGATGCAATCCAAGCTTAGAAGAAACCTCAGCAGTTTTACAGGGTGCTCCCATTAATGAAAGAACTAGTAATTGTACAACAGGCTATTTTACGATTAGTTATTTTGAACAGTTTTGTTTCAAAGAACTAGGGATCAGAATAATCAGAAATTATTTTACTATAATATTATTATAATAAGCATGTTTCTATGCTTCCTGTTTTACACGGCTTGACTTTTACAGAAGTACTCGGACCTATCCAGACAGATTTGTGGATGACTGATTTTAAACCATTTGAACTGGTACTGTAAACTGGTTCAACTGATTCATTGAAAAGATTCGACTCAAAAGAACGAACTATTCGTTTGGAAAGCACAGCTAAAAATACTTGCCCAGAGGGCAACAAAACAATGATGGCTGCGTCGATTTATTTTTAACTGAATTACTGACATACTTTTTATGTTGTGTCTGGGTTTATTGTGGGTCCCAGAAGGAGGGCAACCAGGAGAATATCTAATGTAAAAAGTGACACAGAATTAACAGTGATGTATGAAAAGCAGGGGGGCTTGGTTGGTGCTCTCAATCTTTCCCAGCAGTGGCAATTACCCAACCCTTGTAAAACAGGGGACAACTGGGGCACCAGATGTGAGTTTACTGTTCGGTAATAACAAAAGAGTAGCGTTACGTGGCAAAAGAGAGCGCAAGTCTGTACTCCCAAATAATCTACACTTTACTTCACTAACGAATATTAAAAGAGGAGTGTTTAGAGACAAATAAACGTACCCCATTTTAGCCAACTACAAATACAACATGTGGCTTGAACAGCTGCAATAAGACAATCAAGCAATATCTCTCGAATGGCTCTGGGAAGCATCCCTCCAGTCCCCCGGGGTTCAAACTGCAATTAAATCCTGAACAAACTGGTATTAACTTACATGTCGTTTGACAAGCTGGATGTCCTGATAATATTTAATGCAAAAGCCGATGAAAGGAACAGCAGCGATTATGAACAAGCTGAAGAGCTTCTTGAGACGTGAGCGGGCGCGTCTGCTGGATGGAGTCGCGCGATCTTCATTACGATCAGCCGTTGGGTCTCCAGCAGTAGTTTTATCCACGTCTGCGGCCATACTCTAATAAATGTCTCTATCTGTTCTGTAAATTGCTACAGGGGCACAAAAACAGCCCAGGATGAAAACTAGACTCACACTGACTGTAGTGGAGCAGGAGGAAATCACTCCTGCTTCTCCGAGATTTCTCCTGCTAATGGATCATGTCTGACGCTCTTAAAGGGCCAGTGCGCACACTTTGGGTGTGTGATCGATGGTCAAATCTAGTTACTGCGCTGCCTATTTAGACAACATTCGGAACGTGGCTATGATGAGAAAAATGCTGTCTAGATAGGCAGCAGAGTGGGGTTTAAAACTCAGTATAATGTGTGACCATAATAAGGTCTTTTTGTCCTTCGTGTTGCTAATGGTAAAATATTCGCTTCATGTCCATGAAATATAAGGGCATTTCAACCACAGGGACACTGGACGTGAACAGCTAATCTTAAGTGAAAAAGGAGGAATTGGGTCAATAATATTATTAACATTTATGAAACAATGAATACATGACTTATAAGAAGGATCTGTACATTTATAGCAAATTCCAAACATAATGTAGGATCCCAATCTTTAATAAACATATGTCCATGTTTCTTCCATGACAGATCAGGTTTTTAACAAATAATTCATTGTTTGCTGCCATGGTTTATATTATACATTTAAATACCACGGTTCAAGAAGGGCACATGCCAAACTATAATATACTATAGGTGAAAAACAATATTGGCGCAGAGTAAGAATACATTTGAGAGGAGACATTAATGGTTTTATTTTATTTCAGCTCTCTTAAAGCATATTTATTATATATACACACTCACAAAGAGTAAACACTATGAGGCTTACAGTCCCAGAAATTTTCTCGTTTTAAGCTGATTTTTAACAACTTAATTTCACAAGTGTATGAAAGTAGTCAGCTGTTCTAGAACTTCTCCAAAATCAAACAGGGTCTAAATTTACTGAGAATGAATATAGATCAAATATTATATCAACTTATTTTAACTTGATTGATTCTTAACTTGTAATATACCTGACACTGGTTAAATGTAGGAGTTTCTCCCATTGTCATAAATTAATTTCAACTCTGAAAAAGGTTAAACTGTTGGTCTGAGTCCACAGACCGAATGGTTTTGCTCAGAAACGTCCATAGATAGGTAGAAGTCGTTTTCAGTCCATATTCTCCTCGACTTGCTGTGTGTGAACCTCTATGGTTTTGTGTGGGATGTAAGAGCCCATTCCTGCTGCCCGCTCTGCCTCAGCTTGTGTATACGGCTCTTCCCTCAGCTTTTTCAATCTAAAAATAAATAAATAAATATATATATATTAAGAAGGACATCTAAACGAACAGGAATGTGTTATGGAGCTTTTAGTTATGTAGGTACATGCATAATATTTGATCCAAAGATTCAACATTAAGGATGAGAAGAGGAAGATGTTATCAAGGCTCTGCTCACCTTTTTTTATGAACTTTGGTCTTGAAATGCTCTTTCATGGTTTTCAAATCAACAAAATATCTCCTGCAAAAAAAACAAAACAAAAAAAAACATTTCAGATAAAAAACTGAATTGTATGGTGTGTGCGTGCTTTGTTTTCTGAGTTGGTGAGGTGTGACTTACGCGCAGTGCAGACAGTAATGCTGGGCACTGCCTGTAACATCATAATCTACTTCTTGCTTTAATAACTTAGCAGCATTTCCAGGGATCATGTCTGCATGAATCTGGTCAAGGTCCTTTGTTCTGCGCTTGGTCTTCCATGTCTTGGCAATATGCTTCTTCTTGCCACTTTTGTGGTTTCCGACCTGTTTGGACTTACCCATGATCTGAAAACAAGAGGAGAAAACAGTTTTTACATTTCTGAAGTGAGTTTAGGGAGTTTTGAACTTCTCCAAAAGTCTGTATCATTGAACTAAAAGATGTAATTACAACTAAAATCTGCCACCTAAACCTCAAGTTGTTCGAAACCTGTATGAGTTTCTTTCTTCTGCTGAACACATAAGAAGATATTTTGCAGAATATGGGTAGCCAGTTCGTATGACAGTGTTAGCACTCGCAAAGAACAGCCAATCAAATACATTCAAAAACATCCCATCAAAACCCCCTTTACATGCTTTCTGTCTCGATTACACTTTCATAAAGTTTTCATTGTGAATTATGGATGTGTCATTAAATCAGAAATGATGAAGATATATAAATATTGCTTTACTCACTTTAACACGCAGCTGCCACACCGTACACACGTTGGACAACCGCTCGAATAACTTCCGGGTCGGCAAGGCGAGCTCGTGTTATGTGCGCGTTCATCTCTAGAGGGCAGTAGACAGCACACGACTCAAAGCAATCAGACGAAGCAGAGTTGTTTCATCGTTGCTATGGACAACAGTCTATGCTATGGAGGTTTCTAGAGTTTTTAGTAAAGCTATTACTAAAACAAATTGAATACAGCATCATGTCTGGTAAATATATTCATAATATATAATACATAATAAATATTCTGAATATAAACGCTTGTTGCTGAACAACTTAAACTATGTTGTTGTTTTCTGCTGTTACTTCAAAATATAAAAGTCTTATTGATTTAACTTTGCTACTCATTGTTGCAGAGACTACAACACTTAAAATATCTTACATTTTTCCAAATGGAGACAAATATGGTGAGTTAGGTGTAACTTTTTGACATGTCTGTCATTTTTCACTATTATTTAATTAAGCACATTAAAATGTGTCTGTTTGTGTGTTGTGATCAGAGGGCGAGTGCTCTCGTACTTCAGATGGTGTGGTTATAAGGAAAGGGTCTGGCACACAGTCATCACCCTCTGGACTTACATACACTGGGGAATGGGCCAATGATAAGGTCTCTCTCTCTCTCTCTCTCTCTCTCTCTCTCTCTCTCTCTCTCTCTCTCTCTCTCTCTCTCTCTCTCTCTCTCTCTCTGTGTGTGTGTGTGTGTGTGTGTGTGAGAGAGAGAGATATGATTTAAAAAAAAGAATTAAGTGAAGCAGTCACATGTGCGCTAAAGCTCTGGGCTGGACTGAAAGTCAGTGACATACTGGAGCTTCAGTCATATGATCTCGTTTCATAGCCTACTATTATGCTTTTATCTCAGTTTTGAATGGATTATGCAGTAAAGTTCATTAAATGTAAATTAAAATGTAAAAGTTAAATCAAATGTGATTTTAGTAATTAATTCTTGGTTGCTGTTGTTGTGGGCAGCAGATGAATGGCAGAGGAACTCTTACACACCCATCAGGGGCAAGTTACAATGGCCTGTTCAAAGACAACATGTATCATGGCAAAGGAATTTACAGATTTCCTGATGGGACAAAATACACTGGAAACTTCCACAACAACAGGTGAAACAATATTAAATCAGTCCTTGGTCTCAATGAAAAACTGATTTTATATGCAAAAAAAAAAAAAAAAAAGTCTTTTTTTTGTTTTGTGTTTTTACAG
The DNA here is from genome assembly GCA_038021265.1 of Cyprinella venusta. Classification (NCBI taxonomy): domain Eukaryota; kingdom Metazoa; phylum Chordata; class Actinopteri; order Cypriniformes; family Leuciscidae; genus Cyprinella; species Cyprinella venusta. The sequence continues at coordinate 13,350,593 of CM075875.1, forward strand.
ATTAGAAGGTAACGGAGAGTTCACAGATTCACAAGGACTTGTGTGGACTGGGATGTTCCATAACAAAGCAGCACTGGGGCTGAAGCTCAAAGTCAACATGTGACATGCACAGATACACACATACTGTTTAAATGAATACAGTGAAACCCTTTATTTTCTGCCCAATTAGATGCCACTCACTAAAAAGTGTTTTATTGTTTTTTGTTTTGTTTTTTAATTTAATCACTGGATCAAGCTCAACTTTAAAATATAATTTGAAGCACTGAATAATCAAACAGGGCTTGTAAAATATGAGCATCTTTTCAATACAACAAAGTGAGTCAACTTGCGGATTATCATTAAGAATTAACGCCTGTGAAGCTACTGAGAGAGATCTAAGATACACAGTGATGCATTACCACAGCTAGCAGCCCTGAAGCATTGATGTGATCCGTTATACAGATTAAATGACTCCAGTTCCAGCATCATCCACTGAAGATTAAAAACACATGTTCTTACACTCTGCACTTCAGAAAGAATCATGACTTTGTTTTGTGGGAGGAATGTGACTCTCTGTGTACAGCCATTGGTGGAGTGCATCTTCAAAATACACGAGCATGCACAAGCAGCTGAGCTCATGACTGCAGTGAGAAGTCAGGAGTTTTGTAAAAGCATGAAGCTCAATTTCCTGTCCTCTAGAGTGAGAACATGTTTATTGTGAATCAGGAAAGCTCAATCTTGCTCCAAGGGATCTACTGCCCTACAGGCCACTTCTAATCCTGCTTTAAATAAACCTGAAGCTCCAGTGCACTTGATTAGACTTGAAACTGAACTTCTTTTTTTAATCTCTTTTCATTGCTATACCTTAATTTAATTTGGTATGACTCAATATTCAATTGTGAGTTTATGACAATAATTTTGTGGGTGTTTTTGCTCATGTGTCTAGCGGATGCTTTCCAGAGCTCATACAGAGTTCATTGTAAAATGGAAAATTGGTCTTAAAGGTTGAAGAGGAAATTAAATAGTCTGATTTTGAGCCGTAAAAATGCTAACAACCGTCTCTATCTTCCTCCCTCTCTCCCTTTATCCATCCACTTACTGTAAAACAAGGCCTCTTTTTGTCTTGACTTCATCAGACTCACATGTTTCAAAGAGGAGGGGAAGAGATAGGTGGGACAGATTAGAGAAGTGAGAAAGAAAG